>OX104065.1:35679449-35726610 GCA_944474145.2 Dicrocoelium dendriticum
TTGGTATTGATCGCGAACGGACAGGCATCCAATCACGAGCTACGAAGTGCGGTCGTGGTAAGGCCCGCGTGTACGGGCTACCACAACGATCACGTGCTCGTCATAGCAAACCGTGCGACGATGATGAACTAGGTGTGTCAACTCCGCGAGGTCTGTTGTAGGCCCAACTGGTATGGCAAAACAATGCAACGCCGTTCATCCGTTGCGGCCTCCTAATACTGTTATTTTGTTTAGTAGAAGATAAATGAGTAAAAATAAGCACTTAAATAAAACAATGAAAGGTAAAGCAGTATTTGCGATTTTTTTCCTTTTTTGTGAAATCGCTGACTGAAGGACTAAACTACGGTAAAACCTACAGCTTGCATTAATTTTGACCAAGTAAAATTATTGTCTACAATATGTACATAGCAAAAAGGCCCTTTATTCTACGTGGCTGAGCAAATAAAATAGTATCCGATGTATACTGATAAGTTTGTGCGGTGGCTGTTCCTGATGCCTTTGACGGTGTGTCAGAAACACTTAAATATTCTCAGTCTACATTTAGACATTCATTAGTCTTTAACAACCGAAGACTGTAATCAAACATCGGGATCCAATAGGGCATTTTTAAAAACCATTATAGAGCGTATACTCTGTCGTACATGAAAGTTTCAGATATTAGTTTTTCCATTCCGAATTGCTGCGCAATACTAGCAGTCAGTATAGTGAGAACGAGGTCATGGTTGTTTGAGACACTCACTATTCCGTATAACACACACGCGAGACGTGCTGCTTCTGGTCCATTTGGATCATTCCCCTCTATCCTATCTCCATCTTCTCGCCGCTTTGTTAGTTTGCGCTCATACGAACCACGTTTACCAGCCCTACAAAGTAATCCATCATACGTGGACTGATCTTCTACGATTAAAGTCCATGTCATCACTAAGTGATTTCACTGGCATTCGTAATTAAATGCAAGCGGATAACTCAAGCACGTTGAGCGGATTACCTTTATGTTACATCATTCGATACAGAATGCTCGAAGCAGTCCGGAAAACCTAAGCTTATTCTGATCCGGCGTTTCTCAACACAGTTGTGTTGAAAGATTTATGATCTTCCAAGCTGTGTTCAGTGCTGTGTTCAGATAAAGTTAACAGGTTCCAGTCACACGCTATTCATTGTGAGCTTGTCAGCCAGTGCGCCTGCATAACCCATCACACAGACCGTGCGACCACGCCAAAGGCTCATTTGACCTTGCAATGACCACACCTGCTTGAACGATGTGCGCTATTCTCAAAGCTGGGAAAGTGCAGAACGATAACCAACCCAATGGGTCAGCTAACGACACCAAGTTGAACGGCAGAAATGCGAATCTGGAAAGGCTCTAAGAGAAAGGCGTTTGGGGATTAAGCGATTGTCAGCAATTATTTACAATAGGCTTGGCTTGCTCGCAATGTTTGCAATGGTATCACCAAATTGTGCGAATGTGTCCCAAAAAAAGACAGGGGGGTGAAATAGCTCACAAGGTGTGCCTTGGTTCTTTATTGCTTGTTCGACCATCCCATTTGTTATGTGCTTGTTTACCCCAGCTCCGCCGTGCGACTGGTTAATCACAAATGCCAATCAGGTGCTAACGGTAAGATTACTTCAATGGAAGTCAGTATGCAATACGGAAGCATAGCGCGCTCCAAGCAAGAGAATTCTGCACAATCCACTTCTCTTGCACCGCAAACAGCTATATCCGCATCTAATTTGTCTTCTCTAACTTTGCTAAATCGCCAAAATTCGAACAGTACTCAAGGCAACGAAAATCAGCTACCACTCGAAACCTTTGTTTAAGCAGCTTCCAATATATCTGACAAATATGATTAACAGAGATGAAGCAGCAGAACACCAACGCTCCTTAACTGTAGCACAACTGTCTCTTGTCAAGACAAAGTCCCCCGGCATATCAGTCCGCCGTTGCGGCCTCTTCGGTTGTACACATTGTCAACGCGAACGGAGAGACAACCAGCAAACAATCAACACTTGTCAGCAGGTCAGGACAAAATAATACCCTGTCTTGTAGCTCAATAATACAGAGATTAAACAATAGTGCCCGGACAGTTGTATGCTCAAATATCCCTTAATCTATCTCCATCACATTACGGGGTAAGTTATCCGACGACTAATACCAGTAAAACTCTTTGTGCGTGCTGATGAGTGCCAAAATCATTCCCATGAAACTATACGAATTACTCGTCATCAAAACTCGCCACACTATGGGGAAAGAAGACTTATCCGAATAACACTAGAATCCTCTACCAACGTAGAAAATGTTTTTCTCTCCGAAACAGCGCAAAATTATGGATTCTGTGGGATACGCATCTATCCTGATATCCGTTGGAGCGCTCGACAATAAAAAAGAAACACCTAAGAGAGGCGCAGCATGCATGGGCGCCTAAACACAATCTTCTCACATGGCGTGCTAGCACATATTTATAACCGTTTCAAGTGGCCGGGAAGCAGTATTTAGAACAGAGGCAGATCATTCGTGAACACTTTCTTCGGCAAATATTTTGGAGCTCTCGCTCACCGGGATACATCTCTCACGAAATTATAGAGGATGGGGTCCTAGAATCCTAAATCTTGCGATTTAGTCAAAGCAACAGACAACAGATGTTTTGATCAATGATCGAGGAATCGGACAATTCCTCCTTCTAAATGTCGGTATAATACCTCAGAAGCTTTGCAAAGATCAAATAGCAAAGCAATTGAAGCAGCAAGCGTAGTGACGAATGAATAGAAGCGCAAAATGACTGCTGCTTTTTGACTGACGTAGGTCTGAACGAAGATTGAGATGCACCTTGTCGGAGTCCAGTTGCAAAAGAGATCTCAATATCCCATGAAAATCCGAGTAACTGCCGAACTGCCATCGGTAAACATTCTCCCACACCTGACCACTTCATCCCTTTGTGGGCTCCTAGGGACCAAGCAACTCGGCTACTTGTATACGAATGCCCAGGATCTTTTGGATAAACTGGCTCAATTGAAAGATCGCCAATCTTCAGGGTCATGTGAGTTCATCGGTAGCAATTAAACTTGGTTGCACACGGAAACGATGGACGCTGAATTCTCGCTACCGGGTAGGTTGCTGATCCGGAACAACAGACTCATAAAAAGGAGGGTAATACCGCATTACCGAAGCGACTTCCAGTGCGAAGCCTTGGCGCATTAAGACTGGCACTTCCTGACTCTCCTTGTTGTCGCCTACAGCTATATGGCAGGGATGCTTACCTCATTGTCTTGATGTACCAACCCCCAACTCTACACCCGAAACTGACTGCCACCTAGAGACTGCTTTAAGATGCACTTTACAGCGAGAGTACCCTCACATACTCATCATGGCTGACTTCAGAGTACATTGTTCTCTAAACACCTGCCAGGTTCGGAGAACAATTCAAAGTCGATCTACAAAATCTCGTAACCATTGTTCCTCGACACCATCACATCACTTTGCCCACTAGGTTAGGAACAAGTAACAGGCCATCTGTGTTGGTTATTTTGCTTACCAACGTGGAACATATGATTGATGTGTTGATTTTAGACTGCCTGTTGGGTCTCAGTGATCACGCAGTCATCAGTTTCAACTTCCTCTGCTTTGCAAAATATGGAAATGAGAACGATGAGTCTGTGCGAACCATCACAAGCTAGGATCGATTAGGCCAGCTCATCAGCACTACTACTTGGTTGTTCCTTGCCGACGGACCCATGAAATTCGACTGGCTGGAGTTCTTCCACAAATGTAATCAACTAATTCAGATGCGTCAGAGTGAATAGTATGCAATAATTGTAAACCATTTACTTTCGTTAGGACCAGAATCCATATGTAGATGACAGTACGCAGCGCACCATGATGAGTGTACAAAGAAGCTGCAGCACGAGAAACTCGGGACAAATACGTAGCGCAACTTTTCCACTGAAATCAACTGCTAAGAGAAAACAAATCTGTACATCAGCATAACTACGCAATAGCATTCACTGCCAAACACCAACTGCTGTACAAGCACGTCAATATCCTACGAAAATTGTGCTAAGGATTTTCTTCACTCAGGACGGCCGATCGCCTAACATGCACGGCTGTGGAAGCAGCAAACAAGCTGCAGATGCAATATGCCACCGATTTTTAGAGGATATTGCCACCGAGCCATCTTTCGACCTTCGTTGTCTCTTCGCACAGAACTAACCCACATCTTGCCGCCGTGAGTGTATTGTAAAAGCGGACTTCTCGGTGCAAGCTCAGCTCGTCGGGTGTCGATCCCATTTGTCCTATGGCACTGGAAGTGTCAGCATTCCAACGGGTAGAAAATTTAGCTCAGTTTTTTCAGCGCTGCTTAGACTAGAGTCAAGTTCCCGACCTGTGGAAGTTTGGAAATATAATCTAGATTCACGAAGGTGGAAGCAGAAGTTAGCCCTCCTATTACAGCCCAGTATGCCATCTTCTTATACTGCCCAAGATCGTGAAATCCGTAGTTGCCGACGCACTGGTGTGCTATCTGGAAAACTCTAACTTCATTACGCCAGAGCAGCACGGTTTCCGCAGATAGCGGTTATGCACATCGAGCTTACTAATGGCCCGCAGTAGTTGGACCTACTCAGCTGACGCTGGAGTAGGCGCTGATGTACTCTACCTGGATTTATCGAAGAATTTCGATCGTCTAGACCATAGTATACCACTCTCCAAACTCCAGCATTACGGGATAGGCGGCTCCCTTTTAAGCTGATTTGCCAACTTTCTACTTCAAGAGCAAATAATGGTCAGAGTTAGGGGCTCTTTATCGGTCTCCATACAAGTCGAGTGGGGTATGAGGTTCGGCTCAGTTCTAGGTCCACGTTTGATTTCGGTGTTTATTAATGACCTTGCACAGGCGATGGCTTTTAACTTCCTAAAGTTTGTCGATGATATCAAGATTTGGCGCAGGATCCAGACGAGCGCCGACCAGCATGTGCTTCAGAGTGAACTAGATACGATGTATCAATGGTCAGCTCGAAAGTTGCTGCATTGCAAGTTGAATAAATACAAGATAGTTTCCATCTGACATCGAAGTAGCTACTCATACCGGCTCGGGACGAATATACTGCAAAAATCATCTGTCGAATGTGACTTGGGTGTTCTGCTTCATGATGATTTGGTTTTCTCCATGCAATCCGAAAAATACCTCGAACGCTGGGAACCAACACGTCGAGCGAAGCGCGTTTGACAAATTAACAGCTCCATTTTCGACAAATGCTTAGTGCGTATGTTCGCCTTCATATCTAATACGCAATTCAAGCCTGGCATCTATGGTTGAAGCACGACGTTATTGCACTGGACGGCCACAAGCTTGGGCATCTAAGAACGTAATTGGAATGCGAAATCTTTCATACCAGGACAGGCTGCAAAGATTGGGGGTAATCAGCGGATGCTATCACAGATTAAGAGGCGACCTTTTTATGACATACTTGATTTTGAAAGACCCACATCATATATGCCGTCCTTTACTGCGACTTAGCAGAAATAGAAACCTGAGGGCCCACTCATTGAGACTCACAGAACAGTATAGTCGTCTGGAGTGCCGCATAAATTTCTTTCGCATTTGTGTCTGTCACCCGTGGAATGCTCTCCCAGAATCGGTCGTTCTTGCACTGCAGATAACGGGATTTAAAGGCGGTTGGATGACGCACTCATCCAGTTACACCTTATCACATAGCGCTTCGTCTTTATCCTACTCCTGATATTTGCCATGGAATTATTTGATGTTAACTGCGGGTGCTTGGAATCTAAGCGGATTGCAGAACTACAGAAGCACAAAAGATTAGTCCTTGTTTTCATACTTAAAGTAGTAACTGTTTTACTATATTATCATTATTGTTATTTCGAAATCCTCACCAACTATCCAACAGGATTTGTAAAGCCAATCTCCTTAGCAAGTATACATTCGTCATCCTTTGTTCATTGTTCATTGTATAGTGGTTTTGTGAGTATTTGGAAGCTCTTGCTCTTTGTGCTATGTATCGAAACATTTTTAATTTTTTAAAGCAGTCCAGTCTTGGTGCTGCAAGTGTGTCTCTTCCGCAGAATCGCATTCGGTCCGCTGTTGTGCTTACCCGGAATTTATTCCCATTTTACTAATACCCACCCTAGTAAAACATTCTCACGAACCACCTTGATGAGAGCTACTTAACTTACTTCAACTAATAGACTTGACTTGTTCGGATCACTTTTTGTCATCATATTGCACTTTTATACCCATCTCGCAGGAACACAAGCGTACAATCTGCCAAAGCCAGAGACAAACAGGAACTTTCCGTGTCGCAAACAGATGTTAAATCTGTGACTTCTATAACGCGTTAAAAACAAATTTTTTAACCGCAAAATATAAAAGTCATCGGACAGTAAGTCCCCCCCTATTGATTGATCGCATTGCTTTCAACACAAAGCGCCTTTTCAGCAACCATGACAGTCGCTTAACCTGATCCACAACGCACTGCGACCTGTTGCATTGTTTGACCGAAGCACTGAGTTAAGAATCATCCAATTCATCGTACAGATAGACATTTAGACAGCCAGGATCGTAAACATTGATTTGAAGTCTTGCGCTCGCCTTCGAGGAGAAGGGCAACAACTGGGACAGACATTGGCGGAATGGGATGCAAAAGTATATCGGGAGAAGTTGCGCCTAAGGTTGCTGAAACAGAAGGGGATTTGCATCGTGCATGAAAATTGTCAGATTGTGAAGCGATTTTTCCATATACTTCGGCCGCTTTGATTCTAAATGTGTTAAGTCAATAGCAAGTGCGTCTAAGTTGTATAGTTGCAGAACAAATGCTGTCCGGTTTTGATGGTAAATATGGCCATCCCAATGGTCAATATAGCAGCTATATTATTTCGAATTAACAAAGGGTTTTGGCAACCACCGCACAAATCGTGAGTACTAAAATTGCATCACTGGAAGGAAGCATGACGGAGAATAGGTCCCAGTCTTCCCCGACATACCCTGAGTCAAACATGACGGTTAGCTAGAGAGACGCAGCCTGTAGGCTTGAACCCAGTAAGCCTGTCTATACCTCCAGAAGCCCAAATACACCTGAACAAATTACCTCCAAGCTGGTTGGAATAGTTATGTCTAAGACTCTGTGCACTCTTCAAACTGCCCTGATATCTCGGACGGGAACTAGCATGAGTGCAAGTTATTGCTGCCAAGGCATGTGAGGGCTTAGGTTGTCAGTTATTTCCACCAGATTCACAACCCACAACCCAGGCTGAATAAGTTCTTATTCAGCGACCTTATATTAGAGCGTAAGTAATCTTCATCCATCCTCCCAGTCTGACGTCAAATTTCTTGCATGTAAGTCTTCCAACTTGTTGCGCCTCACCAGTCACCTAACCTCAAGATAACTACGGCAAACCGAAACTCCTCCAAGTTGTGTTTATTGTTCGAGGAAGCAGAAGCAGTTTCGCTTTAAACTGCTCATCTCCGGAATGTGCCCTGTTCTCTCCTATCCTCCAGCGTATTCGTGAATTAGGTATGAACTGTCGAATCACGGCCTGAAAGACTACTGGAAACTATCCCAAGTCAGGAACATATTTGTACGCGGTATCCCCGAAACAGGAGGACATTATTAGCGCAGAGACAAACTATGACCATGAACAGCAGTGCTATATTTGTGATACACTGTCCTTGGTACGCGTATAACGTAGTGCTTGTTGAGGCCCTTTAGATCGACAGGGTACAAAGGATAAAGTCCACGGACTACTTCAAACCAAACAATATGTCAATAAGGTTGTTAAATAAATAAATAAACATTTTATTATCAAAACCGCGCGGCACGTCTGTAAACGCATGATCATGGTAATACAAACGTGTATGATGGGTAATTGCACAAAAGTATTACTGGTTAACCGGTAACAAATGCATGTAGCCGTTGCGTGTATGTACAAGTAGTCATGTTGAGTGGGTTTCTTAATGGGACTCTGAATTTGTGGCTTAGTTCGCTGGGGTCTCCACAAAAGAAAGATCAGGCGAAGACTACGACGTGTATGACACATGTCATGTGTGTAAGAACCTCTGAAATGACAAGTAGTAAAGAATTTATTTTCGGTGAGGCACACCCGCCACGTCGCAGTATTACTAAACAGACACTTTTGGCTTTATATTACAGAAACGCTTGCCAGGCGGAACCTCGCGGAAACTTTTGTTGGAAGTAGATTAACTCGAATCACCCAGTTAGCACCGCGAAGAGGTTGTTCGGCTATCCAGTCAGCAGTAATGCTGATATATGTATCTGTTGTAATGCTACAGAGAGTGCATCTCTACAGGAGAGGTTAACTCTACTTATGGGTAACCGAAATGTGCTAATTTAGGGTCTCAGTATCGCACACCATTTCGCGTCTGGTTTTCAGCCACTGTGAGTGAGTTCCACTCCAAATGTTAATCATATTGACGGAATAGTTTGATTCCCTTTACGCGGGCTAGTATTTACTGACAGCTCAATTCTCATTCAATTCTCAAATTCAGCTCTATTACCTGTCTTTTCAACTGTAGTAGGCCAGCGAACTGTCCGAACTCTACTTGGATCAACTTGCAATCACGGTGGTCGTTTCCGTTTTCGGATCGGCCTTCATTGTGCATCCTCACTTGCTTGCATTCCATGTTTTGATCCACGTAGCCGCTCAAGTGCATCTTCCAAACAAAACGTCTCTGGTAGCATGTACCATGATATGACATAAGTCGCTGACGCGCGAGAGTAAGGTCGAAAGTTCGAATCCGGCAGGATTCAGCGATTGCGCGACACTGACGCGTCCCAATAAGACGAAGCAGCCGTATAGCGCTTTCCTGAATGTGTGGTGGTTGGCTGCCTGTGACGAAAAGTCAAAAGAATACTCAATGATTTCACCCTAATAGTTAAACGCCTGTTGAACTTCAGATACTACAGGCATCATATGCCAAAGGTCGCTGTAACTAAAGCACGGATGCTCTCAGAAATTAATGACCGTAATATGGAGATACAACCTGAGTCTCTAGTTCGAAACGTGGTGCACTCATATAATAATGCATTAAATTGTTTGCGAAAAGTAGAGGATTCGGAATCGACGATCATAGTCTGTCTTTGGTGCCATCTGCAACTGGGACGCAGACATCTGCTTCGTGGCAGTCGTTTCATTTATGTGCAAACCAGATATGGACTCACCTTTGACTTATGCATTTGGTGAAGTCGTGCGACTGCGATACAGCCATGTTATTGGCTTAGGTAACTTTCCTTTTCGCCCACTGGAATTTCCAATATCTCTCTAAATGCAATTCAAGGTACACCTACAGAAGTCTATTACAAGCACTTCACTCTTCAGCCATGTACTTTCGCCCACCCAATTCAGAGTAAGATACCAACCAGTAGAGCTTGGTTTGGTGGTTACGAAAGGAAAGATGACGATGGATAAGACAAGGCTGAGAGAGAGATCATGCCACCATAATTTATGGCTGCTGCTGCTGCTGTGCGAAGCATTCGTAGCACATTTCGACTTGTTCATTCATTCTCGAAACATGATATATTACAGAATTGGTTTTACAAGCCACCCGAGAGTTTTCGAATGACAGCACAAGTGAAAATACTTGGATGGAGTTTGTTGGCAAATTCATTGATCTGGAAACATTCGCGTCGGAGTGTACGCCTTTGGCCCTGTAAGTTTTCTACCAAGTCCGAGGAGTAGAACCAGAAAACGCATAGCGGTGGGATACGCAGTGTAGTGCAACAGAAAACATGCTTTTTCAGTATCTTGTAACATTGGATTTTATGGTTATTTTAACCTTCTAAACGTCCATTTGTTTAACTGACTGCACATCCGTTGTCACAAACCGTTTTGGTGAGTTCCTCGCTGCACGTTTCTCGCTCTCTCTGATTCGCTTCCTATTTTTGTAGCCTCACAATATACCTTGGGTTCAGTTGCCTCCGACTTCTATACTGTCGTATTTGACACGTCTTACGTGTCATTGCTTACCGAATGGTATCCCATGTTCCGCCCAACAGCAGTTTGATGTAGCGTAATAGTTTCATCAGAATTGTCCGGAAGGACAAACCAGTACACCAAGAGAGCCTATCGGTAAGTTTCTGAGCCAATATTTTATCAGTGTTCAAACACATGGAAAGACTTCAGAAAGTGAAGAGGGAGTTACTCCATCAAATCCAGTAGACAAAAATATGTAAAACCATAAGAGTTAAGTCAACGCACAACGGGTAAAACGTGTTCCAATATTCAGTCACGTCAAAAACATGTGCCCCATGTGTCCCCAAAACACAACGATTTACTCACCTCACCGCTAAAATATTTCCCGAATGATTTATGCATTGTGTAAAATTTAGTGTCGCACAATGATTAAATTAGGATCCGAACGCCAGTTGAACATAATTGAGAAGACAGTTGAATTGAATCCAATACCACGAAAACTATAGGGTTGAAGCAAACAAGCTACGCTTTTATCGTCGCCATCTCATTTATTGAGTGAAATCATCCAATGGACACACAGAATTCTACAGCGTCTACTCTTATGGTATTCCTTTGTCCGCAGTTAGAATCATCAAAACTTTAAAATGACACGCACAATAGGTGATGATATCAGACTACGCATGGCGCTACCAAATCAAAGTGAGTTCAAATAGGAGGCACTTTGCCTGGCGGCTGGTCAACGAAGCTCACAGCACGCGCAGGTTCGGTTTACTCCTATTAGTTAGCTTTCGAAAACGAACCCCCTAGACACTATTGATGAAATGCGGTAAAAGTTTAACGTATGTGCACTTTACAGGTGTATCACTGACTATGAACTTAGATACGATATAGAAGTCAGTTCGATTCCATACCTCGTTTCTACGCAGTTACTGCGAGTCTGCAATTCTCAACATCCATGTTTCCTATCTCAGTCTGAATGCGTAACAGCTTCATGAATGCTTGTTTCATCCCACATTCATGAAGCAAAGAAGTGGTATTTATGCGTTGGTGCTAATTTTCCGCTGTATCTTACGTTAATTATTCTCGGTTCATCATCGAATATGTTACGCATATAGGTTTAAACGGTAAATGCTATGCTTCGGTCGGAAAATGCCATGATCACGATTGTTTGGAAAAGGGTTTTGGTGAGATTAATGCTATGTACGTTGCCAATGATTCTACTCACATGATCAATGTGTGAATCAGCATTGTTTAGTCAGCTGTTCACTTTTCATCTAAATTCATTTTGCGGAATTCCGGACTTTCCGAAACCGCAAGTTTCCTCGCGAAATTTTACTGCAATTTTGGAAATGTTCGCTAACTTTTGAAATGCGTTGATTAATTACTCAAATCTGCGTGGTTTTCTTGTTGATTCCTTTGGACATCTACGAATAGAAACGTTCGAGTATGTGGTTTTAAAGTATACCATTAGGCAAACCATATTCTGATTAGTTCCGGGGTTAGAAGCGCTCTAATAACTCAAATACGGTTTACTCTATATTTGCATAATGTTTCCCAACAACTTGCTTTGAGTGCACGGTTCTCACCTGAATGCGTTATTCCCCACTATCAAAACGCCACCCGTTGGTTTCCCCGGACACCTGCAATACGCTGATATCTTGCTTTTGTTCGCACTGACATATTTCGCTAAAGCTCATGCTAAGGAATCACAGTAATCATTAAAATTACCTTTTGTGAGAACGTCAATATGTATACCTACCTGTCTTCTATTATCTTGTATGAATTATGAATCTCTCTCTGCACCAATTACATTTGAATAGAACTTACACAGAGTTAAATGCATGAATCGTTCTTACTCAGGGAGCTAACTAACGGCTTAGAAAGAACAATATTATTGACAGTCCCAATTTTCTCGGAAGATGTGTAGATATAACGAATAACTGAGGAAATCCCTTCAACGTGACCTGGATATCGTTTACGCGTGGTCAATGCGGAATCCACTCCAGTATGTGATAAGAAATGTTGTGTTATTGGCCGAAGGACGCAGGTTATTAGGCAGGATACAACTTGCACCAAGCTTTTCAGAAGAGCGAATTCGGGACACTGGCCCGTGACGTTCGCTGGTGTTCCGAGCAATCTCAGAAGGGGTTCATCGTACTGGGTAAATTGATTGTAAATGTTTCAACCCTATTCTAGGTGACAACAGTAGTGAGAGAATGATGGCATTTTTGTAGCAGGAGTTGTTGGAAAGTAGACTCAAGGATGGATACGATCAGCTAAAATCCCGTTCCGTGTATATTTGTATGGAGTTTTAATGTTAGAAGTGTTTTGATTGGTCATAACTTGTTTGCTGCAACTGTGTGCAGGACATTACCAGAGGTTGCAAATATATTGCTGACACGTGGCTGGGAACCTCGCATATGACTCGGGGTAATGGGTCTTGGTCAACAGTTTGGACTCACATTCTCCTCGCAGCTCCTTCTCTGGGTGTTTGAGGTGAGGAAATCTAGCCGGTAGGACAAGGATTTGCACAAGCCGCCGTCGATTGTACAGCTTTGGTTTCAAACCCTGTTTGCCATAGCCTCAACTGATGTTAACAACTGCATATTAAGTCCTATAGAGTATTGTTTCGGGAAACCATAGATGAATTTGAATAAGTCATTTGCTCGTACCAGATAACTACCTGTGGGACCTCACACGTATCCTCGCGGCTCTCGCCTTTTGTGGACCATTCATCACCATTTCACTGCATAGCACCTAGCGTGCATTTATTCTACTCGAAATCATCTTCTCTACACGGTGGATCCATTCCACCCGGATTATTCCCATCGCTTCAACCTCTAGCTTGTGTCTGTGTTTTTCGCGGAGTTTGCTGGGGAACTCACACGCAAAACCTCTCCAGTCTGCAGCTTTTCGAGGATTTTTTCACAACCCTTCGGATTTTTACATCATTCGATATAGAAATCTTTCCGCTTGCTAACAAGCCTTCAGTCGCTTCACAGCACCACTGTGCATAACAGTTACAGAAGAAATTCATTTTTAACTTGCGCACTCAAGCGCCCAGCAAACTTCACGATTGCCATTGCATCTCGGCCAGATCAATTCAATCACTCAGACGACCAAAGCACGTCTTACACGGCCTATTCAAACGTGACCGCATGACTCACAGGCCCATCAAGCGTAAGTCGATCAACGTGTCCTCCGACCACAAGCGGACAAGACGGCGAAGCACACCTACCACGCACGACATCAAACTAGCCCGTGAACCTGGCTGTGCCACTTCGCTGCAGCCGACCATGACCAATGTAACAAGGGGAGAAATTACAAGCGGAGCTGAGTCACTCGCCCAGACAGTGGAATCGGGCCAGCATTGTGCTTTGTGTTCCGTTAATCAGAGTCCGATTATTGAGGCTAACAAGCACAACAATCTGTCCGAGTCTGTTTCGTTCTGTCTTAATTGCACAACGGTTCCCATAGTAAAATGCGTAAGTGCTTTGTCGAAAGATTACGACCGTCGCATTGCAGAAGTAGAATTACGCCTAAATGAAAGAATTATTTCCTTAGAGGCTATTATAGCAAGGTTTGTATCTCCACCATCTCCAGTACTCACCGCCACTAAACCGAAGAAAAGGGCCAGACGTTCTCGCGAAATCACAGCGGCAAATATCTTGGGAACCCCGAACCAATCAGGTATCACGTACGAACAAAACATCCTCAGTTCATCAGCCATTCCGCCCTTAACCAAAGCCTCGGTAAGAACCAGACTTCCGACTGACCAACAAAGTCTGAGTATCTCTAAAGGCCAATCAACTTACGCAGCGACTATTGCTAGAGACACTGCAAACAAGACTTTAAGCACAATATCTGCGACATGTGTAAAAGACCAAGCACGAAATTTAGAGACATGTTTTAGTCCATCCATCACGACGTCTCCCACATTACCGAACACCAGGAGGAACTACGGTGCTCTAACACTCATAAGCACCAACGTTCCTGAATCCAAAGCAAATTCTCTGAGAGGTAAGCAACAGGACGATCTGAACCAGTGGAATCTCATTTGCGATCGCATAGGTGCTAGGGTCAAGCCGACTAACCTCACGCATGTGACGAGACATCCAAACTCCGTTCACTATGGTGAGCCCAGAATTCTGCGGTTAACACTGGCATCCATTGAGGATGTAGAGGCGGTGCTCTTAGCGGCATATCACCTCCGAGGTGAAGACAGTAAGATCCGCATCTTTCCGGATGTTCCATGGAGCGAACGTCAGCGAGAAAAAAAACAATTTGGACGATCGCAACACGGCCAGCTGGCGGAAAACCATTTTAGTTCATGGTGTGCCCTAGCTACCAACAGCTAGGGACGAGGAGGCTCATGCTCACGATCTGGAAGAATGGTGGTACATCCGTGAAACTCTATCTGCAGGCGACGTCATCCTTCAGTCGATTTCTAGACTGCCCGTTTCACCTCATTACAAAGGTAATGGTCCAAGGATACTGTAACTTGTGGTTCAGTCCCAGCAGATGGCGGCGAACTTAATGCGTAACTGGCATAAAATGCACAATGCACTGCCATCGGAACTACGATTTAAGGTACCATTTATTGAATCGAAGCCACCGGAGGATGTGACATCATCTGTGGCTCAACGTGATAAAATAAACGAAGCCGAAGACACTGCATCAAGATTATCAACCACTGAAAATGACGCTATTGAAGAGCGTTCTGCGTGTGCAGGAACGACGTTAGGCGGGCTGCATGCCCGTGCAAAATGTTCATCGGTAAACTGTGCAAAAAAATGATCAGGTGCCGGCCTTTCATCGGCCGGCTTAAATCCAACTTCGTGTAATCCTCCACAAGCTCTTTTGTTGCTCAAGCAGCTGTCCTGTATGTACACTAGCGCTCAAAGTCTACTTAACAAACTACCCGAACTGCGACTACGTCAAAGGTCCAAATCGTGTGACCTCGTCGCTATAACGGAGACGTGGTTGCGCCCGGATATCACAGACACGGAGGTCGAGCTACCAGGCATGTCTGTCGTTCGGCGCGATCGATCCAGTAAAGGGGGCGGGGTGGCTCTGTACTACCGCAGTGACCTCCAATGTGAGCCCATAGAAGACGTGTACAGTAAGGTTCAAGATACTCTTTGGTGTCGGCTGCGTTTAACAAGCAACGACGTCTGTCTGGTGGCGGTCGTTTATCGACCTCCATCCTCTACACCCGAGATGGACTTCAATCTCGCGTCTGCGCTGAGGTTTGAGATCAGCAAGAGATACAGCCATATTGTTGTCGCTGGTGACTTCAATATCCACGCTCTGGATGCCCAAGCAACACCTACGGAACAGTTCAAAGCGGATCTACAAGACCTTGTCTCCAGTTTTCCGCTTCATGGCCATATCGACAATCCCACCAGATTCAGAGCAGCAGAAAGGCCGTCCATCCTGGACCGGATATTTACCAACGAAGAACTCATGATCGAGAAAGTAATCATCGACGCTCCTTTGGGTTGCAGCGATCATGCAGTTTTACTCTTCGATTATATATGCTACGCAGAATATCCTGCGGATACTACACGAGAAAGCCGAGTTATCATACGGTACGATGAGCTGGCTCGACTTGCAGAGACAGTCAAATGGAACTTTCTGACAGACGAAGTACCGACAGTCGCATGGCCACATTTCGTCAACCTATTTAGCACTCTCGTCGAAGAGCCATCCGAAAGTAAGGTTGTCCACTCGAAAAAGACTGTTTCGTTTGTGCGAAGTAGGACACGGAAATGTATGGCAGTGAGGAACTCGGCCTGGCGTATCTATAAGGAACACCCGAGCATGGAGAGCTGGACGGCCTATGCAATTCAACGTAATCATTGCACTCAACTCATTCGTGAGGATAAACTGACATACCAGCAGCATCTGACGGAGCGCATGGTTTCGAATCATAAGCTGCTCTACCAACATGTAAACAACCTGCGTAAGGTGAAACGGGGAATCCCTCCTCTTCAAACACTAGATGGCATGACGCTGACTACGGAGGATGCGGCGAACGCCTTGCGGCTGCAATATGCTTCAAACTTTCAATGCATTCCTTGGTCATCTGTTGATTTGTCAGCAGCTGTTTTACAACCAAAACTTACGCACATAAATTTCACGGCGGGGATGGTATTAAAGAAGTTGTTGTGTATGCGTAAGCACAACTCTCCTGGAATCGACAACCTTCACCCTAAGTCCCTTGCGGTAATGGGAGAAAGTTTAGCAGAGCCTCTGGCACGATTCTTCCAGCGCTGCTTCGATCAGATGTATGTACCCGAGATGTGGAAATGTGGGATCATAACCCCAATTCACAAGGATGGTAGCCGTTCTGATCCAGCCAACTACCGTCCTGTAACCCTTCTCCCGGTCCTGTCGAAGGTTATGGAAGCTATTGTTGCTGACGTATTAACAGCTTATCTAGAAGAGTCTGCCTTCCTTGCACATGAACAGCATGGTTTTCGACGGAATCGATCGTGCACCACAAATCTGCTGCTAGCAAGATCGAGTTGGACCAAATTAATTGACAGCGGTGCAGGAGTGGACTTGGTCTACCCAGATTTCTCAAAGGCCTTCGAGCGAGTAGACCATGGAATCCTGATCTGCAAACTTCAGAGCTTCGGCATTGGTGATCCGCTCCTAGGATGGATCACAAGCTTTCTTCTCCACCGGAGCTTAGAGGTAAAAGTGCGTGGGTCCCTGTCCCACCCAATCCAAGTCGAAGGTGGTGTACCTCAAGGATCGGTACTGGGGCCACGATTGTTTTTGATGTATATTGACGACGTAGCGGCCCTCATTCTTTCCAACTGCCTACTCTATGCCGACGACATCAAGGTCTGGAGAGCGATCAATACACCAGACGACTCCGCAATACTTCAAGAGGATCTGGATAAGGTGTATGCAGAAAAGTGCAGCGTATTACACTTACGTCACCAATCAGCATTTTTCTATAAACTGGGTGACCATGTGCTTCACACAACTGCTGAGGAAAAGGATTTAGGAGTCTTGATTCAGTCCGACCTTGGTTGTTCAGCCCAGGCAAAGAAAGCATCGAACGCGGGAATTCGACATTTGGGCCTTCTCCGGCGCACATTTGGAAGCTTCGATCCATCCGTTTTTCACCAACTTCTAGGTGCATACATACGACCACACGTGGAGTATGCAATACAAGTCTGGCAGCCGTGGCTGAGGAAAGACCTCTCTGATTTAGAGAAACCTCAACGACGCGCAACGAAGAACGTGAAAGGTTTAGGCCAGTTACGCTACGAAGACAGACTGAGATTGCTCGGGATATTTAGTGGTCAATATCGACGACTACGGAGAGATTTGATTTTGGCTTATCAGATTCTGACAGACCCCAATCATACCTGCTGCCATCTGCTGGAGCTCAGTAATAACAACAATCTGAGAGGCCATCATCTGAAGCTGGCAGTGCAGTACAGCCGTTTGGAATGTCGACGGAATTTCTTTTCCGTGCGTGTTTGCCAAGCGTGGAATGCTCTCCCAGAATCTGTAGTCAGCGCACCCAACATGATCGAGTTCAAAAATCGAGTTCATTGCACTATCTCCCATAGTACAGTCTAATTTTGAGAGACCCCAAATCCACACTTTAAAAATAATTTTCCTCTACGCAAATTTCAGCAGTGGATTTATATTTATATTTTGACGCTTCAAATTCAAACACTTTACCCCATGCGAATTTCAAGGGGCGGTGACTCTTTTAACCAAATACTCCATACCTCATGATCCCCTCCGGAGTTATAGTGGATTATTATTTTGACTCTTCAAACTCGGTAAGTCCATAAGCTTGTAGTGACTCGTTGCTAAACGATTTTACTGAATTGGTTTCCATTGAATGTTTCACATTTCTATGATTTTCGCACTGATCACCCTACGGGATTTGTCAAGCTTTAGCTTTTATACCCGCATAAATCCATTGTTCCACGGTTCCATTGTTTGGCGTTCTTTCGAACTGCGGTTTTTAGTAAAACCGGACCTCCTCTGTCTCATTCGTACGTCGGGTAGACAGATGTCAATATGCATGATGCTTATGTTAGTGGATAATAACAACATTTCGAGAAACTTACAGTGCGTAGATTATGCGCTATATATCCGGTACGCGACTAGACGGCCAACCAAAAGCAGTGGGTAGAAGACACAAAAGTAAGCTGGGAAAGAAGTTTATGGGACGGGAGGAGCGCTAGCTAATGCTAAAAATAGGGCACCAGGAGAGAGCTAGCTAGGGAGAATGTCGTTGGCGTCGAGAGCGTAGACGGAGCGTCGTTCGCAGTCGAACCGCGCGCCAAAGGCGGAGATCGTGTTCGCGTTTCCAACAAACAAAAACAACGTTCCAACAGACAAACCGAATAGTTTATAATACATAAGAAGGCTATACTTTGTATACTATGGAATAGTTTACACATTCATACGGGGGTTTCTCCAGGTCGCTACAAACTCCCTCTTGCCTTTGCGTCTCTCCTTGCGTAAGGAACTTTATTTTGTTTCAATAGAAACTGTGTCTTCCTTAATTCACATTAAATGAACCCAGTAAGGAAGCGCAGTTTACTCAAACGCAGGTTTCTTTTTGTATCATGTTGCTAGATTCCTTTCTGTGCAAAATAGGGCGTTTTTCACTTCCTGCAATATCGGCCCTGTTTGACTAACACCTCAGCACCTGAACGTGTCTCCTGAGATCTTAGGTCCCGAAGTAGTTTTCCACTAAGGGAATTTACTTATCAGTCTAACCCAACTCGTTTGTTATGTTTCAGCTCACTTCTTTTTCAAAAACGCTCACGCTATCCCTAAAACAAAATTGGGATGCAACATCCACGCGTAGCATCCTTGACACGACAAGATCTCGCTGCTGTTGCAATTCTCAACGAAGGGGTATCTACCAATGTCAAAAGCCATTTCCATCTGTCCTACCAACTTAGAATGAAATCTCTTGGAACGTGCGGCAGTTGGTGTCAACACCTTCTGAGAGACTTCACAACCGCTTACTAAGTCCTGTGGAACCCACATCAACATTGTCAAATCTCTTGGGTCTCAGCCGTAACACAAATTCGAGAGGTGGAAATGGAATATATTTCTTGCTCTCATTCTATAGGCCGTTTCAGTCCGGATACCAAAGGCAATCCGTATGCTGGAGGCACATGATCGAACTTGACTTTGGTGGCGTAATTCCAGTACCAGTGTGTTGTACCTTACTACATATCAATTATTTCAGTTTTACTTATTGTCAAAGGGTATTGCGTAATAGTTTATGGTTCCAGAACCACTGCCACCCTTACAACGCCGCTAATACTGCGTTTTTCACATATTAAGGACCTGCTCTTCATCTAAGCAAATTTGCAATATTCAGAATAATGTCCTTGCTCGTTTCGCGTCAAATATTGCATTGCCTTCAAAAGAATGTGGAAAATTAAGGTATACTAAATGGGCTCAACTGTAGCTATGTGATTAAAACGGTAGCCAAACTGCAACATTTACGGAATGATTCCCTCCACCTTGCAAATGCATTTCGCCCAGCTGGTTTGCCTCGTATCCGTATGCCAAGTGAACCTAATCCTGAATGCATTAGAATTGTATCCAGCTGCTTTTCGACGCATCTAGAGCGCACTGACTTTTGGTTTGAGCCAGGCCAAATTAGCCAACGAATTCAGATGTCATAAGACTTGCATGAATTGATGACGTGCGATGAATGCGCGTGGGCGACCTATCCTCCATTCTGCGAAGAGTAGGTTTTCTGAAGCCAGGTCTGTGCAGGTTAGGGGCACAAGGGTTTTCAAACACCTGGTGCGCTGAATAGAGGCTTGAATGGGCAAAATTGGACTAACATATACCTAACGGCATGCTTTGCACACGACACCAGTGGGAAGATCGCTGCGAACACAGCAATGTGAAGCCCATTAGCGATGTTACGGACAGGTTTTCGTTGCTTTTGGCCCCCAATGTTTAGGACGGCATGCAACGCACGGGCATTTGAATCCGCTGTGTCCGGGTAGCAAGATATGACTGCGAATGATTGGGGACGGTGGTGCCAAAGCGTTATGACGGGCTTGCGATTAAGGAACCAGAAGCGGCCTGCTCAACCGAAATGCAGATTGGAAGCTTGCCACCTTGTGTAATAAAGAGCCGCTTTGAGTGGCGGTCTGCTGAGAGGGCTAATGACCATATACGACTACGGCAATTTCCTTAGAAGGCGAGTAGGCCGTGATTTCTTATAGCAGATGTCGCCTACCTTCATGATGGATGCAGTACACGGACTTGATGGTCACTAAAGTAAATGCGAAACTGCCACTGGGCTGTCGGCAGTTTGCACCGACTGATCGGTACACATGTGCATGGGTGGTTTGACATCAGTGAACTGGTGGTTTACACACTGTGGACTGGTGCATAGATAAGGGGAACTGACTGAAAGGCAATTCCGTACGTATCAGCAATATATGTCGTACCCGTTAAACATGTGATAAATATCCCAGCATTGTTGTATGTTCGCACATGAGAATCGCTGCATCGTTGTTTGGCAGATTTGTCTAGTCATTTCACCGATTATTATCCAGCAAAGAATATTGGTCAACACGGCACATAGATGAGCAATGCCTCAGTCCCTACCTACGGTAGTTGTATCTGCAGAGCACATGGTCCTGCGACTTCGATAACACGCAAGTCCCTAGGTAACAGCTTGTGAACACGTAGTCTAGGATCGCAGATAGCAGTATTATGGTATATACTGGGTAAAATACTTAACAATTGGTATGTCCCATAGGGTGGCTATAATGAAGGGAGAGAGATTGGTGTTGAACTTACCGATAAAATGGAGTTTAAACTGGTGATCTTGCGAAGATATTTGCATGAGAACTGGTATGCATCCATTTAGTTCAATTACTCGTTCACGAGGCGGGAACTTTGAAAAAGTAAGCTTATACATGAAATCCCCATTATAATTCCAAACAGAGTCATCAGTAGACGAAGGTTGTGGGGTGACAGTTAAGATGACTTACCAGCGCTCGTGAAGGTTCGGTGTATTCGGTATCGAGGCAGTCACAAGTCCAGGATTGCGAATGATCGGGTCTGCGGTGCCAAAATGTGATGACCTGCTTGCGAGTAAAAGGACAAAAGTGGCCTGTGCAACTTACAAATGAAATATGGGTAGACAGTTAGTGCCCATGTGTAAATGAGATGTTTCGAGCGGGGTTCCACTGAGAGCGCTAATACCGATGTACCACTGTGGTAAGCTGTTACAATGTGCGTAGGCACCGCTTAGTTACTGCAGGCGTCACTTAATGTAAAGTTATTATTGAGCAGGTGTAAGTGGAAAGTAATAGTGTGACCGAATTTCGCCCTCTATAACAACCGAGTTGGTGGTTTGAGCCTGCAATTCTCATCAGCCATTTTTTCTATATCAGTCTGAATGCGGAACAGCTTCATGAATGCTTGTTTTCATCTCATATTGATGCATAAAATTGTGGTAGTTATGCGTTGGTGCTAATTTTACGCCATATCTTATGCGAATTATTCTCGGTTCATCATCAAATATGTTACGCATATAGGTTTAACCGGTAAACTTTATGCTTCGGTTTGAAAATGCCACGATCACGATTGTTTGGCAAAGGGTGTTAGTGAGATTAGTGCTATACACGTTGCCAATGATGTGTGTGCGCATCAGCATTGTTTATTCAGCCGTCCACTTTTCCTTTAAAACCGTTTTGTGGAGTTCCGGACTTTCCGAAATCGCAAGTTTCCTCGCGGCCTCAGGAGTTTTGCAAATTTCAATTATCAAAGCACTTAAAAAAGTAAGCGTACTGACGAATGTACAGAAGTGTAAGGTGACTGCCGCTTTCTGACTCTGACGGAGGTCTAAACGAAGATTTAGATTCACCTTGTCGGAATAAGTTGTAAAGGAGATCCCAGTATCCCACGAAAAACCGAGTGACTGCCGACCTGCCATTGGTAAATGTTTTCTCACGCTTGACCACTTCAACCCGCTGTGGGCTGCTAGAGACCGAGCAACTCGGCTGCTTGTGTACGAATGCTCAGGGTCATTTGAATAAACTGGCCCAACTGAAAGATCGCCAATCTTCAGGGTCATGTGACTTCATTGGTATCAATGAGACTTGGTTGCACACCGAAACGATGGACGCTGAAGTTTCGCTACCGGGTATGTCTCTGATCCAGAACGATAGGCTCACAAAGGGGGAGGGTAATAACGTATCACCGAAGCGACTTCCAGTGCGAAGCCTTGGCGCATTAAGACTGGCAGTGCCTGACTCTCCTTGTTGCCCCTTGCAGTTATAAGGCAGGGATGCTTGCCTCGTTGTCTTGGTGTACGGTCCCCCACTCTACACCTGAATCTTGCTGCCACCTAGCGACTGCTTTAAAAAATATACTTTACAGCGGGAATACACTCACATACTTATCATGGGTGATTTCAGCGTACGTTGTTTTCTAAAAACCTGCCATGTTTGGAGAACAATTCAAAGTCGATCTACAAAATCTCGTAACCATTGTTCCTCGACACCATCACATCACTTTGCCCACTAGGTTAGGAACAAGTAACAGGCCATCTGTGTTGGTTATTTTGCTTACCAACGTGGAACATATGATTGATGTGTTGATTTTAGACTGCCTGTTGGGTCTCAGTGATCACGCAGTCATCAGTTTCAACTTCCTCTGCTTTGCAAAATATGGAAATGAGAACGATGAGTCTGTGCGAACCATCACAAGCTAGGATCGATTAGGCCAGCTCATCAGCACTACTACTTGGTTGTTCCTTGCCGACGGACCCATGAAATTCGACTGGCTGGAGTTCTTCCACAAATGTAATCAACTAATTCAGATGCGTCAGAGTGAAAACTATACAATAATTGTAAACCATTTACTTTCGTTAGGACCAGAATCCATATATGGATGACAGTACGCAACGCACCATGATGAGTGTACAGGGAAGCTGCAGCACGAGAAACTCGGGACAACTACGTAGCGCAACTTTTCCACTGAAATCAACTGCTAAGAGAAGACAAATCTGTACATCAGCATAACTACGCAATAGCATTCACTGCTAAACACCAACTGCTGTACAAGCACGTCAATATCCTACGAAAATTGTGCTAAGGATTTTCTTCACTCAGGACGGCCGATCGCCTAACATGCACGGCTGTGGAAGCAGCAAACAAGCTGCAGATGCAATATGCCACCGATTTTTAGAGGATATTGCCACCGAGCCATCTTTCGACCTTCGTTGTCTCTTCGCACAGAACTAACCCACATCTTGCCGCCGTGAGTGTATTGTAAAAGCGGACTTCTCGGTGCAAGCTCAGCTCGTCGGGTGTCGATCCCATTTGTCCTATGGCACTGGAAGTGTCAGCATTCCAACGGGTAGAAAATTTAGCTCAGTTTTTTCAGCGCTGCTTAGACTAGAGTCAAGTTCCCGACCTGTGGAAGTTTGGAAATATAATCTAGATTCACGAAGGTGGAAGCAGAAGTTAGCCCTCCTATTACAGCCCAGTATGCCATCTTCTTATACTGCCCAAGATCGTGAAATCCGTAGTTGCCGACGCACTGGTGTGCTATCTGGAAAACTCTAACTTCATTACGCCAGAGCAGCACGGTTTCCGCAGATAGCGGTTATGCACATCGAGCTTACTAATGGCCCGCAGTAGTTGGACCTACTCAGCTGACGCTGGAGTAGGCGCTGATGTACTCTACCTGGATTTATCGAAGAATTTCGATCGTCTAGACCATAGTATACCACTCTCCAAACTCCAGCATTACGGGATAGGCGGCTCCCTTTTAAGCTGATTTGCCAACTTTCTACTTCAAGAGCAAATAATGGTCAGAGTTAGGGGCTCTTTATCGGTCTCCATACAAGTCGAGTGGGGTATGAGGTTCGGCTCAGTTCTAGGTCCACGTTTGATTTCGGTGTTTATTAATGACCTTGCACAGGCGATGGCTTTTAACTTCCTAAAGTTTGTCGATGATATCAAGATTTGGCGCAGGATCCAGACGAGCGCCGACCAGCATGTGCTTCAGAGTGAACTAGATACGATGTATCAATGGTCAGCTCGAAAGTTGCTGCATTGCAAGTTGAATAAATACAAGATAGTTTCCATCTGACATCGAAGTAGCTACTCACACCGGTTCGGAACGAATATACTGCAACAAGCATCTGTCGAATGTGACTTGGATGTTCTGATTCAAGATGATTTGGTTTTCTCCATGCAATCCGAAAAATACCTCGAACGCTGGGAACCAACACGTCGAGCGAAGCGCGTTTGACAAATTAACAGCTCCATTTTCGACAAATGCTTAGTGCGTATGTTCGCCTTCATATCTAATACGCAATTCAAGCCTGGCATCTATGGTTGAAGCACGACGTTATTGCACTGGACGGCCACAAGCTTGGGCATCTAAGAACGTAATTGGAATGCGAAATCTTTCATACCAGGACAGGCTGCAAAGATTGGGGGTAATCAGCGGATGCTATCACAGATTAAGAGGCGACCTTTTTATGACATACTTGATTTTGAAAGACCCACATCATATATGCCGTCCTTTACTGCGACTTAGCAGAAATAGAAACCTGAGGGCCCACTCATTGAGACTCACAGAACAGTATAGTCGTCTGGAGTGCCGCATAAATTTCTTTCGCATTTGTGTCTGTCACCCGTGGAATGCTCTCCCAGAATCGGTCGTTCTTGCACTGCAGATAACGGGATTTAAAGGCGGTTGGATGACGCACTCATCCAGTTACACCTTATCACATAGCGCTTCGTCTTTATCCTACTCCTGATATTTGCCATGGAATTATTTGATGTTAACTGCGGGTGCTTGGAATCTAAGCGGATTGCAGAACTACAGAAGCACAAAAGATTAGTCCTTGTTTTCATACTTAAAGTAGTAACTGTTTTACTATATTATCATTATTGTTATTTCGAAATCCTCACCAACTATCCAACAGGATTTGTAAAGCCAATCTCCTTAGCAAGTATACATTCGTCATCCTTTGTTCATTGTTCATTGTATAGTGGTTTTGTGAGTATTTGGAAGCTCTTGCTCTTTGTGCTATGTATCGAAACATTTTTAATTTTTTAAAGCAGTCAAGTATTGGTGCTGCAAGTGTGTCTCTTCCGCAGAATCGCATTCGGTCCGCTGTTGTGCTTACCCGGAATTTATTCCCATTTTACTAATACCCACCCTAGTAAAACATTCTCACGAACCACCTTGATGAGAGCTACTTAACTTACTTCAACTAATAGACTTGACTTGTTCGGATCACTTTTTGTCATCATATTGCACTTTTATACCCATCTCGCAGGAACACAAGCGTACAATCTGCCAAAGCCAGAGACAAACAGGAACTTTCCGTGTCGCAAACAGATGTTAAATCTGTGACTTCTATAACGCGTTAAAAACAAATTTTTTAACCGCAAAATATAAAAGTCATCGGACAGTAAGTCCCCCCCTATTGATTGATCGCATTGCTTTCAACACAAAGCGCCTTTTCAGCAACCATGACAGTCGCTTAACCTGATCCACAACGCACTGCGACCTGTTGCATTGTTTGACCGAAGCACTGAGTTAAGAATCATCCAATTCATCGTACAGATAGACATTTAGACAGCCAGGATCGTAAACATTGATTTGAAGTCTTGCGCTCGCCTTCGAGGAGAAGGGCAACAACTGGGACAGACATTGGCGGAATGGGATGCAAAAGTATATCGGGAGAAGTTGCGCCTAAGGTTGCTGAAACAGAAGGGGATTTGCATCGTGCATGAAAATTGTCAGATTGTGAAGCGATTTTTCCATATACTTCGGCCGCTTTGATTCTAAATGTGTTAAGTCAATAGCAAGTGCGTCTAAGTTGTATAGTTGCAGAACAAATGCTGTCCGGTTTTGATGGTAAATATGGCCATCCCAATGGTCAATAAAGCAGATGAACTCTCAAAATAATAAAGGGTTTTGGCAACCACCGCACAAATCGTGAGTACTAAAATTGCATCACTGGAAGGAAGCATGACGGAGAATAGGTCCCAGTCTTCCCCGACATACCCTGCTTCAAACTTGCCGGTTAGCTAGAGAGACGCAACTTTTATCTATGAAAGCAATAATCCTGTCTGTACCTCCATAAGCCCAAATAAACCTGAATAATTCACCTCTAAGCTGGTTTGAATAATTATGACTAAGTCCCTGTACACTCTTCCCTATGTGTCTGGATGAAAAGCAGTTTCTTAGCATTTGCAAACAGTGTAACTTTAGCTGAGGGTGGCAAAGTATCATGACCCATAAATCTATTACGCACCTATCTTACTCCTATTGCTGTCACAGTTGCGCAAAGAACCTATAGCGTCTAGACAGTAATTGCTAACTATAATAATTGACTATGTAGTAAGGTAAAACACAGGGGTACTGGAGCTGCGCGGCCACCGTCAACCTCGATCATGTGCCTCCAACATACGGATTGCCTTTGGTATCAAGACTGAAACGGCCTATAGAATGAGAGCAAGAGATATACTCTATTTCTACCTCTCGAATTTGTGTTACGGCTGAGACCCAAGAGATTTGGCAATGTTAATATGGGTGCTACAGGACTTGGTAAGCGGTTGTGAAGTCTCTCAGAAGGTGTTGACACCAAATGCCGCACGTTCCAAGAGATATCATTCTAAGTTGGTAGGACAGATGGAGGTGGCCTTTAACATCGTTAGATGTCCCTTGTTTGAGCATTTTCAACCGCAGCGAGATCTTGTCGTGTCAAGGATGCTATGTGTGGATGTTGCATTCCAATTTTGAACAATGAACAATGATATATTACAGGAACAAAAGCGATTGCTTTACAAGTCCCGTAGGATGGTTGAAGTGAAAGTAAACATCAGTGTAAATCGTCAGTTTAAGCTTCTAGTGAATTCAAGTTCCCTCTTATTCATAGAAACGCTGTAGAATATGGACTGAATTGTTACTATAGAGTAATATAAGAAGTAATATGGGTAAGGCAGGTCATAAGAACAAGAGAAACGACCAACGCTTACTTGTGCCCCGCTTTCTTGGACTGGGGTAAATTGATGAATGCAGTTGTAATATATATGATACTATATTCCACAACAACAGTGTGTAAATAGTGAAGCACAAAAGCTGAGAATGAGCCCCGTTGTTTTTCGCGTTTGTTCAAGGTGGACATCTCTGATTATATAGCGTAATGTAGGTGGATAAGCGAATCATCCAGACGTCTTTTGAATAGCGTTAGCGTGGGGGAAGAAACAACGTATGTGGGAAGAGCGTTCCAGTGTTGGCACACACGAAGGGAAAAGAAATTCCGGCGGCATTCCAACCGGCTGTATTGTGTGGCCAGCTTTAGATGGTGTCCTCTGAGTGTTGTATTGCTATTCGGCTTTAGTAGGTGACGACAACAATGGTTTGGATTCCTCAGGATCATATAAGTCATTATCAAGTCGCCACGCAGGAGTCGATATTGTCCACTGTAGACCCCTAGGGTTTTCAGCCTCAATCGGGAAGGGAGATGAAACAGGCCCTTTACGTTCTTGGTCACCCTTTGTTGTGGCAGTTCAAGAGCGGTAAGGTCTTGTTTCTGCCATGGCTGTCAAGCGTGGATGGCGTACTCAAAATGAGGCCGAATGTAGGCGTTCAGCATCTGGGAAAAGATGGAAGGATCGAAGCGCCCGAATGCTCTCCGCAGAAGGCCAAGGGTTTGGTTAGCTTTTTTGGTGGCTTTATCGGGCTGACGGAAACAGCCCAGATCTTCCTGCACTATCAAGCCTAGATCGCATTCCGTTGTTGTGCGCTGCAATATTTGATCTCCCAGTCTGTATTCACAAGTGGCTTTATGGCGTATGCTCAGCACCTTGCACTTTGTAGAATTAAACTAAAGCAGGTTCTGAGTCGACAATTCGTAGACCCTGTCCAGATCATCCTGAAGTGCTGCATTGTCGCTGGTTGTTCTAATGGCTCGCCATATCTTGAGATCATCAGCGAAGAGTAAGGAGTTGGAGTTGATTACTGTAGCGAGATCGTTTATGTAAATCAGGAATAGTCCTGGACCAAGTACTGAGCCCTGGGGCACTCCGCATTTAACGTCGATTGGGTCAGAGATGACACCGCGAACTCTTACATTCAGATGTCGTTGAAGCAAGAAGTTATCTATCCAACCAAGGATTGGGTCACCAATTCCACAACACTACAGCTTGTGAAGGAGGATACGGTGGTTCAGACGGTCGAAAGCCTTTGAGAAATCCAGATATACTGCGTCAACATCTACGCCGCTGTCAACGTTCTCAGTCCAACTAGATCTGGCAAGCAGCAAGTTGGAAGTGCAAGATCGGTTCTTGCGAAACCCATGTTGCGCTTGTGCTATGATATTTCGTTCTTCCAAGAAGTTCGAGTTTCGGCGACAATCGCTTCCATGATTTTGGAGAGCACCGGGAATAGTGTTATCGGGCGGTATTTGGCCGGATCTGTACGACTTCCCCCTTATGGATGGGAGTGACGATGCCTTGCTTCCACGTTGTTGGCACGCGCATCTCATCGAGGCATCGTTGGAAGAACTTGCAGAGTGGGTCTGCCAGGCTTACTGCAGCCAATTTCAACGCTTTTGGACGAATATTATCAACACCGGGAGAGGTATGCTCGCGCAGGGCAATTAGCCTTTCCACGACATCCGCAGTCGTAAACGTGATGTGGCTGAGTCCTGGTGATGGTACAACGATTGGGAACAGTGTATGCGGCGATGTCGTACTCTGGAAGTTCGGGGCGAATTGCTGACACAGGGCGTTGGCCGCCTCGGTTGCGTTTTGTGCAATTCCACACAATGTGTGTAATGCAGGAATTCCTCGCTGTACTTTGCGGAGCTTGTTAACGTGTCTGTACAGGAGCTTGGGGCTTAAAAGAAATTTCTCAGCTAGATTCCGTTGGTGCTGCATTTTATCTTCGTGTACCAGGTTTACGCAGTGATTGCTTTGGAGAGTGTAGGCTTCCCATGCTTCGGCACTCGGTGACTCCTTGTATCTTCGCCAGAGTAAATTCCTCGTGACGATACACTTGCGTGTCCTGCTGCGTATGAATGATTTTACTGTCTTCGCTCGCGAAGGTCCTTTTCTAGTAGCACTAGTTACTAACGTGTTAAACTAGTGAGCAAATTCAGATTAGGAGATATCGGGGGAACGTACTGCTAGAAATGCCCAGTTTGTAGCATTTATCAGTTTGACTAGAGCGTCGTAATCCGTAATGAGTTGGCATTCCTCGGTGTCTTCTGAGGAATACTCTGCATAACAGATGTACTTGAACATGAGGGTTGCATGGTCGCTACGGCCTAAAGGACTCTCTATCGATACCGTTTCGATCATAAGCTCTTCATTGGTGAATACGAGATCCAGAATACCCGGTTTGTTTCCTGTCCTGAATCTTGTGGGAAATGTGATGTGATTGTAGAGTGGTAGCCCACTGATTATCTCCTGTACTTCCATTTTAAAGTGTTCGTTGATACAGGCTGGGGTTTCTATGCTTTGAATATTGAAATCGCCAACCAGGAGAATGTGGCTGTATGACTGCGAGAGAATGGTCTTCATCGTGGAGGCTAGGCGGTTGTCCATTTCCAAAGTAGCCGACGGAGGGCGATACGCCACACCCAACAAACATGCGTCCCCACGGCTTAGGTGAAGACGACACCAAAGCGCATCGACAATCTGAACCTCTGGGTCATCGATGAGATCGATGTGTAGTTCGCTGCGATAATAAAGTACTACTCCACGTCCTCTACTTGGTCGATCGTTGCATAGAATTGACATCCCTGGTAGTGCGATTTCTGCATCAGTGATCGGTTCATTCAACCAAGTCTCAGTTATCATAACGAGGTCGCTTGACATTGAGGCCTGACGCAGGCGAAGCTCCATCAGTTTGCTTAAAAGACCTTGTGCCTTGGTATAAAAACAGGAGAGTGATTCATAGGTTAGAAGGTTATTTGTGGATATAGACAACAGGTTTGAGACTTGGCCGACCCTCTTGAGGTCGGTTGCTACTAGTTTTTTGAAATTGTCTTAGGCTCGCGAGAATGACTTGGGATAACTCTCTGCACTGTGTGATCAGGTTCATGATGATCCTGATGGTCACTCACCTAATGCAGTGCCTCGCCGGATGCTATGACGGCAGTCAGATCAGTCTCTGTGGTGGACTCTGCAACAACGGTTGTTCCCACTGAGTTGGTTCTCTCCATGGAGTAACCAGTAGCCTCTGGTCGTAAACCTGCTGCTTTAATTCGAATTTCTGTCAGTAGCATGTTCCAGAATTTACCCCAGTTCTCTAGAACTGCCTGTAAAGTTAGCTCAGATGGTAAGACCAACTTCAGCAACCTAGGACCACACCCTTTGTAATTTGGTGACACGGGAATCCTGGTCAGGGAGGTAGCAATGACATTTTCTAAAGACAGCGCCTCTCGTATGTATCGCCATTGCTCCAGGTCATGTGCCTGAGCTTCTTCAGGAGGGGAAGCTTGAGACTCGGGGACGCCATGAATAATGACGGTTTTCAGCTCGTGTTTTCTACTTCCCTGATGATTGTTCATATCCTTTAAACGTTCTTGCCACGGAATATCCGGTAAATACATACTCCGTTCGATGCTCTGTGATGTAGATTTGCAGCGAGCAGAATGGATTCCGTTTCTTCCGCGGAATGTAGTGTTACTCGAAGTAGTCGAGGTTCACCGTAGTGTACGTTGTTTGGGTGTTTTACCATGTGGCTCAGCGTAGTGGGTTCAGCGCGCATGCTGATGGCACTACAGATGGAATCCCACTGACAACAATCGTCTACAGTTGGCCCTTTATTGTGTTGGATTTAGATTCAGGAACGTTAGTGCACACAAGACTTAAGGCACCATGATTCCGCCTTGTGGTTTGCGACTTAACAACACTAGGTTCTGCTTTTTGTGGATTTGTGAACCACACTGGCGATAGCGATCCATGTTGAGGCACAGTTTTGACCTCTCCGATATGTGGAGTCACAGGTGTCTTTGACAGCGTTTTCCTAGAAGCAACTGCTGCGTAGGATGACCAGTTATTTTTACCGTAGGCTTGCTGGAGTTTCGTGTGTCGGGTATGTCAACTGAATTACTAGTTATTGCACCCTTGGAGGAGGTAGTAGCAAGTGGGTTGTAAACGACTTTTTCACTTAGTGGAGTCACGAGGCTAGGGGACGTGGGAGACTGAGACGCGATGGTGGGGTTGGGATGCCTGGCCCTCTTCCTCGGCCTAAACGGGGAGTTTGTAGGTGTCCGTTCAGTTTCAAGTGTAGCGTTGTTTACTTTCACAGCTGCGTTGCGAGCGTTCACCAGTTGCTCAACTGTTTCCGCCAACTTTTCACTTTTTCTTTAAGAAAATTACACAACTAACGACAGGAATGGATTTGCACACCTGGCAGAACCAAAATGCTTCGGTTTCGCTGCTGAATTGTCTAGTTTCGAGTGCACTCATCCCTAAGCACTTCAAATGGTACGCTTTCTGACAGTTAAAGCAAAATGGACCAGACTTAACAGTTTGTACACATAGGTCACAAATGACTTTCGAATGAGCCATATCCACTTGAGACGTGTACTTTGTTATTTTGACTTGCACCAATTCCAAAAGGGATTAGATAGAGAAGGAGAGTTCAGAACCTGTGTTGTGGATCTCTCACTTACCACTAGCTTAGAATGGATAATTCTACTGAATTATGTGGTCAGGGTCAGTAATGGGGCAGCGAAGTGGGAATGACCGCAGATGGTAGTGATATGGTGTAGAGATTCACCACTAACAAGATGGAATGGAGTAACTGGATTTGAACATTACAACAGGGGTAGCAAGAGGATAGAGAGACTGACACACCGTGCACGACTTCGCTTCAGTTTTCGTTGCGCGGCGATCGGCGCTGGTTTGAGGTCAGGGGGGTCAGACCTGTGGCGTCCAAATGAGTCACCCGTTCCTTGGCGTAGATTGGCGACGTGCGTGCTATTGATGCAGCAGGTAAGTGGACAGGTAGCGGTGCAACATAGGACTGAGGCAAGGCAAAACGACGTGGATAGTACTGTCTATTGACGACAGTGGCTGCACAAAAGGCGGACCAAATTGACAACTATCGCTTTGTACAGCGACTAGAAGGAGTGGTAGTAAGATGTTCGGGTGACTCTCAAAAAGATCTTAAAAGTAAGACCACCAGAGTTCTTGTGCGACGAGAGGAAAAATAAATTGTCCGATAAAATTCAAGCACGGTTGACTTCGAAATTGCAAAAGCACAGTTTGCTGCTGATCCGGGAATGACAGATCCAAAAGGTGAACCGTGGTAGTAGGAGCTTGCGGAGCCCAATCGAATGATAGTACGTAGGTCACTATGAGAATAAATCCAAAGATTTCAGGGCGAATAACGCAGGAGCACACTTTTTTGCGACCGCTCGGTAGAGTGACAATGTTTTGTTTCTAAGGATAGCGTGAGCGTGTTTGAAAAATAGTGGGCTGAAACATAACAAACGAGTTGGGTTAGACTGATAAGTAAATTCCCTTAGTGAAAAACTACTTCGGGCTCTAAGATCTCAGGACACACGTTCACGTGCTGAGGTGTTAGTCAAACAGGGCCGATATTGCAGGAAGTGAAAAATGCCCTATTTTGCACAGAAAGGAATCTAGCAACATAATACAAAAACAAAACCTGCGATTGAGTAAACTGCGCTTCCTTACTGGGTTCATTTCTTGTGAATTAAGGAAGACACAGTTTCTATTGAAACAAAATAAAGTTCATTACGCAAGGAGAGACGCAAAGGCAGGAGGGAGTTCCTCGAAATGTTGTTATTATCCACTAACATAGGCATCATGCATATTTACATCTGTCTAACCAACATACGAATGAGACAGAGGAGGTCCGGTTTTACTACAAACCGCAGTTCGAAAGAACCCAACTCGACACCCAGAGAAGAAACTGCGAGGAGAATGTGTGTCCAGACTGTTGACCAAAACCAATTACACCAACTCATATGCGAGGTTCACAGCCACGTGTCAGCAATATATTTGCAACCACTGGTAATGTCCTGCACAAAGTTGTAGCAAAGAATTAATGACCAATCAAAACACGACTAACCATAAAACTTCATACAAATATACAAGGAACGGGGTTTTGGATGACTGTGTCCATCCTTGCGTCTATTTTCCAGCAGCTCCTGCTACAAAAATGCCATCATTCTCTCACTATTGTTGTCATCTCCAATAGTGATGAAACGTCCACCATCAATTTACTCAAGATGAATAACTCCGTGATTGCTTGGAACACGCGCGTACATCCCGGGCTAGTGTCTCGAATTCGATCTGAAAAGATTGGTGCAAGATGTATCCTGCCTACTAACCTGCGTTCTTCTGCCAATAACACAAGTGCATTTCTTATCACATACTAGAGTGGGTTCCGCATTGACCACGCGTAAACGATAACCAGATCACATTAAAGGAATTTCCTCAGTTATTCGTTATTTCTACACATCTTCCGGGAAAATTGGGACTGTCAATAATATTGTTCTTTCTAAGCCGCTAGTTAACTCCCTGAGTAAGAACGATTCATGCATTTAACTCTGAATATGTTCCATTAAAGTTTAATCGGTGCAGAGAGAGATTTGTAATTCGTTCGAGATAATAGAAGACAGGTAGGTATATATATTGACGTTCTCACAAAGATAGCTTTAATGATTACTGTGTTTCCTTAGCATGAGCGTTAGCGAAATAATGCCAGTGAACACAAAAGCAAGATATCAGCGTATTGCAGGTGTCCGGGGAAAACAACGGGTGGCGTTTTGCTAGTGAGGAATAACGCATTCTGATGAGAACCGTGCACTCAAGGCAATTTGTTGGGAAACATTATAAAAATTTAGAGTAAGCCCTATTTGACTTATTAGAGCGATTCTAACCCCGGAACTAATCAGAATATGGTTTGCCTATTGGTATACATTAAAACCACCTACTTGAACGTTGCTATTCGTAGACATCCAAAAGAATCAACAGGGACAGCACACAGTTTTGCTTAATTATACAACGCATTTCAAATGTTAGCGGATATTTCCAAAATTTCAGTAAAATTTCGCGAGGAAACTTGCGGTTTCGGAAAGTCCGGAACTCCGCAAAATGATTTTAGATAAAAAATGAACATCTGAATAAACAATGCTGATGCACACATTGATCATGTTAGTAGCATCACTGGCAACGTGCAGTGCATTAGTCTCCCTAACACCCTTTTTCAAACAATCGTGATCGTGGCATTTTCCGACCGAAGCATAACGTTGTGGAAAATTGAGAGAAAACTGAGAGTTCTAACTGAAGGCAACTGAGCAGAGGCTGTTGTTTTCTGTACATCCATTGGATGATTTCACGTTAAAAATGCGATAACGACGATACAAGGGAAATATCTTTTGAATCGAGATAGTAGATTGAGATATTACAGCTCAGTTGCGTTTATATTAGGCTGTTACATATAGGGTTTTTTTAATGGTTGTCTGAAACACCCTTCTCAAATATATAGATTCTTCAATTTGTCAATAAATTCCTTTTCGTTAGGTATTAGGGTATGGAGATAGGAAGATTTGCCTAAATCAGGGATGTCCAAATTCCGGCCCGCGAGCCAAATTTAGCCCGCGGTATCATTTCAACTGGCCGGAGGCCTCATCATGAACTAATAATTTCGGGCCTGGAATGTTTTCGTACCTGTGTGATTTCTGTTCATCGCTTAATAGGAAACTGCATATGGCACGACATATTTTTATCTCACAGAACGTGGTCCTCCTTTCAACAGTTTCAACACCCGTGGCCTAGGTGAAAGTTGCCAGTGCATACTTGGTAATGTACGAATGCAATCGGTGACTGCTAACGATGCTCGAGGTTGTATCTCATATGGTTAGTTTCGGCGTATGCTAACATATGCTGAATTATTGATCATCACACATATGTTCTTTGCGTTTCGTTCTGACCAGGGCTTAACATCAGTCATCAACCTCTGGCGTTTAATTCACTTTTAGGGATAATCACCGCTTGAACTTGACACTGCTTTACCTGTGTTTTGAATTCCATCTCTATCGACATGGTCACGAGGACCTAGCTTGTGATAAATAGGAAACTAATCGCGACAGCTTCGGTGAACCGAAGGAATCGGTGATTAAGATGACATAACGTAATTGTGAACACTTACCCCACTAGTGTGCGGTGGAGCGCTACCAGTAGTTGTTAACCTGTTGAGAAAACTGATGATCTCGATTAGCACGGTGATTCAGAGTAGGGATGCTCTTCAAATTCACTTCCTACCTATAGTGACACGCGTTCGAGAAGCCAAGACCCTATCAATTCTATCCATGCTGGCTTGCCGAACTACCTAATCTTGGTGCCAGCTGGATGTTTCGGGTTTTTTCAGTTCTAGCAAATAGTCCGACGGCAGCGTTCCAAGACGTGGTGGGTTTTCGCCTGGCAAGCGCTCTCTAAATGAAAAGTCACAAACGTCTGTACAACAAAGCTGTGACTTGGTGGGTCTGATTCGACACTTCACACAATCACTGCCCCTTGCCTATCCCTGAGATGAATTCAAGTGTACTTTGGGCGCCTGCTCCTTCACAGAAAAAGGACGCATGAACCATCTATTTGGTCATCGGTTCCCAAAGCCCTGCTTCCTTGTAGGTTAGATCTTTGATCAAAGGTTTGGGCTAGGGTCCCTTGAGACACCCTCTATTTCGGCCTGTGCAACCGGGTAGTATCACGCACACTGACGAATCATGGACCACACTGCTTAATACTGCTCTCGCTATGCCTGTCCTCTCTGCTAATTCAACTCCTCAAACAACACTCACAGATCACTGCAGCCCTCGTCCTTCATCTATATGTACTCTTATGCTTTCTTCGGTCACCGCTACAAACGACCCACTGCTAGCAACTGATGGAAGTAATAGTCAAACTCCCGGTTTTTAATGTCTTGCGAACGCAACGGTTTCTCACTGCACTAAAGCCCTAGCTCTTCTTTGACCTGGTTCTTCATCTAATCCAAATACTATGCTCTATTCAAATGCAAGGCTCTCTTTCAAGACTGGCAGGTGTCCGTGCCTGAACTCACTCTTGATGGTGAGACATTGGTGGTAGTGGAGATCTTTGTCTACTTGCGAAGTTTCATCACTGCTAGCGGGTCTGTTGGAGACGAGCTTGCAATGCACATCTCAAGATAATGCTTCGCTTTTGCTAGACTGAGGCAGTTGTGGCGTCACCACGACATTCGTCGCTCCATCAAAGGACGGGTCTATTGTGCAACTGTTCTTGCTGTACGGTTGTACTGATGCGAGAACTAGCCCGTTGGTTAAGGTGACTTGCGCAGACTAATCGTCTTTGAGCACTGCTGTCTGCGTTCCGCTGCCCGTGTGTGGTGGAGGCGCCAAGTAAGCAATGTGGAAGTTAGACAGCATGCCTTAGGAAGAAGAAACCACTCGCTCGAGGAGCCAGTCTCACTGCATCAACTGCAGTGGCTGGGACTCGTATTGCGCATTCCTGTTCAGCGTTACACGCGTCGTGCGTCGTTCGCTGTTGATGGGCATGGCTAGTGTAGACGGTTTGGTGAACAGCCTGCAAATTGGAGAAGCCGTATCGAAAGCTGACGAAACGGTTGGCGTCGGCCGGTTGTTGTCGCCTAGGGGGTTGGTGTCCAAGTGAAGCATATAATTATGGGTTAATGACCTTGGAAAACATGGCTCAAGATCCAAGTCAGTGGCGGACTTGGGCATCGGTTTGTTGTGGTGTCAGTACTACGTGCACCTAAAAAATGAAAGAAAATCATATCGTGAGTGACACACAGCAAAATGTTGCTGTTAATATTTCCTTATTATTCATACTCTTTTCCCAATCAGCCAATATTCCGATGGCACAATAAGTATTCCACAGTTTATAATTATATATATATAAATATATGCTTTTATTGCGCTTTGTCCTGCATGTTTCTTCATTGGTGTACTAAGAGGAACTTAACATTTGTATAGGTAACTTCAAGCATTGTACTCATAGGTTAGCCTGTTAACATATCAATAAAATTTGAATATTGCCGTAAGAAGACGAACACTGGCAGATGTCACCATTTCGTATTGTCTCTTCAGTGCCAACACAATAACATGAAAATATATAAGACGACAGATAGGGTGAGACCGGGACAAGTTAGAACAGGATAGAGGGGCAGGCGTGACACCCCTACGCCCAGGGCAGCCGCAGGCTTACGAACTGCTGTTTCTACACACAGAGTGCGGGTTTGATACGGCTGATCGCGACTGCCTCTGCAAAACGTAGGAAACGAGTGTTAGTATGTCTTAACACGACTGTGAACATTGTGGCCGGATCAAACTGGTGACAGGTGGCCAGTAAATGCCTACCTATGGATGAAGCAGGTGGTTTACGTGAACAGATGGTATGAGCAACCGAGGACTGGGTGATTTGACGCTGCAACCATTTAGGTACATGTTCCCTTATTCTGGAATTCAACGCTCGATTGGTACGGCCGATGTAGTGTATACCACAACTACAAGTAAATTGGTAAATGCAATGTGAGTTGGCGCCAATAGGTTGTCTTTCCGTCGTTGGGGTAACAGGCATTCGATTCGTCCGGTTGATAAGGACAGTTTCGGCAGCATAATAAGTCCTCTGGACTGCGGAAATTATGCGCTTCGTTGTCCTCATATTAGCGAAATCTCCCTTATATATTTTCATGTTATTGTGTTGGCACTGAAGAGACAATACGAAATGTTGTCATCTGCCAGTGTTCGTCTTCTTACGGCATTATTCAAATTACTAAAGGAATCTAATTGTTTCAAATTTCTCAAAAGACGAATTCCCATTGATTTCATCAGGCAGTTACGCCGTATTGTTAGTCTGAAGTGTAAACTTGTTTGCTGTCGTTCGGAAATATCTGTTCTCTCAAACTGTATCACCGTACTTCAATATCCACGTTCGATTTGGAAGGTGTTGCGTAAAAATAAGCTAAAGCCGTCCGATGGAAATCTCCGGCGCATTGCCTCTGCTCAATTGGAAACTGCTCAGACTCGACTCACTGCGCTACTCGAGACGCATTCCCGCCTAATGCCAATACTGGATAGCTTATCGTTGTGCTGCAGGATTGTGTTTACCAACTTCTGCAAATTTACTATTGATCGTACAAAGGAGAAATGCAAAGTCCGGTGGCAGAATTCACTAGTTGATAAATGGGAGGAGCCTGCGTATCGTGACCCCAATACGTACGTTCTAAACCTATCAAATGTTCCCCTTGATGCCTTACAACTGGAAGCATTATCGCTCGGAATGGATTACATAGTCCCACCTGGTAAGCTAAACCGCTTGTTCATAGAGGCACAGTTTGAAAATTTTTATGACCAGTTAGCAGGATTACAGGCGTCTAGTCCAGATATGTCAAACTGGTTTAGAAACAAACTAACTGATGTTGCCCATGAAGTCACAATGACGCCAGTGCGTGAGAAGTGTTTGCTTACAAGGCGTCATCTTTGTGCACTACGAGAGCTGAGAACAAAGGGGGTGATTGTCCTTAAGCCAGACAAAGGCTCAGGAGCCGTCATTATGTGCAAGGAAGAGTACACACGGAAAATGCAAGATTTACTGAGTGATGCTAGAAAATTTAAACTCCTTACAAAAACAGAGGATGTTAGTGAAGTGGAAAGACGCATCACGGAACACCTAAACTTGCTCCTCTTACACCGTGTAATTGATGATGAGGTATATAACTACCTAAAACCGGGAGGGTCCAACATACCTCAGCTATACGGTTTGCCAAAGACCCATAAATGTGGTATACCGCTTAGACCAATCTTGTCAATGGCAAACTCGGCACAACATAAGTTGGCTCGTTGGCTGGTAGAAGTTTTTTCGCCGTTAAAGCAGCAGACCATCCCACACCGTCTGAAGGACTCTTTCGAACTTACAGAGGCTTTAGATGAGTTTAACCTATCCGATAAAGTCATGTCCACATTGGATGTACAATCGCTTTTCACCAATGTTCCGCTACATGAAACTGTTGATTACGTGTGTGAAATGGCAGAGTGCTCCGATTTTACTCTTCCAATGCCAGTCGAATTGTTAAAGGACAGCTTACTACTATGTACTGAGAACATCGGTTTCCAATTCCAAAACATTCCTTATCGCCAGATAGATGGGGTGGCAATGGGTAGTCCGTTGGGCCCAGTACTAGCAGATTTTTTCATGTCGATGATTGAAAAGAAGTTGAGTGTGGAAATACCGCTGCTTTCCTACTATAAGCGATATGTGGATGATATTCTAGTGTTTAGCTCATCAGAGGAGCACATTGCGCATTTAGTCGATCGCCTGAATAACGTGCATACGAATCTGAAAGTAACCAATGAAACAGAGAAAAGCAACTGCCTTCTATATCTGGACGTGTTGATTTGCCGAAGAGCAGATGGGTCCATCAAAAGAGAGTTTTACCGAAAACCGACTTGGTCAGGGTAGTACCTACACTTTACCAGCTTCTCCCCAATGCGGTACAGACGGACCTTAGTCAAGACGCTATTCAACCTTGCAAGGAAAATATGCACTACCGACAGTTTAGATGATGAGATAAACTCGCTCAAGGATACGTTGTTGAAAAATGGCTATCCAAATAGGTTCATCGACAAACATAGTCAGACAAGGGTGCCGGGACAGAAGGTATCGACAGTGGCTAAAAAGAAGATCTACATCGAGCTACCATTTAAGGGAGATTTCGCTAATATGAGGACAACGAAGCGCATAATTTCCGCAGTCCAGAGGACTTATTATGCTGCCGAAACTGTCCTTATCAACCGGACGAATCGAATGCCTGTTACCCCAACGACGGAAAGACAACCTATTGGCGCCAACTCACATTGCATTTACCAATTTACTTGTAGTTGTGGTATACACTACATCGGCCGTACCAATCGATCGTTGAATTCCAGAATAAGGGAACATGTACCTAAATGGTTGCAGCGTCAAATCACCCAGTCCTCGGTTGCTCATACCATCTGTTCACGTAAACCACCTGCTTCATCCATAGGTAGGCATTTACTGGCCACCTGTCACCAGTTTGATCCGGCCACAATGTTTACAGTCGTGTTAAGACATACTAACACTCGTTTCCTACGTTTTGCAGAGGCAGTCGCGATCAGCCGTATCAAACCCGCACTCTGTGTGCAGAAACAGCTGTTCGTAAGCCTACGGCTGCCCTGGGCGTAGGGGTGTCACGCCTGCCCCTCTATCCTGTTCTAACTTGTCCCGGTCTCACCCTATCTGTCGTCTTATATATTTTCATGTTATTGTGTTGGCACTGAAGAGACAATACGAAATGGTGACATCTGCCAGTGTTCGTCTTCTTACGGCATTATTCAAATATCAATATAACTTGTTGTACTCATAAGTAGCAGGATTTTAGTTGTAAATGTGATAAGGCTTTCAGCCCAACAGTTCACAAGCTACATAGCAGAGCCTCTAGCGGTCATGGGTTCGATCCTCCGTAGAGGACCGAGGGAATGCGCGCCACTGACGAGCCCCAATAAGGCGAAACGCTTCTGGCGCTTTTCCGGGCTAGGCTCTGCTATGTAGCTTGTGAACTGTTGGGATGAAAGCCTTATCAAATTTATAACTTGTTGTGCCTTCAGGTTTACGGCAGCAATTAATGCTCCCTCTGAAGGGTTACATGCACGCATTTTATTGATACTATTTTCGGTCATGTGGGCGTTAGCCAATTGCACTTCCTGCATGTAAGGAGAGGGATAGATTTATGCCTGTATGAGGGAAGGGTATTCTCCCGAGTAGGTTAACACATTGGTGTTAACGGAAGGTAGAGAAATCTAAAGGCCATAAACAGTACGGTTGACTGTAGCTGGGCAAATGAGTATGTTGTGTTTGAACGTCCTACCTCGGCATCAATTTAACAGATCTTTTGTCTGAAAGAGTTACCATTGGTTCATAATCTGACCCCTCCATTAGCCGGCGTTCCTGTGCCAAATTTCCAGTGCTCGTCCGAGCAGTCAGTAACATTTGGAATGCACAATATATGCTCGGTACAAGGTGCACAGAAACAGTGGCATATTAAGGCGGCAAGTTTGTAATTCTTCTGGTCGCAACAACATACCGCATGAAGATATCGATAATAATAATAATAATAAATAAATAAAAAGAATAATAATAAACATGGGCATATTTCTCATCAAATGCAAATCTGTGACAAGATTTGTTACAGAACGTACACACACAAGTGTTGTCATGTTATTTCAAGAGCAATATCAAGTTATTTTCTTATATTTGTCTGCATTTCTGGCACGGTATGCGCCCCGTATTTTTGTCTTATATGATGGTAGAGGCATATTTGCAGTTTAAGTATGTTGTGTACATTGAGGACTAATTACATTGCGTTAAGTGGTGGTATTACACGCATTAGACGTTATCTGGGCTTTCATTGTAGGGAGGTCAAATTGATTTTCTTCAGGAAATTAACACGATGGTGTCCAGGTATAGGTAGATTCGCAACTTACTGTGAAAGAATAGTACAGTCTCACACGATCTGTTGGCGTATGGCAACCGATTCCCCAGATAAGCATACATGGTGAGAAGAAAGTTAAACAGAAAATTTGTCCTGCATCTTGGTATAATCAGTGTAAAGTCTACCTTTCCTAGGTCTCGCCTGTAATTGTGTTTCAATATTTAGGTGAATCGATTGCAATGGAGATTGACGTGAGTCGGAGTGTGCAGCAGTCTCAAGTTATCTTTTAGTCTTCGCAACCAAAGCAGATCGAGATGAAGTTGCTGGCATCGCTCCCGAGAGTTTATGATACAACTTTTCCCAACGCGTGCTTGATAAACGACAGTTGAAGGCTTTCGATCGATGTTCTGTGTGGTTTTCTCATATTGTCTCATATTATGCTGCGATGCTCCAGGATGGGACGATTAAGGATTTTAAATAGTTCAACTGTAGCTGTGATTGTATGCATGTTATGAGAGATGTTAGCGAAGGATTGTTTGGCTCAAGCCATCTGGTACTCAATCAGTCCTAAGAACAAAGGTACAAGAATATTTGATTACAAGAACACGAGTAGACCGTTGTACACAGATAGGTTCATCAACCATTAAAAACTGCAGTGCATGTTTGTTAACCAAGCTGCTATCATTGACACAAAGAAAGGAAAATGTTGTACCGAGCGCACATCCTTGTTTAACCTCGCTGATACTTGGACGCAGGGAAGAGTAATCGTCAGCTAAGGTGGCTATTTTGGCGGCAAGGTTCCTGCATGATGATAGCCAACCCATTCATTTGCTCTGGACTTCAAAGAAATTTACCTGAATGGGTAACCGTTTGTGAGGCACCTGATCGAATGTTTTCTGCAAGTCCAAGCATAGAATTAATATGGCATATTTTGTGCCAATGGAGTCTGGTATGTAGTTCATGTAATGCAGCTACCAGAATGTGTACGATCGTTAGTCAAGGAAACCACTTTAGAACCTGTCTATCTGCTTCCGTGAGATGATGAAATTCCTCACAATCTTTTCCCCAATTTCACGAATAATCCGGCTATTATGAAACTGTTATGGTTTGGACTGAAATTGTCAATCTCCTGTATTGCGCAACGCTTGTATTTAGGGCTGATAAATGAAGTTTTGCTTTGATATGCAAAGTACTTGGATCACAGTGAAACAGGAAATGTAGACTAGAAGAGTAGTGGCCTATTAAGAGCTCTCGGTTTCATGACGGATGGGGGATGCCCTCAGGTTCCAGAATTGAGCACGGTTAAATAGCATACGTTGCTTGCTGGATATTGCGGAGATCAATAGCACTTTAGATGGTGCCTAAGTGTAAGTATAGCGGTACTATCAACATTCAGTAGGTGGAGAAGAACGAGATAAAGGCTTCAAAGTTGGCGCCTGGATGTCGTCCACCAATTCATTGATCATGGAAAAGCGTTTTTGGCTCTTTAACGAAGAAAGCTGACCAAGTCATTTGCTTTACATACCATTCGTAGGGTTGCTTCATCTACATCACTTCTCCACAGCAAGTATAAATGCTTGATTTCAAAGATAAGTCTCCGGATTCAATGGAAAACATCCAATCCTATATTAGCGCGCGATGGGTTTTCTGGTTTTCACAAGTACTTGTATGGCGTATGATCAAAACCCTGCACATTTTAGCGTTAAACTGAAGCAGGTTCTGAGTTGACAATTCGCAGACCCTATCAAGCTCCTCCTGAAGTGCGGCATTGTCGCTGGTTGTTCTAATGACACGACATATCTTGAGATCATCAGCGAAGGGTGAGGAGTTGGAAATGATTACTTTCGCGAGGTCGTTTATGTAAATCAGGAATAGTCGTGGACCAAGTACTGATCCCTTAGGCATTCCGCCCTTAACGTCGATTGGATCAGAGATGACGCGGCGAACTCTTACATTCAGATGTCGTTGAAGAAAGAAGTTACCTATTCAACTGAAGATTGGGTCACCAATTCCATAACGCTGCAGTTTGTGAAGGAGAATACCGTGGTTCAGACTGTCTAAAAACTTTGATAAGTCCAGATATATTACGTCAAAACCTACGCCGCTTTCAACCGTCTCAGTTCAACTGGATCTACCAAGCAGCAAGTTGGAAGTGCAAGATCGGTTCTTGCGAAATCCATGTTCTTCTCATGCTATGATATTGCGATCTTCCAAGAAGTTCATCATCTCTTCGGCAACAATCACTTCTATGATTTTGGAGAGTACTGGAAGTAGTGCTATCGGGCGATAGTTGGCCAGATCTGTACGACTTCCCCCTTATGGATGAGAGAGACGGTGCCCTGCTTCCACATTGTTGCCACCCGCATCTCATAGAGGCATTGTTGGAAGAATTTGCAGAGTGGGTCCGCCAGGTTTACTGCAGCCAATTTCAACGCTTTTGGACGAATATTATCAACACCGGGAGAGGTATACTGGCGCATGGCAATTACCATTTTCATAACATCCGCAGCCGTAAACGTGATGTCGCTAACTCCTGGTGGTGGTACAACGATCAAGAACAATGTATGCGGCAATGTCGTGCTCTGGATTTTGGGGGAGAATTGTTGACATGGGGCGTTGACCGCCTCGATTGCTATTTGTTCAAGTTCAAACAATGTGTGTAAAGCAGAAATTCCTCACTGCAATTTGCTGAGCTTCTTAACCTGTCTGTACAGGAGCTTAGGGTTTGAAAGGAATAACTGCTAGCTGCGTTGTTCAGAATCTACTTTGATTCATTGTGGACAAATATAGAGTGTTACATCTGAGGTGCAAGTTGGTTGATTCCTACAAACTCAGCAACCAGGAGGTTTACACGTCTTCTAACTAGAAGGATCTGGAAGTTTTGTTTAGCTTGAGCTTGGATGTTCGAATCAGACTGAAACGGCGTCAAGGAGTGGCATCCAACACGTAAGCCTCGTGAAGCATGCACTCGGATGATTCGAGCCTTCTGTTTTTCACAACTTCTGGGCTCATACCTACGGCCACATGTGGAATAGGCCATACAGGTTTGGCAGCCATGGCGGAGGACAGATCTCAGCACCTTGGAGATACCGCAAAGCCGGGCAATTAAGAACAACTTTTATTGGCCTGAGCAAAGGCTATATCAACACGAAAGCAGACCACTTAATTAGCTACCAGGAATGCGAAATATGGCTGGTTATAGCTCCTGGAATTCAAGTCACAATACCAGCGTCAATAGTGGATGTGTGTGTAGATGTGCTGCGCTGATAGTCCATCTTACCAAAACTTGACTTTTGCAGTCCATTCCGAATATCTTTTACCATACCAAAAGGAAGACGGTGGATTATCTGCACTATGTATGGATATATGTATATATGCGTCTTTCATTCCAGAAAATTTTTCCAACTAACTTACTGTTGTAGTAATTAATTAGCAAAATATCGAAAATTTCATATTTCAGCAACGCTTAAGTTTTGGCATCGCGCTGCGTTGTCCAGCAAGTATCAGTGTTTCGGCGGTGCATATACTGGTTTTCATCAACTACCATGTGTGTATCATCTGGTTATTTATTATGCTTTTTCTGTTACTACCAATATCAAGCGATCAAACCACCGGAATATCACAGACTGCTGCTATAAAACTTAGAACGTACCTTTGAGTATTCAACAGAGGAGAAATTTCCAGAGAACGAGGGCAAATCCAGTACTAGACATGTAGGTCAGTAGCCCACTACGGCTTATCAGCTAAGAGAACACATTTGTTGGACCACCTCAAATGAGCGCGAGTTTCTGGCTTATTGCAATACGATCTCGGTTGTTCGGCCCAGTTCATGTAGGAGAACCAACATGTTGGTCACTTACGGTAAACTTTCTGTCACATAAACCTCTCCGGCTTCCATTAATTGCTCAGCGCATATGTAAGACCTCCTATAAAGCATATAATTGTGAAATGACAAACTGGCTATTGCATGATCTGGCTGCGCCGGAGACCCCAAATTGAAGCGCATCCAAAAGAGTGAAGGGTTTTTAGACCTGCCATAATATCTGAGTATGAAATAACTAATAGAGCATTGCGGAAGTTATTGTCGTCTACGAAGAGATCTCTTACTAGCCTACCAGCTCATGCAAAACACCGATAACACTTTCTGCCACCAGAAACAGACGCGATACCAAATTAATGGTTATAATCTAAAACTAGCTGGAGTACCGACGGCATTATTTTTCTCTTCAAATTTATCAACCGAGAAAAGAGCTTTATAATCTTGTCATTATTGTTTTTTACGCTGTCAATTTTGCAAATGATTCGATATTGTTATGCACCATCTGCTTTACTAGATTTGATTTCTGTCCAACGAGTGACCTCAAGATGCAGACAAACACTCTGTTGACCTACTGCACGATTTCGGGGCAAACGAAGTTACCTATATGCTAAGGTGGAAATAATAGAGTTCACAAGTGGGCGTTCCACCTTAGTATCAAATTCCTTGAACTAAGGCAAAACGTATAAATCTACTTACCGAACCTGTCAAGTCTTAGCTTACATACCCTTATTATACTATTACTAAGTTGTTCCTTTTATATAGCAAATGATTGTCTTAACCGAGAAATATTGATTAGTTAGGCACTCTGACGTCGCGATCGTGTCATCCGCTAATATTGTAGTGACTATACAAAACGTTCGTTTAAAAAGTGCCACATTACTCTCTTACAGGTTGCAATTTAAAATAAGCTTGATTCAGAATAGAAAACATGAAGAGTTTATGGGAAATAATTTAAATATGGGTCCAAATGTTAGTATATATGAAGAAAAATACATACGTGTTTATGCTCGCTTGGGTTATGGTGGGCAACGGGTTATTAATAAGGCTAAAAAAGCGAAGGCATTCAAATCTATGCAATAAGCAGAGAAGTACTTGAAATAAAAAATGCCTCCTAAGTCCGGGGGGCGGCTTTTGTCTTCATTCCGTAGCCAGCAAATCGGGCATTTGTTTTGTTCTAGGCAATCAGGCAAGACAGAAAAATTCCACAAGCTTAGAGGTGTTCCTATATGTAAAATGCATATAACAGGTTAGCGTCACATCAAACTATTCGCAGTGGTTACATTTTATAGTTTGCTCTGTTGGTTGGGCGCATAGTTCAGCGTCCGACCGTTGGAATGTCATTAAAAGGAAAACACAGACAAGAAAGGCTCTTATGCACTTTACTAGACTCGAGTTGTAATTATAGCGTTGTATGTCGATGGGTACTTTCGAGTAAAAGAATGGATTACGGAAATCTTCGCTAGTTTTCTCTTCAGGATAAACGCAATTGCTGAGGAATGAGGGGCAAATCAAACCTCTTTTACACATTTAATAGCTGTAGGGTGCCAATGAAAGTCGCTTAAAGCCTTATATATTATGGTCACACGGGCCTACAAACATTTCGGCGAAATTTTGCTCTGCTATTCCCAGATAAAACGCTAAAAATAATCAATGGATAATATCCGTAATCATGCTCGAGGTTTATTATTATTGCATGTGCCCTTTCTATATCTTGATATAAATTTTAACAAGTTATTTCGCATCACAATGCTTTGCTTTCACTGCGAGACTTATTTGGCTGCTTAGAATTCTTACAGTGAGGTTAATCTTTTACTGGGCGCGTTGACCGTCGTCCATTAGCATCATAATCCCTTCATGTTTCTGTTTAAACCTGTATGCAGGTTCAACTGAGTGAGTCT
>OX104065.1:35727110-35762804 GCA_944474145.2 Dicrocoelium dendriticum
ATAAGCATACATGGTGAGAAGAAAGTTAAACAGAAAATTTGTCCTGCATCTTGGTATAATCAGTGTAAAGTCTACCTTTCCTAGGTCTCGCCTGTAATTGTGTTTCAATATTTAGGTGAATCGATTGCAATGGAGATTGACGTGAGTCGGAGTGTGCAGCAGTCTCAAGTTATCTTTTAGTCTTCGCAACCAAAGCAGATCGAGATGAAGTTGCTGGCATCGCTCCCGAGAGTTTATGATACAACTTTTCCCAACGCGTGCTTGATAAACGACAGTTGAAGGCTTTCGATCGATGTTCTGTGTGGTTTTCTCATATTGTCTCATATTATGCTGCGATGCTCCAGGATGGGACGATTAAGGATTTTAAATAGTTCAACTGTAGCTGTGATTGTATGCATGTTATGAGAGATGTTAGCGAAGGATTGTTTGGCTCATGCTATCTGGTACTCAATCAGTTCTAGGAACATGAAGGTGTAAGAATATTTGATTACAAGAACACGAGTAGACAGCTGTACACAGATAGGTTGATCAACAATTAAAAACTGCAGTGCATGTTTGTTAACCAAGCTGCTATCATTGACACAAAGAAAGGAAAATGTTGTACCGAGCGCACATCCTTGTTTAACCTCGCTGATACTTGGACGCAGGGAAGAGTAATCGTCAGCTAAGGTGGCTATTTTGGCGGCAAGGTTCCTGCATGATGATAGTCAACCCATTCATTTGCTCTGGACTTCAAAGAACTTTACATGAACGGGTAACCGTTTGTGAGGCACCTGATCGAATGTTTTCTGCAAGTCCAAGCATAGAATTAATATGGCATATTTGTGCCAATGGAGTCTGGTATGTAGTTCATGTAATGCAGCTACGAGAATGCGTACGATAGTTGGTCAAGGAAACCATTTTAGAACCTGTCTATCTGCTTCCGTGAGATAATGAAATTCCTCACACTCTTTTTACCAATTTCACGAATAATCCGGCTATTATGAAACTGTTATGGTTTGGACTGAAATTGTCAATCTCCTGTATTGCGCAACGCTTGTATTTAGGGCTGATAAATGAAGTTTTGCTTTGATATGCAAAGTACTTGGATCACAGTGAAACAGGAAATGTAGACTAGAAGAGTAGTGGCCTATTAAGAGCTCTCGGTTTCATGACGGATGGGGGATGCCCTCAGGTTCCAGAATTGAGCACGGTTAAATAGCATACGTTGCTTGCTGGATATTGCGGAGATCAATAGCACTTTAGATGGTGCCTAAGTGTAAGTATAGCGGTACTATCAACATTCAGTAGGTGGAGAAGAACGAGATAAAGGCTTCAAAAGTTGGCGCCTGGATGTCGTCCACCAATTCATTGATCATGGAAAAGCGTTTTTGGCTCTTTAACGAAGAAAGCTGACCAAGTCATTTGCTTTACATACCATTCGTAGGGTTGCTTCATCTACATCACTTCTCCACAGCAAGTATAAATGCTTGATTTCAAAGATAAGTCTCCGGATTCAATGGAAAACATCCAATCCTATATTAGCGCGCGATGGGTTTTCTGGTTTTCACAAGTACTTGTATGGCGTATGATCAAAACCCTGCACATTTTAGCGTTAAACTGAAGCAGGTTCTGAGTTGACAATTCGTAGACCCTATCAAGCTCCTCCTGAAGTGCGGCATTGTCGCTGGTTGTTCTAATGACACGACATATCTTGAGATCATCAGCGAAGGGTGAGGAGTTGGAAATGATTACTTTCGCGAGGTCGTTTATGTAAATCAGGAATAGTCGTGGACCAAGTACTGATCCCTTAGGCATTCCGCCCTTAACGTCGATTGGATCAGAGATGACGCGGCGAACTCTTACATTCAGATGTCGTTGAAGAAAGAAGTTACCTATTCAACTGAAGATTGGGTCACCAATTCCATAACGCTGCAGTTTGTGAAGGAGAATACCGTGGTTCAGACTGTCTAAAAACTTTGATAAGTCCAGATATATTACGTCAAAACCTACGCCGCTTTCAACCGTCTCAGTTCAACTGGATCTACAAAGCAGCAAGTTGGAAGTGCAAGATCGATTCTTGCGAAATCCATGTTCTTCTCATGCTATGATATTGCGATCTTCCAAGAAGTTCATCATCTCTTCGGCAACAATCACTTCTATGATTTTGGAGAGTACTGGAAGTAGTGCTATCGGGCGATAGTTGGCCGGATCTGTACGACTTCCCCCTTATGGATGAGAGAGACGGTGCCCTGCTTCCACATTGTTGCCACCCGCATCTCATAGAGGCATTGTTGGAAGAATTCGCAGAGTGGGTCCGCCAGGTTTACTGCAGCCAATTTCAACGCTTTTGGACGAATATTATCAACACCGGGAGAGGTATACTGGCGCATGGCAATTACCATTTTCATAACATCCGCAGCCGTAAACGTGATGTCGCTAACTCCTGGTGGTGGTACAACGATCAAGAACAATGTATGCGGCAATGTCGTGCTCTGGATTTTGGGGGAGAATTGTTGACATGGGGCATTGACCGCCTCGATTGCTATTTGTTCAAGTTCAAACAATGTGTGTAAAGCAGAAATTCCTCACTGCAATTTGCTGAGCTTCTTAACCTCTCTGTACAGAAGCTTAGGGTTTGAAAGGTATAAATGATAGCTGCGATGTCCAGAATCTACTTTGATTCATTTTAGACAAATGTAGTTACATCTGGGGTACAAGTTGGTTGATTCCTACAAACTCAGTAACCAGGAGCTTATCACGTCTTCTAACTAGAAGGATCTGGAAGTTTTGTTTAGGTTAAGCTTGGATGTTCGAATCAGACTGAAATGGCGTCAAGGAGGGGCATCCAACACGTAAGCCTCCTGAAGCATGCACCCGGATGATTCGAGCCTCCTGTTTTTCCACAAGTACTGGGCTCATACCTACGGCCACATGTGTAATAGGCCATAGAGGTTTGGCAGCCATGGCGGAGGACAGATCTCAGTACCTTGGAGATACCGCAAAGCGGGCAATTAAGAAAAAATTTTATTGGCTTGAGCAAAGGCTATATCAACACGAACGCAGACCACTTAATTAGCTACCAGGAATGCGAAATATGGCTGGTTATAGCTCCTGGAATTCAAGTCACAATACCAGCGTCAATAGTGGATGTGTGTGTAGATGTGCTGCGCTGATAGTCCATCTTACCAAAACTTGACTTTTGCAGTCCATTCCGAATATCTTTTACCATACCAAAAGGAAGACGGTGGATTATCTGCACTATGTATGGATATATGTATATATGCGTCTTTCATTCCAGAAAATTTTTCCAACTAACTTACTGTTGTAGTAATTAATTAGCAAAATATCGAAAATTTCATATTTCAGCAACGCTTAAGTTTTGGCATCGCGCTGCGTTGTCCAGCAAGTATCAGTGTTTCGGCGGTGCATATACTGGTTTTCATCAACTACCATGTGTGTATCATCTGGTTATTTATTATGCTTTTTCTGTTACTACCAATATCAAGCGATCAAACCACCGGAATATCACAGACTGCTGCTATAAAACTTAGAACGTACCTTTGAGTATTCAACAGAGGAGAAATTTCCAGAGAACGAGGGCAAATCCAGTTCTAGACATGTAGGTCAGTAGCCCACTACGGCTTATCAGCTAAGAGAACACATTTGTTGGACCACCTCAAATGAGCGCGAGTTTCTGGCTTATTGCAATACGATCTCGGTTGTTCGGCCCAGTTCATGTAGGAGAACCAACATGTTGGTCACTTACGGTAAACTTTCTGTCACATAAACCTCTCCGGCTTCCATTAATTGCTCAGCGCATATGTAAGACCTCCTATAAAGCATATAATTGTGAAATGACAAACTGGCTATTGCATGATCTGGCTGCGCCGGAGACCCCAAATTGAAGCGCATCCAAAAGGGTGAAGGGTTTTTAGACCTGCCATAATATCTGAGTATGAAATAACTAATAGAGCATTGCGGAAGTTATTGTCGTCTACGAAGAGATCTCTTACTAGCCTACCAGCTCATGCAAAACACCGATAACACTTTCTGCCACCAGAAACAGACGCGATACCAAATTAATGGTTATAATCTAAAACTAGCTGGAGTACCGACGGCATTATTTTTCTCTTCAAATTTATCAACCGAGAAAAGAGCTTTATAATCTTGTCATTATTGTTTTTACGCTGTCAATTTTGCAAATGATTCGATATTGTTATGCACCATCTGCTTTACTAGATTTGATTTCTGTCCAACGAGTGACCTCAAGATGCAGACAAACACTCTGTTGACCTACTGCACGATTTCGGGGCAAACGAAGTTACCTATATGCTAAGGTGGAAATAATAGAGTTCACAAGTGGGCGTTCCACCTTAGTATCAAATTCCTTGAACTAAGGCAAAACGTATAAATCTACTTACCGAACCTGTCAAGTCTTAGCTTACATACCCTTATTATACTATTACTAAGTTGTTCCTTTTATATAGCAAATGATTGTCTTAACCGAGAAATATTGATTAGTTAGGCACTCTGACGTCGCGATCGTGTCATCCGCTAATATTGTAGTGACTATACAAAACGTTCGTTTAAAAAGTGCCACATTACTCTCTTACAGGTTGCAATTTAAAATAAGCTTGATTCAGAATAGAAAACATGAAGAGTTTATGGGAAATAATTTAAATATGGGTCCAAATGTTAGTATATATGAAGAAAAATACATACGTGTTTATGCTCGCTTGGTTAGGTGCAACGGGTTTTAATAAGCTAAAAAGCGAAGCATCAAATCTATGCAATAACAGAGAAGTAATTGAAATAAAAAATGCCTCTAAGTCAGGCGCTTTTGCTCATTCCGGCACAAATCCATTGTTTTGTCTAGCATAGCAGACTGAAAATTTCCACACTTAGAGGTGTTCTATATGTAAATGCAATACAGGTTACGTCAAATCAATCTATTCCAGTGGTTAATTTATAGTTCTGTTGGTTGGGCCATAGTTCGCGTCCGACCTATGAGAATGCATTAAAAGGAAAACACAAGTAAAGCTCTATAGCACTTTACTCGATTGATAATTATACGTTTATGTCGATGGATTACTTTCGAGGAATGGATTACGGAAATCTTCCTAGTTTTCTTCAGATAACCAATTGCTGAGGATGATTGGCAAAATCAACTCTTTTACACATTTAATAGTCTGTAGAGCAAATGAAGTCACTGTAAAGCGCTTTATATATTATGGTCACGCCTACACATTTCCAAATTTTCCTCTGCTATTCCAGATAAAACCAAAAATAACAATGGATAAATATAAGTAATCTATGCTCGAGGTTTATATTATTGCTGTGCCCTTCCTATCTTGATATAAATTTTAACAAGTTATTTCGCATCAATGCTTTGCATTTCACTGCGAGACTTATTTGCTGCTTGATTCTTCAGTGAGTTATCTTTTACCGCGTTGCCGTCCCATTAGCTCATAATCTTCATGTTTCTGTTGTAAACTGATGCGGTTCAACTGAGTGAGTCTAGCGCTTAAACTGAAGCACAACGGTCGTAAAGATATAAAAGATGTACGTAGAAACGATTCATATACATCTTCCTAAAACCGATACTTATATGCACAAGCACCCTGATTATATCCATGTTTTCCCTTCCTGAATAATGTTTCTCGGCACTGCAGTAAATACGCAACTAAATTTGTGTTTGTTTTGTTGTTATTGAAATGGCCAGGAGCATGATAATTAATATTCCAATAGCGTAAATCAGCTATTTCGGCACCATTCGGTAGATTCTTATTTGACTTTCAAGTTGGGCTATACCGCGTAATAGTTCTTATACAAATTGCTCTTATTCCCGAATTCTGAAATTCTTTAATGCATTTCTAGTCACGCAATTAAGCTCAATTAAAAATCTTTGTTCGCATTCAATCTTATCTGCCGCTTTGTTTTGCGTTCACACTACGAAGACAATGGAAATGGTATATAGCAGTAAAGAGCTTTATTTTTACCCTTCACTAGTAAACAAATGAGCTCATTGCAAGCATTCCTTAAGTGGAGCAGGATGCTCCCGCTCATAAACAAAATGGAATTTGGAACACAGCCATTTATAATAAAGTTTGCCTAGAATAAGCAATGCTCATTGAGATAGTGCAGTCTGCTTTGAATTAGTTTCAGTTGTTAAAAGCAAGCTTTCATTGTGTGCCTTGCAACCAGAACATGGGATGACGGTATTTCCGGGCAATACGCATTACCATTTGGCTTTATCCCCGTGCAGGATACTTGAGCGTGACCATATCAATTGCGAACATCAAAGGTATTTTGTTGTGTGAAGAGAAAAGCTCAACGGACAACATGTCAATTCGATTCATCTTGTGGGTGTGGACCTATACAGAGACAACTACGCATTAAAGTTACTTTTTTAGGACTTTTGTTTGGCTACAGAGAAATTTACCAAAATACCTACTGATTAGTAACTTGAAACTAAATATGTTGAAGTAGTCTTCGTAGCACACGTTTGATAAACTGATGGTGACCGCCTAAACGAAGCAGGCTAAAAATTCACGTTGAAGTGAATCTCTGTCAACTTATCTCATGCATCCTATTTGAAAAGTAACTACTTTAGTTGCTGTTTGCTAGTAAAACTGCGTTTCAGCCCAGGTTTCTATAATAGTTGCAAGCAATGCACAACTTCTGCTAGGTAGTCAAAAACAATTTTTAGCAACTGACTCTGTTTTTCACAATAATTATATGACTGCATCTCGTCGGGAAATGAATATTGTTTCTTGGGTTAAATGTATTAGTTGTTAGATATTATTATAAGTATTTGCTAACCATCTCATGAGAACCAATATTAGTGTGTATTTTCGGAGCTCGCGGATTTGATAAGCAAGTGTCAGAAAATCAATTGCCGTGACAAACAACTCTTTTAAACCTCAGTATGACAATAAAAGGTTTGGATTATTGCTGCATTATACGTTGGGTCAGGATTCTCTCCAGTTTCAGACTTGGCCTTTTGTTCCAATTCAACCCACCGTCCATCTCTGGGACTCTCGTATTGTATTTGTTCACATTTTTTAATGAAACGACGTGTAAATACTATGTCTCGTTCGTTTGTTCGCATGTATTACGAAAAAGCAAAAAGAATTCATAAACATCCCTCTATCTATAGTACACGGATTTAAATAATCAAATCAGTACCTAACTGTAACATGTTGTACACAAAATGTTATGTTCGGTATGCTGGTTGAAGTTTCTCTAAAAGCATTCGTCAATCCAGAGTCTTTTAATTCCTCCTCAGAAGTGAATCTATTTGTGCCTACTTCAAATGCATGATCACATCCTTACAGCTTAGTATCTCAGTCGCATGTATAGCGTTTCACATAAAGGTGGGTCAATGACGGATTAGCTAAAGAATGGGTATTGGGAAAACCACATCAATACATGAATTGGTTTATAAAGTTGGAGTAGAGGTCCCAACCGACATCCCAGTGGTCCCGAATTCGAAGTGTGCTTCCTCTATTAGCTGAGAACATTATATATATATATGCTTACATATATATATATATATACGAGCACAAGTTGTGGTACAGATATTTCATTATCAGAAACATGCCGGAATAAGAAAACAGTATACAAATAGTAAAAAGAGGAACATGCAACATATTTTTCAGTAGCATTTCCCTCCTTGTATTTTAATTTTTAATATTTGTTTTATTGTGGAAAGCAAGTGAAGTAACCGCAACAAGCAGAGATACACATCCACCATTGACATCGGTCCTGAGCCATGAATTCTGGGGTCTCTAACTAGCGACACTATGTATCTGAAATCCCAAGGAGGGAGTCTATGATAACCGACTGAGGCCAACATTTTCCACATTTTTGATGTGGCTTCTCCATGTTGTAGGTTGTCCACTTTTTCACTTGCGATCAGGTAACTTTGTCACCGGTAGTGGGGTGTAGTGTTTTTCTGATGGGCAACCTTAATATTTTCCCGCTTTAGGATTCACATCGCTGGTGATCGAATTGACTAAGATATCCTTCCATATGAATAGCAGCACGCTTTCCGATCGTGCGCAGCAATGCATCCCCACAAAGATTGAGTCAAACTCACCCAGGCAATCACTTATTAACCTTTGTGACAAGAGTTGCCGCGATAGGCAAAGGGTAAGGAATTTAGGAAAATGTTCCAAAGGCCTTAGTAAAAGATTGCTATCTAAATACCTAAATAAATGATATATATCCCAACATGCTAGACATAGAGAGAATACGAGCTTGATCAATTTAGCTAACAAAGTCGGATAGTAGAGAAATAATTTTCAGGATCGGTTGTGTTCTCTAAGAGATGTTGGGGGTGCTCAATCTGTTAAAAGTTGTTAAATATAGAGTTGAAAGAAGGGACAAAATTAGACAGTTGTCTGTGCAATAAAGTAATAAGACACTCATGGAACCGTTTCCAAAGACCTGCTTCTACATTTCACTAGCATATCACATCTAGCCATGGGCTGTTGTGGCTTAAAGCAAGTAGGCAATACTATTTTGACTCGTTTGTGTAAATTTGTTTTGGCTGTTGCCTATTGCAATTTTACAATCATCATAGTGATGCACTACACATATCTATGTAAATACGTTTTGCATGTACGGAAAGATTTTCTATATGTTAAACATGGAAGGTTCCTCATCTTGCGACACTCCTTATACTTATTCGGGTCCAGTACTTTTACTGCTCGTCAGTGATTTCGTAACATTTTACAATGCACCATGGTAGCGCATATTTTGGAAGCTTTCAAAGTAAATTCAGGAGATCGGCGCAGTCGCAGCCAACCGTGTTAGAAGAGAAATAAACAAATAGAAAAGGGATGAATCAACTGTAACTAAAAATGATAGGTCTTAGAGCAACGACCGATTCAGATAGTAAATACTCATGGAAACAATAGCCGAGAGAAGGTTATGATTTGAAAAAGGTACGTTCAGACAAAATATATAGATAGCTCCAACAGCTATCGGACATGAAACAAGGAAGATAACTGACGCGAAATCCTACTCATGGACGACTTCATATTACCACGAATACAGTTGCTTGAGACTGAACTTCTTCCTGGCCATTGGGAAGTCGAGAGGAAGTTTAAGAAGTTGATATTTGAGACCGAGGCCACACAGCACATCAACCAACCGACATGTATAACTGCGCGCACGACTCCATCGCGCTTAGACTTGCTTTTGACTGTGAGCAACGTGTGCATCACATTCATGTCATGGAGCCCCTGGGAGCGAGTGACCACTCGATGATCATAGCCAGCTTGGAACTGCCGCTGCCATATTCTCCCCTGCTGGAGTCAGCCTTCAACTATTGGAAGGCGGACTTTACTGGCCTCACTCGTGCAGTGAGCCAGATAGACTGGTCTTTACCAGAGGATTGGTTTGTTAAAACCTGTTAGACTATCATTTAAGCGGAGTGAAATCGTTGTCTGTCCGAATTGTACCACGCAAGTATCGGAAATTCGGGTCAGTCGAACCACATTGGTTCGACAAGGCGTACAGCAAACTGGCCCGACGACGACGACGCAGACTATGGAACAAATTCGTGTTATCTGGCTCTGCTGAGGACTACAAGGTACAGCGATATCTCTGAAACAAGGCGAAAAGAAAAAACGCAGAAGTTTTGAAGAGCAGCTTGCAACCGCCACAAAAACTGCTCCCAATATTATCTTCGCCAACGTGAAGCGGCCCCTGAGGCCTGTAGGCAATGTTCCAGTGTTGGAAAGCTCAGATAGACAGCCCTTAACCTCGAGCACAGATCGTGCATCCCCATCGGCGGCACAATTCGACTCTGTAGTCGAAAGTGACCAGGTGTCTGTAACAAGTTCGACGAGTACCGTTCCCGCTGAACTAGACAGCCTAGATTGCAGCATGGAAGATGTATGTAAGCTTCTAGCAAGTCTTGACGGGACGACCCCTGCTGGGCCACATGGAATCCACCCACTGATTCTCAAGTCCCCAACGACCATCATCTCGCCTTCTGTAACTGAGCTGTTGAACAGGTCCCAGTCCACTGGAGTATTACCGGGCAAGTGGAAATGCTCAGTTGGAAAGCTAATACCGAAATTTGGGAACCCAAGCAAAGTGGATAAATACCGACCGATCTGCCTGACCGCAGTTTTGGCAAAAACGCTTAAGAAGATGGTGCCGTAGGGTCTGCTGAGGCTTCTTGAGTAGAAAAGCTTCTTGACGCACGCACAACATGGTTTTGTGAAAGGTCGCTCGTGCGTCACCAACCTACCGTTGACGAGGCACGAATTATTACAAGTGCTGAACCAAGGCAAATCAGTCGACGTCATTTACATTGGCTTCAGTAAGGCTTTTGACAAGGTAAATCGTGCAGTGGGCCTCGATAGGCTGAATGTGTACGAATTTGGTTTCTAGCTGCATCGATGAATCAGGAATTTCCTTGTTGATCAAACGTGGAGGTTCCAGGTGAACAAAAGTTTAACAGACTTGTATGCATCAAGCATTGGCTTGCTCCAAGGCACCGTACTGTGGCCGATTTTGTTTATCATCCATGTAAACGATGCGCCTCAGCTACTCCAAACACCTTGTGCGTTGTTTGCAGATGACTTGAAGGTGTGGAGAGTAATTCGCACACCTAATGATTGTGACCTGCTTCAGCAGGACCTCGACCGCTTCTCCACGTGGACTGCAGTGGTCAACATTTCGATCGATCCGGTAACCTCGCAATTCATGAGGCTGGGTAAGTGTGAGTACATTCGAAGCTACACGGTGGCTGGTCAACCGTTGCATCCCGCGCCTTTCGTACGAGACCTCGGTGTACTCTCACGCTACGACCTAAAGTCCATGAACAACACGAATAGGCTTTACCAAAACAGCCTTCGTATGCTTTGGGCGCTCAGGCACAGCTTCAGCATTTGGTCCGAAGTGATTACCACTCGCCTCTTCGTCTCAATTATACGACCAATGCTAGAGTATGGCTCTCACGCGTATTGTTCTATCACCCGCTCCTAGGTAGAAATGCTTGAGCGAGTGCAGTATGTAGCCACCAGGTTGATTACCAACTCACGAGGTGTGCCGTACGAAGACCGGTGTAAGAAAGTAGGGCTGTACACCTTAGCATATCGTCGAATGCGAGTTGTCCTCAACATGACGCACTGGATATTACATCTGGGAGATTACGCCTTTTTGAGACCGCTGCCTCATCTGCGCACACCAAGCAGCACATGATTACAACGGTACAAGCTTGCAGTACCGGATTTGAAGCACGTCGCTCCCCAACTCTGTTTCGAACGCAGGATGGTGAATGTATGGAATGTCATGCCACAGCATGTATTTGAGGCAATGTAGGCGTCGGAATTAAAGAAGTTCCTGGACAAACACTTTACCGACACAAAATGTATTCAGCGCAACGCAACATAATAACTCTTCATCCCCAAGTGCCACTAGATGCAGCTACACAGAGCAAACTCTACTTGCTCCTTCCAACCAGTAATCAGTAATGAAAAAACGCTAACGTTTGGAATGCGACAATCATAAAGGGACCAGCCTGCTCTTAGTTGCCTTTAAAAAACTGGACTCTGTTTTTTGTCATATAGTTTCCGGCACCCGTGAAATCCAGAATCGAGAAGAGCAAATCTGGTTTATCCGAAGTCACAGCTGTATTGATCACACCTACACATCAAGTAACTCGTTGGAGCAAAGACATGCACAGTGCTTAGTCACCCCAGCTGTGTTTCTCAACACCAAACTTGCCTTCGATTCCGTTGCTCAATGTGAACTTTGGAACTGTTATATTAATCAAAGTGTGTCAGAGCATTACGTAGCCATTATCAAAACGCTTTACTTGCATAGTTTGGAAAGAATGTAGGCCTACGGCAAACTGCTTCATCCCTTCAATAATACAAGCGGTGTGCCAGGTATCACCTTTCCTTCCGAACTTCTCCATTGTTAGATATATGGCGACGGCTTTCACTGGAGAAGAACTGCAACGTTTGAAAATGCTCCCAGTTGATCAACAGCTTGATTTGCTTTACGTCGATGACTTTTCCAAATCAGTCACAGCTTTTAAAGGTGCTAAGTAACACTGGAGATATCAGCGCTGGATGTCAGTACTTTCGGACTACTCACTGAAACATCGAATTTTAAATTCCTTCTCCGTTTTCTGGAAATGCTTGTCTGCAGGTCATATGCCCCGATTATGTCGATATACCCGTGTTTATGGTGGATGTGAACAACTTTTTACTTGACCACATTGATGGCAGTGATTTCCTCACCGGTGTATTCCAGGTCCCATCTAAGTCTCACTTGGAGGATTTGTGGTCGTTCATTTCCCTGATCGCCTGCCAACGTGTAACGTCATCTGCGAAAATTAAACTTTTTGAAGTGTGGACTATCTCAGAAGAATCGCACTCCACACGATAAGGGTCGGACAGAGTTGTTAGGGCTGTAACTTCCAACGGCTGTTCACTGAGAAGTTAATTAACCCATCCTAATAATGCAGCACCGCTGCTTTCCTGCAACCCATCATTACGTTAGCAATGGGTGCTGCAATGAATACAGCAAGCGTAGGGAGAAGTGTTACCGAACGGTAATTGGTAGGATCAGACGAGCCTCTCTGAAAATATTCGCCAGAGAATCCCTCAGGAACTTGACCTCAGTGTGTTGGTACAGGACGACGGTTATTCCAGACAGTCAGGATCCGTTTCAAATTGGCTAACCAGCATGTTGTTAGCCTGCGGATGGTATTCGATCGTTTAAATTCATTCAGCTTCTCTATGATGCTCATTGCCTACGTGCATTTCCACGTCGAATGCCTATCCCAGGCTTGGCACGCTTTGCTAAAGTGTGACGTTGCAGCGCTCGAAACTTGCCGTAGTCAAACAACAAAATGTGTCAAAAGATTGTACAACCTTTCTTACTCGCAACGACTAAAATCAGTCGGAGTGTTCAGTAGACGCTATAGATGGCTACGTGGGGTCCTCATGTTCGTCTACCAGATCCAGAAGGACCCTACTTACACACGTCTCCACCTCCTACAACTCATTCCAAACACCAATTTACAGGCAATAACCTGAAACTGAGTCAACAACGCAGTCGGTTTTTCCTTAAGCTGAAGGAACCTCAGACCATAGCGACTCAGGAGTTCCGGCGTAAGTAGCCATCGAACCTTTGGCTGCATAAACTGATTATGTGCTCAACGACAGCCAGGACGTTATGAATGCTATCCGACCGGACGCATCATTAGCAACATTTGACAGCGGAACAGCTTAGTCGTCAACACATTCATGAACGAATATAAGTATATTAACATAAATCTATTGGAACGATTATCTATGCTAGTGAAGGATATGTTCAAAATGTTTTCCGGCATTCTGCTTGCTGTACAGAAACCACTTGATGCACTTAACAAGCACTTTCTCCAAGGTAGCCCGTGTGATCGCGCCACGTTCGTTCGCATTAGTTTCTTTCAAATGGTCCAATGTACGTGGCTTTGTTATGTAAGCGCGCCTCTGCAAAAAGTCCCATATAAAAAGGTGCACGGTGTTCAAATCAGGAGAGCGTTTAAGCCACTCAATTGGTCCACCGCTTCCTATCTAACGGTGGACAAATCTGTTGGTGAGGAAAGCACGCACCGCTTTAGCAGGATGTGCAGGTGCAGAATGCTGCTGCCACTAAATGGTATTGCATGTCCCTTCGGCCTCAAACTGAGGAAGCACAAATGTCTGCAGCATTTCCAAATACGACGACGCTAGGAAATGTTAAGGCTTTGGTACTTTAAAACAACAACCTGCTGATCACATTCCCGGAAAAGAAATATCGGCGCAAGATTTTCTGACTTATTCATCCAGCCCAAACCATCAGTTTCACACGTTGCTGCATACATGATTCAGTAAAATTCCGTGAGTTGTTGGAAGCCCAAGAGTAGTGTTTTATTGTTCCATGTAGATAGAACAATGCCTCATATTTAACGAAAACAATTAATATCCCTGTGATCCAGAATCCAGCGGCAAAAGACCTGTCGCTTCTCTGGATCGCGGAGGTTCAAAACCTGCATTTTATGTGCGCGGAAGCTTAGAAATTTACCTTCCTGTAATATACGGTTTACCACATATTGGGTCGTGTCACATTGCTTTGCGACCCCACGAATACATAGTTCGTGACATTGTAACGCTTCACTGACTACAGCGCAAGCCGAACAGTCATTCGTGGTGATGCGAGGCGGTCCGGTACTCTTCATGTTGCATGCACCCTCAGTTTGCTCGAGCTTCTTCATTTGTTTAAGCACCTACCGCGCCGTAACAGGACGCATTCCTGTGCTCATGGCTTTGTATCTCGGTGAAGTTGATGCGGCGTTTAAACCGCATGCACCGTACAGCCGTATAATGCGCGCTGAGTAACCGCCACGTTAGACGATCATGATTGCATTGTCTGCTGGTGCTTCATTACCTGTGGCAGTTATTCTATGGCACTAACACGAGTTGAAATGTCTAACCTCGTCGTCAGCTAAAATGCCATCAGGCGCACGCATTCACGCTGCAGTTTTGGTTGCCAGCTGTAGTTTGCCTACGCCGGCTACGTTGCCTAGCCAGCAAGACACACAGATAACCATGGATCGCTCCAACGTCTAGGGTTAACCAGGATCTTCAGCACTCAGCGCGAAGTTAGCTGACAACGTACGACCGCCGTAAGCACGTTGTGGCTGTCTTTACTCATCTCGATCGATGACCAAACAGCCTCATGTCGGTGAGTCTTCACTGGGTTACGCTTGCACTCAGCTGAGCCCTGGACTAAATCGCTCGTCTGACGAGAATGGTACACGTCTTCACCAGTAAGAGGAGAGAGAACTTCAAGTCTATGCACACGCAATAGTATTTTGCCAATTTCGCTAAACGTTGGATGGCTATTGGATGGTGTGGACAACCGTGAGTGACCGGCGTTCACCATAAGCGAGCCATGGTAGGTAACTGAACGCGGTCCTCGGCCTTCTGCCGTCAGACCAACTGCTTAAATGCATGCTCTACTTAGTTTGAAGTAATTTGCCTGCGTGTACTTTAACTACGTTTGCTTGTGTTTGCAAGCCGATCGTTTTATCTCGACTCCTGCTTTCCACCTCGAATGTTGCTTGCTACATCTGCGGTAGCCACCGTATTTCTCCTCCTTTTTGGAACACTATTGCGGTGCCTTTTAGCTTGCGGTATTTTTCGATTTAGGAAAAGCCTTAACCTTGCCCATATATTTTATTCATCCAAATATTCTTGAAAGTATTCGAACATGGTTTTTTAGAGTGGAAGCAGTTTCGTTACCACGGGATTTTGACGCAACCTCGATTAAGATGGCTGTTTGATCCGATGTGAATACCTACTAATTAATTTAATAAGGCCGCTCCCAACGTGCAGGTTTTTGGGGCGGTGTCGCCATACAACATTCTGCTATCGGCCGTGTTATCTTGAAGTACACTGAGACGAAAGTGGCTTAACGTAAATAATGGTGGATGGCTAGCTAGAACCATGGTCACAAAGCCGGAGCTCCGCGACAAGCATTTGATATAGTTGCCAAGCCTTTATTAATGGGTCATGCTATTTTAGGTTTCGACTGGCAATGTCGATTAAGTCTAAAGTTTGTTATGAAGTTAACCACTGACATTTCCATCACTGGACATCATCTCGAATATGGATCATCGGAGCTACTTCATCCCAATAATGCGTCCTACTACCGAGTGGTTTTGGCCTCTAGGTCAAATGTTTCATTCATTGAGATCACACTGGGGGCTGAAAGTTTCCATGATGATCTGTCTTATCCTCACATACAGCAGGTTTCGTCCTTGTCTGAATTCTTCAAACAGCAATAGCTGAAGCTAATAGCACATCGCAGTAAATGATAAAGCTATCGGCTGTAGGCTTATCCGAGGTACCCACGTTTCTGTCGTGCAACCAACAACTCTTGTACGGGAAACACGGATACAGGAAGGGTCACCTGGTCCGGTAGGTATGCTACAAATGAAGCCGTCTATTATAAGGCGGATTTATGAGCTTTTCAGCTACAGGCTAGCGTGTTATATGGTGGCTGACAACTGGAATCCTGAGTGTATGGTTATCATGATCAGCTAAATTTTCATTTCCTAAATCGCTTACAATTCGCGCTAAGAATAACAAATAAAGTCTGGCAGTCCACAGTCACTGACAACAAATGATTTGTGAATAAACGGACCGGTTGTGTAATTCTCGGTAAAACCAGACATAGCTTATTGAACGTTATTTGATAAGACATCAAATTAAAATTGTATTTGCGGTCTTATGACTTATATAATGGGATACAGATGTTCCCTGTCCATTACTAGACGCAGTAAATACAAATGTTCCGCCTAGCAAAATATGCCTTGCTTATATTTCATAAGCAATAATAATTGAGATACATCCCCTTTTTTCTTTCGCAAAGAAAATATATGTGATGGTAGGTTGAAGTAAGCGTTGCTCACATGTTCTTCTTAGTATAATGATGTTCGACTACCTCGACAGCCAATGCACTACGGGCATTTTACATCGGACTTCTATACGAAACGTTACCCGTTGTCGGCAGCGATGGTCGACATGAGTTAATTGCAATCGACCCTTAGCGTCAGTATGTGTGGATGAATTCATCGCCTTTATCGCATCCGAATAGTTCGCACCCAGTTGAAAGATGTAACACATATTTTCGATCCTCAATCGTAGCAGATTCAAAAAGTAATGATATAGACTTGTGGAGAATATCAAAGCTGCTTACAACCAACAAATCACCGCACGACTGGTTTTGTCCTGATTTGGACTCGTAAGGCACAAATAGCTTGAGCTGAGCTAGGAATCCGAAGCAGTAGTTGATATATTGTGCCTCGCTAAGTTAGCCAGAGCTGCATATCCGCCTATGACAAAGCAAACGCATGCTCCTTACTGAGTTTAGGAGCAACCGCTTAACGTCTAGATTGCGACACCCAACATCGATTAAGGCCACATATCATCGTTATACATTAGCTGACTATTAGAAGCGCGTCAACTATTATGCCGCTACGTATAAATGTAAGAAAAACAATTAAAAATTGTTGTATGCAATTGTATACAGAGGTGGTGGATTCGTGGATGAAGGGGGAAGCTAGAAGAATGCGTGAGAGACAAAGAAACTCATTGCTCAAAAGACATTGGTGTCCGATCCTTGCTTGTCATGTCAACTAGTGTATTCAACTATGTCTATTCATAGTTCTTTGTTCCCCAAACAGGCAGTTAAGAGACACAAACCAACGCCAAGCTTTATGGGAAGATTTTACGTTTCCCCTCCAAGGTAATCAAATTGCCTCCCATGATCTTCAACCATTCATACCATGGGCGTGCAAACAGCGCACGGAGCGGGTGTTAGTAGGTTGGTCTGCGCAACAAGTGACGAATCCAAATACGCGACGCAGAATACGCTCTTCGTTTTCGCAGTGCTCCCAACAAACATGATTGAAGCTACAAAGGCGGTGTTGATCGAAATTAACTGGCCTATGTTGTCTGTAGCATTGATGGTCCTGGCTTCACAACAGTACAGAAGGGTCCAACGGACAGCTGATACATAAAATTTGCACTAGAGGGCAGAGTGGAGGTGAAATGCAAAATCACCTCAAGTTTTGCAATGCGTTTGTTTTCCAATCATATATTTTAATGGCGCCGATACAGCATGTAAGATAGTTAAGTTTCTCGACGACATATAGAGTTGACTTATATAAATAATGCTCAAAAACATCAGCGCAGGAATGAGCCCCTCCAGAATACGGAGAAGGAAATTGAATTTCGGTGTTGCAAAGAGCAGTCCGAAAGTGCTGACATCCAGCGCTGATATCTCCAGTGTTACTTAGCACCTTTAAAAGCTGTGACTGATTTGGAAAAGTCATCGACGTAAAGCAAATCAAGCTGTTGATCAACTGGGAGCATTTTCAAACGTTGCAGTTCTTCTCCAGTGAAAGCCGTCGCCATATATCTAACAATGGAGAAGTTCGGAAGGAAAGGTGATACCTGGCACACCGCTTGTATTATTGAAGGGATGAAGCAGTTTGCCGTAGGCCTACATTCTTTCCAAACTATGCAAGTAAAGCGTTTTGATAATGGCTACGTAATGCTCTGACACACTTTGATTAATATAACAGTTCCAAAGTTCACATTGAGCAACGGAATCGAAGGCAAGTTTGGTGTTGAGAAACACAGCTGGGGTGACTAAGCACTGTGCATGTCTTTGCTCCAACGAGTTACTTGATGTGTAGGTGTGATCAATACAGCTGTGACTTCGGATAAACCAGATTTGCTCTTCTCGATTCTGGATTTCACGGGTGCCGGAAACTATATGACAAAAAACAGAGTCCAGTTTTTTAAAGGCAACTAAGAGCAGGCTGGTCCCTTTATGATTGTCGCATTCCAAACGTTAGCGTTTTTTCATTACTGATTACTGGTTGGAAGGAGCAAGTAGAGTTTGCTCTGTGTAGCTGCATCTACTGGCACTTGGGGATGAAGAGTTATTATGTTGCGTTGCGCTGAATACATTTTGTGTCGGTAAAGTGTTTGTCCAGGAACTTCTTTAATTCCGACGCCTACATTGCCTCAAATACATGCTGTGGCATGACATTCCATACATTCACCATCCTGCGTTCGAAACAGAGTTGGGGAGCGACGTGCTTCAAATCCGGTACTGCAAGCTTGTACCGTTGTAATCATGTGCTGCTTGGTGTGCGCAGATGAGGCAGCGGTCTCAAAAAGGCGTAATCTCCCAGATGTAATATCCGGTGCGCCATATTGAGGACAACTCGCATTTGACGATATGCTAAGGTGTACAGCCCTAGTTTCTTACACCGGTCTTCGTACGTCACACCTCGTGAGTTGGTAATCAACCTGGTGGCTACCTACTGCACTCGCTCAAGCATTTCTACCTAGGAGCGGGTGATAGGACAATGCGCGTGAGAGCCATACTCTAGCATTGGTCTTATTATTGAGACGAAGAGGCGAGTGGTAATCACTTCGGACCAAATGCTGAAGTGGTGCCTGAGCGCCCAAAGCATACGAAGGCTGTTTTGGTAAAGCCTATTCGTGTTGTTCATGGACATTAGGTCGTAGCGTGAGTGTACACCGAGGTCTCGTACGAAAGGCGCGGGATGAAACGGTTGACCAGCCACCGTGTAGCTTCGAATGTACTCACACTTACCCAGCCTCATGAATTGCGAGGTTACCGGATCGATCGAAATGTTGACCACTGCAGTCCACGTGGAGAAGCGGTCGAGGTCCTGCTGAAGCAGGTCACAATCATTAGGTGTGCGAATTACTCTCCACACCTTCAAGTCATCTGCAAACAACGCACAAGGTGTTTGGAGTAGCTGAGGCGCATCGTTTACATGGATGATAAACAAAATCGGCCACAGTACGGTGCCTTGGAGCAAGCCAATGCTTGATGCATACAAGTCTGTTAAACTTTTGTTCACCTGGAACCTCCACGTTTGATCAACAAGGAAATTCCTGATTCATCGATGCAGCTAGAAACCAAATTCGTACACATTCAGCCTATCGAGGCCCACTGCACGATTTACCTTGTCAAAAGCCTTACTGAAGCCAATGTAAATGACGTCGACTGATTTGCCTTGGTTCAGCACTTGTAATAATTCGTGCCTCGTCAACGGTAGGTTGGTGACGCACGAGCGACCTTTCACAAAACCATGTTGTGCGTGCGTCAAGAAGCTTTTCTACTCAAGAAGCCTCAGCAGACCCTACGGCACCATCTTCTTAAGCGTTTTTGCCAAAACTGCGGTCAGGCAGATCGGTCGGTATTTATCCACTTTGCTTGGGTTCCCAAATTTCGGTATTAGCTTTCCAACTGAGCATTTCCACTTGCCCGGTAATACTCCAGTGGACTGGGACCTGTTCAACAGCTCAGTTACAGAAGGCGAGATGATGGTCGTTGGGGACTTGAGAATCAGTGGGTGGATTCCATGTGGCCCAGCAGGGGTCGTCCCGTCAAGACTTGCTAGAAGCTTACATACATCTTCCATGCTGCAATCTAGACTGTCTAGTTCAGCGGGAACGGTACTCGTCGAACTTGTTACAGACACCTGGTCACTTTCGACTACAGAGTCGAATTGTGCCGCCGATGGGGATGCACGATCTGTGCTCGAGGTTAAGGGCTGTCTATCTGAGCTTTCCAACACTGGAACATTGCCTACAGGCCTCAGGGGCCGCTTCACGTTGGCGAAGATAATATTGGGAGTAGTTTTTGTGGCGGTTGCAAGCTGCTCTTCAAAACTTCTGCGTTTTTTGTTTTCACCTTGTTTCAGAGATATCGCTGTACCTTGTAGTCCTCAGCAGAGCCAGATAACACGAATTTGTTCCATAGCCTGCGTCGTCGTCGGGCCAGTTTGCTGTACACCTTGTCGAACCAATGTGGTTCGACTGGCCCAACTTTCCGATACTTGCGTGGTACAATTCGGACGCACAACGATTTCACTCCGCTTAAATGATAGTCTAACAGGTTTTAATAAACCAATCCTCTGGTAAAGACCAGTCTATCTGGCTCACTGCTCGAGTGAGGCCATTAAAGTCCGCCTTCCAATAGTTGAAGGCTGACTCCAGCAGGGGAGAATATGGCAGCGGCAGTTCCAAGCTGGCTATGATCATCGAGTGGTCACTCGCTCCCAGGGGCTCCAAGACTTGAATGTGATGCACACGTTGCTCACAGTCAAAAGCAGGTCTAAGCACGATGGAGTCGCGCGCGCAGTTATACATGTCGGTTGGTTGATGTGTTGTGTGGCCTCGGTTTCAAATATCAACTCCGTTAAATTCCTCTCGACTTCCCAATGGCCGGAAAGAAGTTCAGCCTCAAGCGACTGTATTCGTGGTAATATGAAATCGTCCATGAGTAGGATTTCGCGTCAGTTATCTTCCTTGTTTCATGTCCGATAGCTGTTGGAGCTATCTATATATTTTGTCTGAACGTACCTTTTTCAAATCATAACCTTCTCTCGGCTATTGTTTCCATGAGTATTTACTATCTGAATCGGTCGTTGCTCTAAGACCTATCATTTTTAGTTACAGTTGATTCATCCCTTTTCTATTTGTTTATTTCTCTTCTAACACGGTTGGCTGCGACTGCGCCGATCTCCTGAATTTACTTTGAAAGCTTCCAAAATATGCGCTACCATGGTGCATTGTAAAATGTTACGAAATCACTGACGAGCAGTAAAAGTACTGGACCCGAATAAGTATAAGGAGTGTCGCAAGATGAGGAACCTTCCATGTTTAACATATAGAAAATCTTTCCGTACATGCATAACGTATTTACATAGATATGTGTAGTGCATGACTATGATGATGGTAAATTTGCAATAGGCAACAGCCAAAACAAATTTACACAAACGAGTCAAAATAGTATTGCCTACTTGCTTTAAGCCACAACAGCCCATGGCTAGATGTGATATGCTAGTGAAATGTAGAAGCAGGTCTTTGGAAACGGTTCCATGAGTGTCTTATTACTTTATTGCACAGACAACTGTCTAATTTTGTCCCTTCTTTCAACTCTATATTTAACAACTTTTAACAGATTGAGCACCCCCAACATCTCTTAGAGAACACAACCGATCCTGAAAATTATTTCTCTACTATCCGACTTTGTTAGCTAAATTGATCAAGCTCGTATTCTCTCTATGTCTAGCATGTTGGGATATATATCATTTATTTAGGTATTTAGATAGCAATCTTTTACTAAGGCCTTTGGAACATTTTCCTAAATTCCTTACCCTTTGCCTATCGCGGCGACACTTGTCACAAAGGTTAATAAGTGATTGCCTGGGTGAGTTTGACTCAAGCTTTGTGGGGATGCATTGCTGCGCACAATCGGAAAGTGTGCTGCTATTCACATGGAAGGATATCTTAGTCAATTCGATCACCAGCGGTGTGAACCCTAAAGCGGGAAAATATTAAGGTTGCCCATCGGAAAAACACTACAACCCACTACCGGTGACAAACTTACCTGATCGCAAGTGGAAAAGTGGACAACCTACAACATGGAGAAGCCACATCAAAAATGTGGAAAATGTTGGCCTCAGTCGGTTATCATAGACTCCCTCCTTGGGATTTCAGATACATAGTGTCGCTAGTTAGAGACCCCAGAATTCATGGCTCAGGACCGATGTCAATGGTGGATGTGTATCTCTGCTTGTTGCGGTTACTTCACTTGCTTGCCACAATAAAACAAATATTAAAAATTAAAATACAAGGAGGGAAATGCTACTGAAAAATATGTTGCATGTTCCTCTTTTTACTATTTGTATACTGTTTTCTTATTCCGGCATGTTTCTGATAATGAAATATCTGTACCACAACTTGTGCTCGTATATATATATATATATATATGTAAGCATATATATATAATGTTCTCAGCTAATAGAGGAAGCACACTTCGAATTCGGGACCACTGGGATGTCGGTTGGGACCTCTACTCCAACTTTATAAACCAATTCATGTATTGATGTGGTTTTCCCAATACCCATTCTTTAGCTAATCCGTCATTGACCCACCTTTATGTGAAACGCTATACATGCGACTGAGATACTAAGCTGTAAGGATGTGATCATGCATTTGAAGTAGGCACAAATAGATTCACTTCTGAGGAGGAATTAAAAGACTCTGGATTGACGAATGCTTTTAGAGAAACTTCAACCAGCATACCGAACATAACATTTTGTGTACAACATGTTACAGTTAGGTACTGATTTGATTATTTAAATCCGTGTACTATAGATAGAGGGATGTTTATGAATTCTTTTTGCTTTTTCGTAATACATGCGAACAAACGAACGAGACATAGTATTTACACGTCGTTTCATTAAAAAATGTGAACAAATACAATACGAGAGTCCCAGAGATGGACGGTGGGTTGAATTGGAACAAAAGGCCAAGTCTGAAACTGGAGAGAATCCTGACCCAACGTATAATGCAGCAATAATCCAAACCTTTTATTGTCATACTGAGGTTTAAAAGAGTTGTTTGTCACGGCAATTGATTTTCTGACACTTGCTTATCAAATCCGCGAGCTCCGAAAATACACACTAATATTGGTTCTCATGAGATGGTTAGCAAATACTTATAATAATATCTAACAACTAATACATTTAACCCAAGAAACAATATTCATTTCCCGACGAGATGCAGTCATATAATTATTGCGAAAAACAGAGTCAGTTGCTAAAAGTTGTTTTTGACTACCTAGCAGAAGTTGTGCATTGCTTGCAACTATTATAGAAACCTGGGCTGAAACGCAGTTTTACTAGCAAACAGCAACTAAAGTGGTTCCTTTTCAAATAGTATGCATGAGTTTAAATTGACAGAGATTCACTTCAATGTGAATTTTTACCCTGCTTCGTTTAGGCGGTCACCATCAGTTTATCAAACATGTGCTCCGAAGACTACTTCAACATATTTAGTTTCAAGTTACTAATCAGTAGGTATTTTGGTAAATTTCTATGTAGCCAAACAAAAGTCCTAAAAAGGTAACTTTAATGCGTAGTTGTCTCTGTATAGGTCCACACCCACAAGATGAATCGAATTGACATGTTGTCCGTTGAGCTTTTCTCTTCACACAACAAAATACCTTTGATGTTCGCAATTGATATGGTCACGCTCAAGTATCCTGCACGGGGATAAAGCCAAATGATAATGCGTATTGCCCGGAAATACCGTCATCCCATGTTTTGGTTGCAGGGCACACAATGAAAGTTTGCTTTTAACGCCTGAAACCAGTTCAAAGCAGACTGCACTATCTCAATGAGCATTGCTTATTCTAGGCAAACTTTATTATAAATGGCTGTGTTCCAAATTCCATTTTGTTTACTGAGCGGGAGCATCCTGCTCCACTTAAGGGATGCTTGCAATGAGCTCATTTGTTTACCAGTGAAGGGTAAAAATAAAGCTCTTTACTGCTACATACCATTTGCATTGTCTTCGTAGTGTGAATGCAAAAGAAAGCGGCAGATAAGATTGAATGCAAACAAAGATTTTTAATTGAGCTTAATTGCGTGACTAGAAATTCATTAAAGAATTTCAGAAGTCGGGAATAAGAGCAATTTGTATAAGAACTATTACGCGGTATGGCTCAACTTGAAAGTCAAATAAGAATCAACCGAATGGTGCCGAAATAGCTGATTTATGCTATTGGAATATTAATTATCATGCTCCTGGCCATTTCAATAACAACTAAACAAAAACAAATTTAGTTGTATATTTACTGCAGTGCCGAGAAACATTATTCAGGAAGGGAAAACATGGATATAATCAGGGTGCTTGTGCATATAAATGTCGGTTTTAGGAAGATGTATATGAATCGTTTCTACGTACATCTTTTATATCTTTACGACCGTTGTGCTTCAGTTTAAGCGCTAGACTCACTCAGTTGAACCGCATCAGTTTATAACAGAAACATGAAGATTATGAGCTAATGGGGCGGCAACGCGGTAAAAGATAACTCACTGAAGAATCAAGCAGTAAATAAGTCTTGCAGTGAAATGCAAAGCATTGATGCGAAATAACTTGTTAAAATTTATATCAAGATAGGAAGGGCACAGAAATAATATAAACCTCGAGCATAGGTTTTACTTATATTTATGCATGGCTATTCTTGGTTTTATCTGGAATAGCAGAGAAAAATTTAGAAATGGGTAGGCGTGACCATAATATATAAAGCGCTTTACAGTGACCTCATTTGCTCTACAGACTATTAAATGTGTAAAAGAGAAGTTGATTTTGCCAAGCACCCTCAGCAATTGGTTATCTGAGGAAAACTAGGAAGATTTCCGTAATCTATTTCTCGAAATTAATCCATCGACATAAACGTATAATTATCAATCGAGTAAAGTGCTATAGAGCTTTACTTGTGTTTTCCTTTTAATGCATTCTCATAGGTCGGACGCGAACTATGGCCCAACCAACAGAACTATAAATTAACCACTGGAATAGATTGATTTGACGTAACCTGTATTGCATTTACATATAGAACACCTCTAAATGTGGAAATTTTCAGTCTGCTATGCTAGACAAAACAATGGATTTGTGCCGGAATGAGCAAAAGCGCCTGACTTAGAGGCATTTTTTATTTCAATTACTTCTCTGTTATTGCATAGATTTGATGCTTCGCTTTTTAGCTTATTAAAACCCGTTGCACCTAACCAAGCGAGCATAAACACGTATGTATTTTTCTTCATATATACTAACATTTGGACCCATATTTAAATTATTTCCCATAAACTCTTCATGTTTTCTATTCTGAATCAAGCTTATTTTAAATTGCAACCTGTAAGAGAGTAATGTAGCACTTTTTAAACGAACGTTTTGTATAGTCACTACAATATTAGCGGATGACACGATCGCGACGTCAGAGTGCCTAACTAATCAATATTTCTCGGTTAAGACAATCATTTGCTATATAAAAAGAACTTAGTAATAGTATAATAAGCGTATGTAAGCTAAGACTTGACAGGTTCGGTAAGTAGATTTATACGTTTTGCCTTAGTTCAAGGAATTTGATACTAAGGTGGAACGCCCACTTGTGAACTCTATTATTTCCACCTTAGCATATAGGTAACTTCGTTTGCCCCGAAATCGTGCAGTAGGTCAACAGAGTGTTTGTCTGCATCTTGAGGTCACTCGTTGGACAGAAATCAAATCTAGTAAAGCAGATGGTGCATAACAATATCGAATCATTTGCAAAATTGACAGCGTAAAAACAATAATGACAAGATTATAATGATCCTTTCTCGTTTGATAAATTTGCAGAGAAAAATAATGCCGTCGGTACTCCAGCTAGTTTTAGATTATAACCATTAATTTAGTATCGCATCTGTTTCAGGTGGCAGAAAGTGTTATCGGTGTTTTGCATGAGCTGGTAGGCTAGTGAGAGATCTCTTCGTAGACGACAATAACTTCCGCAATGCTCTACTAGTTATTTCATACTCAGATATTATGGCAGGTCTAAAAACCCTTCACCCTTTTGGATGCGCTTCAATTTGGGGTCTCCGGCGCAGCCAGATCATGCTATAGCCAGTTTGTCATTTTACAACTATATGCTTTATAGGAGGTCTTACATATGCGCTGAGCAATTAATGGAAGCCGGAGAGGTTTATGTGACAGAAAGTTTACCGTAAGTGACCAACATGTTGGTTCTCCTACATGAACTGGGCCGAACAACCGAGATCGTATTGCAATAAGCCAGAAACTCGCGCTCATTTGAGGTGGTCCAACAAATGTGTTCTCTTAGCTGATAAGCCGTAGTGGGCTACTGACCTACATGTCTAGAACTGGATTTGCCCTCGTTCTCTGGAAATTTCTCCTCTGTTGAATACTCAAAGGTACGTTCTAAGTTTTATAGCAGCAGTCTGTGATATTCCGGTGGTTTGATCGCTTGATATTGGTAGTAACAGAAAAAGCATAATAAATAACCAGATGACAAGCACATGGTAGTTGATGAAAACCAGTATATGCACCGCCGAAACACTGATACTTGCTGGACAACGCAGCGCGATGCCAAAACTTAAGCGTTGCTGAAATATGAAATTTTCGATATTTTGCTAATTAATTACTACAACAGTAAGTTAATTGGAAAAATTTTCTGGAATGAAAGACGCATATATACATATATCCATACATAGTGCAGATAATCCACCGTCTTCCTTTTGGTATGGTAAAATATTCGGAATAGACTGCAAAAGTCAAGTTTTGGTAAGATGGACTATCACCGCAGCACGTCTACACACACATCCACTATTGACGCTGGTATTGCGCCTTGAATTCCAGGAGCTATAACCAGCCATATTTCGCATTCCTGGTAGCTAATTAAGTGGTTTTGAAAAACCGACCGAGATCACCGGTTCCTTCACTTTTTCATACCACACAAGTAATTTGTAGGCAGCCTACTAGGCCGTCTCTTCCAGCCATGTCCCGCCTCCACAAAGAGGCGCAGAGTTAAAGCCGACGAAGGAGCATGTGAAATATATGAACAAGCCATCGACGATGTTGCCATAAGAGGGACTCATTGAGCTGGTGACTGGTTTGTCTCAAGGCACAGTAACTTCTACATCGCGTACGTCGTGTATCGAAAACACATGATACAGGAGTCACAAACCCAGTTTCATACTTATCGTCAGTAATGGTTTTGTGTATAGTATAAGAACACGCGTCAAAAGTTTTGATGTTACCGAATCTGTAAACATGACTTTAGAGCTTCGAGGTAAACGCGAGATGCTTGCATGTGTGATCACGTTTTTTGTCTTTGGTAAGTAGTGCCTTGTATCCTCGTAGCAATTTGTACCCGTACAACTCGAAACTTCGAAACTGTGCGCAAAGCTGTAAAAAAGACTGATCAGTCTTACCAGTTGACGTTCCATTGTTCTAGGTAACTTAATTTAAGTATGAAGCTGAATTTGTTGGAATATATAGAAACTGAAACCATGTGCGTTGCTGTAAAATGGAGCTGTTTTTCAGCAAGTGTATAAAATGACATCCTCGGTACATCGGTCATAAAGTTGTATTTATTTTTTCGTTTCGTGATATTTTTGCCTCGGATTCCACCGAACTGCATCAAACGTACCTTTCAGTCTGCTTACTTTAGAATCTCGTACCACTTATTTAACAGGAACGTATTATGTATACCTATTAATAGCGACCGTTACATCATTGGTGCTCAATGAAAAGCAATGAAATGAAGAATGCTACCTCAGACCACCCCATGTTTAACAGATTACCGCGTGGAACTGCACAGCTATATTTATCATACTGCGTGCATTTAAGTATGAATTAACTCGTGCATGCAAAACATCAGTAATGTTAACTGGTGCTACATTACTTGCGGACTCACCGTAGCAATCTCACGAAGTCCTTTTTCTCGTTGTTGGAAATGACGATTGGTTATGGGTCATTATTTCTATTTTTGTTAAACCTGGAAAAATTAGTTGGTCTATTATATACGACAGTTCCCTTGTAACCCCATTATGTTATTTTATTTAATCAATTTTCATGAAGAAAATGCTTCTTTATTCTCGCTTTCAATATTCGTCGTAACACTGTCGCAATAATCATTGTGCGATTCATCGGGAGGTGCTATAAGCTGTCCCGCCACTTGCTACCTTGATTTGTGTCCGACTTATGCACGCTTACATTGAGCTGGAAACGTTCCTGAATTCAGGAGTATGGTGAAAATGCATAGGAGCGTGCGTGGTCATTACTAGTCCATTGTGTCTGAGATAATAAACTGGTACTGTTTTGGCTATGTAATAATGAATTTCTCCATAGTTGAATATCAGGAAGCTATTTTGAAAATTTTTCTGCGTCTATTTGGAAGCTAACTTCACATGCATTATTAAATTATATTTGTTTTATTTCATTTTTACTATTACACCTGAGCAGCTGGTCAAATAATGTTTATTGAGATGATGGCTGCAGCACTCTCAAACAGGTTGGGTGTTTCCCTTCATGCACCAATTTTAATTTGGTTTGTATATTTGTCGCCATGTATCACAATCGGTTCTATAAGAGACGGTAATTATAGCGCAAGTAACAAGAAACATTTCCCGGCTTTTAGAAATGGAACTCCTGCTTCTATTTTGTGCTATAAACCAAACTAAAGCATCATTTTTATTGAGACGCATTCGTATTATCAGTGCTTGATCACTCAAGGACATGCGGGTTTCGCTGCCAATTTTCAGGATTGTATCAATCCCGACCTGTGACCCTAGTTCATTATTCAAGGAGGAAGAGTATGTTAATATATCTTCTGTATATCGCTGTCTGTGGATTAGGTCTGTGTTCCATCCTATTGCCGCTGATATAATACTAAGGGATACATCCTGCTGATCACAACCTGATATAGGGGATAACATTTATGCAAAGATGTGGCAAATCGCCCGAGTGTATCTGAAGCCTAGTGTGTCATTAACTTCACGCTGGTTTAAACTTTCCTGGGTTCATCCAAGCTTTTCAATTTTGGTGTGGATGCTGATAATGCAAATTCGAGTAAGGTCTTGATATCAATGGATTTTGACAGGGTCAGCTCACCACCAAGTACAGGTTAACTGGTAAACAGTTTGCAAGTGAAATCTAATGTTGTAGGTGTAAATTCCTCACATCTGGACTCACCCAGACAGCCGTCACTGGCTCTTTATTGCACCCCATATTAGTAGAGTGTGATGTGCCGCAAGGCTCAGTTTTAAGTCCATATCTGTTTCTTGTGTTTATTAACGACCTAGCATAGGCATTTGCTTCAGACTTCCTGAGCTTTGCCGACGACACTAAGATTCGGCACAGGATTCATGTTAATGCCGACCAGCATCATTTTCAGGTTGACCTAGACAAGGTATAACAATAGTCAACCCAGAATGTAATGCATTACAACTTAAGTAAATGCAAGGCACTCTCAATACATCAGTGAATATACACATACCGACTCGGAACTAAAGTACTACAGCCATCAACTCCCAAAGGTGACTTGGGGGTGCTGGTTCTGGATACTGGGTTGCTTCAGGCAATCAGAAAAGTTCTCGAAGACTGGAAACCAACATCAGGGGGATATTACGACGGGCTTTTGGTTACAAATTAGCTCCATATTTCGACAAATGCACAGTGTGTATGTTTGCTTCCTTGTCGAATATGCAGTTCAAATCTGGCACCCGGTAGTTAAAACACGACCGTAATGCACTGGAGTAGTCTCAACCTCATGCATCAAAGTACGAAATTGGAATGCACAATCATTCACATGAACAGATGCCGAATCGATTAGAGGCAATCAGCGGACGTTATCACAGATTACGAGGCGATCTGATTATGGCATACCTAATTCAGCATGACCCACATCATATGTGCTCCTCCTTACTGCAACGCAGCGGCAATACCAAAAAGAGGTCACCCGCTGGAACTCGCAGAACAGTATTGATGTCTTGTGTGTCGCAGTAATTTATTTTCTATTCGCGTATTCCACCCGTGGAATGCTCTCACAGAAACCGTTGTCTGCACCTAAACTAAAAGTAAGTGAATAAGTTTAAACCAAGATATCCCTTACTAATTTTAAGCAGAACAAGTAACATCTGCGATTATGTGGTTATGCAGCTGTTTCTAGCATCGTTATCAATCACGATAACATGCAAAATTTTTATGTAAATGAACAACGAATGAAGTCAAGGAGATCGTAAATAGCTTTGCAGTCGGGCTAACAGTGCAGGCCCAAATGAATAGTCAGCTGTTTCGAATGCACAACGGCGGTCGCTGGCGATCGATGACGATAACGTCAGTAACCTCTGATCGCGAAGTAGGAGAGTGGCTGCCTCATGACTTGTTGCCCTGCGGTATGCAAGTGTTAGACAATCACAAATCAATTGCTTAATAACGGACCACAAGTAAATTCTGAGAAGTAATTCACAGTACAAATACGCCATCGGCAGCCTTACATGCTTAAAATTTTGGTAGCCATCATTATTGATTGCCAGCGAAAGACGTAGTACATTTAAAAACCGTTGACCGCGCCTTTAATTCTACCTTGGTTGCGCAAAAGCGGAGCTAATAAAGATCTCCTTGATATTGTTAGTAGTTCATTATACATGTCGTTGTTGCATGTCTTTACGATTGAGAAGAACGCGCAAAATTAACAGATAGAACCTTTTCAGTTCAGTTTATTTTCGACGGCATTTATTATCGGCAGAATGATAAGGTCGCAATGGGATCCCCACTCGAAGCAGTGCTTGCAGATATTTGGCTTGCCAGACAAGAAACTGAATCATTGGGGCCAATTATAGATTGTTTCGACCATTACTGTCTTTATATTGATGACAGCTTTTGCGTGACACATAAATATATCTATCTGGAGCATATATTTGCAGAGTTTAATGGTGCGCAACCGGCGAATAAGTTCAACTACGAACTCGAACAAGACGGTCAAATCTCATTTCTGGATGTACACCTTAGTAGACGAAATAAAGATTCCATAATAAATAAGGACAACAGAAAGAAGACATGGACCATTCAGTATACAAAATTCAGTATGCTTGCACTTCTTAAATACAAGCGTGACGTAGTCTATTTTCTCACCTGAAGCGCGAGAAATATCTGCCCAAACGAAGCTGGGGATGAGGAGATGAAACACATCCAGAACACGTTGCGTGAAAGTGGTTATCCAAAAAGATTCATTCCCCGCAAAACACATACCAACTAACAAAGGTCGTTAGGGACGTAGTCGAAAAAATCCCTCTTGGTTCGCAATGGTTTTAAAAGTGATTCAGTTATTGGGCTATTAACAAAAAAGATGATACAATCCATAAGGAACATATATCCGGCGGCAGAATTACAAAGCATATTCGTCACGAACCAGCCAATTCCAGTGTGCAAAAAATGACTGAAAAAATGGAACATTTCTTAAGTTACCTATTGGTTTGAGTGCACTTAGGGGCAACAAATATTGGTCGGAAGGCAAGTTAACTGTCACGTCTCATTACGGAACATAGCGCTTAATGGTTGTTGAACGGGAACACCGGAGTGCTAGAAGCGCCATTTTGTCCAAACTGTTCGAACGAAGTCACCAGATTAACCTCGCGAATGCTTTGACGTGATAAACCAAATTCCAAAGAGCACATAAAAGATACGGGGTTAAGCAGGCTAGCCACTGCAGAGGACAATGCGAACTTTATATCCCAAACCACCTATGCAAGAAAATAGAGATGCTTCCATTAATTTACCTGCTCCGCCCCAATAGCAATCAACGTAGAAAACAAACTGACATGGGCTCATGAATTTGGATAAGAAACCCTCATATGGTTGCAGAAGTTGGCAGAAAACAGAAATATTTCTGAGATACAAAGGCTGTTCGATATATAAATGGCCGAGGAGTGGAAAAGCTGCATGAAACGTGTGCATTAGTCTGAATGGATTCTCATTTCCTGCCTCGAAACTTTCATCAGCTATTCAATCAAACTTGCTTCATCCCCTCGGAGGACAATACTAACTTTTTTAATCGTGATCCGCACCTCTTCCAGGTAGATGATGAAACTCCTATCAAAGATTTGATAGCAACATTGCCCATAGATAGTTATTCGCGGAAGTAGAACCAGTGTTTTGGTACAAGTGTTAGGTCCCGTGATCAAGAGAATCCGAAAGCTGGAGAAAACTATGAACAAATATGGTTGTCCTGCTTTCGCTATGAGAAATGCCGCTTTGTTTATTCACTATTTTTGAGCGATTTTTTCAAGCACGATCGAGTAATATGTTTACCCCAATCGGTGAGTTGCGAAGACGAATTGCTGCGAACAAGACAGCCACTATCTAATCTTCGTAGTTCAGTTTTTTTGGAAAATTAGAGTGGAGTTAGACGCATCGTTCAGTTGTGTTACCTCACTCTAATCCCCGCTTCCTTCGGTTTGCTGCAGCTGTCGCTATAAGCAGGATGAAGCCCGGCTTATGTGTTCAGAATCAATTATTTATCAGCCTATAGCTGCCTTGTATACAGGAGTGAACTTCCGTCATTAGTTCTGCACTTCAAGCTTGTCTGGTTGCACACACTGTGAATTGAAAGTTTTGGAATTGTACAAAAGAAAACGTAAGTATAATTGGAACACTGTCCAGAGTTTAGAAAGCCAATGGAAGTATAGCATGCAATTTAGTGTAATCAGGAAAATATTAACTGGGAATTGAGCTTGTACAAGGACTAATTGACATAGCTCCAGTTGTGTGCTACAAAACGCCAAGGTGAAGCGGTGAAAAATCCACTGTATAATCGCACGATTAGCATGCCCCTTCGTTGCCAAAATCTGGAGACAATTTGTAAGTATGATAAGCAACTAGGTTATTCATCTCAACTGAATGAGTGAGTCCGCATCTTCGTTTTCGACCCAAATGAATTAGCTGTGGTATGTCGTAATGCTCCTTAGTGTGTCTCTGTTTATTCCTCGAATTCAAAGGTCTTCAAGGTTATTCCGATAGAAGACCTTTTTACTAACAGATGATGCCAACATTTGGTTTGACATCACGACCGTGGACGATCACGCGGTATTGGACAGTGGTCAGGATAGGTCTTATAAGATTTCATCTAAAACCAGCTCCAGTTCAAAGTGGCAATGTAGAAAGTTGTAAGAATACTTCATATGCCTAAATATAAGCTCATACATTTGAGCAGAAGCTGCAAAGTATTTTTCACGAAGGCGATCTCTGGGTGATGGTGCAGGATGAGGTTGGCTACAAAAGACAGTGAAAAATCCCAGTTATTCACTTTGTATTTTACAGAGAATTTTGTTAATTCCGAATCATGTATGTTTTTACAACTGCTGGATGCTTCCATGAGGCCCCAGGGGGAGTAAGAGATCCAAGTCTTGTGTCTCTGATGCAAATGCGATATTCATGGACTTAGAGCTCAAGGACATAGAGCAACGAGATTGTTAGAGCTTTCTTTCACAGCTATTCTTAGCACCGAATGTAAACAGTGAGTTTTTACAACAGTGAATCTCGACGTCAGTAACTGGACCACATTAAGTCTAAGTTAATATGATAGAACTACAGTCGCACCTGTCGTGACCTACAGCGTCTTATTCACAATACAAGTGTGAATGGTCACCAGCTGAAACTGCCAACGTACTACGGTAGTATTAGCTTTCGACATACATTTCTCTCACTGTGTCAGGCTCAGAACTGTGTTTGTCAGACCACTGCATATTTCGCGGAATATACTACATTGTGCTTTCAGTATCAATAACATTTCGAAAGCACGCCATAAAGCTTACAACTGCCACACATAAGTTTATGAGCGTTACCAAGGGTAAAATATATCACAACAAGTAACAAATCATATAGCATCCTTAAATATGGTGGACTTCCAGATACACTGCATTAAAATGATATTGCGAATGCCGTTAGATAAGCTGACTTGTGGCTATTCTTTCCTTTGACTGGTCATCTGATACAACATATGCTCCTACGATGTTTGCAAGTGACTGTAATCTGACAGGTAAATTACGATTGCTCCAATGAATTTAAAAATAAACATGTAGGTTAACAATAGCTTGTGGTAAATCTCCTGTTTGTAACATATTATCGAGCATGAAAAAGTACGGCCTCGACACCGTACTTAATTGACAAGTACGGTATATATCCTTCAGAGTTTTGGTTAATTTTTCGAAGTAGCATATGATTATGTCGATACTCGGCGAGAATCCTTACCCCAAATCGCGCTAAAAGTTTGAACAAAAATGATCTTATGTAGCATTCTATTAGCTTAAATATAGTTTTTCCCATGCGCTTTAATTCTGCTGAATTATGTGGAACGATGGATGTTGCCAAAGACAGATGGAAATAAAACCTTATTGCAGTCTACTTCAGAAACAGTCATCTCTATCAAAACACTGCCTCTAATACCTCTCCAGTGCATTTTTAAGCTTACCATTTCTGATATGCAATTTATTGTGTACAGCATACATTATGTCGTGCTTCAATTCAGTTAAACTGATAAATGCCCAGTGTCTGCATCCGTTTTATAACCTAAATTATACCCAATTAACTAAACCTTTAACGTCTACTCCAGGCTTTTTCTAATTCATGCAACGCTCAATAGTCATTATCATCAACTCACTATATTCTGCTAAACTTATGACTGAATTTATACGGTTCCATGGGCATTTGAAGCAAAGCTGAGTAATTTTGCTATTATTCGGTATCAAACCCCATTTATGTTCACCATTTTAATGCAAGTTTATTCTCAGAGACGAAAACGAGATACTTTAAGGGCAAAACACAATGACATCACAACAGAGGGATTCCGCATGTATTACAAACACATTGTAAGATCAAACAAGCCGGGCGGAATCAGTTAATGCCAAAGTAGGAACCGATGTTGACTTCCTGGATAACTCTAAAGAATTCGGCCACCTAAAACCATGCATTCCCCTCTCAACCATTGAAGAGGAAAAATGGCGAAACTGCAGAGTTGGATAGGAAATTAAGTTATTCAATGTCCGCTGAACGTAAGAGTCCATAGCTTAATACTTTAATTAATTAAAGTCCAATGCAGGATGCCACAATGACCGGCAACTGGTCCATGTTATTTATGTGTACATGAACGATAATTCAATACCAGTTGTGCATGTCCGTTCAAAGCGATCGACGATAGTGTTCCAGGACTTGGTGGGTTTTCGCCTGACAAGCGTTCTCCCTATAAAAAGCCACAAAAGTCTTTGTGTCAACACTGCGACAGGGCAAATGTCACTCGACACTGAAAAATGTCACTGGCCATTGTTACACACTGGAATATCGACTAGAGACATTTTTCAATATCTTGCTGACGCGTAAAACAAAGATAGTATTCACCTACCGACAACAGTCTAACTACTGTGCCACTTGGGTTTACTGTACGCATATGAAACCGTTTTATCGGCACCCCACTGATGACATTGCTCATTATGAGTCCTTTGACAGTTTCTGCAAATTGTACAATATTTTGGCCACGGCCCACTACGTGCGTTGTAATCTAACGGTTGTGCAACATTATTATTTTGAACTTTGCTCATGACTGAAGTGGTGGGCCTTGGTGAATTCGTGAATAAAATATTTAGTTATTGATTTATATTACAGACAACTTCACGCAGAGTGCAAATAAGTTAGCCTGTTAAAGCAATCGAAATAAAGGTTGTGAATTCAACCTCACCCGGGTATCATATGATTCTCC
>OX104065.1:35762903-35957487 GCA_944474145.2 Dicrocoelium dendriticum
AAACTCCGCGATTACAATGGCTCATACAACAGTGACGTGAAGGCTGATTCCACCATTTATAATATGTTGCGATTAATTCTGTTTGACGCCAGATGAATTATCAACAAACGGTATTTCCTTAGCTTTCTTGCTCATTTACACAAACTGCAAGCAATCCCCGTTACCGAAACGTGGTACCCGGCTGATATAGTAGACTGTAATCCAAATACCACAACCCTTTAACACTTTCTTCGCAAAGGTCGCTGTGAAAGAAAAGTTAGAGGATGCCTAATGCACTTCCATCACATATGTATAGCTGATGTGTTTGAACATCCACCGCTAGCAAATGTCCCTGATTCTCTCTGGTTCTCCCTCTCAGGAGCCTCGGTATACTTTCATCCATTCGCAACCCGCCAAATTCATCAGACAAGAATGTTGTCCGTATCACCAAATTTCCGAATTCGCATCGAGATAGATTCCCAAACATAGCATAATTGTAGGTGATTTCAACATATCAAAGGTACACTTGTCTTCCCCGACCTTCTTGTCTACACACAGCCTTCGTTTATTTAGTCCGATTTAGTTGGACACAGTGGTTTAGTATACTAACTAGGTTGACGAGCAAATTAGACCTGATGTTAAATTGGGTATAGGCAACATACAGAGAGACGTTTCAGAGAACACCCCGGTAGTGGCGACAAGATTATCCTCTTAACCTTTACCGTTAAAATGACCACCAAACAAGTACATCCTACTTACTAGACCAGCCGCAGTAGTAACTGAAAAACTTTAAGTCTAAAAATTCGGTCCTGCGGTTGAGGTGTCTTCTTGCTCACCATCAATGCATGCAAAGTCGTGTAACCCTTCTAGCATTAGTTTCAACAAACCACAACCATTGTTGCTGCATCATAAAGGTGAACCAGTGATGTTTAAATAGATGCAGGCAAACATTCGATAAGTCAGAAATCCTGAAGACCGATTACGCTCTAAAAATGAATAAGATAATTTACAATGAGTCCACAGATGCACCGACGCATCTCTGAAATCAAGCATTTACAGTTAATGGGTAGAACACATATAGGTCAAGCAATCCTATGAATGCCACGTACAACAAAAGAGCTGGTCTGACTTCACGGTCGAGGAACCAACAAACGCATTCCATTGACCACTGAAATGGTGGACTTCATTTGGGCGCTTTTAACTTTTGCTCCTCCACCTACATGACACTTACCACTAACGCTCTGTCTAAAGTGTTATTGCTCTCCACAATTTTCGCCGAGCAATATGTTCTAGTCAGCCGTGCCCAACACTGGAACTTAATGGCATGACACCATCCGGCATGAAACAGGGAGGGCCTGATATGTCACAACTCCTTTTGTATACGTTTGCCGTTTCACTGGGAGCCAAGCGCTTTACAGATAAATAGAAAACTTCATTTATCAACCCTCGTCACAAGGGTTGCGCAAAACATTCGATTGCCAATAACATGCCAAGCTAAAACATTTGGCTTATAGCCGGATTATTCGTGAAATTGGTAAAAATGCGTGAGAAATTTCATCATCTCACTGGAGCTGATAGACAGGTCCTAAGAGTATTTTCGTTACCAACGAGCGTACACATTCTAGTAGCTGCATTACCCGAACTATATACCGGACACCATTGACGTAAAGTATGCCATATTAATTATGTGCTTGCACATGCATAAAATATTCGATCGCTACCTCACATTCGGCTACCGAATCAGATAGATTTCATTGAGATTCACGAGACATTAATGAGTTGGCCGTCCTCCTACGTAAACAGTCCCGCTAAGCTAGGCAGCATAGGTGCCTGGTGCTTATGCTTGCGTCCAATTATAAACGGGGTTCAACAAGGATATGCATTCGCTACATTAATTGCCCTTCTTTGTGTCAATGATAGCAGTTCGCTTGACAAACCTGCTGTGCTGTAGTTATATTTTGATGATATAAGATTTATTCACAAGTACCGAAGAGCTGAGCATACGAATGTACAATCACTCATTCAGCATACATTAATTCGCTTGAGAATTGGTGCGACAGGTGGATGAAGACGTTTTAAAGACAACAGTAAAGTATCATGTTTCGCGGTCGCTTGACACCTGAAGTATCTAGCCAACGTTACAGCGAACGCATTTGTGTACAACAGTCGACCCGTGAACTTGTAATCAGGTGTTCTAATGCCTTTATATGCTTAAAACAGATTGAGTACCAGGTACCACGAGCCAGACAATCCTTCGCTTATATCTCTCATACTATGCATACTATTACGGTTACAGTTGAAGTATTCATAATCCTTAATCGTCCCATCCTGGAGTATCGCAGCATATTGTGAGTTAATATTTGGAAGTCAGACAAAGCATCGACAGGAATCATTCAACGGTCGTTTCATAATTACAAATTGGGGAACAAATTCATCATTAACACTTGGAAGCGATGCCAACATCTTCCTCCCGATCCGCTTTGGCTGCAACGATTCGAAAATAACCGCAGCTTGCTACACAATCTGATTCATGGCAAAGACTATTTGCCATCGACTAAGCTAAATTTGAAGCACAATTGGACGCGTGATTTAGGTTACAAAAATCTTACTCTCATTACACCAAAAGGCAAGAAAAATTTGCGGTCTAACTTTCGTCTCATCATACATGCTTCGCTATGGAATCGGTTGCCATTGATCATCAGGTCGTGTGAGACTTTGCAATGTTTTGCAGTAAGTTGAGAAGCTACCTGTATCTGGACACCATTATGTCGTTTTATTCGTGCGGAAGACCAATGGAACATCAATTCACTGAAAGCGCAACTAACGTCTAGTTTGTGCACTACCACCACTTCAGTGTCTATAAAGTTAATTGTAACTTTGCCTCCTACCATCGCATGAGACGAACATATGAAGACAGTAGCTTGCCAGGAATGCAGACAAGTGTAAATTATAACGGGATATTTCTATAGCAAATGCTTGATAACACTTGTGTGTGTAGTTCTTTGCCTAATTCCGTCACTGCATTTCACTTAATGAGATACATGCCCAATAACATTACTGATATTTTTATTAATCTTTTTCTTTTCTACTTTATGCAACATATTTGCAGCTGGTCAATACTAACCTGTAGCGTAATGTGCCACTCGTACTCTACACTTTGGACTGGTCAAATGTTTTCTTGGTACTTAAGACTGCTGGGTAATTCGCTGTAATTTTGGGACAGTAACACCGACTGCCGTCTCGGCCAACATAGGAACTATTAGCAATTTTCTACGCAAAGGTCTGTGAAAAGGGTTGTGTGAGAGAAATTTTAAACACCTCATCCTAGGTTGACCATCTAAAGTCAGGCATATTGTTAATGACCTCTAACACTGACACTCTCATCCCTGTCTGCCATTGGTTAAAAGCAAAGGGTCAACCTGCTCGAGAGGATACCTCTCCGCTGTAGACGCATACACCTCTTACTGTGTTTACATTTAGGTTGTTGCATTGGCTACTGCCTTATGACCAATGAAGCTCTCATTGATATTGCAAGCATGTAACCCCTCAGGGAGAGAAGAAATTGTTGCCCGTGTAAACCTGAATACACAAAACTTTTGTTTAATTATTGTAACACGCTATTTTATCAGCACTATGCTTGAACTTGCCTGTTAAGTGGTATAGCTTTCTCCGATGGAACTTCTGATCGCTTACAAATTATGCTAACTTTCGGCATGATATCACGACCGTCGACAATCACCTGATATTGCACAGCGATCACAACATTGCTTATAGATGGTTATCCGGCAAGCATCTCCCGTTCAACGGAGCGACATGTAAGCTTGCGAGCATACACTTTTATTATAGCTATGAATTTAGACATTTGGCCGGAGTTTGCAAAATGTTTCCCAAAAGCGCGACTTCATTATATTATTGATGTATAAGCCTTTTTGCTCTAGATAGACGGAAATATTTCGCGAAAAATACTGTAATAATCACTGTCTAATACGAAGCGCATACGGAAATTTCGAACCATGTATGTTTCCACAGATTCTGGACACATACTTGAGGCCTCACGTGGAGTAAGAAGTCCAAGTCGGGCGACTCTGTCGCAAACGCGATACTGCTTCACTTAAGCTCGAAAACCAAGAGCGAAGAAAAGGTTTGGAGAATTCTCACACTCCCCCTGCTCTTACAAAATATAAACGCTAAGATTATACCGCAGTGAATATTTGATTTGGCAACGAGACAACATTAAGATAAATATTAATGGTAAAATCTTAAGTACGCTTGCCGCAACTTGTCGCAACTTATTTACAATACGATTGTGAAAGTCCACCAGTAAAGACTGGCAGCGCACAACTGTCAAATTTATTTCCGACAAAACTTCCGCTGCTTTGGTTACCTGGTATATAAAATGTCCTCCAAAATTATTTCCTTTATTCCTAAATTTAACTCTATACAAAGACGTGGCTTTGACACTCTCCTACCAGCAATGCACGATAGAGTCCGTTTCCATTTGAATAAAAAATAACGAAACATACTGTGTTATTTTTAGCCACTTCCGTAACATAACATTTGGGAATCTTAAGTGGGCACATATGTTAACAAGTTACTGAGTCGCTTAAACCCTGAATTATCCTCATTTTTACCTGACTTCGTTAACTTTGCTTCAACATTCGTTAATCTGGTTATCCTAGGGATCTTATGTATGGTTACTACTTTCCCTATAATCTATTAGTTTTCATCACTCATTATATTTTGCAGAAAATATCTCTTGCTTTTCATCACTGGTATTGGTAAAGGAAATGCATTTGCTCCTTTTCTATATTATAATAATTACGTAGGTTATTATGGCCTAGGGCTAGGTGCCGTATAAGAACATATCGCAAAGTAACACGAAGATTCTGGTGACAAAACTGCAGTTCAATTATAATCATTGAGATACCAAATCCATGCTTTTTGCCGGAACAAGTCTAACATGCACCTAAATAATTCGGCTGCAAATAGCCGCATTGACAAAAAGGAATCTAGATTAAGATACTTTGCTATTAGTACATGTATATTGGGAAGGATGACGGGAGAGCCTATGGTGAGCTAAGGCTGTTGGTGGCTAGATCCTGACAGATGGTCTACCGACAGTTGCTACTGATATGCCGTGTGCTCATGTCCTGGTAGCATCCTCGTGGCGACTGCTGCGTGGGAGTTAAGTTACCCCTATCTCCTAGCTACGGATTAGGACACCAATCCACATAAGACAGTGAAATGACCGTATGCTAGACCCGTTGACTTTCGTGTGTACATTTAATCGAAGGTTTTGTCTGAGGACCCGAGTCGTTCTTCTATCAGGTGTAGGCGCCCTGCCAGTATCCTAGTCCAAACCCTTTTAGATGGTTAGGAAGGGGTAGGTAGCTATCTTCCCTTAAAACATTGAAATAGAAGATAAGAGGTCTTCGTCTTATAAGCTCTTCGCTCCAGTGGTTTGGAGCCCAAACGCAACGCATTGTACCCAAAGTTGGGCGGGCAACAACGGGTGCTCACTGGTTTGCTACTGCCCGCCTCAAGCGAGGCAGCCCCTAGTCAAACTATTGCAGACCATCCAATACCCTCCTACTTCTGGCCGTGGGTTTGCCATAACAAGTACGCACGGTATTATGCACATACACCGTGAAAGACACATCTGAATTTGTAAAAAGAATAGAATTCATAGAAGTAAAAGACAAATTGGTGCTGTCTCTGAATAGTAACTTACCTTTTACTTATGTTCCACTGTAGAAAACTGTCAGTTTTGCATGTGCGTAAGTCAACAATAGAAACCTATATTTGGGTATTCCAGTGAGAAAATTGAAGGAATAAATTTTATGGTGTACGCTGAACCGATAACATATATTAAACGGTGTCTGCTACAGAGAGATTGGCGGTGTTGTGATGGAGGCCTCTCTTGGACCTTGCTTTATTTTCCTCGCTAGTATTGAGCGTGAAGCTATTCGGTCCATCGTCGCGTCGTTTGATTTCTATTGTCGTTGCATGGATGAGATATTTATAATCTGAGTTCGAAACACGGTGGTTTCCAACCTGTTAAACCAGTTAAATGGTGTTCATTCATCATTGAAGTTCACTATCGAAATAAAAAGGGATGGTAGGCTAGCTTTCGTGGACGCATGGATAAGCCGAAAATACCACAGTAGGTTGGAAATAAATATGTTACGGAAGGCCACTTGGGTAGGTGATATACACCTTTACTGAGCTCTGTACCCTTATGGTACGAACGTAATGTTGTTCACTGCGTACATTTTCGCGCCATTAAAATTTGCAGCAAAGAGACGTTAGAGGCCGAAAAGTTCCATATTCTTAAAACTGTGCAAGATAACGGTTACCCGATACCATTCAACAGAAGTACGCAGTGATGGGCGATAACAGTGAAGTGATTAATACTGTCCCTAAGAAGGATGTGTTCCTATCAGTTCTCTTTAAAGGCGATGTTCCCTTTGTTCTGTTGACCAGAAGAATTTCCAACGCAGTGGCTCGAACCTACCCGGCCGCATGCCCACACGTCCCTGCGGAAACCACTCCCTTTATAGCCCAACTCGTTAAACACAGACTTCTGATTCAAACCAAATCTTACACCTTATAGTATTTAACCTGCGCCTGTGGTGCGAGGTACATGGGCCAAACAAGCTTGCGTCTGTCTAAAAGCGTTGCGTAGCACCGCCCATCGGTTTTGCGGAAAGGCATCGTCAGTCGCACTAACAGTTCTCTTTTGGAACATCTGATCGAATGCGCACACCGGATTAGGACTGCTGATGCCAACCAAGTACTTTAAGTAGTACAGCAACGGCATACTAAATGTCTTAGAAAGCAAATATTACGGACGGCCGAAACGATCGTGATTAGGATAGTTTAACCGGAATAATGCAAGCAAAACATTTGCTGCAAGGGCTTATTCTATCTAGACCCCAGTTAGCTTAACAAATTTCATTACTTCTTGCGCCTAGTGATCGGATGATGCGCTTGCATTCAATCAACCAATCAACACATGCGCTGTCACAAGTGTATTTAGTCAACTTTATTGATCAAGTGTATTGAGTTTCTGTTTGTCGTGATTCCACTATTCCCACCCCTTTGTCTTCATCAGCTATATGTGCTCTGCCCTTCCATTTTATACTTGTAAATGCCCGAAAAGTTTTGTCGAAAATAATACTCTTTGCAAAATTTGGTTTTTGCGTGTACATGTTTATAATTTAGGACATAATTTTGAACTAGTGTAGTGATCAAATTTACCGTCATTCGTAGTAAGTACAACATCGAAATGATATCAACATCAATGTACGGTGCAATGTGTTACCTTGGCGATAAAACTGCATTTATGTGTAAAGAAACTTAGAAGTCCACATAATGTCTACCTTGAGATATTGGAAACCTGCGTAAAGTGTAGTGCAGTACACTGCGGTCGCAATCCTAATATTTGAGTCGACGTCTAGAGTATGAAAAAGGTAGTATATATTTCGACATTTACATGCTTTGTTTACCAATTCTCCTAAATATCAACCATAGAGGTATTGGCAAAGCCATACAGGAAATCCCAAAAAGAAAAAAGAGCAATGTATTCACCAGATTGTGTGCAACTATTTTCTGTGATGATATTTGTTATGTCACACCTTAATCCCAACTTTCCTTTTTAAAACAGTCGTGAGTAGCCAATGAAGCCGTTGTGATTGTTGCTACAAATATACGAGGTCCGAATTTGTTGTACAAGTGGAACATATTGTTCGTTCGCACTGACTGCCGGGCATGCATGCACTTTGTTTCCTGTTAAGATTAGTAGAGGAAGAGCGTAATATCTACACACCTGCTTTATTATTATTTTTGTGACCTTGTTAAAATCCGCAAACCCAACCAAATGCTGCATATTTTGGAATCGCTTTCACATTACTGAAGGTGCCTGCTTGTAAAACCGATATTTTGCATGTCATTAAGTGTTTGATTTCACCATCCATTTTCCACAGATTTTCTATTACGTTATAACTTACCTATTCAATTGAGCTTGCGTTTCCACATATCCTACTTTATAGTACATTTTGCAAATAAATCCGTGTGCTACTCATTTGTCCTTTTCCTATTGTCTATCGATATCTGGTCTGTAAGCCAAACTAGGTTTTGAATGGCGTGCCGATCAAATGTACTACACATTTGTCTCACAATTGCCGCTGGGTCATGTTTTCGAAGTTGAGAAGATTTGAGAAAATAAGTTAGAAGAAATAATTCTACACTGATTCATAGGATTTAACAGCTGGTGCCGCAGTATTACTTGCTTACATTCCTAAAACGTTTATTTGCATGTCGGCAGAGGAATGAGCAACATGTACTGATGTAGCCGATGCAATTATATTTATTGAAGTATCGCAGTTAAGACAAATGTTAATCGACATACGGGAAGTTGCTTTTCACGTAGCTGACACAAACCATTAGAATACTCAATTTTCAAATAATACCTCTCTGACTTGTATTTTTGAAGGAATCCCTGTACAAACAATAGAGAACAGGCTTTAAAAAGGTGCCTTTGTAGTTGCAATGAGAACAAATAAAATCAAGGCTAAGCAGAAGACAAACGAATCAGGAGTGTGAGTTGCTTTTAGTCAAAATATTTAACACCTATACTGATGTGAGCAACCAGAATGCAGCTTATATTCCGGTGCATAATTATGTCCGCAAACAGATTTCATGGAAAGGAAGCTTTTTCCTCATTTTTCTTATGTTGCTAAGCCCAAACAATTCCAGTGAGGTAGTGATATGCTGTCACAGATTTTTCATTCGACAACTGATGACGAACAAAACATAAGAGCCAAATGTTGACGGGGTATGACGCGAAAGCAAATGTCTAGATGGAAGACGGTAAGGAATTTTGAATTAGCTTATAAACGATTCCCAAGTTATGTTAATTACTCATGTATTTATAATATCTTTATTATCAAAAGCATTAAAGGATCACCATTAGTTTAAACAGTTGTGGTTCAGTAGAGACTAGTTTATTAGCATAATTATTAGCCGCCCACCGAGTAGCAGTGCATCTAGTTTCCGTGGCGCACAGCGCGTAAAAGCAATATAATTAAACGAAAATATAGTGGGATGGGATGTGAATAGAATATGGAGAATATGGAAGCAAGTAGGAGGTATGTCATTTTGGCCAATGATTAACAACTTGATGAAAGTAGCCAAATGCAGGATCGCCACTGACTACATGTATGGGCTATATCTGTTAAGTTCTAGAGCTATTGGTGTGAAAAACTCCGTGGGATCCAGGCAGGAAAACGGCGCGCAACGGATTGACCAGGCCTCTCAGTCAATTTCCACAAGCTTCAATGATACCTCAGGTATGCCACCTCGCGTTAACGCCCAACGTTTTGCAGCCACGAGGTATAATGTCGCCCAGGAAACCGATCTAATTGTATACGGTGAATATGGACTAGCCAAGGTAACTTGCTAGATGTTGCAGTCAATGACTTCTAGAGCCTTAGTAATAAATAACAAACTGCCCCGTCTCTGTAAACACGCAGGGGTTCTTTCTTATTACGAAATGTTTGGCAATGTTTTAACCTAAATCTAAGTGCACAGAAATATGTAATTATAAAATAAATGCCTTCCCAGTTATGAATCGAGAATTTAGTCATAATAACCTGCATAGAGTTTGGAATTAGCGTGCCGATAACTACAAAACGTTCCTGCTACAAGGTTGCTTGCTAGCAACACCTAAGATCAATATATTTTAGATGATTTCCCAGTAGCTGAATTGGGAATTCACTTATTGTTCATTGTTGGCCACATTTTTATAGCGTGTCAGTCTATTAACAGTCGGCTTTGGCAAGTTTCGTTTTGCCGTAAAAACAAGTTAAAAATGTGAGTGAATGCGAAGTTTGACCAGGGGTACCCGCCGTGTGGTTGGATTGCGACACGCAATTACTGTTTAGACCACATGTCGCTTTTAAGTGGTCTTGGTCATTTCGATCAGAAGGGCGGGATACGAAATGTAGCTAAACCGGTGTTGCTTGTCCCAAAACAAACACCCCCACAACCTCGATTTCTTCCTGATTTGAACTGATCTGGTGGAAATAGCCTGAGTTGCGGTGGAACTCGGGGCCTAGTAGTTTACGGCTGACGTCTTGATTACTTTGTCACTGATATCCGTGGGCAAGGTTTGGCGCAGCGGAGAAGAATTCAACTTTGTACTTGGAGCACTGGCTGCGTAGTTGGACTGCTGCGTGCAATCTCTTTGAATTCCTTATCTCTGTGTCAAGCGTTGCTCCCGGATCTCAGTGGCTTAGTAATCAATACATCAGCCGTTAACAAGTAGGCTGCGACTTTCAACCCAACTCAAGCAAGCTCTACCTGATGCGACCAAACAATTAGAAAACGGTCGGTCAAGCGGTGGCAGTGTTGGGCGGGGAAACATCGAATCAAAAGACAATTAGGCGAACAAGCTTGTTTTCGGTGGATCGCATCAGGCCAACACACGAGAAAGTTATATTGGAAAGACGACCAGGAGACTGTCTGAGAGAGTGCGAGAACATTGCGAGGCGTGGCTCTACACTGGTGTCAGAAAGACAGTAGTCAGCGAGGTGCTGGGGCATTTGGCCGACACAAATCACCAAGTGAATGTGCAAGAGGCCTTCCGGCCTATCTACAGGATATCTGGACGCCACACGCGAGCCCTCCGATGCCGCCTATTGGCGACAGCGGAAGCAATCGCTATTCGGCTCCATAATCCCGAATCGTGTGCCCAAAAGAAGTTTGTACATGCCCTACAGCTGCCATGGCCTTAAGCTTCCCCATGTTACGACACCACGCCTGACACTTCCACTAACGATGCCCAAACCAGTTTGGTCACTTTATCGCATTAACCGGTCAATTCACTTCATTGATTCATTGTATTTAAATACCCTGTGTTTTGATTTATTCCTATCATCTGTTGTGTGTTGGCCTGATGCGATCCACCGAAAACAAGCTTTTTCGCCTAATTGTCTTTTGATTCTGATGTCATCTCAGGGCTTATTTTCTCAGTTGAAACATCGAATCACGTATACTATGTGAACATCTATTGCTCTGTTTCCTGTCTTCAACCATACCATGACTTCAATAAGTGATTACTCTCTACATGGTAAACGGCCTTTGATCTTCTAGCTGCTATTGCCAAACCTTATTTTGTAAAAGACTAAAACTCGGCTCTATGGAACATGCTTATCCCATAAAACCTGGAAGAAGGTCAGCTGAGGACATGAAACATTGCCCGTCGTAAACCGGTGGTTTAAGGCTAGCAGTCAGAACTAACCTCCCATTGGTCCGGGGTTCGATTCCTGCTATCTCTATCTGATGAGAGGAAATGACATCGAAACGCGTCCAAGAACTGTAATTTTTGCTGGCAAGCAGCATCTAATTTCTAACGGCTTCGACTACGGTTCTCGTGACCGAAGGATAATTATTCATTTTAATGAAAATGTTGGTCGACATTGAGATTTGAAAAGCACGGAAAAAAGACGAAGGCAGGTAGATGCAAAAATTTTGAAAGGCATGCATCTACCAGCCCTCGTCTTCTCTCCGTGCTTTTCGAATTGCTGAAGGAAACTAACTGCTTTAAACACTGAGATTGCTTGTCGCAATCCATCCACAATACGGGAACCTCAAATAGATCCATAATATCAATCATTAAACGTGGCACCAAGCGCTGCACATCGTGACTTGGTTTTAGCTGTCACAAATTACATCCTAACGGTCCGGGGACCGATGCTTACTATCTCTACCTGATGCGATAAAAGAACATTAAAATGCGCTATGGGATTGCAGTGTTTTCGGGCAAGCAATACCCGATTTCTGTCAGTATTTATATCACCTTCCGTAGATGACAAGCATTCACGTCAACTGGGTTCTAAAACAAGTATTCCATCTCTCAAATATTCGGCCAAGAGTTTAGAGGATGAGGATTTTTTTATCCGAACAGGCTGCTTTGGAATCTGAAAACCGTCTAACGGACGACAGATTATCGCCGCTATGTAAGCAGTTATTTAAAAAATGTTATAATAAAGAGCTACTGTGATCAATCTTCTAGTTGGTTCATAGTGAACAGGTATCCAAATCCGCTGAGTAGATGCATACTTTAATCTTTTTCCGGCTGTAGACTGAGCTAATGCTTAATGTTTTCTTATAATGCAAAATTTTGATAGTCTAATGAGCGAGGCGAAAATAAAGCAACTGATTGAATCTGCTTCATACCTACGTATTTCGTGAGCCCAAATACGTAACCTAAAACTTATTGAGAAAGTCCATGTGTTGGTAGTAAATGCCGGAAAATTCATGGGGTGAAAAGAGATGTTAAAATTACTTGCCAATGGTTAAGAGATTTAGCACGGTAGTACATGACGAATTAAGAGATGTAATCGAGGAGGCATAACTAATATATACTGTTAAATCCATATGTGCAGTGTGTATAGCAGGTATTAAGAAGGCGAAATGCAAGATTTATCACTTGTGTATATATTGTCGTAATCAATTACCTTATGCGCAGCGCCACAAACCGCAAGCATAAAACTAGGAATTATATACATGCAAATGTCAGTGTTTAGACGGACAGTTGAAACTTTGCTATTTGTATCCACTTTCATAGTCGTTTATTTTTATTCATTATTAGACTCACTGCGTTAATCGATTCAAAAGGTAAAGAGTAATATTAAATCGTGTGCTCATGAATTTGTAAAAGGCTGTGAAACTTGGAAAAGGAAACGCAAAAGAAAATTAAGGCTGTCAGTAAGGGAACAGGCAACCAGTTCCCTGCGCGTCGTTTAGAACCTGTAATCAGGACGTCTAAGCAGGACCTGCATCAGGACGTGAAAGATAGCGTCAATTCTCTGCTTATGCTTTATATCTTCTTAACTTAGAGATTTTTTACATTTATCAGCATCTCGGAGGAGATTTGATAAGTTATAAGAATGCAAATGCAAATTAAAACGGTGTGGCTTGATTATTTTGTCTTGGAATACCCGTCATGTTTATTTGTTACATCATCCAAGTTGGTGTGAGGCCATATTTTAGAAAGTAAACCTATGCTATTTCGATCACTGGGACCGCATCCGAAGTACAGCGTTTCGGAGCTGTGGTCTCCCAAAAATGAACTTCACAATCGACTTGTTTCATTCTGTTGTGGACTGGTAAGTTAGACAACTTTAAATGAGAAGAGAGTACAACAGATGCGTTGAAAACTTTCGCTTATTGCTCTATCGATATAATAAGACACGGTTTTGTGGTGTGAGTATAGGTGTCTATATATATATATATATATATATATATATATATAATGCACGTTGCAGTTATTCCACCGTATTTCCAATAGCATAAACATTTGCTTGGAGTATGCAGTAAAAGTCTGTGTTTTGGCCAGTTGGTTTCTAACAGTCCTTGTGTTTTTATTTTATAGGTAATCTTGATTGTAACTGCAACTCGTCCACATACACTTTCGTAATTGATGTCGGTATCGAGCCAGGAATTCCATTTGCTGTAACCAGCCCTAATTCGCCACCTGGGGCCAAATCAAGTAGTATAGAATAACCGACCCAGTACACCTGTTCTTTCAGTTTTTTTCATACAGCTCACACAAGTTGTTGCTTATCTACCACGCCGTCTCTTCCAGTTCTGTGCTCCCAAGGAAAAATGCACAGACTCAAATTGATGAAGGATCATGCGAAGTACGTGTACAAGTTATCACATCTACTACCGTGCGACGGACTCATCGAGGTAGTGGCTGCTTTGTCTAAATACATGTTAACTTCCACATTGCCTATGTGATGTAATGAAGACACATAATGCGTGCATCGCAAGTTCAGCTTCAAATAGCGTCAGTATTAGCTTTGTGTTTAATATCATACAGCAATTAAAACTTTGATGTTGCCGTGGCTGTACACATGACTATGCGGCTTCGAAGTAACCATGAGATGCACCCATGTGTTCATGTTTTTGTCCTTGCTATGTAGTGTCTTGAAATCTCGTAGCAATGAGTGTCCATGCAACTGCAATCTTCGGAACTGTGTGTGAATTTGAACGAACGACTTACTGATCATTCTTACTCGTTGGATTCCTATCGCTCCACATTTCTGCTGGAATACAGTGGAAACTAACCGTACACCATGATGGGAAATGGAGCTGTTTTTAGCAGATGTACAAATTCTTGGCATCAAGGTTACATCGGTCGTAATAACCCTTATTATTCCGGTTCGTGAACCAGTTGCCTCGGATCCTACCGGCTTTCATCAAAAGTATGTCCCAGCATATGTTTAGAATTAAATATATTTTGTTTCGTTCGCAAATAAATATGGTTCACCTTTCAGTATTTACCGTGGGACTGTCTGCTGAAGAAAAGTTTGCTTGATAATTACGTAAACACTATCAAAGCGCTGTATGCGCATAGTTTGGGCAGAGTTAGGGTTTATGGCGGAATTTCCCCATCCTTCAGTATCACCAGCGGTGTGCGGAAATTTTGCCAGCTGTCACCTATCCTCTTCAACTTCGCTATTGGTGAATTCATGAAAACGGCGTTTGATGGACAAGACCTGGAACGTGTGGAGCTACTTCCTGGTAAGCGACATTTTATATTGTAATAAGTGGATGATATTGCCCTAATCTTTGACAGCTCCAAAACAAGTCAGTCAGCACTGGAGATATTAGCACTGGATGCTTTTCAGTTTTGTCAATACTTTGCTCCATCGAAATGCAATGTAATTCTCGAAAATCGGCAGTGACCTAACCCCTTACGCTTTGTGGTGATCAGCTTGAAGTCGTTCAGGAATTTAAGCACTTATGCAGCTATACTAGCGCCCTTGGGATCGAAGATGAGGTTACGAACCTCGGAGCAAATGCTCGAGATGCTTTTGCTAATATCCGCCACCCGTGGCGCAGACGCGATATTACTCTTGCCTCGAAGCGCAGATTTTATGACACAGCCGTCCGTTAAACCCACCTGCACGGTTGTGAAACCTGACCCATCAGGTCGACAGACATAGAGACTAGCCACCCTCGATCATCGCTGCCTTCGCAGCGTAGCTCACGTCTGGTGGGAGCTTCGCGTGAGCAGTGAGCTTGTTTGATTTCGTGTATCTGCTGTAGGAAGAGCTAGTGAACCAATTAGCCCCATTAAATCACGCACCAGTCTCCGATGGCTGGGTCACGTTTTGACCATGCCAGCATACCGGCTCCCGCGACGTACATTATATGCGCATCGGTTGTGCGGTTGGAAGGGGAGAAGAGGAGGCTAATTAAAGACTTGGTCGAGAGAAATGAAAACCTTACTTCGAATTTGGCGTTGGTTGTTGCATCCCGACTGCCTTGTTGGGGTCTTACGAACGATGAACGCGGTTGGACACACTTACTGATACGGTCTAGAGCTGGCCCCCAGTGGTGTTCGTGTTGTGAGTTCCTTTGTCCATCCCCTCCTGCTTAGCCTCCACGTCCAATAACGATCTCATTTACGGCAAATAACCGTCTGTTAAATCTCTGGAACGATATCCATCCGTTTCTGGGGACTCAGCCGGCGTGGCACTGTTGTATTTTTCTTCTTGTGTTTTGTATTACGGCACATTAGCTGAACTGTTTTCACTTGCAGCTACTGTGTATAATGATGCCGATGATTGCGTTATAACATTGATGTCCATTACGAAACAACGAGAATGTAGGGTGCTACCTCGGATCAAGCCCCTGGCAACAGTTTGCGACGACGATCTTAGTAGCTATATTTACCATGCTATGTGCAGGAGCGTCTGAAGTTTGCATACAATTGATCGTACTGCTAAATGGTGCATTTTGCGTTTTGAACTGTCAAGCGGCAATCATTCGAGTCATTTTTCGCGCCGAAAATATGCCATGTAAATTTTGGTGGTTTTGTTTGTCTTTGCTGAACCACCTGGAAAATGTATTTTACCCATTCTACATGTCCTTAATCTTGAGGAGCCATCTTGGTTCAAGATAATCAAATTCCGTAAGCAGAAACTGTCGTTGTTTTCGCTTTAATAATTCGTCATAATACTATCGCACTATTCACTGTGTGACACATCTATCCGTGGTATAAGCTGTCAAATGTTTTGCCATTTTAGTTCTATGCTTGACTTGGGCAAGTTGCAGTGAGCTGGAAACATTCCTGACAACATGTGTATGGTTGAACTGCATAGCAACTTGCTTGCTTGCTGGATGAGCATCCGGGCTACGATACGAAGATGGTCTTGTTCTATCCATGTAACGCTGAACGGCTCAGTTGAGTTTTATTATTAAGCTCATTTTGTAAATGTTTCTTTGTCTCTTCAGAGGAGCACGACCCAGTTGGTAATAAAATAAAGTCTTTTTCTTCGGATGTTGCCATTGCGTATGCATTCTTGTTCAAAGAGTTTTCGAGGTATGTTGGTGGTTACACTGTAGAACTAGATACTTTTTCCATTATCTTGTTTAGTTATGTAAGTTCTCTCTTTAAGCAGTTAATTGGCCTTTTAGCGTATATTCAACGGGAGTTTCTGCCGTATGTATAACAAAGATAACTCATGTTTTCGTTTTATGAAAGCACGTGATTTCCTTGATTTATGCAATAGACCTTCCGCAAATAGCAACTTAACTGATAAACATTGTGTAAGTTTGTTTAATTGATAAACTTACTTTATTCGTTATAAAGTGATGCGCACTTCGTGGGAAATTTGCAGAATATCAGCAGTCCTCTTTTGTTGTCCCAGTTCAGTATTCTCAGCAGAAGAGAAAAATCGTATACCATCTCTATGTCGTCATCTTAGGCTGAGGATTAGGTTACAACCCATTGTTAATAATCAATCCTCTGATCCACCGAATGATGATCGTTAATTGAAAAGCGAGGTGGCACATATACAAAACTGCGACACATTGTTAGAGTGGATAAGGCGCCCAGTGTGTAATTATCTCAAGTTGGTTTGTGAGTTACTTGTGTTCATCTGGGAGTCACGATTTTTAAATGGCCAATAAGGCAAACTGGATAATGGCATTCTTTACAAAGTATATTTGTGAAGGGGAATTGATTTACAATAACGTTAACTAGTGGTTCGCTTCCAGGTGGAATCAAATCTAGTTACGGGTGTCGCAATGGCATGAGTGTTATATACACAGCAGTCGAATATTCGAATACGGCTATACTCCACATAGATCCAGTGCTGTCTGAACTCGAATTTGTGACTTTCTGTTCACTAGAACAGTATCTTTGACGCTATACTTGCGAAGTATATATGATATCAGGTTTCCGGTACCTGAGTACAATAACACGGTTCACTGACCAGTGTTAAATAAATTATGAAAGCGGCTATGCATGCAAACTAAGAATTGTATAACTCCGCAAACGAACATAAACCTTGGGCCCTTCGTTATTGCTCAGAGCAAAAGGTAAATTCCATACCTCATTTAAAGTGAGGTGCATCGCACGCTCTTACTCTTATAGCTTAATACGTTGTATTCGAGGAATACATAGGCCCTTTTGCATTTAAATATAAGTACAGAATCAAAAGTTGATAGATCTGTTTGTTCACTTTGCGGACTGCGTGTTCGCTGAGCTCAGCAGCCAAACGGCCGCATTGACTTATCAGCGTAGCAGAAATGTATGTTTATTGTAACAGCGTGTGGTTGCATATGAAATGGTCACTTTTGTTGCTAGAGCAAAATGTGGTGAATGGTCTTTGGTCTAGTTTGACACTATAAAGGATTTTAAGGAAAGCTTACCTTTTAACTTGCATAAGTAAGCGTTTTCTTGTTGTAGATTCACATTTGGTGATCAGTATGAAATTCAGTCATAATCCAGTACGAGTTTGACCAAAACATTTATAAAACTCAGAAACTTGCTTCTTAATAATTGTTCATTTTATCCTTTGGGGACTGAATAAACCCTTTAAACTAATGGTTTTATGCAGAGGAAAGCAATAAGAATTAAAACAGCAAGCGAATTCAGCCGGTTACTTGTAGCGTGCTTGCATGTATTTACACAGCCCTATTCAGTCATGCCCTTATAATCCATTATGCAGATACCCCCAGATTTTTGTGACTTTGATAGGTTTTAATGTTGCAGTTGCCATTAAAATCAAAGTCTCCATTATAATTCGAATGTTGCGTCAGCCTTTGATCTATAAAAACGAGGTTAACCAATCTAATTTGGAGGTTTAGATGAAACGTGAAAAAACCAACACAAAGTTGGCACTAGAGGCAGTATTATCTGTCAGGCTGTTTTGAATGATAAACCTACATACTTGTTTCTATGCTTGTAATGATACATTTATAGTTCGTTGTGTTTCTCTAATTAAATTAATGCTACGTAATTGTTCATGGAAACAAACATCTACAGTGCTGAGCATTTTCTTAGGTCACCAACTAGCCTCTGCGCACCCACGAATGAAGATGATTTTACCAGATGCATAATGTGTTTGGAGTGATATATAATCACTGTATATCCAGAATTGGCGCATAACATTTGTGACTATAAAGTAACGTTTTTAAAGTAATTCAATTGCTTGAAACAACATCGAACTTCCTGAAACAGAAAACAAAATATCCGTTTCTTTTAGAGTATTAGCAGCTAGCTTTACTTCTTGATTTTCCGGTATTCGCTTAGTATTGACGATAGTTCCTTTAGGAAATAAAGCACGTGTGTGTAGTTGACTTAGTATAGACGTCATTGATGTGCTTCAGGCTCAAAATCAATGCAGATGTAAGTACTACGTTCATGTGGCTCCAAAACTCCAAAGTTTGTCGAAAGCCATAGGGTGCAGATTGCCGCATTTATGGTCCATGGGACGGTTTCAAAATGCTCGTCATACGTACGTAGGACGTATAACGTTGAGTTGTCATCTTTCAGGAAAAGCTCTTTATACGGTGGGACAGTTTGCTACCGTGACCGATATACTATTTTTCTGACAGTTATTAAAAGTTATTTAACCACAACTATTCTACCTGCATTAAAATTTATCGCACATCGGCCTGCGGAAGCAAATTCATCATTTGAAATAAACATTATGCTTACAGCATATCGTAGAAATTATGTCACGCACTCATGGATATATTTTTATCTAAACATATAGTATACGCGGAAAAGCACATGGAATTTATTTTGTACATTCCTGTCATTGATATTCCTAAAGTTATTCTCTATCAGCTTTTGACAGTTAATTTGCACTCCTTTCCTTCGTTATTATAAGCTTTGTAGAAACAAAATGAGCATTTTTGCGGCTAACGTTACGGTAATTACTGCATTCAGCTAACGTAATGCCTTTGAACAATCGTCATGGTTCAACATTACTTCCACCTGTTATATTTGTAAAAATTATGGTACTGTGATATATGAGTTTACTCACTAGTAATCATTAATTTGGTTCGTCTTCGGTATGTATTACACCCGACAACATTGCGTTTGTACAGATGACGCAAGAGTAGCAAAGTTTTCTGTTTTTACCATGGAATGTTTTACTGTTTCATTGCAGTTTTCCATTTATATATTTACTAACTATAAATTGGTTAGCCACACTTTTCATGTGGCTACGAAGCAGGCCAAATCATGTATACCTTGTATTAGAGGTGAAGCAGCAACGGCAAACTCATTCTATAAAAGTTCGAATGCGGCTATAGAGGTCTATACACCTTTGCATTGAAATGAGATTAGTAAGCGAATTAAAATGTTATTTGATCGTGCAGCTGTGTCCTCTTCATAAATTCGCCCAGTTTTCCATTGAGCCAGCGTGCTATTTTGCTGCGTTGTAGTAACTGCATTCAAACTATTATAGATAAATCATAGATGAAATCTGTAATGAAATAAACGATCTAGATCCCATGTAGATCGTTCCCGACTGATCGTTTTACAACCTTCATTGGTATGCCTCGTTGCTCTCTGTATACTTCTGTGTGTCCCAGAAACAGCGTCATCTTTAATTAAATTTGGTTGCTTTTCTGCTTCGGATTCTGTGCATCTGTTATAAAAATCATTACCATGCATTTTGCTCTGTGTTTTTCCAATTGCGCGTATATCAGTCGAATGGTTAGTCACTTTTAAACATCATATTTGCCACATTGTTTATAATGACTAAGCCACATAGCTGTGATAGTTGTTGTGAGGTTATCTGATACATACCAAATGCTGTTACTTGCTTTATGTGTCGTGTGAAGTTACCTGTTTTGTACATGGGGGAATTCATTCGCTACTGTAACTGTCTTTGTGAAGTTAGACATGCACATGTTGATATATTTTATATGAGGAGTCATCGAAAAGTGCAGCTGGAAAAATGTGATGAACATCATGATTCAAGAATGTAGGCTAAACCCTATATAGTGTGGAGTTCAGCGTGTTCATTCCCACAAGCAGACACATATTTCTTCCAGTTTTCGAACAAGTCCACTTGTCCACCGGCTGCGGACTCCCTGTTGTGTCCTATGTTCACTAACGTCCCTGTGTACATTGGTGTAAGCGATGCAGGTTAGTGGGAAATACAAAGAATGAAGAAAGTATATGCAGCTGAAAGTCATTAAAGACTTTACAGCCTCATGATTTGTCACATGCCTGGGTTAACTATGGTAACGTCACAGGCACGTTATCTTCATGTTGTGTAGCTTTTACACAGTTTACTTAACAGACCCCGCGACACAGTTGGGGGTAAAACAAATTGCCCTTCTTAGACAGAGATATGAAAAGCGCAGCCTACGAAAGTCACTTTTGTTGCGGAAGGTAGCTTATATTTCATACTACTCCACTTTGGTAGGCTAACTGGGTTGCATAACCATCTATTATCCGATGTGTATAGGTCACGTAGTTACAAAGTAAGTCAGCGATCATTGAGTCAAAGCGGTGTACCGCTGGTGAGAAAACTAATCTCCGCTCTCTAAAGGGCTAAGTAGTGCTTCGTATAAACCGGATCGGCAGGTCAATGAGGTTTCATGCAAAGCCGGCGTTTTCTTTTGTGTACTGCGCGTAGCCATCAGTTATCATTGTATTCAAATAAACAGAATTGCCGACCTGTACCATTGTGTTGCCTGTCGTCAGTCGACTGCACAAAACCTCGTTTAGGCCTGGTTGAATCCGGGAAGTCCAACTCAGTGGCTACTCGTGTTTCCCTGTTACATAACAACTAACGATCGTCCTATTTTGCTTATATATATCCCGTCTACCTTTTAAAAGATTGGGATGTCTCTACCAGAACAAATATGGTCTACGCGAGTAACAGTGCTTCGTGATCCACATATGTAGTGAACTGGTCATGGGTATGGCTTTGCGCGCTCCATGAAATCGCTGCTCGGACTCTTTTCCTTAGGTCGGAAAACACACGACTCATCCTGGATTTTATACATGGGTTATTTTAACTTACATTCAAGTGCCTGACCTAATGTGCAGCCGATGATGGTTGAGGCTGAGCTATCATAGTATATGTGTCAACGAACCTGAATTGCGTAGTATTTAGTCCCCCTGTCCCCTTACCTTAGGTTAGCTAGCTGCGAACAACTTGTGCGTAGTTTTCAGGTCCTTGAGCCAGTGGAAGCAGGTGATAACTCTGTGGTCACAGCCAGTGGATAGCTGCTGCTGCCACACTTACTTCGGCAGAAACCATGGCAAAACTAGGGGAAATCTGACTTAGATGGTCACAGTGGAGCTGCAAGTCAAGTAAGCTGGTCGCTGTCACGGAATTCATCCTTTGATGCCTGTTACGCTTTTAGGAATAACGTGTAAAAAATTTGTTTACCCTGTACTTAACCCAAGGTATCAGAAAGCTGTCGCAGTGAAGACACATCGGTCCGCTAGGGAGCTTGAACATTTAACTTGGCGGAGATGTGTACTGTGGATACATTCCTGCGGTCTGGCTTTCTCTGCGATTAAAACATGCACAAAAAGCAGCAATATTTGAGCAACAACGCGGAAAACCAGAAGCGAAGGACGTGTCCAAGAGTACCTATGCTTAAGTGAAGCGTCTCCTGAGTAATACTGGTGACGAAGAGGCGTTAAAGTGCTTTGCTGGACAAACACCACTCTAAAGCCGTGAGCACCCTTTCGCATTATTGGTGCCTTTCGCATCCGTTTTCGCGAATGGAGGTGCGTGCTTACTTATTTCGCAAATTGTAGCTAAAACCGATGTCAACGGCATGGATTACGGTGTAGAAGATGTAACAAATCGACTAGCTAGCTTTGACGACACCAAACGTCTCGCTTCTAATGGTGTAAAATTACAGGTTGTCAGTTAGCTAACCACCGCCTTCAGTGGCCTATGTTTCAGTGTACGCAAAAGAATGCATTTCCGAGCAGCTCAAAACTCTCGATTGCAAATCCTAGTCCAAATGTCGGTAATGTAAGCTACATAGACGATTACCGGTCAATTTGTCTGACCTCCACTTTGGTTATGATGCTTGCGAAGATCGTGAAAATAGTTGACTGCGACTGCTGGAGTGGAAAAAGTTTACTGCTGCCCGCATATCACGTTTCATGATGGGCTGCTCCTGAATCATCTAGTTTCTGGTGTTGGCTGCCTGCCTTGAACTGGTGGAAAGCTGCCGATGTGATATACCATAATTTGATAAGCTTTCGACCCGGTGAACCGTGACGTTCCCCTTCATTAGGTGAGGTTATATGATGTTGGTGGATGAAAGCACCAGTTGATCAGTGACTTCTTTATTAGGTGGAATTGGAAGTTATAGGTAAACAGCAATAAAACCATATGGTATCGTTGCACTTGTGGCTCTAACCAAGGCAGAGTATTAAGGCCCATTTCGTTCATTATCCACATGAGCGATGTAGCTTAGATTATTTGTGCACCTTATACCTTTTTGCAAATGAATGTTGCTCCCGATGTACGCCTTTTTGTGTTGTCTGCGTGTACAGATCTGTCCATCAACCCAGGTATATCGTTAAATATGAACCTGAGAAAGGATAGAAGTCTGATCGCTAGGTAACACGACTTCTGTGACTGATCTGGACACAATCTCCCTGCGCTTTTAATTCTTTAGAAAACACAGCCATGGTAACTGGAAACGGACTACTCATGTTTTGGGCAACCAAACGCTGCTTTTGAGCTTGGTTAGAAGAGTTTGCCACGTCTGCTTACTTCCATCATATATTGGTGGTCTAAGGGAAGACACAACTGCACAAGTTACAAGTAGCGTGGTAATGCGAAGATGCGAAACGGTAATAAGCAAACTGCAAGCTCTAACGACTGCCTCAAGGAAGGGAACAGTTCCAAACCACAGTTGTATGCGGGTGAGCAATTTTCACATAGCAATGCATGTTACACAACCATCAGACACATAAAGCATCTCGTGCCATGCAAGCGCCAACAGGGACTGCGAATATGCGTGGATGACTCGTTTGTCGAAACGGATGCATCTAGTATAAGCTGTTTGACACAGTAAGTAATTCCGTTTGAACTAATGACAAAGTGCTGTTCGCCTGCCCAATTTCCGATAAACCGTGGCTACGTACAAAATACTGAAACCCGCTTAGTATGTGACTGCATGGATCATCACGTTCACGGGATAAGAATTAGGCAGATAGATACAACAGAATGTTGCTCTACACTCTGTCTTATCGCCTGTTTGTAGTGGATTTCCTAATGACGCACTGGATTTTACATGTGGATGACTTGCCTTTTTGAGACGGCCTCTACACGGTCGCGAGTAAAGCAACAATCGGGATACAGGGTAGTAACCTGTGGTACCGTAAAAGAAAGCGAATTACTATCCCACTCTATTTCTAGCTTCGAGTGTTGAAGTACTGGAACCTGTTACCTGAAAGAATAATCAAGACTATATCGTTGAGAGGATTTAGGCGCTTTATAGGCCTTACTTTTATGGTTACATATTTCGATACTGCATCGCACTTGTATAAGACTTCTTGTAGCCGAACTTCGTTGACTATACCCGGTAATAAATAAAGCACTTCGGCGTTTGCACCTGATATGACATCAATGGGGCAACACGTTTTAAGTCTGCTAGCAGCCTACTCTTTGTATTCAGCAACAGTTATGGGCTTGTTTGATGTTAGCACACCATTGCTCACAATGGCATACGATTCGCCTGTTATTCCAAGTTTAAACAGTGTTTGTTTTGTTCGAAAGATTAAATTAAAAGCAGGGTAAATAAGCGCCAGCATGTACGGAGAATGCGTCCAGGATCGTCTGTCATATTTGGGTAAAAATTGCGAGCTATATTTATTCAAATGTCAGGGAAGTCTGCTGACCAATGCAGGGAGACTAGACCTAAACATGGTGCAATGCTGCGTGGGCCGCAGTATCAAATGAGCTACTCTGGGTGATGTATGTTTCTACCTTTTGAGCGACGTATACAATATTAGTCATTGGTTGGATGCCAGAGAAACTCAGACTCCTGGCCTTCCAGCTTAGAGGTTAGAGTGTGGGTGGTTCTATATTTCAGAATACAGGCTCTCTGTAGTCTTGTGACTAAACCCCGCTACCTTGGGGGAAGGTTTTTGAGCCAAAAGCTTTGGTTAAGAACGCTAATCGTTCACCTGTCTAGGGTTGGGCAACCAGAGAGAATTCCAAGCACGCAACAAATTGAACTATTATGCAAACAGTTTTATGCTGTTATGGACTTCTCAGGGAATATTCAACTGTGCACTATCTGCTTCATCGAGCGGGGTGGATAGGAGTTTGGATTCCACCGCTCAGGACTTACCGTCTTCTAATTCGCCTTATGGCGGTTACTCATTGTTGTCGTACTGCAACAATTTCATTTAGTCCCCGAAATTTCAATCCCATTATACTTGGCTTCCCAACACCTAGCATCAGTAGTTGCTTGTATTCGAGTTTCAGCACGCACAATCGAAACGCGTCAATACAACCCAGTCGACAATTCCATGTTCAACCAAGCGGACAATATCAGTTCACACTATTTCGTTTGGAGTTTTGACTCGCAATACGACAAGTATGAAACAACGTAGTACATGTACAGAAAGTAGCAAAAGGAAGTACTTGATAGAACAATAAGCATTGTGAAAGAAATACAATTATACCGCCAATACGTTAGCTAGTTTACAAATCAAAATCCTGTGTTGCACATCAAATACATGCGCACCAAATATTTCTTTCCCTGTGGGTTACATGCACTCATTATCAGTGACAGTCTACTTGTCATGCGACATCAGACAATGGAACTCCATGGATGTAACCACAGTTCTAGGTGAATGCGTCCATGAGGGCAGGTATGCTCCCGAATAGTTTGACATTTCTCTATTGACCAAAGACAGACCCGGATGAGAGTGTCAGTGCTAGAGGTCACCAAAAATATGCCTGACTGTACCTGGTCAACTTTGGATGAGTTGTTTGAAATTTCTCCCTCAGCACCTATTTAACAGATCTTGTGTCAGCAAGTTACTATTAGTTCGTATTCTGACCCAGTCGGTAGCCGGTGTTACAGTTCCAAATTTCCAGCGCCCGTCCGAGCAGTCTGTAACGTACCGAGCGCAAACTATTTGACCAATCCAACGTGTCCAGCACGAGCGGCAAATTTAGCCTACAGGTTAGTATTGGCTCTGGCCGTGACAATATACTCAATAAAGATACTACTATAAATAATGATAATACGCATATTTTTCCTCAAGTGAAAAGCTGTGAAAGTAGTTCGCACAAAACGTACAGGCACACGTGATTTCATGCTCTTGCAAGCACAATAGAAATTTATCTTCTTCTGTTCGTCTACATTTCTGCTAAACGACTTGCCTAATATCTTTGTCCTCTGCAATGGTAGGAGGCAAATTTTCAGTTTGAATATGTTGTATACACTGAGGACGTGTACGTTGCGTGAATTAGTGGCGTTACACGCATTATAGGTTATCCGGGCTTTTATTAAATGGATAATCAAATGATCTTCCCTAAACAACAAAACCATAATACTGTCCAGGTCTAGGTAGCTTCCCAAATTACTGCGGATGGATTGCACAATCTCACACGACCCGATGGTGAATGGCAGCCCATTCCGCAGAGACGTATATATATTGAGATGTAAATTAAACCGCAAATTTGTCCTGCATCTTTTTATAATCAGGGTAAACTCCTTTTTACCTAGGCCTAGCCTGTAATTGTCTTTCAGTGTTAGGTGAATCGATTGCAATGTGCACTGCCACAAATCGGACTGTGCAGCAGTCTCAAGCTATCTTTGAGTCTTCGCAGCCAAAGCGCATCGAGATGGAGTTTCTGACATCGCTCCCGAGAGTTTATGATAGAAATGTTTCCCAATATGTGCTTATTAATTGACCGTTAAAGGCTTTCTCTCGATGCTGTGTCCGGTTTCTTCACATTGCTTCATATTATGTTGCCGTACTTCAGGATGGGCGATTAAGGATTATTAATAGTTCAACTGTAGCTGTGATTGTATGCATGTTATGGGCAATATGAGCAAATAATTGTTAGTATGGGGCAGTCTGGTACTCAATCTGTTCTAAGTGCCAGGAGGTACAGGAATATCTGATTCCAAGGTCACGGGTAGGCCACTGTACACAGATGCGTTGGATGTTACGTGTGAGACATACTTCGGGTTTCAGGCGACCTCGACATATGATACTTGGCTGTTGCGCCTAAAAATTCATCATTCACTTGTCGCATCAATTCTCAACTTAATGATTGTCTTCTTGAATGTGTGGTAGTAATTCGGAAACGCAACCCCTTGGTACATGTGGACAAGGATTATCGCATCAACAAATAAATACGGCACTCCATGTTTGTTAACCGAACTGCTATCATTTGTAAACGAAACAGCAATCAATGTACCGAGCGCACATCCTTGTTTAACCATGATATTAATCAGACACGGGGAAGAGAAATAGTCGCCTATGGTGACTACTTATGCGGGACCGTTCTTGTATAATGAGAGCTAACCCATGAATGGGTTCCGGATTTCAAACAAATCTACGTAAATCGGCAACCGTTTGTGAGGCACCTGATCGAGTGTTTTCTGTATGTCCAAGTATAGAATAATTATGGCATATTTTGCATCAATGGAGACTTGTATGTAGTTCTGGTAATGCAGGTACCAGAATGTGTAGGATCATTAGTCAATGAAACAATTTTCGGACCAGTATATCAGCTCCAGTGTGTTGCGGAACTTCCTCACACTTCTATTAACAATTTAAATCCAGCTATTATAGGAGTGTTATAGCTTGGCCAGTAATTGTCAGTCTCCTGTTTTGCGCAGCCATTGTGGTAAGGGCTGATAATTGCAGTCTTCCATTGATCTGCAAAATACTTGGATCACAGTGAAACGACAAATATTGACAGAAGTAGCTTTGCCATATCAGGCACTCCCAGTTTCATGGTGGATGGGTGGACGCCAGCAACTTCCAGATTTGAGCACGGTTGAATAAAATGTATTGCTTGTTTGATATTGTCGTGAGCAATTATACTGTAGGTTAAGTCTAAGTGCAATTATTGCGTTGGGGTCAAGGTTCATGTAGGTGGAGAAGAACCAGCTAAATGCTTTCCAGCTGGTGCCTAGATGTCGTCCACTAATTCAGTAATCACAGAAAAACGTTTCGACAATTTGACAGAGAAATCTGACCAGCTCCTTTGCTTTACATATCATTCGTATATTTACTTGATCTCCCCATCAATTTAACTGCTTGCTTTCATAGATGTTTCGGTGCGTCTATGGAATCATTGTAAAAGATCCGATCATTATGTAGCCCGCGATTGATTTGTTGGATTTTTGGCTCATGGAACGTTCGGCTACATCTTTCTAAACGTCAGCGATTCGTTTTTCTTTTGCAGCAACGATGGTTATGTATTGCTAAACCTAATGAGAAAAATGCAAACGGCAATGCAGGCGTCGTTGAACAGAAAGAAGGCATCCCATTCGCAGGACCGGAGTATTTGACGGAAGGGTTTCCAGTTAATATTGCTGCTGGTGTAGTAAAAAAGAAGTACTTCTTCGGTGGTCATTTTACGGTGAAGGTTAAGAGTAGCATTTTGCCGTCGCTACCAGGGATGTTCTCTAAAACATATATCTGTACGTTGACCATACCCTATGTAAACATCACATGTAATGTGTTCGTCTACCTAGTTGATATAGTAAACCACTGTGTACAACCACCTCTGGCTGAATAAACGAAGGCTCTGTGTATAAACAACTAGGTCTGGGAAGATTAGTGTATTTTCTGTATGTTGAAATCACCTACAATTATATTTTGTTTGTGTGGAAATTATGATGCAAAATCGGAAGCTGGGGTCACACGAGCAACATACATGGTTACTGAATTTGGCGTGGTGCAGAGAGATGAAAGTAAACCGAGGCTCCTGAGACCGAGAACGGGAGGAAATCAAAGACATCTGCAATTGGTGCATGTTCAAAACGTTGAGTTGTGCATGTGTGATATAGTTACATGAACAATCCTCTACCATTTATTTTACAGTGCTCTTCACGAAAATGATGTTAAAGGGAGCTAAGTAGATTACAGTACCATGTCTCAGCGGGGTGCTACGTGTCAGTAACGAGGACTGCTTGCAGCTCCTTTAAGTATGCAAGCGTGCTTAGGAAATAGTGTTTGTTGATAATGCATCTGGCGTTAACCCAAAGTAAAGAAAGCATACCATAAAATTTGGAATCTTTGCTCGCGTCACTCTTGTGTGAGTCGTTTTAATCGCGGATTATCTGAATGGTAAATATGTGTGGATGAATTGGGAATGAGTCCATTGCTAATAACATTGAGGGTAGGGGTAGTGTGCCGTCTGCCATTTCCGGTATACCTTACGAAAGTAAGGGTTCATATATCAAGGCTACGCTGCAGTTGACTTGGCGCTGAACTTATCTGCTCATGTGAAGAAAGTGCAGAAATAACGGGTGCATATTTTTTCCATCTGTCGCATAGATAGAGAGTTTGCATATCCGCGGTTTCATTGATTTATTATGATACATACATATATATACAAATATATATATATATATATAAATGTGGGCCTGGTTGGCAGTATCAGGTTTCGGATTTGCCTATCACTGTCGCCAGCCACAGGACATCTATGCCTACTGAGAGATCATGGGTGGCCTGCGCTACACCAACTACAGCTCCAACCACACACCCATTTCCAGTGTGAACCCGAAGGAATTAGACCGGGAGGCATGTAGATGGAAGTCACGTTTCATCAACGGAGCCGGTCCACATTCCTTCACAGGCAAACACCAGCACGCTGTATTCTGGAACCAATCGCACACAAGACGGTGGCTGGACCGTATTCCGCTCCACACTGAGTGCATGGGATCACTCTTCGAGCCTGGCACGGCCACAAGGAACGTGCAACCCGTCCCCTTTAGTGACGACCAACTGTCTCCTGAAGCCGGTATGAAGGTGGCAGTGTCTAATAGATAGGTAGCCAACTTGTCAACTTGTACAGCAAGCGCACTCACACAGGGGATATCACTCAACAAACAATTATTTGAACCACCAAATCCACTAAAATAAATCGCATAATGCATATAGATGCGGTGACATACAAATCCTCAATAAATGAGCATGTGAAATAAACTGATTCCGAACCAATCCGTGGTAAATTAAAGACGTCAGAATATATATGTTAAGAAAATGCCACATCCGTGAAAATGATATAAAGTTAAGTACAATTAGCTTAAGCGACGTATGCAAGTTTCTGGAGGGTAGTTCAGGTAAACAATAATATGAGCTATAAAAGCCTTAATACAATAGTGCAAAACCCACCAGCTGAAATAAAGAGATTCAGCATGCAAGCACGAAGTTAGTAAATTGAATGCTGCGTACATACAAACACTTTGCCGGTTCTGCTTACGTTCTCTGCAAGGCTACTCGTCCTTTCGGTGTTGGCCTCGACTGGCCTAGCTCAGCGATCACTAGGCCCGCCTAACTCAGCCATTCGTGACTGCATGTGCTACAGTACCATGTGCTCGATATCAAAGAAATACAAACCATCGGAGTCTGTCGCTTCCGCAAACGCCGCTTCTACTCCGCATGCACGAGGGATTTCTCTTGCACTGCGGCAACCGCCTTCGTGATTAGATTGCGCCATGTACTCCGATCAACCGCTTTCGATTCCCATGACCTGCAATCAAACTTAGAACGTGAGAGGCTCACTTTGATCATGTCCTGGTAAGGTAACTTCTGTATTCCAACATGCCGCTTCTCAACACTCAGCTGACCAAATAACAGCTGCTTCGGTATACGCGTCGAATCCATACGCCACATATGACCGAGCCATCTAAGGTGTCTCAGCAAAAGTATGCAGTCCACTATATTCATTCCACTTCGGCGCAACACTTCCATGTCTCCTACTCCATCGCAGCAACCATTGCGCAGAATCCGTCGCAGACATCGTAGATGGAACCACTCGCGATATCGAACATCCCGCCAGTATATTGCTCACGTTTCGCTGTCGTATGGAAAAACAGAGAGCACTAGGTGTTTGTACACTATCAGCCACGTGCTAACGGTAAGCTGATGGTTGTTCTACCCTCAGCACTTTAGCTTCCCGAGTACCGCCACTGCTTTCGAGACACGGATACGAAGCTCACTTTGTAGCTGTTGGTCAGTCGACACCACACTCTCAAGGTAGCAGAAGCGGGAGTTGGTTTCCAAAACGTCATCTAGAGCGCTGATTCGCGGCACCGTTGTGGGTTGCGCATTCGATGAAGGCTGAAACATACAGACAGTTTTGCTTGTGTTAATGGTGAGCGAACTGATGGTGCTGCGAACTGAACGAATTCAACATTGCTTTTCCGCCACTTTCAGTTCTACAACCTGACTGACGAGACGGTTGAACAGGATTCGGGCAGTCACCTTGCTCACACAACTCATCAAGTTAATGCCACGATAATTCCTACAACATTGCTTGCTCCATTTATCCTTGTGCAGTGGAAGCACAAGAGCATCGTTCAGCTCAGGAAGCAGCTCCTGCTCAATCCACAAACGTTGCACCAAGTGGTGCATTACAGTCAGCAATGTGGGTCAACCGTGGTTTAATACCTCAGACGAGATCCCATTGGCCTCAGCACACTTGCCGTTTCGCAGCTAAGCAAGTGCTGTCTGCGTCACACCCAGTATCAGCGTGTCCGCCAGACTTGCTCACACATAATTCTGCCTCAGGCCGATTAAACTACGTCAGGCAATCGCGGAGCGGTTGTCTAAGTAAAAATAAAAGTGTTTTTGTTACATCTGCATTATGTCGGCAGTCTGTATGCAGGCAGCGCATGAACTGCCATCGATTATGGTCCTCAGCGGCTCCAATCTCGGTTCATACACCGCCTTTAAGGAGTCAAAGCACTTATTGTGTTGGCGACGTTCAGCGTAGCATTCCATCAACTTCGCCTTCTCTGTTAACCATGTAGTTGGAATTCGCGGAGCTTTCGCTGCAGTCGTCAACGAATTCTGCACAAAGTTACACTTCTTCCCCAAGTCACTGGGGTCCGCCTCATTTGCAGCAAATGCTGCAATGCAATGCACCAACCGTCGTAGTGTTCTCAGCTAACCAACCAGAAAGCTTACAGTTTGTGCGCCTAGCGTTCTCTTGGCAATAGCTGTCATCTGGTTGCGTATGTGGTGTCACAGGTCGCCCACTGTGGCTAGGCAGTTCACATCACACAGGCGTACAGCCATCGCCTTCTCCAGCTCAGTAAGTTTCTCCACCGTACAGAGGGAAGAAATATCAACTTTATGCAGGTTCACGGCAGGAGTGCAAAATAAATAGTTACGAAAATATACGTCAGTGTAATCCACACCAAATTGTGATCATTGCCATACTCAGCTATACACAGTACACTTGTCACGCTCACTTCACCCATATCACGTTGATATCCGATAACATAGTTGGACAGGTTAGCTTAACCACTCCGCGTGTGCTTCCAAGCTACTTTATCAATCACATTCAATACAAAACAAGGGTTCGTGATCGTCAAATCGTGGGAGGAACACAGTGCGAACAGCTTGTCACCGTTCGCATTCGCTGAACTAATACCATTGCGGACCGTTGACATCTGTGCACATTGATGCATCAAGCCCAATGCGCGTTGAAATCATCCGGCAGGAATAGTCCGTTGCTCCTCGGCACAGACCGTCTCACGGAGGATAAGGGAGTGTAGAATTAATCACACGTGTCATCAGGACAGGATATGGCGAGAGTGTAATGCTTATGATGGTGGCGAACTTACATCTTCCGCGTCGTAGGCGGACCACCATCAGGCGCGCGCTGATACCCGTTGGCTTAACCACCAACTGGCCACTTAGGCGATCGGATAATGCTAATCAGACCCTTTTTCCATATGGTGCTGAGTTTGCGTTTCCCACCCTGTAGAACGTGTAGCCAGCACTAGCTTCATGCACCTTGCCTTGCTCAGCGAGCCGGGTCTCAGTGAGTGCCGCAGTATCGATGTCGTTGCGCGCCAGTTCCATCTTGACCATTGCAGTATGTCGCTCGGAGCGCTCACTCAAGTTCCTGTCCAGTAGCGTACGCACGTTCCAGCACCCGATGCTGAGTGCTTTGCGCCCAGGCCTACGATTGCATTGTTGAACAATCGCAGGCGTGCTGGTAGTTGTGCTTCGAAGATTTTCTTGAGGGACTTCGTCTGGAGCCTTCGGCACAATAGCCTGACTCACAAGGCAGTGGGTGATTTGGTAGTTTGCTTGCTGGACCACACCCGGAGCCTTTGGCTCAATATTTTGATCCACAAGGTAGTAGAGAGCAAGTCCAGTTAAGGAATGCGATTGTAGTGACAGGTTGGGATGTGCTTGAGTTGCGCCACACGCAGTGTTCGAAGTTCTTGAAAGCTACCTATGTATTTTGCGACGTTAGTGGGGTACGCACATGCAACCACGGCCAGAAGTAGGAGGGTTCTGGCGTGTTTGTACCAAATTTGCAACAAATTGCGGGCAGTAGCAAGCCAGTAAACACCCATAGGTGCACTTCCATTCTCAGGACAATGCTTCGCGTTCGTGCTTCATGCTAATCAAGCGATGAGCTTATAACCCGTACGCCTTTTGTCTCACATGGCTAGGTATTACGGAAAGCGGACCATCGACCGCTTCCTAACCTTAAAAGAGAAAAGGGTTTGGACTATGATATTGGCAGGGTGTCCACACCTGATAGGAGAAAGACACGGGTCTTCAGCCAAAAATTCGAATGTTGTACATATGTAAGGCAGTGAGTGTAGCACATTTAGAGTTCACTGACCCAAGCGAATCGGTGTCTTGACACTTTGAATCCTGAAGGATGTGAACAGCTTACACCCAGATGGGATAGAATTTGATTAGCGGACACCGCTCAAGGTTAGCCTTTTCAGGAGTCAGGTGCTTGGCAGCAGTCCACTGCATTTGACTATCGGTGCAAATTTGCGGCGCCGATTTGACAAACTGCAATATATGGCGTGTATACAAGTGATCCTCATGCCCACGGTATGTTGGTGTGCGACCACGATCACGGAGAAGTGGATGCAGCGTGTGGAGGGTCAATGACACGTGAACTTCAGTTCTTTTTCAACCTATAACAGGCCTCCGATAAATTGGCATTTGTGAAGGAAGTATGACAAGCAAGTAGATACAATGCCAATAAGCCGCATCACTCAGAAAATCCAATATCTCAGGGCGTAAACGTTTGGCGAAATTCCTCTCTAACCATCCAATGAATTGCCGCAGCTGAGAGCCCTTACGAGTCGGCCCTGAATTCCAGACAAGCTCCTCGCTTACTCTCTGCGGCTGCGCGATGCCATTGAGTATCTGGCTCCTAAGTCATGAACACAGCAACAGCCAACCTATGTCGCATCATGTGCATTGGTGGTCACCTTGTTTACCATGCTGGGCCATCCTGGGGAAGACAGTCAAGCCTGGTTTAGATAATTGCAGCCTTCAAGCTTTGTAACGTTTCGTTTGTCATTCTCTTCCGCGGCTGCCTGTTTAGGTTTTTCTCTGAGGGCAGTAATACATAGTTCGTCAACAAATGGTACCACCCACATATACCATACTATGCCATCCGGGCTGTTAGGATAGTGTACTAGGCGGAGGTGGACCGAAGTAGTTTCGAACAGGGCACGATGCTTTTGCCCTAGTAAGAAAGTGGCAGACACAGATCCAGGACAGCGTTTCTGCTAAAATTTCGGAGGATGTGCTTAAAACGGCAGCTATGTATGCACAATCCTAACTTCAACCCCAACTAGGTGAGAAGAATTTATAATTTTGAGACAAATAAGAATTCCTTTGCAAAATTGGTGCATGGGCTAAGCTTCTTAGATAGGTTAAATCCGATATTCTTACTTTGTTTGTATGGCATAGCTTGTTAATTATCCCATTTTAATCCTACGTCAATTAAGTTTCGGTCATCTGATCTGTTTTTGGATATCCGATAGCACTGCTTGCCGTGCATCCTTCGCTGTCATACCGTTGCGAGCTCAATCTTGTTGTACTTTGCGCACCTTCGACACCGCAAAATGCATCCTGTGTGGCGTTTATTGACCACCTCATCTGTTCCCTATATCGTCGCCCCGTTGAAAGCGGAGAGAGTGATTACCCGTTTCAACTAAGACTGTTAGTATTTAAAGCACGGTATGCTGAACTACATAACGAACAACTGCCAGTGTCCAAAGAGCAAGAAATATCAACTATTCGACAGGGTAAACTGAATTCAGCTATCCCGCGTATTTTTACCAGCCGTTTGCATATACTTAGCGGATTAGATAGATTGCACACAGGGGTCATCATACTGTAATATACATTATGCGCATTCATTTGACCGCTAAATGATTAACACTATTTCATTGTACACAATGCCAAGCAAGCAGCATACCTATTGTTGGCGGTAAGCGGCGGTTACCCTGTGCTGGATGTATCGGTTAAGTGAATGTTAAAACAACTACCAATTTTAACTGTTCGCTTAAAGAAACACAGAGGTAGACTACGTATGTGTAACATTTAGTATCCAGTTGGTTAAAGGCCAGCTCCGGATGGTAACATCTTTGTGATAGCTTGCCAGCTAAGCTCAGAGTAAGCGCTTGCATGCACGCTCAACGCGTATCCTCTGCAGGAGGCGAAACTGGAACTATAAAGAAGTTCCTAGCAAAACTATCAAAAGAAAACGCAAAAACCGCGAACGATCAGGTATTCGACGTCCATGCGGAAAAGTTGTTCATAAGGATGCCATTCAACGGAGCCTAAAATGACAGGAGGTTAAGATATCGCCTCCGTCAATCGATAATACAGTACGCTTCTGTTCATGTGGTTTGGCACCATGTTATTAAGTTGCTGTTAAAATCCACCCTAGACATGGCAGACCCTTGCGCTTCTGTGTTGGCTCTACCTGCTTATTGTGCTGTTGCAAGCACTAGAAACACATTGTAAATATGCGTTGTGCAGCAAATGTCACTGTGCAACGACGCAACAGAAGCTCGCTGTTTGCTGTCGACAACAACACCAGCGCAGCTTGCATGTCTGTACCAACGTAAGTAACCGCGTGCAAAAATAGCTGCTTGCATGACAGCCTGAATGCGTGCGCGGATCCCGCCATAAATTATTCAAGAAAAAGTGCAGGGAATTTGATACATGACGGAACGGCATGTGGCTGGTTTCCGCATTTACCTGCTGTACCATAGTGAACCTCGTTCGCCGGCAATATTTATTGACCCTGCCGTGCTGCCTTAGGCGATTATGTAGCATACAGCAATACGGCGGCTTTTGTAGCACAGTGACATGTTCCGTTGTCGGGTGATGCGATTGATGAAGTCTTGAGGCTAACAGTCCAGTCACTGGGTGTAATAGGGAGGTTCCAACTGCCGTCATAATGATTTAAATGGTCCCAATTTGAGAGCCGCTTGTTTTGTCCAGATTAGTGTGGATAAGCGGCGGTGGCTTATTCATGTGTTGATATTGGTACTCCATTAGGAGACAGTTAGGGTCGGCATTGCTAGCCTTCCCTTACAAAAAGCGTTTGGTTTACCACGACGTGCAGTGCATGGACAGTGGTACATTTTCATCAGTTATTGGCTCTACAAGAAACAGTCACGTAGAGTATAAGATCGGCAGGTTTATCGAGATACATTTTCCGTGTCTACGGTTGCATATATTATGGAAACCCCTACAGTGGCATTGCGAGCCAAGGTACTAGAATAGCTGGTGTGGCTAACATCATGGAGTTGCAGAAGGAGAAAATGCAATCCTCGAAAGTTTTAATCTATATATATATGTATATATATGCACTTAAAAGAGACATAGATCACGGTGATATATAGCTGGTAGTGGTTACATCCTGAAAGATGTTAAACTCAAAACTGCAACTGATGAGATAAGTGCTTGCATCCTGATCGTCCCCAAGCTCAAGACACCGATTCGCTTGGGTCAGTGAACTCTAAATGTGCTACACTCACTGCCTTACATATGTACAACATTCGAATTTTTGGCTGAGGACCCGTGTCTTTCTCCTATCAGGTATGGACACCCTGCCAATATCATAGTCCAAACCCTTTTCTCTTTTAAGGTTAGGAAGCGGTCGATGGTCCGCTTTCCGTAATACCTAGCCATGTGAGACAAAAGGCGTAAGGGTTATAAACTCATCGCTTGATTAGCATGAAGCACGAACGCGAAGCATTGTCCTGAGAATGGAAGTGCACCTATGGGTGTTTACTGGCTTGCTACTGCCCGCAATTTGTTGCAAATTTGGTACGAACACGCCAGAACCCTCCTACTTCTGGCCGTGGTTGCAGGTGCGCACCCCACTAACGTCGCAAAATACATAGGTAGCTTTCAAGAACTTCGAACACTGCGTGTGGCACAACTCAAGAACATCCCAACCTGTCACTACAATCGCATTCCTTAACTGGACTTGCTCTCTACTACCTTGTGGATCAAAATATTGAGCCAAAGGCTCCGGGTGTGGTCCATCAAGCAAACTACCAAATCACCCACTGCCTTGTGAGTCAGGCTATTGTGCCGAAGGCTCCAGACGAAGTCCCTCAAGAAAATCTTCGAAGCACAACTACCAGCACGCCTGCGATTGTTCAACAATGCAATCGTAGGCCTGGGCGCAAAGCACTCAGCATCGGGTGCTGGAACGTGCGTACGCTACTGGACAGGAACTTGAGTGAGCGCTCCGAGCGACATACTGCAATGGTCAAGATGGAACTGGCGCGCAACGACATCGATACTGCGGCACTCACTGAGACCCGGCTCGCTGAGCAAGGCAAGGTGCATGAAGCTAGTGCTGGCTACACGTTCTACAGGGTGGGAAACGCAAACTCAGCACCATATGGAAAAAGAGTCTGATTAGCACTATCCGATCGCCTAAGTGGCCAGTTGGTGGTTGAGCCAACAGGTATCAGCGCGCGCCTGATGGTGGTCCGCCTACGACGCGGAAGATGTAAGTTCGCCACCATCATAAGCATTACACTCTCGCCATATCCTGTCCTGATGACACGTGTGATTAATTCTACACTCCGTTATCCTCCGTGAGACGGTCTGTGCCGAGGAGCAACGGACTATTCCTGCCGGATGATTTCAACGCGCATTGGGCTTGATGCATCAATGTGCACAGATGTCAACGGTCCGCAATGGTATTAGTTCAGCGAATGCGAACGGTGACAAGCTGTTCGCACTGTGTTCCTCCCACGATTTGACGATCACGAACCCTTGTTTTGCATTGAATGTGATTGATAAAGTAGCTTGGAAGCACACGCGGAGTGGTTAAGCTAACCTGTCCAACTATGTTATCGGATATCAACGTGATATGGGTGAAGTGAGCGTGACAAGTGTACTGTGTATAGCTGAGTATGGCAATGATCACAATTTGGTGTGGATTACACTGACGTATATTTTCGTAACTATTTATTTTGCACTCCTGCCGTGAACCTGCATAAAGTTGATATTTCTTCCCTCTGTACGGTGGAGAAACTTACTGAGCTGGAGAAGGCGATGGCTGTACGCCTGTGTGATGTGAACTGCCTAGCCACAGTGGGCGACCTGTGACACCACATACGCAACCAGATGACAGCTATTGCCAAGAGAACGCTAGGCGCACAAACTGTAAGCTTTCTGGTTGGTTAGCTGAGAACACTACGACGGTTGGTGCATTGCATTGCAGCATTTGCTGCAAATGAGGCGGACCCCAGTGACTTGGGGAAGAAGTGTAACTTTGTGCAGAATTCGTTGACGACTGCAGCGAAAGCTCCGCGAATTCCAAATACATGGTTAACAGAGAAGGCGAAGTTGATGGAATGCTACGCTGAACGTCGCCAACACAATAAGTGCTTTGACTCCTTAAAGGCGGTGTATGAACCGAGATTGGAGCCGCTGAGGACCATAATCGATGGCAGTTCATGCGCTGCCTGCATACAGACTGCCGACATAATGCAGATGTAACAAAAACACTTTTATTTTTACTTAGACAACCGCTCTGCGATTGCCTGACGTAGTTTAAACGGCCTGAGGCAGAATTATGTGTGAGCAAGTCTGGCGGACACGCTGATACTGGGTGTGACGCAGACAGCACTTGCTTAGCTGCGAAACGGCAAGTGTGCTGAGGCCGACGGGATCTCGCCTGAGGTATTAAACCACGGTTGACCCACATTGCTGACTGTAATGCACCACTTGGTGCAACGTTTGTGGATTGAGCAGGAGCTGCTTCCTGAGCTGAACGATGCTCTTGTGCTTCCACTGCACAAGGATAAATGGAGCAAGCAATGTTGTAGGAATTATCGTGGCATTAACTTGATGAGTTGTGTGAGCAAGGTGACTGCCCGAATCCTGTTCAACCGTCTCGTCAGTCAGGTTGTAGAACTGAAAGTGGCGGAAAAGCAATGTTGAATTCGTTCAGTTCGCAGCACCATCAGTTCGCTCACCATTAACACAAGCAAAACTGTCTGTATGTTTCAGCCTTCATCGAATGCGCAACCTACAACGGTGCCGCGAATCAGCGCTCTAGATGACGTTTTGGAAGCCAACTCCCGCTTCTGCTACCTTGAGAGTGTGGTGTCGACTGACCAACAGCTACAAAGTGAGCTTCGTATCCGTGTCTCGAAAGCAGTGGCGGTACTCGGGAAGCTAAAGTGCCGAGGGTAGAACAACCATCAGCTTACCGTTAGCACGTAGCTGATGGTGTACAAATACCTAGTGCTGTCTGTTTTTCCAAACGACAGCGAAACGTGGGCAATATACTGGCGGGATGTTTGATATCGCGAGTGGTTCCATCAACTACGTCTGCGACGGATTCTGCGCATTGGTTGCTGCGATGGCGTAGGAGACATGGAAGTGTTGCGCCGAAGTGGAATGAATATAGTGTACTGCATACTTTTGCTGAGACACCTTAGATTGCTCGGTCATATGTGGCGTATGGATTCGACGCGTATACCGAAGCAGCTGTTATATGGTCAGATGAGTGTTGAGAAGGGGCATGTTGGAATACGGAAGTTACCTTACCAGGACATGATTAAAGTGAGCCTCTCACGTTCTAAGTTTGATTGCAGGTCATGGGAATCGAAAGCGGTTGATCGGAGTACACGGCGCGATCTAATCACGAAGGCGGTTGCCGCAGTGCAAGAGAAATGCCTCGTGCATGCGGAGTAGAAGCGGCATTTGCGGAAGCGACAGACGCCGATGGTTTGTATTTCATCGACATCGAGCACATGGTACTGTAGCACATGCAGTCACGAATGGCTGAGTTAGGCAGGCCTAGTGAGCGCTGAGCTAGGCCAGTCGAGGCCAACACCGAAAGGACGAGTAGCCTTGCAGAGAACGTAAGCAGAACCGGCACAGTGTTTGTTTGTACGCAGCATTCAATTTGCTAACTTCGTGCTTGCATGCTGAGTCTCTTTATTTCAGCTGGTGGGTTTGCACTATTGTATTAATGCTTTTATAGCTCATATTATTGTTTACCTGAACTACCCTCCAGAAACTTGCATACGTCGCTTAAGCTAATTGTACTTAACTTTGATATCATTTTCACGGATGTGGCATTTTCTTAACATACATATTCTGACGTCTTTAACTTACCGCGGATTGGTTCGGAATCAGTTTATTTCACATGCTCATTTATTGAGGATTTGTATTTCACCGCATCTATATGCATTATTCGATTTATTTTAGTGGATTTTGTGGTTCAAGTAATTGTCTGTTGAGTGATATCCCCGGTGTGACTGCGCTTGCTGTACAAGTTGACAAGTTGGCTACCTGTCTATTCGCCACTGCCACCTTCATACCGGCTTCAGGAGACAGATGTTCGTTACTGTAGGGGACGGGTTGCACGTTCCTTGTGGCCGTGCCAGGCTCGAAGAGTGATTCCATGCACTCAGTGTGGAGCGGAATACGGTCCAGCCACCGCCTTGTGTGCGATTGGTTCCAGAATACAGCGTGCTTGTGTTTGAATGTGAAGGAATGTGGACCGGCTCCGTTGATGAAACGTGACTTCCATCTACATGCCTCCCGGTCTAATTCCTTCGGGTTTACACTGGAAATGGGTGTGTGATTGGAGCTGTAGTTGGTGTAGCGCAGGCCACCCATGATCTCTCAGTAGGCATAGATGTCCTGTGGCTGACCACAGTGATAGGCAAATCCGAAACCTGATACTGCCAACCAGACCTGCATATATATATATATATCTATATACATATACATATATATATACATATATATATATACATATATACATATATATCTTAATAAATCAATGAAACCGCGGATATGCAAACTCTCTACCTACGCGACAGATGGTAAAAATATGCACCCGTTATTTCTGCACTTTCTTCACATGACCAGATAAGTTCAGCGCTAAGTCAACTGCAGCGTAGCCTTGATATATGAACCCTTACTTTCGTAAGGTATACCGGAAATGGCAGACGGCACACTACCCCTAGCCTCAATGTTATTAGCAATGGACTCGTTCCCAATTCATCCACACATATTTACCATTCAGATAATCCGCGATTAAAACGACTCACACAAGTGTGACGCGAGCAAAGATTCCAAATTTTATGGTATGCTTTCTTTACTTTGGGTTAACGCCTGATGCATTATCAACAAAGAGTATCTCCTAAGCACGCTTGCATACTTCAACGAGCTGCAAGCAATCCTCGTTACTGACACGTAGCACCCCGCTGAGACATTGTACGGTAATCTACTTAGCTCCCTTTAACATCATTTTCGTGAAGAGCACAGTAAAATAAATGGTAGAGGATTGTTCATGTAACTCCATCACACATGCGCAACTCAACGGTTTGAACATGCACCAATTGCAAATGTCTTTGATTCCCTCCCGTTCTCGGTCTCAGGAGCCTCGGTTTACTTTCATCTATCTGCACCACGCCAAATTCAGTAGCCATGAATGTTGCTCGTAAGACCCCAGCTTTCGATTTTGCATCATAATTTACACACAAACCGAATACAATTGTCCTTGATTTCAACATACCGAAAATACACTAGTCTTCACAGACCTAGTTGTCTATACACAGAGCCTTCGTTTATTCAGCCAGAGGTGGTTGTACACAGTGGTTTACTATATCAACTAGGTAGACGAACACATTACATGTGATGTTTACATAGGGTATGTTAAACGTACAGAGATATGTTTTAGAGGACATCCCTGGTAGCGACGGCAAAATGCTACTCTTAACCTTCACCGTTAAAATGACCACCGAAGAAGTACTTCTTTTTTACTACACCCGCAGCAATATTAACTGGAAACCCTTCCGTCAAATTCTCCGGTCCTGCGAATGGGATGCCTTCTTTCTGTTAAACGACGCCTGCATTGCCGTTTGCATTTTTCTCATTAGGTTCAGCAATACATAACCATCGTTGCTGCATAAGAAAAACGAATCGCTGACGTTTAGAAAGATGTAGCCGAACGTTCCATGAGCCAAAATTCCAACAAACCCATCGCGGGCTACATAATGATCGGATCTTGTACAATGATTCCATAGACGCACCGCAACATCTATAAAAGCAAGCAGTTACAATTGATGAGGAGATCAAGTAAATATACGAATGATATGTAGAGCAAAGGAGCTGATCAGATTTCTCCGTCAAAGTGTCGAAACGTATTTCTGTGATTACTGTATTAGTGGACGACATCTAGGCACCAGCTGGGAAGCATTTAGCTGGTTCTTCTCCACCTACATGAACCTTGACCCTAACGCAATAATTACACTTAGACTTAACCTACAGTATAATTGCTCACGACAATATCAAACAAGCAACACATTCTATTCAACCGTGCTCAATTCTGGAAGTTGCTGGCGTCCACCCATCCACCATGAAACTGGGAGTGCCAGATATGGCAATGCTACTTCTGTCAATATTTGCCGTTTCACTGTGATCCAAGTATTTTGCAGATCAATGGAAGACTGCAATTATCAGCCCTTACCACAATGGCTGCGCCATACAGGAGAGTGACAATTACTGGCCAAGCTATAACACTCCTATAATAGCTGGATTTAAATTGTTAATAGAAGTGTGAGGAAGTTCCGCAACACACTGGAGCTGATATACTGGTCCGAAAATTGTTTCATTGACTAATGATCCTACACATTCTGGTACCTGCATTACCAGAACTACATACAAGTCTCCATTGATGCAAAATATGCCATAATTATTCTATACTTGGACATACAGAAAACACTCGATCAGGTGCCTCACAAACGTTTGCCGATTTAGGTAGATTTGTTTGAAGTCCGGAACCCATTATTGGGTTAGCTCTCATTATACAAGAACGGTCCCGCATAAGTAGTCACCATAGGCGACTATTTCTCTTCCCCGTGTCTGATTAATATCATGGTTAAACAAGGATGTGCGCTCGGTACATTGATTGCTGTTTCGTTTACAAATGATAGCAGTTCGGTTAACAAACATGGAGTGCCGTATTTATTTGTTGATGCGATAATCCTTGTCCACATGTACCAAGGGGTTGCGTTTCCGAATTACTACCACACATTCAAGAAGACAATCATTAACTTGAGAATTGATGCGACAAGTGAATGATGAATTTTTAGGCGCAACAGCCAAGTATCATATGTCGAGGTCGCCTGAAACCCGAAGTATGTCTCACACGTAACATCCAACGCATCTGTGTACAGTGGCCTACCCGTGACCTTGGAATCAGATTTTCCTTTGCCTTCTGGCACTTAGAACAGATTGAGTACCAGACTGCCCGAGCATGACAATTATTTGCTCATATTGCCCATAACATGCATACAATCACAGCTACAGTTGAATTATTAATAATCCTTAATCGCCCATCCTGAAGTACGGCAGCATAATATGAAGCAATGTGAAGAAACCAGACACAACATCGCGAGAAAGCCTTTAACGGTCAATTAATAAGCACGTATTGGGAAACATTTCTATCATAAACTCTCGGGAGCGATGTCAGAAACTCCATCTCGATGCGCTTTGGCTGCGAAGACTCAAAGATAGCTTGAGACTGCTGCACAGTCCGATTTGTGGCAGTGCACATTGCAATCGATTCACCTAACACTGAAAGACAATTACAGGCTAGACCTAGGTAAAAAGGAGTTTACCCTGATTATAAAAAGATGCAGGACAAATTTGTGGTTTAATTTCCATCTCATTATATATGCTTCTCTGCGGAATCGGCTGCCATGCACCATCGGGTCGTGTGAAATTGTGCAATCCATCCGCAGTAATTTGGGAAGCTACCTAGACCTGGACAGTATTATGGTTTTGTTGTTTAGGGAAGATCATTTGATTATCCATTTAATAAAAGCCCGGATAACGTATAATGTGTGTAATGCCACCACTTCACGCAAAGTACACGTCCTCAGTGTATACAACATATTCAAACTGAAAATTTGCCTCCTACCATTGCATAGGACAAAGATATTAGGCAAGTCGTTTAGCAGAAATGTAGACGAACAGAAGAAGATAAATTTCTATTGTGCTTGCAAGAGCATGAAATCACGTGTGCCTGTACGTTTTGTGCGAACTACTTTCACAGCTTTTCACTTGAGGAAAAATATGCGTATTATCATTATTTATAGTAGTATCTTTATTGAGTATATTGTCACGGCCAGAGCCAATACTAACCTGTAGGCTAAATTTGCCGCTCGTGCTGGACACGTTGGATTGGTCAAATAGTTTGCGCTCGGTACGTTACGGACTGCTCAGAGAAGCGCTGGAAATTTGGAACTGTAACACCGGCTACCGACTGGGTCAGAATACGAACTAATAGTAACTTGCTGACACAAGATCTGTTAAATAGGTGCTGAGGGAGAAATTTCAAACAGCTCATCCAAAGTTGACCAGGTACAGTCAGGCATATTTTTGGTGACCTCTAGCACTGACACTCTCATCCGGGTCTGTCTTTGGTCAATAGAGAAATGTCAAACTATTCGGGAGCATACCTGCCCTCATGGACGCATTCACCTAGAACTGTGGTTACATCCATGGAGTTCCATTGTCTGATGTCGCATGACAAGTAGACTGTCACTGATAATGAGTGCATGTAAGCCTTTAAGTTTGGAATCAAATTATGCTCTCATTATCTTTAATGCCTCCAAGGTTACTCCAATATTTTACCTGGCTAACATGTTGCATTATGCATATCCTTTGTTATAAAAATTTGTGCATACCCTTTCGTTACATTTTTTCTATTTAGCTGCTTCCCGACTTCAGGTTTGGCACCTCCTTCTACTTTTCTTGTTCTTGTTGCCACAAATGCTGATTACCTGTCTGTCGGTGATGCAGCTTTTATTGCTTGTTAACCAGCTTTTTTATTAGTTTTGACCCCCCGGACTTTATTTTGTCTGATCGATTGGGTCGCATTCACCTTCATGTGCCTATGATATCGCCAAACGGGACATTTGGTCTCTACACAGTTTCCTGGAACTTCTGGATGCACAACAACTTATTCCCAGCGGAAAGAAATACTATGTGTTTTGCAAATTCCTCAGGGCAATCTGCGTGCTGGCCTGAAGTGAGGCCACGAAGGTTCGTGGTCTTACCACGTTTCGGAAATGGAAACAGTCGCTGCCGTTTGTAATCATGGTAAATTATTCAGTCTGTGGCGGATCCAAGCAGCAGGTGACCTGGTGTTAGCGATGCCATACGCGACGAGAGTGCACAGCAAACCCACAGCCTATCAAATCGCTTGGAGCATTGTGTCCCAACACTGCAAAGCAATATAACCAATCTGAGTTATCATTTTCTTTTTCGGGAATTGAGCGCACTTATCCGTGGGCCTTCTCCTTGGATCCCCTTTCACGCGTTAAAATCGAGCATGAGATCAGGTTTTTAAAATCGCAAATGGCCGCAGGGGTAGACAGAATCCAGTCCGCCCACTTTTAAATTTGGCGACTTGTTCGACTAAATGATTTACACGATTTGCTAATGAAACCTCTGGAGCAGGAAACTGTCCCGACGGAGTGGACTCGCACCGCCCGAGTCTCAATTTTCAATCAAGATTAGTGTTTGGAATGCAGCAATCCTAGAGGGGTCAGACTTGTGACAATTTTTACTAAACTGAGTTCGTCTGTCCTTCACTACCGACTGACTGACTTTCGTGAGAGCTAGATCCGTGAACAGCAAGCCGTGTTTCCTCGAGGTCTGGGCTGAATCGTTCACGTCTTCACTTTGCGTAAACTGTTGGTGCACCGCCATGTTTAGTGGCGATCCACAGTTGTCCTGTGTCTTGACATAGACGGCGCCTTCGATTTGGTTAGTCGATATGCCTTTGGCACGGTTTGCTGATGCGTGGTGTGCCCGATAAATATGTAGATATCATCATAACGCTTTATGCTTGTAGTTCGGTCAGGGTGAGGGCTTATGGCTATATGTCGCCGCCCTTCAGTATCACTAGCGGTGTGAAACAAGGTTGCTTGCTGTCATCTTTTCTCTTTAATTTCTCTATTGAGGAATTCATGGAAACAGCATTTGTTGCACACTAACTTAAATGTGTGGAGCTACTTTCTGGTGAGCAAAGACTTGACAAGGAGTATGTGGACGATATTGCCCTAATCCGTGACAGCCTCCAAAAGTGTCAGGCAGCACTGGCTCGATTAGCGCGGGGTGTAAATCGTTTTGGGCTATACTTTGCTGCATCTTAATCCAAAGTACTTCCCCAAGTTTGACAGGGTGCCAATTACTGCGCTAACGCTTTGTGGTGATCAACTAGAACTCGAGAAGTAATTCAAGCAACTGGGCAGTTAATACGGAATCAGTGGGATCAAAACTGAGCTCTTACTCCATATAACCAAATGCGAGGTGCTTCTGCCAATCTCTGCCAACTGTAGCGCAGACACGACATCAGTCTATACCTGAAGGGCAGAGTTCCCACTGCAGCCGTCCATTCGACTGACTTATACGGTTGTTAAATCTAGATCTTTAGGTCGACAGACATAAAGAGACTTGTTACGTTCCATCAATGCTGCTTTAGCATCATATCTCACGAATGGTGGGAACACCTTGTGAGCAATGAGCGTGTGTTCTTTGTCGCAAATTAGTGTAGGCGGAGCGAGCGAACCGCTCAGCACCATTGTATCATACACCAGGCTCCGATGGCTGGGCCACGTGTTGCGCATACCAGCTTACCGACTCTCGTGACGTGCATTGTTTGCGCGAAGGGTGTGCGTTTGAAAAAACAAGAGGGGAGACCAAGTGATGAATTTGTCAAGAGAAATGAAAACCAGCATTTCTATGCCGGCGTCGATTAGTGCATCCTGACGATCTGGCTGGGGTCCTATGGACGATGGACACCTTTGGTTGGCCCCACTTGCTGATATGGCGAAGAGCCGGTCCCAGTGACATTTTCGTGGTGCGTTTCTTTGCTCCTCTCTCAACCCTTTAAATTCCCATTCCAATCCCGATCTCATATGAAACACACAATATGCTGCTTAACATCATATTACTTGCTTGGAACCTTTTTTAACGTAACCTTTTTAGTCGCATCTTTCTGTATTGCGGCACGTTAGCTGAGGTGTGTTCCTCACCGCCAGCTGACCTGCCTTTTCGATGATGATAATGATGCAATTCGCTGAATTTCTACTACCCAGGACCGTGCAGTCGGAAGCCAGCAAGATTGACATTTAGGCTTCAGAGACGTGATGCACCAATCGTTGTTAGTCTGTCGGCCAAATAAGTACATCTTATTATTTAACTTACTGCATGTCACACCCAAAGTGTGGTAATCCAGATGAGTTGAAATTTTGAAGTGCTTACCAAATACTATGGATGCATATACCTTGACGCCTACAAATCGACTTTCGTTGACTGCAAGTTAGCAATCCAAATCCGTGATGCAACAGAAGCACATGTCCAAAATGCCATCAGCAGACTTAAGTCAAACTCAGTCAGGTCATGTTAATTTCAACTAACTTGCAGTAACCCTAATTAAATCATACTCTACATTCACACCACCAATGGAGATATACAGGAAGAGTAATAAATATAAGTTAGCTAACTATGTAGAAAAAGGAACATATGCACTACCGTCACCATAAGAAATGCTCGCGCAAAGTTTCTTACTTCCTTGAGTCAAAAAGCAAAGGTGACAGATGAGGTAGGATAATACTCCTATACCATGAAATACAGCAGGATACGATGTTACTTTTAAACGCTTAGGAGAATGGGGTGTTTTTGTGGGTCCACTAAGAAGGGAAGGTAATCGTTTAGTTCGTAAGTTTGAATGAAATTTAAAGAAGACATTAAATGTCTCTAGAAAATCTGCTGCATTTTGAGCTTAGCCAAATCGACCGTAACCATGGCATGGGCACTTTCTGAAGCAGTGCAGAAAAGATGACGATGAAGTAGTATTTTCGGTAATGGATAAATCATGAGGTCACAATCTAAATGTCGAAGTGAGACATAGTGAAAACGTCTTAAGTATGAAAAGTACAAGGAAATATTTCTGAGTAAATGAAAAGATTCACAGACATGCTTGGACAAAGCGAGGTATTGAGACAAAATTATACCTAGCTACTTGACGGTGGATGACCGGAGTATGGGATTGCCTTCGCAGTCTGAGTGGTGGAGGTCACTATGGCAGAATGCAGCCAAGGAACCCTGGCGGTTACGCAGCAATACACCGTTAGCTTACCTACGCGTTAGATTCAAGTAACAGCCAAGTGAAAAAGAAGAACGACCTGGCAGTTCTTGAGCAAACATAGCTCAATCTACTAGTCCCCGTTAGACTCAGAAAGTCATAAGCGGCCGGTATGTTCATTCACGAAGCCACTGATCTCCCAGTGAAAACAAATCATCTATTCAACACACTGTGATGTAAGCAGTTTTGCGTTGTGCGTAAGCGTCAATGTCTGAGTAATAAAGTGTGTCCTTTTTAATGCATCCCTCAACAGTAAAGCAACCCTGAGTTGAAATAAATAGTTTACCTACATTGACTATCACAGTGCAATTTTTATATTTGAGAATTTCTACGTCTTTCTTGCGGTGGATGTGCACACATATACTTGGTGCCCAAAAAACGGTAGCGGCAATTGTTTTAAGTATCGACCGCAAATTTACAACAAAGATCGTCATCATCAGCCTACCATAATCGTCAAGGTATCCAACAATAAAAATAGAGGACGAGCTTCCTCTTCACGCAATATTTATTCTACGCGGCGAGGAAAAGTAATTTGAATGAAAGGTGTTGTGATACACTTGATGTCTGCTACTCACGTATGTTCTTCTTATAATATAGTGCCGAATTTCGAGAGGTGTTAGTTATTATTATCAAAATGTATCGCACTAATTTTGCTCTTGAGATATATGCAAAACATCACAGAAAAATTTCCATGCAATGTTGTTAAACCAAAATCTGTAACCTAGCCGTTACTTGAAAACTGAGGTTGAAAAGGCATTGGCCTAAAATAACCCACAAACCGCCTTGGCAAATCTCATCAAATGGATTTTAAAGCTGCAATTTATTTTTGCCACTGTGCTAGTAATCGACGTCTAGGACTGGCTGGATAATCCTTTCTAACATTCCAAGTTATGTTTCAGATATATCCTATGTTGGAAAGTGCACTATGGATAAAGAAAACCATCCACTTATACGTAGATGATTGCGACCGTTTAGTAAGGAAGCCGAATGCTAAGCAAAACGTTTGGTGAAATACTGGGATATATTAAAACATTACATAAGCATCTGTTTCGGTCACTTGAATTCGAAGAAAATGCACAGGTTTATTTTCGGTCTCAACTGCATACAAGAGACAGCTTCCTCAGTTACTACAGCTATCCTTCTATATTATTTAGACTGACGTGGAAAACAAAAGTATCCTGGAGGGCGTACATTTTGTTAGCTTCTTCAAGAGGAGTCAGATTAAATGCTTAACCAGTACTCGAGGGAGTCAAGTAACATTAGGTTGCTTGCATAGAGCAGAAGTTTATTGTAACCCAAACAACAGCTTCATTATTTAATTTTAGCAAATTCGTTTGAGCAATTGTAGCTGAAATGGAAGTGCATTAGCGCAGTTTTTCTCTTCCTATCCATGCTCTTTCGTTCAGCCGTGGTAAAGACACCTCAAACTGTGTGGGATGTCTGAATGCCTCGCGATTAGGAGAGTTGTCGCAAGCAGATTTGACAAAAAGATTATCATTCCTTCATGATACAAAGGTTTTAACGCCAGTACATGGACAACTCGATCGGCATTTAAGTATAATTGTAAGGTTGCAGCCGTAGTTTGGCCCAGATTATGTTAAAATCCTAAAATGAAATTATGAAAGTCTTTCAGGCTGGATGTATTTTACGTTTTATCCTTCAATGGTCTCTATAGGATGAATCAAAAGAAGGTATAAACTGCGGACAATGTAAAAAATGAACGAATTATTTTAACAATAAATGTTGGGCTTATCTAGACCAGCATAGCTCGTGAGCCCACACGACCGAGTGGATAGATGGGCAACATAGGTATAATTATCATGCAGCACTGCACGACAGTAGAAGGAAAATAAAATCAGCATATGCAGTAGACTTGCATACCTAACCAACTAACAAAAATTCAGTGTTTGCCAGAAATATTCTCTAAACTACATATATTTTGCCAGTGTAAAACTGCATGCAACTTGACCGATTTGCCGCCTCCATGAAACCACTGACAGCGCATGCCCTGATTGCTGGCATATGGTGAATCATAGGGACGTTAGAACACAGAAAATGAGCGGCCTTAGTACACAGCATAGCAATCCAAAAATTCTTTCAGACATGATGTACGCGATAGAGTTAATCCCCCACTCATTATGCCTCTCCTCCGCAGATGGCACAAGTGATAACTATGAGTAAAGCACCTTGAGCCTCCGTTCTGCGTTTATGTACATTAAAGGTAACTAAAAGAGGAAACAACGCAATAAATGGAATACGGAATGGATAATAATCAAAAGTACGCTTTTTCATATCTGATCGCAACCAAACGGCTGGCATCAGCATAAAACGATTTGGCTTGAGCATGCCGTAGCTGATTGAACAATACATAGATGCGGCAACTGAGAAGGCAGCCTAGTATTCTTGTTTAAGATAAATGATGCCTCATTTTACTTTTATATCCCCGTGCTTAAAGAGGGATTTCATCCAAAATATTCTTTCGAAAAAACCAAGTAATTGATGTATAAGTGGAATACTGTTTCTGAAATTTGGATTAATGCTTTTGGGAATAAATTTTATCTGCAACTGCAGTATTATATCATGAAGTATAAGAGAGTAATTTGCCTTATATAACATCAAATGTGCACTCAACATAAGAAAATACAAAATCAGTCAGTAAAAATACTTGCGATATCTAATTCATTTATTGCAAAGCCCAATAAACTTGGCTTAAAAAGCGCACGGAATTTGTCAGCAAAAAAACAGAGTTACATCTTTTATATTTAGTAAGAAATTGTTCGGCAAATACCGTCCGCATTGACCCGAACGGAGCTGTTTGTTGCAATAACACAGGTTTAAGTGTTTGCAGCATTAAGTTTTAAATATAAAAGCAAAACCATTTACCTCCATTGCAATGGTAGTTGTTAATAAAGTGTCGTTGGATAGTTAAAGGCACCAGATGGCAGGTTTATATTGAATTTTTGGGTGAATTACAGAAAATGTCTGATGAATTTTGAGGCAAATGTTATGTCAACATTTCTGTTCACTACACACTAGTTTCCACCACCAAACCAATCCTTATTCACTCGAAGTTAAGCGTCAAAACGGCCCCAGGTTTTGACTTAAGTCCTCTATTTTTCCCGTGAGTCGACAAGCCCTCCTGCTTTATCCCGTAGAAGTAGCTAAGAATCAGATTCGTAGAACATGTACCGAAATGTCAGACTTCAAGTCAGAAAACAGTGGTTACTTACCCCATAGGAATATATTTACGTTGTGGAGGTGTCGACAATAGCAAGAAATTTAACTTTGTTTGTGAAGATATACAAAATATAGAAAGGAAAGAGCTTTCCTTATTAACGGTGACAGATATATTACCTCGACATTCGTCTCCTCGTAAGAGATTTTGCGGGTTTATTCCTTCGGAATAATCTGAGAATCAGAGACGAGCGATATAATTTTTCCTTTCAGTGATAGTAAATATATACAACCTTAAATGATGTAGCTTTGGAATTAAATGCAGCCTCCTATTTTCGCTTATGTTGTGGACAAGTCAGGTCTTCAGGGAGGTGCTTAGTCAAGAGGATGAAAATTACACTATTACAGTAATGCGAAAGAGGCATACATTGCAATAGTGAAAAATAAAGGTAGCTAAGTATAACCCGATGCGAGGCCTTAAATCAGCCGTTGCCTTCTTTGCCAAACCACATTGTTTGTATTAGCTACTTTAAATATCGCAGTTTATCAAAGAACACGCGAACAACTACTTTGTTAAAGCAACTGCCAAGGTCACTGATACCCACCACTCCATCCAACTTTGAATATGAACGCGGGATGTCGTGCCCCATCTCTGATCTATGGTCTTTTGACAGAGGATTCCAGTTAAGTGAAACGAATTCTGCAGAAACACTTTTATGAAATTTTTCCGTTTTGAAAGGATTCAAATCCCGATGAATGTGTTGGTCTTTTTTGGGGTCGTTACTCGATTGATCTGTGATAGTGCATCTTCCTTGTTCTACAAAATTGTATACTTCGCGTTTTAAAAGGTGCCCCTTGGCAACTTTAGTGTTGATAACGTAAAATGATAAAAATGCTCCCGCTAGATTTCATAAAGCTTATATTGACTTGACTTGTACAAATGAACCAAAAATTGTGAGGAATATAGTAATGTCGTTGCCAAATTGGTGAGGCATATGTGGCTGTCAACCCAGCGAAGTAGAAAAGGCATAGTATCGGTTTTAAAGCCACCGGATATCATGGATTGTCAACGGAGATCTGTCTTTTCAAGGTCAATTAGTTGAAGCAGGATAGATTAGTATTAGTGTTAAGCTAGTCTATACAATTGTCCGAGCGAACGGATTCCTTAAGGAGCGGGATTTGCGATTGTGTAACGCCTTGTAGAATAAAGTCTCATGATTATGTTGGTATACGTTTGAACCGCATGCGTTTGTTGCGGAAAAATTTAGTTGTATTTTTAACTTGTTCTGTTGTCCGCCATATAATAACGCTTGCAACTTGTGCTAATTTGCCAAAGACGCCAAGTTATTTTCAGTCAAATTAAGGCGCTTGCAACTATTAGCACTTGCTGCGTTTCCCTCAGGAGGTTGCCTAGTGTAACGTGCTGCGAAAGGCGACCTCCAACGCTCGCAAATATGAAATCTCTCCTAAACTTGTGGCGACAAGAAGCTGAGGTCACAACCTAGTGTGATTATTAAGGTAAAGTAGCCTGCTATTAGTAATTTACCATATATTGGCGTCATTAGCCAACGTCGATTCCGGTCCCGAAGTCAGTATCTTTATTCTAACAACCTCTTGACATCGGTAGCTTGGTGCTGCAGGACAGGCGTTGGTTACTGTCATGCTACTCCGGTGCGAATAGTTAGCAATTTCCTGGTACTCCACTTGAGTCTTTAGACGAACGTTTCGATCATCTTCGGGTACAAGTAGAAGAGTTTCTAGAATATTGATTGCCTGAGCAGAAAGAATATAGTCCTTAAAAATAGGTTTGGTGATGCTTTTGCTTCCAACTAGTAGAGACTTGTAGTTAACCAAAGCATCCCTGGAAGTATCACGGCAGGGGTTCACTAGCTTAGCAGCCAAACACTTCAGTGCTTTAGGGCGACTACTGTTCGCTGCCGGAAAGCTGTGATCGCACAATTAGAGCAACTCCCTCATCACAGTTGTTGGACTGAAGATTACACGCGAAAGTTTATGACAGTATGTAACGTGAACATTCTAAGATTTAAGACATGGAGGCTTATTGCAGCAGCAAGGCAACGGCTGCCTCGTCGGAAGTTTGTACCCTACCATTTGGTATGAAAAGTATAGAGATGCCATGCTTCACTTTACAAAGTATGTTTATATGCTTGCAAGCTATTATGTTGAGTGACAGAATCTATTATATTAGGCGCTACTGATAAGCTACTTTGTCGTTATTGGTAAGTGTTGCACAATGGTTAAGTTGGATCAGGAATTTGCCCCAAGTCTTTCAGTCTTGGTTAATATTGTGAGCACTTCATGCTGCATCGATTATTTACAGTCATTATCGAGTCCTGCTTCTAAGAATTGCTGGCGTTTTTGCGGAACGATGGTGTTTGATCTCTGATGCTCTTTTGACCATGTCGAACTTTTGGCAAAGCTATTAAGTGGATAGTTGTTCGAGAACACCCAAGCAGACTTCTCGACGAGTCCTGTTAGAATGTGGTGGCGTGCGATTTCAGGAGTTACTTCTCCATGTAAGGAAGGATACTCCGAAAAGCAAGTATAGTTATATGGTCGTTGCGTTGTGGCCGAGACCTAAAGCCTTTTACAATAATAACTTGTCGACCATGACCTCTTCTTTTTTGATCACATGATCCATATAGCACGGTTTGTTTTCTACCCGGAATCTTGTGGGAATGATGGTGTGGTTTTATGTAGGAATCTAACTGGTAACTTCATGAAAGTCAGCTTTGAAAGACTCGTTGAGCGGTTTTGATATCTCCAGATCGTGTACATTAAAATCCCCTGAGATTATTATATACCTGTTCCTAGGGCGCATTACCCTGTTTAGGGCAAGTATCCAACGGAAATTCATTTCCGTGGTGGATGCTGGTGGGCGATAAACAAGTTCTAACTGAAGTGCTCCGTACGTCGCAATCGGAAACCGAACGAGGATGATTCGATAACTTGGGTTTCTTTATCATTAACTATTGCAAATTGCAGGTACCGCGGTAGTACAAAAAGACTCCAAATTCCCTGCCTAGACGTTCGTTCCAGATGTGTGACATTCCTTGTATCACAATCTCAGCATCAGCAACTGCTTGGTGTAACTAGATTTAAGTAATAGAAATATGATCCTAAACATTTGCGACCTGATGTGCCCGAATATAGAAGTTTACTGAAGAGCCCTTAGGCGTTATCGAACACAATTGTAAGCTTCAAAGATTTAAGCAGTATGTCTGAGATAGTGCAGTTCAGGCTTGCAGCTTATCAGACCAGGGTTTAAATGGCCATTAATCGATTTTCCATAGGCGATTTGTGAAATGTTTCGCTCGTGCGATTATAGCTGCATAAAGCCAACGTAGCTTTAAATTTTGAGTTGTGCTGCACCCAGTGCAGCAGGTATGTAGTCCTCACTGCTTAGTTCATTAGCAATCGAGGAACTCACCAAATTCAAGCCGCCAATTAACTTACGGAATCATAAGCAGTTTCGTCCGGGTGTTGATAGGTGAGGGGGCTAGTCGGTAATCTACACGTCAGTAACGTGTAGTTATTGGATGGTAAAAGGCACCATAACACATCAATTAACTCATTCTCAACGGTACTTTTCGTCCTCGTAGCTCAGTGGTCTGAACAACAGACTGGCAATTCAAGTTTCGTGTTCAAGCCATACAAGCATCAGATGAAATACGCACTGTTGATAATTACCTAGAGGAGAAATCAACATTACATTCTTTTCCGGGCGTATGATGGCTATCTGACAGTTTATATGGGTCGAATTTCTACCTAAACTACTGCTACTCGTAGGCTATCCCAAGTTTCAACATGACAACAAGCAAGTGCACAATCGTGCGCACTACCGGGTGATCTGCACAGGGCATATACATGGTAATCCGAGAACGGGCTCCATTTTAAATCAACGAAATGCAGTGCTCTGAGCAAAGGACATTAAGGTATTTATAAAAATTGATTTATGGATCAGTAGTCGCAACTTGCAACGCAAGAAGGCTACCGCGGAATAAGTATGCAGCCTGAACTTCACTGCTCGAAAACGACCGAAAAAGCCAGTCAGCATACCGGTCCTCTACATAGAAAGAGCTTGGAAAATTTGAAACTTCTGTCTTACTGCAAATGCCATACGCCTACTTGAGGCCTGACATGGAATATGCCACCCACTTTTTACGTCCATGGTACAAACACTGTCTATGAGCTAATAACTGCACAATGTGGGTCAAGCAAAATCGTTAGCTGCTTGTTTCAGTTCCGATAATAACGTAGCTTGCAGGACTTAGGCTTTTATAGCAGAGTGCCTCGGTCTCTCCGAGGATATCTCAATATGCGATAGTTAACACTGGCGGAACCCAATAACGCATTTGCAATCTGCTGCAACCTACCCACAACATGAATCTGAGATGTCGTCAACTCAAACTTGCCACATACTACAGTCGAGTAGATTATCGATGAAATGTTTTCCATGGTTCGGTATTCTCATACATGAACGCTGCTCCAAATCTGGTCATTCTTGCTCCTAAAGCAGCGTTTTTCCCATGACGCTTTGACTGCAGGTCATCCCATCTGCATTCTGTGATATAATCCGTTTTGATTTGAAGATGAAATAACACGAACCCAACAGTCTATACACCAAAGCTCTTCGAAACGAAGGGGCGGGTAAACCAATATCAAATTTAATGGGAATGACATTGTGAGTCACTAAAATCCGGATTTTCCCTTCCTCCAGTCAATTTTATCTTTGCTTTTACAATCCTCAAGTCGGTTATGATGTGAGGCTTATCACTCACCTACCTCTATATTTTAAATATCAATTTTTGCTTTTCCTTGCACACTGAACGTCGGCATCGGGATAAATCTCGACTGAATAAATAAGGCTCGTCTACCAATCAGTTATACGAATGCATTTGTCAGTGAAAGGCATTCTATCACATTGTTATATTTGGGATGAAAGATAACTATTCCTAGCCAGATTAATTTTTATGGTTTAGACAAAATTTAGCTCTACGTTTTCTACCATCGAATAGTTCGTTTTTTCTGAAGTCTTAATTCAAAAATATGACCATTTGAGATAGCCGTCTCGGGCAGTACATTCAGCTTGACTGGCCTGGGTGCATAGGCCATTTAACTGCCTGCTGCGGCTGATACGCCTCACCCTGACTTAGTAACTTGCCAACATTTGCCTCACCCAAGATATTTTCAGTAGGATAATACTGTCCGTCAAATGTTAATTCGCCTCAATTAAGCAACAATGAACTTATGATCGTTTCCATAGAAATAGTAAAACGTGCAGTCATTTCGAACGTATACTCTTCCAAACAAAGATTGAAGCCTGTGTTCATATTGAAATGATATCCATAAAAATATTTCTGTAAAATAAGAAAGATATCAAAGTGTTTATGTGAAAACTATAATGGAATTTCTTTGTTCTTTAAGAATTGTCTTAAATTGCAATGCATCCTGATTGCGGATGCAAAACCAACAAACCAGTCTGATTTTCTAAGAGCTTAAAATATTTAGACCGCTTGTCAAAATCATTGCACATGCTAATTTAAATTTTAAAAGCACGGCAACTGCGTCTGCAATTTTACCAATGGACATATACCGTAGAGCCGCTTCGCCGTTTCATTCAGTGTACAGTGCCCATAAACTATGATTATAACCATAAGGTTAAAGCCACCCTCAATATATGACCGCATAATTTGGTTACCTGCCATAAAACTTTAAACACTACTTTAACTTAGATGAAATACAGCAAATCCAGTGTGTCTGGAATGTATGCGTTTCACCCAATATAAAATCCAAATGTATCCTATCTAGCTGGGTAATTGGAAATCCAAAATTTGTGAGGTTCGACTCCAAGTATACACTGAAATAAATAAGCCGCGAGGTAAGACACGTCCACGCTGTATTAGTTTGTTAGGAGGTTATCAAACTGTTATGCTGACATAATATACGCTCCCTGACATCATGACATGGGACAAGTATTAACTGTTGATCAACATGTTACCTCAATGCTACAGTTGTATTCGAGACTGTGAAGAGCGTTTCCGGGACGCCTTTTCTTGCTATATTTGATAGGCCGATTTGCATCGTACATTAATTTGCGCAGATCAGATTTTTCGTGCTTATTCTTGACAACTTCAGTTCCTTTTGTGTTTCTGAATTTGTTTGTTATGTATTATTTCCGGTCTGTATAAGTTACTCCGGTATTTTAACGTGTACGTGTCGTTCACTTTATCAGCTTTACCGTCACATCTGGTATGCTATCAATAATGACAAAGCTGAGTTTCTGTGACACGTTTTGCAAAATAGTTGGGTATATAGCCAATCCTGTTACATGCCACATGGATGGTGTGAATTGCCACATTTCGTGCATTGTTTTATCTGTAGATGGTTTTAAATTACTGCGCAAAATCCAGCATGACTTTGTCTAAATATTATGCAAGAAATGACAAGCCACCAAACAGTCATAAAGAGCCGAGTAGCCCAGCGACCCTACAAAACGGGTGAAACATTTCATTAAGAGGAGGCAAGTGCATGCATCCAAGAAAACGGAAACCCGGTCACTACTATGTTCGAACGAGCCCACGTGCTCACCGGCTGTAGGCTCTCCAAGTTGATGTCCAGCCATTTTTGGAGCCTCAGCTGTCATTGCATTGCAGTCGCGAACAGCCGAGAAGCCGTGCGAGCCGACGTAACGAGCGAAAGTTTCCATAGAGAGGAGCACCGCGGCTTCATCCAATCAGGCGAAAATCCAACCACCTCTGTTTGAACGAGCCCACTTAGACAACTTCTGTAGGCTTTCCAGCGCGATATCCACACTTTGGTGGAGACTCAGCTGGCGTGCCAGTGTTGCATCCTACGGGCATTTATATACCCGTGTGTTTTAGTGCAAGCGCTGAAAGACCATGGAGAATATATCAAAACAAAAAGTAGAAGACAACTGCCAGAAATCATCGGAGTTATAACTTTTTGACCTTTCAATTGCCTAAGCCGATGGATGCTTGTTCTCAGACTCACTATGACCACTATGTGGATTTCTTGCAGGGCCTGGTTGATTGGCTGCGCGACGTGAATAAACAGGGGTTGCGAATAAAGCAACTCACATATCTTTGCAAGAGGGGAGGAGAAATCCCGACATCTGGGAGTCAACTTTGTTGATGTAACGAGTCCGAGGCTGTTACTATCTTGCCAGAATAGACTAAGAGGTATACATATTCATATCCATCCAGATTTGTATCCATAGGACATAGAGAATATAAAGCCCGCTGTAGTGAATTTGAAGCGGCAGACAGACAGTAGAGATAACGATCTCCACCACGTAAACTTTCGGCGGCTACCCTGGACCGCCGAACCAGGATCAACAGCTCCATGACGCTCCAAGCGCGTCTGTTGGCTCCTACAGCGGCCTGCGCTTAGCATTCACAAAGGTTTGTAATTTAAGGAAGAAACTTGATGATGTAGCTCACTCCATGGTCTCACGTCGACCTGCTGTACTACGATTAGCCGAAACATGGTTCAATCATGAGGTCAATACCCAGGAAGTATAAAACAATGGCCACTCGTGCTTCCGGTGCGACAGTCTATCAAACTATCGAGGCGGCGGGCTGTTATACATTCGGTCCTCTCATTGTTGGCGATTTGTGCACACCTACCGCAACGAAGAAGGGCTAATGCGAACAGTCATAGAGCTCGATCCGCTTGGGACAGGGTTAACTGTTTTTGGGTGCGACTTGTCACAGCCTGCAAAGTCGACGTCTGGATTGGCTGCAGCTTGCAGCCTTCTGTTTATGGATGAGGTTAACTTCCCTCGAATACGGTGAGCTGAGGTTTAGCTTCGCGCCGGGCACTGTGAACTCGAGTAACAGATTGCGGAGATTGTATTTGAAACTGGGGCTGCACGACACGTCTGTCAACTGACGCGCTTTACACCGCATTTCGCTCCATGGTGCCCGGACCTACTACTAACAAGTTGCGAGCAACGTGTATTTGAAATCCAGGTTCTGAAGCTTCTGGTAGCTATTAACAACTCGATGGTGTTAGCCAGCCTAGAACAACCGCTGCCTTACTCGTGACTGTCGAAACCGTGGTACAATATTTGGAAGACCGACTACAAAGGACTAAATCGAGCCGCCAGTGAAGTAAACTGGTCGTTGCAACAGGTTTCCTCTGTTAAAGCTTGTTGGTCTAATATAAAAGATGATGTGCAATTGTTGTGTGCTCGTTGTTTAACCCTCAAGTACCGAAAACCTGGACCAATGGAGCCACAATGGTTTGAAAGGGAGTATAGTCAATTGGCTCGAGGGCGACGCGAATTCTAATGTCCGGCTCTGCCGACGATTATGAGGCTTACAAAAGGCAGGAGAACCTATGCAACAGGGCGAATGCACGAAAGCATCATCAGTTCGAATTGAAACTTGCAATCTTAGAAATCTTAGCGAAGGCTGCCTCCAAGAAACTTTTTACAGACGTAAAGCGGCTTTTGAGGCCCCGCAAGTCACGTAGCTTTGTTAGCGGGCACTGAGGGACAGCAATTGACTTCCAGCACTGAAAAAGTTACCGCATTGGCGGAGCACTTCTCTTCCTTATATACAAGTGTTGGTGCGCCTCTGCTGAGTTTGAATTATGCATCCCATACTGAACTCGATGGCCTGGACTGCGGTGTAAAAAGATGTCCGCAGTCTACTCGTCAGTCTTGATGGAAAAAAGCCTTCATGACCCGATGAACTTCACTCGCTAAATTTGAAGTCCATATCGGTCATCATCTCGCCTGTCTTGACGGATCTATTTAACATAAAGGTGTTCTCGGGCGCATTGCCGAGCGACTAGAAATACTCGGTAATTAATCCGATTTCAAAAAGTGGTGACCCACGCAATGTGAACAATTACCGGTTGATTTGTTTCACCTCTGGTTTGGCGAACCTGTTCTAGAAGATTGTGACAAAATGTCCTCTTTATCTGGTGAAGTCGAAAGGTCAAATAACGTCCGCACACACGGCTTCATGAAGGGCCGCTCGTGCAACACCAACCTACTATTAACGCGGCAAAAATTGTTGCAAACCTTGAACGTGGGAAGTTAGTGGATATTATCTACATTAATCACGGTAAAGTTTTCGAGAAAGTGTACTATGAGGTCCATCTCCCCAAGCTGAGGATGTGTGGTGTTGGTGACGCATTGCAAAAGCGGATCAGTGACTTTCTTACTGGGAGAAGTTGTTAGGCACACGTGGGTGACCACCTAACGGAATGGTAGCCGTTCACTAATAGCGTAGGTCGAGGTATAATACTGGAGCCCATTTTATTCCTAATCCACGAAAACGAAGTATTTCAGCTTGTTTAATCGCCCCGCGCATTATTTGCGGATGAACAGAATATTTTGAATATTATTGATTCTCTCGGTGTCTTTGACTTTCTTTAGAAGGACCTCGACTGCCTGTCCTGGTGGTGCACAGAAGTTACCTACTAGTCAATCCGGCCAAGTCCTCCTTTAAGATCCCGCGCGGCGGTAGTAATGGGCGTGGGTATACCGTAGATGGCCACGCACTTCATTTTACCAATTCCGAACTTTGTCAACAACACGTACAATCTGAACACAAACGGACTGCGGCTGCTTCCAGTACTTCAGCTCAGCTTCTGCACTTGATCTGAAGCAAGCGCCATGCGTCTTTTCTCTACTATGACTGGAGCTTGAGTACGGCTCACCCACCTATGTTCTGATTAAAATATGTGGAATGCAGAGACTGGAATGGGTTTCGTATGTAGCTACTTGGCTCATGTCCAGTTTACGGGGCATTTCGTACGATGACCGATGTAGTTGACTGAGGCTTTATACCCTGTCAAATAGTCGGTTTTGGTTTGAGTTAAATATGACACACCACGTATTTCATCTGGACAAATTCCCTATGCTGAGACCGCTGCTGTACGTTCGCGCTTCAAACAAAACACGCAGACACCGGTACAAACTAGTGGTACCGGAGGTAAAGAACATCGCTTACAATCTTTGCTTCGAGACTCGTGTGATAAAATATTGAAAAGAATTTCCGGAGGTGCTAGTCGCGAGGAAATCGGTGTCGGAATTGAAGAGATTCCTTGACGTCCACTTTGCGGACTACAGATAAATGCAGCGTATCAAACCAGGATAAGATGTAGTGCAGCTGCAGTATGCTACCACCGAGCAGAAATCTGTGACGTGATTTCGCTCATGTGCCCGATCTACGTAGGATGGCGCAATACAGATTTATATGTTCTCGCTCTCTATTCTCAATATACAGTATTCAGAAGTTAGAGCATCATCCTGGAGACCACCTCTGAACAGACATGTGTGTTACGATTCTGGAGACCACAGGCACGGTGAGACAGTTATTATGGCCATGTTGTCTTATATTTTAAACGATGCACGATGAACTAAGCGCTATCATCCTTCTAAGAGGAGTGTACCACAGCCATTTCAAGTGCATGTGGTACGGGAACAGTGAGGAATTCTCGTGAACGTTCCTTTGTAAGTTCGTTGTTAAGCCGGGTAATATTTACATTATAGGAAGGATAAAGCAATGTGCGTGGATCACATGAAATTTCAAAAATAAGTTCCTATTTGCCTTACACTGGCAGCCCAGGTTAAGCTTGCTACGTGAAGAAAGAAAATATGGATTACGAAAAGGTGAGATATATAATAAGCAATGGCGAGGTATAACGATGCAAATGGGTGGGATTAGAACTTAGGATGTTAAAGAAAACATTCGGAATTGCATTCCAAGTTCATCGAGCTTGTGCTCTAAATATTTTATTGCTTAAGAAGCTATCTCCCTAGGGTAACTAATTCCATCAATAATTCACCTATGTGAGAGCAAGATGTCGTTCCGAAACCCATCGCATCGTGGTTTGTGCAGCTTCATCGAATAACTCAGAAAAGATGAGAAAAGTGATGGGTGAAATACCCAAGGCAAATCAAGACCGACTTTTCCTGTCTAGATGCAACAGATCAGAATGAAGTCGCCACAAAGTCACTGATAGTGTAGCGAAAACTTTCCGAGCCTTAAGAGTCTCTCTGTACACAACGGGTATAATAGTCCTTGGGGTATTTTATTGCCAACATCTTATCACCAGTGAGCATTTGGAACAAGACTGAACACAAAATCTTAGGCGCAGGCAAACAATATGGAACATACTGGAAAACATTGTTGGTTTAATTATTCCGATTGACCTGCATCCTGCAAAATTTGCTGATAGATCCTTCGTGGTACTCAATGAAAACGAAATTGAAAGAAAAAGCATCCAGATTAACCAGTTGCGGAATGTAAAACAAAGCAATGCTACCAGCTGGGGAACAACACTCTTCCCCATACATAAGCTTGACGATTGGTATAACTAACATTCATCTGCCACATAGTAAATCAGTCCCACGGTCTATTAAGATTCCGCTGCAAATTCTGAGGACCATCGTTATGGATAGCTGTGCACCATAACTTTAATTCATGGAAAACGGGGATGGATTATCTAATATCTCGGGCAGCTTCTTAGCATATAGTAATGTCAATGGCGGTCAAGGGCGGATCCGTGTGGAACCCAACTAAGGACGATTGTCTGAGTGATAGACTTGAACCCACTCAGACTCATATCAATCAGCCTTTCAGACAACTGATATCATTCTAAGTACATGGTCAGATATGTCATATGATTTTAGCTTCAATAAAGTGGGAAAATATGAGAGTGTACCAAATGGTTTAGAAAGTCAATATATCTGATTATAGCGTTCTCTTGTTATTAGCGTGTCATTACTGAACTGGTCAAGCGGGAATATTTTTTATCTAAGCCGTGTCACAATGGACCTGGCAAACCAACTCCTCTCAACTGGTTCTCATATGCTTCATTTGTCAGGTTTTCCAGCTGGGTAACCAGAACACTCATAAAACTACCGGGTATGCAATTTAAAGACACACACTTGCCTCCCTTTTAAAGAAAGGACAGAAGATTCACTTCCACTCCCAGGCAGAATCCAAATTCAACGTGACATGTGGAACTGACAAATTGTGCGCCAAAACAGCTTACTTGCCAGTTAGTACAAGAGTGTCTCCAATAGCATTTTACCACGGTTTATTTCCAGCAGAAGAAGGGGAAAGTTAGTCCCTGACACGGAAACATCAGTTAAATGAGAAGCTTGTGGAAATTACATAGTTGAATCAACAAGCTATTATTATCGCCTGGACACATGTATGGGCAAACTGCTGGAGGTGTTTGCAAACATTGTCATGATGGTTGTGTGCACTAGTGTCATCATGTCTTCGCAATACCGGTAGGAACAGATTTAATTTGCTGCTACCTTTATAATTGTCGTAAAGTTGTTATGTATTCTGAAAGGCCGACCTAATCATTTTTATTTCATAACGAAGTTGAGGGCTATTAGATGACAATTGCAACTATTTCATACTTCGCAAAATTACTTTAAAGATGTCATGCTACAGGGCTGATAATATGGTACACCAACACCTGCACCGTCTATTAAAGCAAATATCGTGTACGCCCATGCACACAATTTGCTAAAGGATCAGAATTAGTTACAACGTGTGTACGCAAAACAATCATTTACCGAAAATGCGCAATACCCAAATACAGGATTGTGATGTTAAAACCCAAACTGCATTCACCAATCATTCAAGTTAGTGTATACCTCAAGTTGAAAGGAAAATTTCTGCACTGGTGTAAGAGAACAATTCAAATATGCGACCCTTCAATTACACCACGAACAATCTTTTGGGAGTTGACCTAATTAACCGCGTGTGTCTGAAGTTAGAGCAAATTCCTCAACTTCATTACCGATCTTAGTAAAGAACATAATGTTTGCCATCCCGAGGAGACTTTCAGTTTTCCCATACAACCTTTGCAAGGGCTTCTTTCATAAAGGCTGTTGATGGACAGGAGCCTTTGGGATGCGACAGGCACTTTAAACGTGAAGAACCATATACAGTTTGAATCAACAAGTAACAGTTACTGCTAGGTAACCACGTGAAAGAATCGGTCATTTTGCATGATAATTAAGCCCTTGCAAGCCAGTTGGTGCGAAATTAAAGACAACCACACAAATGAGTAAATCTGCTCCTCTGGTAGTTAAACGACAACTAAAGAATCAACTAAACGTAAGGACTGACTGACACCATTGGGATCACTAACTATAATATCTATTCGGAAAAGGTATCGTCAACTGAAGATGGCCATGACAATGCACGTCTCCTGTACGTAGCAAGCTACATAATGTTCCGAAATTTGGAATAAACAACAGCTAAACGGAGGTCGACATTGACCATTCTTTCCACTTAGTCATAGTGAGAGGCAAACAAACGAAGTAATACAACCTACCCGATGTTATACCTCATTATACATGCAATTTTCTGGTATACTATACTAGGATTCACCTAGTAGTAGGTAACCCATGACTCAATTGACTTTATCAAACATTGACGCCGTACATATATTCAGAGTGTATCGGATGTGTCTCCGTCTAACTGGACACTACAGCACGTATTTTTTCGAAAAATGGTGTGAAGCCATGGGTAGAATTTACTTCAATTTCCTAAATTAGCACGCGGCTAGCGTAGAGAGGGATGGTCCAATAACGGCCATGATTTCCGTAGTTGACATTATACCGTTCAGTTATCAGTGGACGCTACCGACAGCTACCTGGAGGTTGCATATTTTCTACCAAATACTGAAAGTCCTCATATATTATGCCGCTAACCGAGGAAATTTAGCCACGACACCTGCTTGCACTGCAATAGCGTGAAAACAAATCAACAGTACCGTCTTTTAGCTTATTTATGGATCTTAGTCCACCGTGTCTACCAACCATGGCGCATCTTTTCAAACAAAGTTATATCTGCTCTCAAGTTAGCTATCTTCCAAATCACTTAGACATTGCGCCGGGCTTCCTAGACATTGCTATATAAACAAATATTATGAAATATATATATTTTACTTATAATCTACAATGAAATAAGTAATAAAGTGCAGCTGGACCAGCAATACAATTACCATTTGCCATGAGTATTTACCATATAATCCCAGTGCACCGCTTTGCGTGGAGGTATCCCATTCCTACAACCACACTGCTAATATAATGTTTCCCAGTCACTGAACCGATGCATATTTTGTCCAACTGCGTAGCTTACGAATTTGCGTTTTCTTTCCTTACCAACGTATGGGACCTTCTAAATGTATGCAAGAGTGACCATCGTAAAGGACTGTTCCATTTTTCCACGGTTTTACTCACGGAATGGAGAACTCGGCGGGAATGCTTTAGCTCTCATATTGAAGTTCTGGCATACACTTCGTGTGTGATGGCATGAATCATAAATCACAATATTTACTGACCATAAAGAATAAGAACAGAGTGATAATAAATGAAAACTTTAGCTGTCTTTCGTTCGTTCTGCAGTTCGGTGCTGGATAACAAATAAGGTATTGCAATGGGTGGCCGATAAACCTATGCTTACTAGATCGTTAAGCGAAATTCATCGGTTTCCTCACAACGCAATGTAGGCATTCCCTGCATCTGGTTACCTTTAGTTCAAAGATTTTCACATGCAGATTTGTAATATTTCAGCGCAGTTTAACTTCAGACACAATGACGCGGGGCTGCTTGGTCATGTCTGGTTTGAGTGTCAAAATTCTTTAACCATGAGGACAGAAGAACGACACATCGTTCACAGAAATATAGTTCCATCCAACAATCCAGTGGGCATACAGGTAATCTATCCTGATGTTTGATATCAGTGAATTTTCGTATGCGTTCATGCATTGATAAGTCAATTTGATTCTTTCCATAACATGCTTTTCCTATCACAATCCTTATCCAAGAAATATTTTTCAGAATACTCATTATGCATTTAGAATGTGATATGCTTACTAAAAGTTAAAAAATATTTAGCCCGAAGGCAGTTCTGACAACCCAACCACGGGGTTTTATGAAATGGATTACACTTGATATTTGCTTAATCCAACCAATACATTACTCCGAGTTTGCTCATTCGCATGAGTTCATTGCTGAAATATTGATATAGTTCGCTTACCGCAAATCTCGACACAGGAATATGTGTTGCCGGAAATCTCTTTGCGGTGTAGGGCCATGAAGTTCGACAAGATTTATTGGCACCAAAAATTTGTTGCATCATTGGTTTGTTTGTCGCTCAGGTATTCGGTAGAAAAGTTAGATCGAACTAATGTTTTTCCAGGGTCTGCTTTGAGGAGGAAAAACTTAGGAACTTGTTATTTACACTTGCATTCACAACGCACGATGTGGACAAGCGTCTGTTGTGCATGCTGCACAAGTGGTGGGGTCAAAAAAAGCAAGATGAACGGCCGCATTCCAGAACACAAAATGATTAAAGCAACGGAGAACTGCTGATCAAGCCTATTCGAATCGTATGGTACAACGCCGAATAAGTCCAGCATATAGAGAATCATATCGAAACTGTACAACAGTATAAACATTGTACTCCAAAGTGCTGTAATCAACACAAGGCGCGCAAGCTGCTTTTTGTAGGAGGACGGAACGGACGATTGAGTTTTTCCATCTTGGCGTATCACCGAAATGTTCGATGCACGAATTCGCTTGATGATCACCAAATGTGCGACGATCATGCAAACCACAGGCCACAGGTATGCGATCACTAACCATATATACGCGTGCACACCTAGTAGTCCCGCCACCACAATGTTCTCTGTTTTCGTAGTGAAAATACACGTTCCATTCTGCACTCTACGTTGAAAGAAGGTTGGAACATAGAGCAAAAGTGAGCAGCTGATCAGGTAGAAATAATTCATCAGGATTAGCCAAATATGATGCGTACGATAAAACAGAGGGGATAGCACTGCAGTCAGACGATCGAATGAGAGGCACACCAAGTTACTGACCGAGAGTATGGGACCTAGCCAAAAAGCACCGTCCGCATACCAAAACTTGCAAATCCATTCTTGCATGCCTTTGGGTTCTTGGTATGGTTCGGTGAGTTTAGCCAAGAAAATGAGCAATCCAATATAAGCGTCGAATATAAACTGGTTTGTGAGCAAGGCATTTGTTAGCGTTGAGCCCATGCGCACCGTGTACAACACAACAAGTAGAAGAATGTTTACAATGAAGGCAAAAATGCCCAAAGTTCCAAGCAGTGCTTGCATTCCAATCCCAGTTGCCATGTCTCAACTGTACAGCTCAACCAAGCGACACTGGAGCATCGAACATCGGACTCTGTATTCTGTCAAAAACGAGATGCGCCAATTAGGATACTCCGTGTGATTGGCCAGCGGATGCCGGCGCCGCTGCATCCGTTTTGCTATTGGCTAACATGGAACTGGGTTGGATAGTGTGTTTGCTAGAAACCTGGTGTTCAATCTGAGCAGGATCTAATGCAGATGACCGTTCGCTAAGAAGAATTTCACATCTGCCTTTGCACCCAAAATGAGTGTCGCGATTATCCAATTCAGTTTCGCATGGATCATGTGAAGAGAGTTGAAATATTTGTGCCAAAGTGTGTGTAACCATAGGAGATAATTGACTGGCTGAGCAAGTTGCAGGTTGGGGACTAGTGGAGTTGCAACATGAACTTTCTCAACTTACATTTCTATAATCGCTTTACATTTATCATGACATCAAGCGGAAAAGAGGTACATAACCCTTTCCTTTGGTAGGTTATACCGGCCCAATAATTAATGCGAATAAGATAATAACAAAGCAACTGCTTAATGAAACGCGAACGTCCAGTTCAACATTTGTGAGAAACGCCATTGTTTAGGATAAACTGATATAGCTACTACCATTTGATGAGAGCAGTGCATTTAGAGCTGACTAGTCGATATAAATTAAATTTTCTGATTTTTTCCCACTCGAACAGGTAAACAGCAAGCATCTAGCTAGAGCTCGATTGACCATGTTAATTTACTAGTTTCTCTATGTTCAAATGTTTATACGCAACTAACGGAAATCTTCAATACTTGATTCCACATCATACTTACAAACGTATTCTAAATCCCGGAGTACTGAATTAAGCAATGTTCTGACAGATCCTTATTCTCATAAAATAGCAGGCATTTTCCCTCAATTTACAAGTTTGTGGTTTTATTTTTAGGGAAAATATATTGTTTGTAAGCTGTGAGTCTCAACGTGCAACAAGCCGGCCCAGACATTTGTATGCCTCACATCTGGCTTCATAGGTTTTCATTATTGCTGTTTTCACCGCAATAAATCATGGTCCGATTTGTATGTCTTTCCAAGTTTCAACATTCGATTAGTTGTTTCAGAGGACGTCAAAAATTGGGAATCAGAATCACGCGCATTTTAATGTAACGTACTCAGACTGATCAGCTTTTATACCTCAGATGTAATACGGTCTTTTTGTGATTTGGAAGACTAACTGTGTGTCAGGAGGGTTACAAGAAAGCTCATTTGGGGTCTCGCATTAATTTGTACTAAACGTCTGTCAGTACGATCAATTGAATTTCATCTGAAGATGAGAGCTTCATTGTTAGTATTCCTAACGGTGACCTGTAGAACTTGTTACTTCCAAGCTCGGAATCCTTACGTAGGGTAATTAAGCAAAGGGGAACTTGGCAACTGCGTATCGAATGTCAACAGGATAGTCACTAGGACAGAAAGCCGTCACGCAGCGATAGATGAGATCAGCACAGAAACCCTCCAAGAGATATTGTGTACTTTGTGACTAAACTAAAAAGTGCACACTGAAAACAATCACGGAATGATGCCTGTGGTCCAAATTTGATAGAGATTCTTCATTGCTTCAACGAAATAAAATATGATATATGGGATGGGGTCCTCGCGGGTGGGCATCCTCGCGGTATACTCAGCCCGCGCGCGACTGGTGGTGGTCGCGCGGCAGCGAAGCGCAGTTATGGCGTACAGCTGACACATCATTTATTATTATTATTATTATTTATCAATCTACAGCAAAACATTTCGGCTATAATCGTTTGAACCTCTCCTGAAGTTCCTCAAACAATTATGGTAACTACAAACAGGTATGTAAATATTTTTGCGAAGTTTTTCAAAAAGATTTACAAAGTAGAAGGAAATATCTGCAGGGTAACCAAAGGCCTTGCAACAGCCATTGCATCTGAATGACATCGCAACTTCTCGTTAGGCTTTAAATTGACACACACAAGCGGACGGTGAACCACCTAAAAACTTAAGTATCCACGCACAGTAACAAATTCTTTCAATAAAGAGTTATGATACTCAGTCTTATTACTCAAAGTTTGCAAAGTTATGCTCACTTTCATCAAGTGTAAACCATTAAAGGAAATGGGTGTAGACGCCGAACCTGCCTTCTCCAGACTGGTCTTATTCTTTACAGAGTCTCCATCCTCCTCAAGTTTATTTTAATTTGGACGGAGCAGCTGAGACAGTCTCTTCCATTTTGTAAGACAGGCCTATCAGCTAAGATAGACTGATCGGTGGCATACCATTTGATCCGAATTTTACTACCGTAGTACATTGCAGAGGTATATGAATTCAGAAGCTTAAACGTGCTCAGTGTATGCTTTGCTGCAGGGATTGCTTGTGTCTTTCATATTTCCAGCCATCCTTAGGACCAGTCACTCACCAGGGAATGCGTGTTGTTTACTCAGTACTATTCCGCAACAGAATCCACAACTCACTCTTTCGGATCTTTTCAGCTGGAGGTTAGTGTAGACCGTTGACTAGGCTTTAGGTTCGCTGATTCGCAGGTTTTCCAGTCTTATTAGAGTTAAGGCAAAAATAACAAAACAACGTTACCATTCTGCAACAGTTAGGATAGAAGACATTAGATCAACATTTCATGTTTCTAAATGTTGATGTTGATTCCTAAGCATTCTAACTGAATGGAATAGATTAATCCACTAATCCACTTAAGAACGATAGATGTGTTTGTCTTTACTTTTTGTGCCTCAGATCTAGCTTTCTGTAAGGCTGCATTTCGAATAACACGATGGCATATCGCAGTTCCGCTTCATTTCGTACCTTCCTTCTAACCAATTCTTATGGGTTCATTTAGAAGAATACTGGAATATATACACCAGTGCAAACGTCAAAGCTCACCCACAAGTGATCATTGAGTCTGATGTAGACCACTTTATTATTCTTTTGCGGATCCGGCTATCCTTGTCGAAAAGTCCGATTAATAAAGAGACTGGTCCTTGATTACAAAGTTAGGATCTGACTTAGCAGATGCCATCTAATTTGGATACAGCACCAGTGATGGAATTACCAAGGTTGCGCTCAGATTGGCCGTAGACCAAGTTAAGATTGGGCGAGCAACTGATCCACGGACTTGGGTTCCATTGTTTATTACTGCATACATGGCTGCTGTGACAAGAGTTGCTCGCTGGACTCATGGATCCCAGATTCAATGTGTGGATTGTTAACCATTTCATCTTGAATTTCACTCCAAGGGCGGATCCACTTGTGGATTTTAGTGTTGATAGATGACACCAAAACGCTCCACGTGGGATTATGGTCTTAGTATCTAAACTCCTTTGCTTTACTTTAATATATACTGCAGTTCCAACGGAGTTTGCCTATCATATTCCGGACCAACATTAACTACTTATTAACGTTACTTGCCATAAATTTGTGACTATCATTCGGTCAACCTAACAAGGATTTAAGAAATGTCCAAGTCTGTTCACGTTGTGACGTAATATGTTTGAGTGAACTGTTTGTAGATTTTCAATTTTCTCTCTGTTCGGATGCTGCGGGACTCTGCTTGTCAACGCTGGTGTAGGCTTTACCTTATTTCAAAGCTATTTGGCTACGCCAATTTCCATTTAAACTACTTCTTAATCCAGATAAAAAATTCTCCACTTCGGTTGCTTTGCTCAGTTCTGTCAATCTTCCGCACATTTACCGTCTATTTTGCAGGTTTATTTCTTTCATATTTAATCGTACTCATATGGTGACTCATGCTGATTTTGATGTTGCATTCACGATGATTGTTCACCCCAGTAAGGATAAACCAAGTTACACATAAACTAGGTCTTCTTAATCTGGATAAAACTCATTTCAAATTCTGTGGCTACTTTGCGTGTATTCTCTCCCACAAATTATATGTTGTTTGTTTGATATCTCCGGCGTGGCTGCGCTTGATGTGAGAGTTGTGAAGGTGCCTACTTATCTAACCCCTCTACTTCGATTACTGGTTTCAGGAGACGGTGAGTCGTTGTTAGGGGAACGGTGGCTGTCCTCGTGACCGTGCTCAATTTAAGTAGTGGTTCCATCTAGTGTGGAGCGGACTACGGCTCAGTCACCGCCTTGTGTATGTCTGCTACGCATGAATCCCTAAATGTATGAACGAGTAAATGCTGCTTTGTAATTTAAAGGTGATACTTGGCTCACATCCACATGCCCCCGGTCTTATTAGTTCATCGGGTTTAGACTGGAAAATAGGGTGTGTGGATGGAGTTGTGGGTTAGGATGTGAAGCCACCCTTGGTCCCTCTGTGGCTGTCCTACAGGAACCGCAGTGGCAGACAACTTTGAAACCGCTTGCCCCTAACCATTCAGATAAGATTTTTAGCTGCCAGTGTGCGTGACTAGACATAAAATAGCAAAACTAAGCTAAGTGTATTTCAACTGTTGACAATCTGTCGTGTCAGTTTGTACTTCATTCCTTTACCTTGCTGCACAGAACAGCTGGCCGTCCCATTTGGGCGTGTCCTTGCTCACACGATTGAAAAAATATATTTGGGACATATGTTGCGTATTGAAGTGTATAATTTTCCATATAGGTATGTTTATTAAATATCTCACTCGCTGCACGTTTCGTTTAGCGCATTGCTATATTATTCCTGGGCTTTGTCTCGTTATCACTACCACAGGTCGTAGTTATTGTTTTGCGTATGGCATGCACATGCGTTCTGTATTAACACCGTCTACGGATCCGAACTAGTGAGTATTACACTTACGTCACCAATCCGCATTTTTCTATAAATTGGGTGAACATGTGCTTCACACAACTGCTGAGGAAAAGGATTTGGGAGTCTTGATTCAGTCCGACCTTGGTTGTTCAGCCCAGGCAAAGAAAGCCTCGAACGCGAGCATTCGAAACTTGGGCCTTCTCAGGCGCACATTTGGACGCTTCGATCCATCCGTTTTTCACCAACTTCTAGGTGCATACATACGACCACACGTGGAGTATGCAATACAAGTCTGGCAGCCGTGGCTGAGGAAAGACCTCTCTGATTTAGAGAAACCTCAACGACGCGCAACGAAGAACGTGAAAGGTTTAGGCCAGTTACGCTACGAAGACAGACTGAGATCGCTCGGGATATTTAGTGGTCAATATCGAAGACTACGGGGAGATTTGATTTTGGCTTATCAGATTCTGACAGACCCCAATCATACCTGCCGCCATCTGCTGGAGCTCAGTAACAACAACACCCTGAGAGGCCATCATCTGAAGCTGGCAGTGCAGTACAGCCGTTTGGAATGTCGACGGAATTTCTTTTCCGTGCTTGTTTGCCAAGCCTGGAATGCTCTCCCAGAATCTGTAGTCAGTGCACCAAACCTGATCGAGTTCAAAAATCGAGTTGATAGTGCACTCACTTCATAGCACTCTCTCCCGTAGTACAGTCTACTTTTGAGAGGTCAAAAATCCATACTCTAAAATAATTTTCCCTCACGCTTATTTCAACAGTGGATTTATATTTTGACGCTTCAAACTCAAACACTTTGCCCCATGCGAATTTCAAGGAGCGGTGACTCTTTTAACCAAATACTCCATACCTCATGATCCCCTCCGGAGTTATAGTGGACTATTATTTGGACACTTCAAACTCGGTGAGTCCACAAGCTTGTAGTGACTCGCTGTTAAACGATTTTACTGAATTGGTTTCCACTGAATTTTTCACACTTCTATGATTTTCGCACTGATCACCCTACGGGATTTGTCAAGCTTTAGCTTTTATACCCGCATAAATCCATTGTTCCATTGTTATTCACTGGATCACTGCATTTTGCCTGCTTGTTACCGGAAACGGATTGCGGGGTGTTCAACGTAATCACTGAAGGAATCGCACGAAACGAGACGTATATTTACATAAAATTCAGATTCATTTTCGTTGTAGTGCAGTAATAAGTAAGTAAATAATTCACACCAGCTGCATTTTGCAAGATGTCCCAGAAGGAGGGACGCTTGTAACTTATGCACCTCATTTCCAAAGTTTGACCGTAACATGCCGAAATATGACAACTGATGGCGATGTTTCGGAAAATAAAACCGCCCTCATGTTTCGCCGTCTTCGCTTTTAGCACCCGGAATAAATGTTGCAATAACGCACTTTCCTGGACAATTTTCGTAGTTACCCGCTGAGCGTTGAAACGAGTGGTAAACCTTGGTTTGTTTGCAGGATGACGTGGAAGTCACGCCAAAGTTTATAATGTAGCTATACATCAACGTACTTATCCTGTTGCTAGCTTAGCGTACGTAAAGGTGGCACATTTTTGGATGCTTAACCGACCCGCCTTCTTCGGTGCATATTGTCAGTGCATATTACGGCTAATGGAAAACTTCAGATATGCGTAAGTTCATGAATGTCACTATTCCTAAGCTGAGTATTGGCGTGCGTCTAAACCACCGTTTATCACTAGCTGGATCGTTGGTAAAGATGGATCTGAGTTTTGTGATCGTGGGTCAAAACGAGACTGCAACATAACCTTGTCTGTTGGGTTACTTACCTCATCGACTCATTAAGCTATACTACATGGGGCCTTGGACCTCCTAAAAGCTACGCCTACCTGGCTGGGCAATTATTAGAGGGCAGACGAAGTCAGTCTCCTGGTCCTCCAGGATGGGAGTTTTAAAAGGGGTTGCATGCATTTATGTAAAACCGAATCTTTGCCACATCCACTGTCATACGGAAGGGCTTTTGAATAAAAGGCTTTGGTTGAGGAACGTAATCATCTTTCTGCTAGGCCCGGGCGCACTGGCAGTATCACAACTCACTTGCAAATATAACATTTTCTTCAAACATAAAGTTCATCCTGCGTTGGTCGTCGCGCAGGTTATCAAGGGTCATCTTATCTGCTGCATACAGCAAGGCGAATAAGCGAAAACATGCTACCGTTGGCACGACCTTTTTCCTTTTCTACCTGTTTCTCTTATTCCCCTCATTACTAGCCTTCTTCTTATAATTCCCAGTGTACTTGACAGCAGCCGCAATGTCACTGGAGTCAAACCATCTGTGGATATTTTCCCTCTCCCACCAGTGGACACAAAGTACCAACAGCTTATTATATGTTTACACTGTCCCGTTTCCCTGGTGACGTTAAAAGTTCGCAATTTAAGACAAATAGTTGAACTGGCTGTACCCGCACGCATATTGGTAATGACGTGCGTTGTGTTTCCCAACCTAGAATCAATGACACTCACGGGGTTGCTGAATAAACTACACCAAGCATGTCCTCTCGCTATCGATTACACGCATCCGGAGTAGCTAACGCGGCAAACACTGGCCAAGCTGGATTGGACATTTTTATCAGATCCAAGGCCGAGGCACCGTTGGGTGATTGGAGTCCCGTGATCAGCCGTTTGACCACATCAACTAAGGTTGTTTCACGGATTAGCATTATACGCTGCTCTTAGTACATTCTCTTTATGCCATCACCGACTGCAGTTTTTGCTGCTAAGAACACATTTTAACACGAACTGTGCATTCTGCTGGGCATCGATACCAGTTCAAATAACATGATTGCTTCAGGGGATTTGAATGTGCATACATGTCGTCAGAGCTCTTCTGAAGCTTTGCTAAGTTGTAAGTATGGACTTAACTCCGTACGAACTGACATCGGCGAGCCCCTGTTAAAGATGGTGAGGAGCAGCAGCTCTTTTGAAGTATACCACTTTTAGACACAGTGCGAGCCGAAGCGTCAAATGCCTTCCTCCTGTAGCTGGTGACCAATGGATAAAAATTGATCCCATTGACATAAGTTGCTGATGGCAGGTTCGATAATAATAATAATAATAATAATAATAATAATAATAAGTATATTTCGCCTGATTAGAGAAACTGTGTCTATGGCGGCAGAGATCAATTTGTACAGAAGGATCCATGCTCATGCATTGGTGGCATGCATAGGTGGAGTATTGGATATGCGTTTTCTATATTAACATTCTACCGGATGGTTAAGGCTAAAGATTAGTTCTGAAAACCATGGTGTTTAAATGTTTTGAGCCCCTCTTGGAAACTCTCATCGAGGGAGTTTACCTTTGCTAATATAGAGCTTATAGTAATTAGATCAAGGTAATTGGTGAGTCTGCTTCTAAATGTTGCGACATTGTCACGTAACCTACGTTATTGCTGGTTTAATCCACCGATAGCTGTATCACACCAGAAAGAAACTAGAGCTGACATTCTTTCTAGCTTTAGGTATATTCAATGTAAAATCTTTGTTGCGAAGCGCTCGAGTTGAGCGATGTTAATTGAGTGTAGTGAGGTTGGAATAGGTCTTTTGTGCAGCATGTTGAAAAGCAGCAAAAAGTGGAGCTTTATTCGTCGAATCCAAATTGGTTCGAGATGAAGTCCATTGCAGCGTTCGCGAGAACTCACAACAGAGTGCTTAGTGTTCAGTAAATGACCTCCGCAGGTGCTGAATAGCAATTTTATCACTCTTTCTCATATTGCCCTATATTATGCTGTAGTATTCGAGGATGGATGGAGTAAGCAGCTTGAAAAGCTCAACTATATCACGAGTTGTGTGTATTTAGTTTGATATATTGAACATAGACTATCTGGAACGTGCTACGTGGTATTTGGCTTTTTCGGAGAAGTTGAAGGTAGACGAGTACCTAATGCCAAGTTCTCGCTTGGACACCTGTGTAGCGAGGCGCTCATTGTATAGAGTGATAGATCCTTCGGGGATGCACCAGTCGTAAGACATGATGTTTGATTTCTTAGCCGCAAGGTTCATCACACATACGCGGCATCATGGTTCAAGGGAAGGTAGATCATCTTTAATAAACAGTAATATCCTGTGAAGCTCATCACGCGGAAACTTATAGACGATTTTGATATCGTCAGCAAAAGAATGATGTACCATATGTTACAGATGTGATGACGTCATTGATGTAGAGCAAAAATGTAAGGGGAGGAGCACTCTCCCTTGAATAACTCCACTGGTGATTGAGCGTGGGAAAGAGCGCTAATCACCTTAACTGACTACCTAATGACGATCACTCAGGTATGACAAAAGCTAACCTAATAATGGGTCCCGGATCCCAAAGTTCCCCAACTTTTGTAGTAGTCACTTGTGTGGTACTCAGTCGAATACTTGGTGTATGTAAAGAAACAAGATTACTACTGCATAACCGGAATCGATTGATTTTGAAATGTGATTAAGGTAATGCAGTTGACAGGTGGTACATGATCGCATATTGAGAAAAACATGCTGCAAATTGTTGATCAAGCCAATAGAATCAAAAATGTTTATCAGCACCTTTCTGACGAGCTTTTCAAACAGCCGAGCGACTATCGGAGGGTGGTGGATTGGTCGGTAGTTATCAATCGTTTGTTTGAGATCAGTTTATGCTGAGGCATAATAAATGACGCTTTCCATCGGTCTGGAAAGTAGTCAGATTCCAGAGTGAACATGCTCATCAGTAACAATGGTATATCTGGTCCTCCTAGTTTAATGGTGGTTGGTGAAATGCCTTCAGATCCCTACTTGGAGGATGGCCTGATTAATTTGATAACTTGATGGATAACGTTGAACGAGATATCCACTCTGCTTAAGAGGTTTGTTTCGGTAAGCTCTGTGTACACAGACACCTGCTCTGCTTCTCTACTCATTGTAGTGGTAAAATGTCGCTGAATGCTTCACTGATTTCAGATGGGTCATGAAGTACTTGACTCATACAATCAACAATTTCGGTACTTAGAGAAAAACGGTCGCTGGTTATACGGTGCAGTATTTTAGCAAGCTCCCTAACTTTGCTGCTTGTCCGTAGTTCTGTATGTTCTTCATTTCTTCGTCGTGTTAATTGCGCGCGTTCGACTCTGGTGGTAATTTCATACATTTGTAAGACCAGTGAAAAATCATGGGTCTTTCTGTATCTTGCTGCAGAATGCTGATTTTCTAGCTGATTAAGTGTTCCACGGAATCTTTGGAGACATGAGGTGTATGAATACATTGTGGAGCAAGGAGGGCTATAGGGTGATGGATTTGTTTGTAGAACTGCTCCACAGCGGTGTGCATACTGGTAGAGAGGAGAAATACATCCCAGTCGGAGAAAGGAATGAACTACTGAAGGCATTGCCAGTTTATCTTATGGGTTGCAACTGTCGTTGTAGAGGCGATTTTAGTGACCATTTTAATCTGGAAGCTGAGTCGGATCATCTTATGTTCGCTGCCAGAGAGATTGTTTAAGATCTGGTTCTGTGGATTAGGTATCCCCAATGTGAATATTACATTCAGAACATTGGCGGACTAGGTTGGACTGGTAATCTAGTGTGTCCCACCCCCAGCTCTGATGAAAGAAAGAAAAGAGGCGTGCAAGTTAGTCGTTGGAGGGCATGACCAGTGTAATTTTGGTAAGATGAAGTCGCTTGACCGTAGCCCGTTCCGGTCTAATAAGGATTTAGCACTATGTTCCTTTACCATTAAATTTACCGGAGAGAGTACCAAGTATCACGCTGGTTTGGCGACTGAAAAATAAAAATAAAAATAAAAATACGTATATTCCCTGTTATACGAGACGCTGTCCTTGGATTGTGGACAGATTATGGGTACAATAATTAGCAAGCTAATGCATGAGTGAAATAAGTAACATGGGGTGTATTATTTCAAAATAATTTGGAATCACGTAACTATTATGTTGCTGTTTTTTAAACCATCTTTAATCACTGTTTCCATATTCCTTAGTCCTTCCTGTAAGTACTAGTATATTGATTCACGCGATAGAAACATAGTCATTGAAAAGTTAGGTCAAGGAATTTTCTAAGCTGAATAGGGGAATGCTCTTACATTTCACAAGACCTGACTGTGGCTGGTAGGCTATTCTAAACGACAGCGTATCTGACGAGGAAGAAGTTGGATAGGATAGTTGTCCTGTTTCTCGGCACACATAATGTACAGGTCTAATTGTGTATAGTTCGAGTGAAGTCATGTTGAATTTTATGTGTAAACAGATTGGATTATGCCTTTTAGGGTATGAGATTGTGTATCAGCGTCAGATTTTGGTTCAGTCGTCGCAACCGAAGTGGCTCAAGCATAAGCTACTGACAGCCCTCCTGATAACTCAGTTTTTGCTTTACGGGAAAAGCGCTTAGTGAATGCTTTGCTGGTTTCCTAAAGCTTTCCTGTTACCCATTCGCATGTTCCCATAGCTGATGCTGCAGTATTCAAGAACAGGAAGTGTACAGATTTTCTGTCATATGTTAGCCACAGATCGTTTAGCACCTGCTGTTTGATACTCAACTTGCTCCAAAAAATTAAATTTTGAAGAGTATCGTACGCCTAGATAACAGCTGAATAGTTTCACACAGATAAGCTCATTTTTCAGTTTAACAGACTGTTCAGGGATTAAACAGCCTTGTGACATAATGCATAGTTTAGTAGCTGAGAAATTTGGCATCCGCGTGTTGCACCGCTACTCAAGTGAATCGAGGTCTTCTTGAACGAACAGCATTGCGATACTGATTTCGTCTTGTCGAAATTTATAAACAATTTTATGTCATCGGCGAACAAAAGTAGCCTAACATATTTTATGAACACCGTGATATCGTTAGTATAAAGTAGGAAAGCAGGGAATCAAATACACACCCATCGATGACACCACTACTGGCTGAACTTGGGGAGGAGTTATGATTACCCAGAGTGACTATCTGGTAACGTTTATTTAGGTATGATGTCAACCAACCATATAGTAGGTTCTCTAATTTCAAAAGACTCGATTCTTTTCAGTAGCCGCTTGTGGGGCACTCTGTCGAATACTTTCTGCATATCCAGTAACAGTATTTTAACTGCATCTTTCGAATCAATGGCTTCTGTGATATAATCCAGGTAGGGCAACTGACGCGTTGTACAGAAACGTTTGTCGAGCAACCCATGCTGGCATTTGTTAAGTAACCCATGACGATGGGTAAATTCCATGATTCCATTTTTAACTAATTTTTCGAGTTTTCTAACGATAACGGGAGTATGTTGGATAGGTCAACACTCGGTGACGTGGTGATTGGGCCACCCTTTATGACGAGGAAAAATAAACGATATTTTCCAATTATCCGGAAATAGTTAGATTCTAAGAACAAGGTGAACATATTTAACGAAAGCAGTAGTATGTCAGGTGCACCAACTTTAATAACTGATGGGGGATGCCGTCAGAGACTGGTTTGATAGACTTCATGGTCTGGAGGATGGTCGAAAGAAAAATCTCGACATTATCTATGCCGTTTGTTGTAAGTTCCGGTCAGCAAGGTATAGGGTCGGTTCCTACGTTCATGGAAGCAGCGCAAATATGCTAAACGCTTTACAAATAGCAGGTAGTCGTTAAGGTGGCGACCCTCCTCATCAATAAGTTTTTTACTCAAAGACATTCGATTATTTGTTCTACGACGGAGTAACTTGGCCATTTCATTTCCTTTGCATGTCATCTCCAAAGCATTCTCCTCTTCCTTTCCAATCCGTTTCATTTGTGAGAGCTTGATGCAGGCGGTGCATTCGTGCAGCATTACTACTAGTTATGTCTTTATTTTTTCTGAATTTCAAGAGTAGTTTTCTCCTTTTCAACCCAGGTTGCATTGCCTTGCGTAACGAATATTCGTTCCCTATTCCTAATGACACTAGGATTCAGTGAAAAGGGATCTCCGCCGCAATGCAATATCCAGCCGCATCCGCTTGCGTCACTATCATTCGCCACCGCACCAGTCGCTTTATAGCAGAGAGTTCTGTGAACCTGTCGCTATCCAGAATAATCCATCCGGGTGGCTCTGAGCACAATGTGACCAGATGTACTATTAAGCGCAAGCTAAAGCGGAGACTGCGTTTGGACAAGGAAGCCTGGTGGACCAGTCGAGTTCAAGTAATGGAGGAAGCAGGAGACGTCGGTAGTAATCGTCAAACATTCCAGCCGATACGCACAAATTGTCCTACGAAGCAAAGTGTCAGTGAAACGATCGGAGATAGCGCATTTGCCCTAATGCACAGGGAAGGGCAAATATGGCTCGTTAGATGGAGCAACTTTGTGCAGTTCAATTGTTCCTTTGGGTCTGGATCTCTTTCTACTCAGGTATTGCAAGCTGAAACATTGCTGGTTAGTTTGGAGACTTCATAGTATGCTGGGGTCTGAAACTCAGTCGCAGCTTTTAATCGTTTTCTTGCTGTTGGCCCGAATTTCCTCACACCTGCACTATTCACGAGTGGTGGTGTAGAACTCTGCAAAGCACTGACCTCCCTGTTCGAACAGGTCTAGTAGGTAGAGACCAACCCAGCTAACTTGTTTTGAACAAATTATTGTGGTGGTATAATAGTAGGGCAAGCGCACCGGAGGTGCTAAGCACACAGATGTTAGCCTACGGCTAGTGGCGACGAAAGTACTGACCTCCATTCTCGTTCATCGCCCAATTACGGAACGAGAATCACGGATTAGGAAGAGCAGACAAGCTTCCGCCGAAGATGTTGCTGTATAGACCAGACATTCACTTTGCGGTGGGTGCTAGAGCACTGTCGCACTACAGCAGGTCGACAAAAGCTGTGTTCCTTGATTTGAAGAGTGAGTTCGACTCAGTCGACCTAAGATTTCTTTCGAATTACTTGTGTTGATGTTTGTATCCGAGCAATATGCTGAAAATTTGCGTGTTCCATACCCGAACACGACAGGCGACGTCAGGTCTACGGTATTATTAGGTACTTTTTTGTTAACGAGTGTCGTTCTTCAGGGTTTCTCAAGTTTACCATGTTAGTTTACCTTCGTCGTGGACACTACTACAGAGTGTTCTCTTGCGGATCCTCATGATGCAAAAGTTAAGATGCTGTCTGGTGAAAAGCTAGATCTTGTTTATGCATCAAGTCCACTTTGGTTAACTGTTGTTACCAACTATTTAAATAATATGTAAAGTAAGGCGACTCGAATAACAGTAAAAATTTGCAGACCTGAGTGGACGATTAAGAACACAGGCATTGTCCTCTGTAATTCGGATACACGCAATTATTCAATTTCAGTGAATATGTGCTTAAATTTAAAATATAGTCCAGATAATTTAAGATGAAACATTTTGTAATGGGCTGAAGGGGTCAAACAGAAATATCCTGAGGATGCACTTAATATAACTATCTACTATCGGTTGTCTATTTGACAGTCTAGTAGCATCTACCAAATCTATCCCGGAAATTTACTGGCTCCAAAAATTTCCTAACGCTGGAGTACACCTGAATCTGTCACCCGTGGAATGCTCTCCCAGAATCGGTCGTCTCTGCACCGACACTAACAGTATTTAAAAGATGGTTGGACGACGCACTCATCCACTTACACTTTGTTACTTAACACTACGTCTCCATCCTACACCTGGAGTTTACCATGGAATTATTTGTTGTTTGCTGCGGGTGCTGTGAATCTAAGAGGATCTCAGGACTGCAGCGGAGCAAACGATAAGTTCTTATTTTCAAATTTAAAGCATTAACTAGTTTACTATCCTTAACATCATTATTGTTATGTTGATATCCCCACCAACTATACAACGGGACATGTAAAGCAACGCTTCTTAACCCGTCTAAATTCATTTTTTATTGTTCATTGTCTTATATAAGCTGGGACAAACACGGCATGCCGTCACATAGATCAGTGGTTAGCAAAAACGTTAGAACCCAAAAGAAGATGAATCATTCAACATTTTTTCGTTACTGATTTATATTCGTACGACATAATAAAGATGAGGACCTCAAGGAAAAAAGTGCTTGCTTGATGTATTCTTTTTAAGCCATTGCTAGAATCGGTAGAATAGTTATGCAACTGCGTGCACGAGAACAGGACGTTTATGTTGTACCCTGAATAAGACTGAAATAATTGATTCTGTGATGTATTTCTCGTATATATCTTCTTGCCATCGGTACACATTTCTGATAGAATGACGGGATGGCTATTGGGTGCCTTATTAGACATGTATACCTTCACATATTTCTTGTAAAACCAACAACGCTTTCAGTGAGTCCTTTTATAACTCGTTCCCAAATTTACTATCACATTTTTGGACGAAATATAATTAGTGATCAATAAATATTCAAGCGAAGACATGGCGATGGAGTGTATTAATGCGCACCCGGCAAATATGTTCCTCGGCCTCCTTGAACAAGTGTGCCAACTCTCTTTTCTGGGTGTACACCTGTGATGGATGACTAGTGATTAGGTTTTAAAGATGGTTAACAGAAAGAAAATGCAGGCTGATAAGTACTCCAGCCTCAACGGTTTCGTTATACTCAAATACAAATAATCTAGTACACAGTCTTGCCTCCAGGGCTCAAAAGTGCTGTTCAGAAGAAGCGTCAGGTTGCACTCCATGCGGAACACCTTATGCAAAAAGGAGTATCCGGGTAGATTTTCCAGCGCAACACGCAGCTCAATATTACATTGAATACTTAGCACCTATTAGAAAAGAAAGCTGCCTTCATTAGCCTTAGTTTGGAAATCAACTACACTGATGTGCAAATAATACCATCACGAGAAAAGATAATGCCTTCTGAGCTGCTGAACTCCGAATTCTCTTCGCCATCTACCCGGGTTTTATTTTGTGTAACAAAAATAGACTGTCGAAGTTGACCGTTTTTTCAATAAACTTTTGACTTGTGGGCACAAGTGGTGCAAACACGTATTGGTCAAGTTGTTCGTCAGTTGACAGGTAGCCTTAAGGAACATAGTTCACAATGTTTGCGGAACAGGGTCACTGAATTTTGGACAAGCGGGAGATTGTCCCATTTAAACAAATCAGGTCAATGGGTTACAATTCCGAATGCGACTGATGTGTTTTACCAATTTCCCATAAGCAAATCGAAATAGTGATCCACCGCAACCGTGTTCCTTTGAAAATCGCAACATCCACGTCTAACAAGGTTTTCCGCAGCAAAAGCTATTGCGACCTGAATGTGCCAACCCCCGGCACGCTGGAAAAAGCATTACGCGCAATTGTTATATTCACCCAAATCAAACAGTAGTTAACCTAACCATCACTCTGAATTCCGTTCCGGCATTTGAGTGTAACCTCAGTCAACCATTGCGAGGAAGAGAGCTACGGAATATTTTCTAAATATCGATCAATGCCTGTAAAAATCACCGTCCATTTTCTTGTATGTTAACTTTCTACCATCCGTACCGGTCCATGAATGAAGTGCTGATAACAGCTATTTTCCTCAGACATGTGTTTCTGCAGCTTTTATTGAGACGGAATTAATTAACATCAGCAGTTGTAGGTGTGGAACAAGAGCATGCACGCAATTGGTAATTATGGAATGTCGATGTGAGCTGCTCATGCAGCGCGCATGAAGGTGCAACTAGGCAGCATGACATAGAGTTTGGTCAGCATAAGATGGGAAGAGAGTTTCTAGACTGTTTTATTATTGGAAACACGGTAAAAGGTTATTATGTTTGGGCAGAGCTTAAAAATATACTTAGAATTGTAAGTGCTACATTCGTAGACCATTTAAATCGGATCACCTGATGAGTTGTTGTGAATGTTCCTATTCGACGGTTGATTTGATGATACGGCATTCTGTCTTGGTAATGTAAACCACGTTTCGTTCAAGGGACATGTCTTGGCCAAAGAACATCCGGGTGCCGATGCAGTTGCTGATAACAAACACCCAGTAACTTTTGGGATGCATAAAAAGCAGGAGTGCGTGCATAATTTCGCTTGGATGAAGATCTTATCTTTTCATACTATTTTATCGAACCACCTGCAGACCTACTGATATTGCCGATTAAATCCACCGCTACATTGAATGTATATTTATTTGGTCAGAGGCAAATGGTTGGCAGTAATGTTCTTGTACATTGAGGACTAGGTAGTTCTCTCTCCATTCGCTTATACTTAAGAAGAAATTGAGCATTGCAACGTAGTGTGCTGTTGACGTCAGCCTAATTTCAGGCGTTATACTGTGGATTTTGCATCAGTATCGTTACTGCGCAAAAACGTGTTTGACTATTTCCATAGATTTACATTACTCTGGTTTCCCTGCAAAGGGTGCTTATGACTGTTAAGAGAATAAGTTTCCTTAAGTGGTACACACGTTGTTGAATATTTAAAGATATACATCGACATTAATAATACAAAAAGAAGTTATAGTGAAGTCATGTTGGAGAATGGAGATGACAGTTTCCGGACTATTTTGCTCCCGAGTATCGGCCGGTAGTGGCGCAAAGGAACTTTTCGTCTTTGTCCCTGATACTGCAATACGGCATTAAGGCTTATGAAATGTGCATGGTACCCACTCGACATATAAGTACCTAGACACATTTTGGGTGCGCTATTTTATGGATACGTAACTTCTTTCAAAAAACAATGTAGCAATAGCCTTTGTGATATCAAAATAACTTTTGCTACGAGCCGGCAAGGTATAAGACAAGTTATTCACTGTTCCTGCTATAACGTCTTAAGCTCGCATTTAATGATCTATATTTGCGAGTTTCAAATGTCAGTTAAAATGTATAATTGTTTCTACAACGCTTAGAGTAGGACCCTGTACGAACTTCGGATGCGCGTGGTCAAAACGAGCCGTTTATTAATGGCAGCTTTAATTAGCCACCTTGCCTGCAATGGTAGACCACGAATTTTTCTAGAACAATTGCATATTTATTTGCTTAGCTTCAAATGGTTCGCTATGCAGAATTAATAATTACACCAAGTAAGCTGGAGTAGAGTGGACGAAATAAACCTTTTTACGAATTTAAGGTACTTAAATCTGTCTTCGATGAATGCGCAATTAAATTTATCACTATAAACGTGCGCTTCTTGGATCGTTGGAAATGGTGATTCAAATTACGACGCGTGGAGGCTCACTGGCACGTCAGTGACGGGCGCACACTTTAGGCTTAGATCGAAAACGCTTCTGTCTGTTTCCTACAGAGTTTCCTACAGAGTTAATCAGTAGACAACTACAAACATGATGCGTTACATGACATGTCATTGTGCTACGTAATGCATGTCAACCTGACAAAATCCCTCAGTGGGGTGAGCCTATTATCTCTGTGAGGCAACAAAGCGTGTTTCTTATTCGTTGCTACGGATTTGTTTTCATGCGATGGTGTAATGTGTTTTTTCAGACTGTCTTGTTGTCATTCGACAGATGTGATATGCTTCACCGATTGTAGGTATGATAAATTCCACCGCTGCGTTTCGTTGCATTTATCTGATTTGCAGCCCTAGTCATTCGCATTGAAATGGGATAGCCATGTATGCAATCGCTGATAATCCATTAGATAAATGCTTTGCTTTCCATCAGCAGGTCACACGGTCAAAGTCTTTTGGACGGTATCCAGCTTTTACGGTGTTTATGTACATGAAGTGCCTAAGCAAATGGCTGGGCTAACCTTCACATTTGCACACATTTCAATTCTACGCCACGGAGATTAATCCTGTTTTTCCAGGTTTTCTTATTAACTAATTCGTAGACAGATTCATCAACCTTCCATACAGCAAGTAGATAGTAAAACCGCAAAGGTTATTTGGCCGGGCTTCAATTCCAAATAAACGGATTACCTGGTTACGCGTTGAAAACAACCTAACCAAAGGCAAAAGGCTTTGCAGTGGAAGACATCATCTTGACTTGTATATCATTCGCTATACTCATGTGGTACTCATTTGATTAGGACAAGGCAAGGCGGATTGCCCATTACTTAGAGGAAAACGCTGAGTTTACGTCTACCAGCGAGGAGTACCTTGGCAAGTAGTTGGTATAGACTTTGTAAGTATAGCTAACGTTACCTGTTACAGAATTAATCTCATGCGACACGGGTTTGGATCACCTATTTTAATCCAGCAAATTTTGGAATGTACGTGGAGAGCCTACTTAAGCTTTCTCATTTTCTCTAATGTTCGATTCGGAGAATGCCATCCTACAGCTAATTCTTTTCGCTTGCAAGGAAAATATCTTACACCTGCAGTGCTCATTTGATTCAAGGTAATGCCGTCTGATAGGTAGATGTATAATAATTCGACAAGTTCCGACGTTTAACTACCTAAGCAATACCAGCTTATTGTTGCCCAACGGAACTTTCTGAATCGGTCAGTGCGCGAACTGAAGCAGCACACGCGAGGACGTTACGCTAGGCAAGCCATATATGGCGCGACTTTAGGTAAGTCATCCATGGCATGACGGCGGAGTCGGCCTCAGTCCGCTTCCGGGTGTCCCAGGACGCATGGATTTTGGAAAAACGGTCAATGGATTTCTCACGGGTAATATAGCAAATGTTCAACATTTTTCCGCAGATAAGTAGTGTGAGCAAAAGTGCTGTTTCAAAAATCGCGTAGCGGTGGACTTACCGCAAATTTCGTGTGTACGCTTTATTAGATTAAGTTGTTTCGTGTCTCAGTAACTTGGATTTAATCATCTACTTCAGGTGGTGCAGTGCATCCTAAAGCCGAAATTTAGATTCGGAGAAGGTAGCAACGATATGACCGAATGAGGAAACAATTTCTACGGGTGTGAGACGAATGGATTAAAGGTTGCGGTGATATTCCAACTGGCTATACATTGTCGACAGATAAAAATGGTGGTCTCTCCCACTGATGTGGATTCGCAAGAAAACTGAGGTCACATTTTAGCCTAGTGTGCCACATTTGAAAAACGCACTCCGCATTAAGCATTTCCAAAAATGTGGTAAGATCAAACCGTTCCAACGTCCTTCTTAGTAAAACCAAGTGTAGGCTGGATTGTTCCACTGCTTCTGTGACATATTTTGAACCACCGAGATCGTCCTGCACAGTTGTCTTATGATCGCTTTTCCAAAAACTGCACTGCAATACCTTTTCTCTTAATAAATATTCGTGATTTTGGAGTCGTATGCACATTACTTTGCACCTGACAGTTTTAAAATCGAGCCTCTTTTGTGCTAAGCGCTCGTAGTCTATGTTGGCGTCCACTCGCTTGAATGCCCACCAAAGCTTGAGATCATTCGCAAGGAGTAGTATGTGCGACGTCAGCACTTCCGCGAAAACCTTATAAGCAGAAGAAATAACGGCAGTCCCAGTATCAACCCTTGAGGTACGTCACAGTTAACCTCTATTGTTTCGGACAGGAAGCAGTGAACCCCTATATTCTGGGGTTGATGAAGTATGCATTAATGCGTCTAGCCCAGTAAAATGTCACCCATCCCAGATCTCCGATGCGTACGAACAAGTAGTTGATGATCTAGGCCAGGAATCAAGGTAGGCGACATTGGCTGATTCCCAAACTTCAATGGATTCCGTATAGCTGACACGGGCTAAAAACGATTAGAGGAACATGGGCGGTTTTAGCGGAATCATGCGGTGCATGAAAAATAAGCTTGCAAATTCCTGAATATTCCCTAAGTGCATCTGCGGGTACAGAAGGATTACTTTCCTTGTAATTGGGGGGATTTGTACGCTTCCATATGGTTGGGGCTTGCGACTCCTCGATACAGCGCTAAAAGAACTGGAATAATATTTGATTACAATCGTGGCTACTGCAAGCAATGACTTGGGGCACATTTTATCCGGATCAGGTGAACTATACTCGCATAGTAACATCAGTCTCTCAAGCGCAGCTGCGTATCTGAATTCGTTGTGGTTAAGTCCTTGTGGTGATGTGATATATATGAGGATGTTGTAAGATGACGATGCGTACTGGAAAATGCTAGTGTTAGCTGCTTCTTGGAAGTTTGCGCCTGCCATAATGCGGCGTATTAATGGCGGAATATCCCCCAGAATTTTGCGGAGTTTTAACAGTTGTAAATAGCCTAGGATAGAGGTAAGATTTCTTCCCCAAATCCTGTTGATGTTTTAATTTATCTTCTTTGACCAGGTTGACATAGTGGTCTCGCTCGAATACGCTAGGATTCCAGTTTCCGTTGTTTCGATATTAAATATGTGCATTCCAAAGGGTATCGCCCTTGGACTTTCGTTCTCGCGTCTTACCCTTCCGAAAGAACTTTGCTTTTCTGATCTAGGGATTTTAGTCACTGATGCTTTGGCTACTGTTGTGTGAGAAGAACAAAACAGCCAAACAAAAATAGTTAGAATCAACCGTCTTGTTCCATAAAACGGAGTGTTCCATAGCTTTATTATGCTTGATAACTGGGAACAATTAATAACAAAACTACTATCTGTAGAAATCCTCAGACATCTGCAAAATGGTAAAAAATGTGTACAAAATGTTCGGAAATATATAAGCTTCCTAGTAAAGCATAACTGCTCTATGCATTCATCGGTACTCAAATGGACTCCGGACAACAGATCCTGGATGTTACTATGTCGGAAGTGGTTCCTATGCGTTCTTAATCCATATTCGCGAGACAGTGGCCTACAGGTTTTGCAAACCATCTCTGTTCTTACTACTGCAATTAAATGTTATACAAACACGTAGCGTCTCAAATAAATATACGATGGATAATACACAGATGGTAGGTTGACTTCATAAATGACAGTTGCTATCAAAGATAACGAGGTTTGAGTACTCAGCAAGCATAGAGACAAAATAAAATAAGAACATTCTGTCCGACTGTAACCTGTGGGATTAGGAAATCCAGAACATATAGTAAGAACGAAGATGAAAGACAGTTAAAATATGTTGAACACTGCAGCTTTCTCCGCTACTGTGTGCAACTGTGAATTTCAAAACTTCGTGTTCTCCGAATATCCTATAGGCAAGTTGATTCAATCTGACCTCGACTAATGAGCAAACTCTGCATAACCTTCTGTTTGTGTGAACAAGTACATGGCCGTGCGATTGGTCGAAATGTAAGTTGACCACAAGTACCAAACATAATCAATCACAGTTCCTTAAGATATTTTCCTGTGCGACCAACTCTGAGCGGTAAGATGCTCGATTAGGTACGGCACATATGATTGATATTATGTAAGGGCATTCAAAGAAGTAACGCTTTTATATTAGAGAATGAAATTGCATGGTAAACTGCATCAGGGTCGTCATGGTAGGGCTCAGATAGACAAATGGCAAGACGGGTCTCCAAAGTAATTTCATAGCCTGCCTTACAGTTTAAGATGAGCTGCGCTATATAGGAGTTAGATATCAGTCATGGGGTCCGCAGTCCTCACCCTTGGCTTAGAAGGAAACGTCGCTAGCTAGTAAGCGTGTGCTGATGAGAACGATTTCGACAGGTTTCGGCAGGTGCTGATTATCGTCGAGTACAACTTTGAGGAAACGGCCGTCTGGCGCCTTCTTGGATATGTGCTGCCTGCCTTTCCGAGTCTAACTGCGAGGAATCTTGCCTAAATAAGTAAATCCCCAGTACTCAAAAAAGAAATATATTAGTCGAATTCGCAGATGTCATACAGTTTAGTTACTAAAAAGTCCGCGTTGAAAATTTCCTCAGCAAAGTTACGGCAACTTTGCACGGTAAGACCGGTTTCTAAGTTATTTGGTCTCGTCAACAACAGATGGGCAGTTATTCCATCCCAAGATATAATTTGAAACCTAAGCCACTGAGTAACAGGAAGCAGCAAAGTCTGTCACAACGGTTACTAACATTTTCACAGCGTGCGGAACAGTTTGCTACTGCAGGCTAAGTAATCAGTGGAATATAACACTGCGAAACAAAAAAATACGAAAATCGTGATGTTCAATTTTATTCTTTTTCAATATAATATGGTAACACAAACGGTATGTGAAAAATATTTAAAGGGAAATTATAATAAAAATCAGAACCGTCGGTTAGCTAAGTAGCACTGGTGGGGATATAACTCACCAAAGGTGTATGATTACAAAAGTTATTAAATTTTACCACGTACTGTTTTACCGATATATACATAGATGTGGTAAATTTAGCATTAACTTGAACAATGCACAAATCCAGCTTGAAGATTTAACTTCCAAATAAAAACATGAATGCTCAACATCCCTCTCGCAAGTGAATTATTGAATTTAATCCTCGGCATTTTTATGTTAGTAATATTACTCTTACAATCGTTTTGGCCGAAGCTCTAGTATGCACTAACCTTTAGAAATTAATCTGTGTAAAATTCGCCTACATGCATTACCTTAGAAAGGAAAAAAGACAATTCCAGCTGTATGATTTCCTTCCAATGGAGAGGAGGATTTTCTGGCAAATAAATGCACAGTATATATATATATATATCTGTAAAATTAAACAGCCTTTTAGTGAAAACACATAAAAGCATTGTTGTTACATTGCGCATAGCAGAAAAATGGCAACAAAAGCTTGCTATAATTAGAGCATATTAAGTGGAGTTATTATAAACCAGTTGAGACTGAATATACAGATTCGAAACCGTGTCGTCAACTAAGAAAATCTCCCTATGCTCTCGCATTCAGTGCCTAGAACTTACGGAGAAACCCTGAAAATAAAAGGATGTTAATTAATCATCAGTACGTGTATAAATGTGCACAGTCCTATTAAGGGTGAATGTCAACAACTAAGTTATTAAACATTTACCAAAGTTAAGCTATATTAAGCGACCTCGAATTCGGGATGTCGGATGATATCATCTGATAAAGAGAAATGCTTATACAATATTCTAGGATGACAGCGATGCCAGAATATAGGTGTAGCGAAATTAAAATGATGTGGTAAACCGGTACTATTTGCACGCAATGCGAAATAGCTAAATAGTGCTTAAATGCGGAAAGCCATGGTTTCGCTGGAACAATAGAATGGCATTTGGAAAGGAAAACAAAATCATTTTAATGGCACCGGAGTTGAGAAATCAGCAGTCTTACGTTTGGACGTAAACCTAGATTCATGTAGCGTCCAAGCTAAACTGACTAGCTGGGTGTGCATGATACGACACTCAAACTGGACCCACTACTGTTAACAAGATTTGTTACGTGTGACGATACATTCAGCTATTCATTATGAAATTTACCTCGAGGTGGGATAGATCTCATCGATTGTAATATAATAGAAATCAAAAATGCAACTGAGATACGCCGACTGAGTCATACTAATGTATGGAAATCGTTCTGGGGAGCTAACATCCGGCTACTGTGCCACAAACAGCGTAACATTATGTCGAGGTTTGTTCATAGCCATGTAATCAGCTGTATCTAGCCAAATATGTTTATCGTCTTTCGGTCTCCATCCAGAGCTCAACTCCGAGGTAATAATCTCCATTCCTCTTGACTAAGTTATCGCTTGACCACTCCTGCTGTTCTTCCATCCACACCAACAGCGAGAAATCTACACTCGTCGTGGAATTCGTTTGTCTGGCATGCATAACACGTGGGCCGGTATTGGAGCTTGGTGCGCAACACAACGGTGCCGAGTGGTTCAATTCCCCTTCCCGTGTCACTAACAAGGCGTCGAACATGCTCATTGCTCACACGGTATTCCCATCAGATATGACCCAAACTGAGAAGACACATGTGGTAAAAAGAAATACTAGCTTTGAATCGGCTGATCAAATGTAGCAACTTCACAACCACCAGCAGTGTTGAACGTAACATTTACCATTTTGGGAACTGGTGATGTCAAGCTGACGTCATAGGTGGCGGTTAGGAAGTGCTACTAGTGTTTTAATTACACGTCTTGTGACCTCTTCTACAATTGCAACGGCAGCAATTCAATAGTATAATTTGTAGAATCTTTAAACGCCTTCTAGCTGATCCACCGCAAAGGACAGCGCAGGAGGAGTCTGTGCAAATCTTGCATGAAAGGTGAGCATTTGTGGGGTGCAAAGCATGACCTGACACTGTTGACAACCATTGCTAATCAGCCCAGTGACACTTGGCAAGAGAGCTGTCAGGGAGCTGTCATAGATTAAGGCAATATCGTTGGCATATTCTAAGACAAGAAATCAAACAACTGGGAGATACTTCACACCTTCTGACTTGCGTCCTGTGGAACTGCTCTCCATGATTCCGTCAATGGCGGAGTTAAAAAGGATAGCTGACAACGGGCATTCTTGTCTCACATTGCTGGAGATATTGATGGGCGGCGACAGTTTGCCATATGCACTCTTGGAATGCCATACGCGTAGGTCGCTTGGGTGACATTTATATATTTCTGGGGCACACCACATTTTAGCAGGCATTCTCAAAGTGCACATCGATCAACTGCACCGAAAACACATTAGATATTGAGGAAACCGAAAACAGTGAGCCGCCAATGTATGTATCGGTGCTTACACAACTGACAAAATTAGAGTTGTGGATGTGTCTCCGATCTAGACGAAATCCTGCTTGCTCCTCACAAATCTTGCCTTTACGAGTGCTACTCAGTCTGTGTAGGATTACAAAGGCAAGCTGTTTGGAGGCGTTAGCAATGAGATAATTTCCACTGTGACTGCCGCATTCCAAAGGGGAGACACCTTTATACATAGAGAAAATAACAGAGCGCCTACATTTTGTTGGGCCATTTTCCCGCTCTAGCATAGTTTCACTCTAACTCGTGTATATCATCTAAAGTTGCAGAGCCTCTGGTTTGGTAATGGGCCGGCTGAAGATATCCTGGTTCTGCGGCTTTATTCAACTTCAGGAATTCCGATCACACGTCCGACTGCTGAGAGGAAGTGCGGATCCAAACCGACAGCAGAGGGAGCGAAACGATTACTGTCCGAGAAAAAAATAACCATTCCGACAGATCAAGTTGTTTTCAAATAGCCTAGCTCAAAAATTCATGCATGTTGACACGTTGTGGTAGGCTGTCCATTCTTCTCAATAACACGTTCACGGATATAAGGTTTAAGCAGTAATTTCTATGATTTAGAAGGAATAACTTTCGATAGTCAGCAAGAGTAGCGGCACATTATATGGTTGACGCAAGGTCAGTCCACTAGGATTCAAGATAAACATTCACGTAAAAACTGTGTTTTACACAGAGCATTTTTCGAGCCTTAATGTGTTCAATACCACAAGGAATGTGATAATGGGAATCAATTAAATTCCAGGAAATATCAACAGCATACAAGTTCATATAACCAGCCAAATTTAAAAAAGCAAACGCGAAACAACCAAAAGAAAAATATACTAAAGAGATCGCTGCAGAAAAGCTGGATGAGCTCAGCAGGTATTGCTACAAACGGTAAGTCACTAATCGAGGTGCCATCGTCAGTGCGTAGTTGAATGGCGTGTTATGGCGTTGAGTAGCGTAGAGAAGCCTCGATGACAGTGCGCTGAGCATGGTGTGAGTGCGTTTTTATATCGCGGTGGATAGTCGTGGAGCCGAGCAATGCTATTGGTTGGGACTTCGATCCGCGTTCAGCTTGGGTGATTGGCAGGTGACCTTTGACCCCCCATTCTTGGGTTTTGTGGCCTTTTGTCTGCTTCCTCTTGCGAGCGTCTCTGCCGTCCGTTCTGGTTGTCTAGCCACACGTTCTACCGGATGCAACCGATCGAGCTGGCGGTCGTTCATCTGTAATGGGGCGTATACTGCGTCCAATCCGGCGTGTCGATTGATTGAATGCGATGTAGAGTACCAGCCTTCCAAAAACTCCATCGTGTGTTTTTACTTCCATGTGCTAGGATATTTGCATTTCCAGATCGAAATGGTGGCCCTCTTTATCTCCATGCGCAGAAAACAATGAGTGTGGATCATGACTTCTGACGGCCGCCTTGTGTTCGGTGATCCGTGTAAAAGTTTTCTTTCAGTTTGTCCCACGAAGTTTTTATATTAGTCACTGCATTTTATCTGGTGGATGACATTGCATTTGTCGTTATGTTTAACTTTACCTTAGGGACTAGAGAGCAATTTCTTTAGGGTGACGCTTGGCTATTGAGCCACAGATAATCCATATGATTGTAGTGATATACATGTTAATAACGAGACTTTCTTGATGTAGGGAAGCACTATCCGTTTTTTTACTTGACCAGATGACTTCTGCTGCTGTTGCTGTGGAATTCGTTACCTTAAACGTTTTCTGCTAATGTATCTCAAGTAACCGTTGTTTCTAAACACCCTATATAGATGTGTTCCTTCCTGTTTCCGCGAGTCTACTGTGCTGTGGTTCGTTTCCACTCCTTTTAACCGGGTATCAATGCAGCTCTTCTTGTGATTCACCGGTTGGTTGCAGTGGTATTTTAATGTCTGGTCCTTATGCTTATTCTTCCGATATACGCAGGTTTCCAAAGATCCGTCTGTATTCCTAGTCACCAGTACGTTCAAAAATGGTAGCCTGTTTTCCTTCTCTAATCCAATCGTAAATTTGCTACCCTCGAAAGTGCAGTTGAGGAAATCGTGCGTGGCCTGTACTCTGTTCAGTTTTGCGATGACAAACCTGTCGTCCATTTATGGTATCCAGCGTTTTGCGTTGATAGATGACAGTGAAAAGCGCTCTAATTTCTGCATTACGGCTTCTGCAATGAGCCCTGAAGTTGGTGATCCCAAGGGGATCCTCTCATTCGCGGGTACACTTGTCCAACAAAGCGGAACTTAGTGGTCATGCAGAGGTTCAGGAGTTCTTAAAAGCTTGCGTTGTATGGTTTTTGTGGGTCTTAGTTGATTCTCAAGTAGTTCCAGCATGGTTTCTTTGGCCAATTCGTGACAGATTGGAGTGAAAAGCGCGGTGACGTCGAAGGAAAGCATTATTTCGTCGTCTTCTATTCTGACTCTCCGCAGTTTGTGGAAGAATTGTTCAGCAATGTTTATGCCATATATGGATCTGGCAACCAAATTTTTTAACCTCCTCCACCAATCCTTCTCTAGTTTATATGATTGGGTTCCGGCGAGCGAGACGGTCGGTCGTGTGGGGACTCCATCATTTTGTACTTCGGGTAGTTAATAAAATAGTGCAATGTCTGTAGCATCAGCTTTCATTCACCACCTCTCCTTGGCGGTGAGCTGGCTCTTTTTTGTAGTTGCTTCAGCGTTGCGTTGATCTAATTACCCAGTATTAAACTTGGAGCTTGATCGAACTAGCGATATGTAGCGGTGTCCGAAACAGTTCATCGAATTTGTTAATCTACTCCGGTTTGTCCATTACGACTGTGATGCGCTATTTATGCACTAGTAGGAATACTATGTTCTCGTCTTTCTATAGACGTCCGCATGCATCCTGTTCACCTTTGGCTATGGTCTGGGTTACTATATTCCGAGTAAGCACTGAGACACCTTTCTGCCGTATCTGTTGCTGGGACTCCTCCGACAGTCCATTTGATTTCAATGCATGTTCTAAGCTAGCCAAGTAGTTTTGGGGCAAGCAGCTCTGACGTAGAAGTGACACCCATTAAGCAAGACATCCTATTCAGTTGACATGAGGTGGCTGAGTGAAAGTTTTTCGATCCCACCTCCACATTTAGTGCAATCATTTCTCTTAGTAAGTTTGCCTAACTTTTGTTCAATGCAATCTTGCATCGGTTCTTTGTGCTTTTTCCTCGACTTTCAATTGCGGATTTCGCGCTGTTCGTAGCTCTAGGTCAATGTTACTGAGGCAATTGGTTCTATTGTCGGTTTTGAGTTTCTCATAGTTGCGTAGGCGGTTGTGGGCATCTGATAGCATCAGTTTGACCATACGTCTCCCGTATCGTCGTGTAATTCAAGGCGGCTAGATAGGTAAGCTCCATTTTGTGCTTCGTACTTGCGGGCAGCAAGTTCTTTTCTGGCAATTATAAAGGAAGTAGAGCTGTTCGCGTGTGCAAGCTTCTTGGTAGGCAAAGGGTCTCCAACGAGGAACTTGTTGTAACGTTGTACGCCCAAACTGGTTGGCTATAGAATTGAAGACTGGTAGCTCAGGTTGTCCTGATGGCTGTCGTCCTGTTCGCTGAGCTTTGCAATGTTGTTGCAAACGGTTCGTCACCAATCGAGGGGACCTCATCAGTGAGTAGTTGAGTGGCATGTTATGACGTAGATTAGCGTAGAGAAGCTTCGGTGAGAGCGCGCTGAGCATGGTGTGCGTGCGTTTTTATATCGCGGTGGATGGCCGTGGAGCCGTGCAATGCTATTGGTTGGGACCTCGATCCGCGATCAGCTTGGGTAATTGGCAGGTGATATTTGACCTTCCATCCTTGTGTTTCATGGCCCTTTCTGCTTCCCTTGTGAGCAAGACTGCAACAGCAACTGCCGTTCCAAATCGAGCATGCACACTGATAGTGCTTCCCTACATCAAGAAAGTCTCGGTATTAACATGTATATCACTACAATCATATGGATTATCTGTGGCTCAATAGCCAAGCGTCACCCTAAAGAAATTGCTCTCTAGTCCCTAAGGTAAAGTTAAACATAACGACAAATGCAATGTCATCCACCAGATAAAATGCAGTGACTAATATAAAAACTTCGTGGGACAAACTGAAAGAAAACTTTTGCACGGATCACCGAACACAAGGCGGCCGTCAGAAGTCATAATCCACACTCATTGTTTTCTGCGCATGGAGATAAAGAGGGCCACCATTTCGATCTGGAAATGCAAATATCCTAGCACATGGAAGTACAAACACGCGATGGAGTTTTTGGAAGGCTGGTACTCTACATCGCATTCAATCAATCGACACGCCAGATTGGACGCAGTATACGCCCCATTACAGATGAACGACCGCCAGCTCGATCGGTTGCATCCGGTAGAACGTGTGGCTAGACAACCAGAACGGACGGCAGAGACGCTCGCAAGAGGAAGCAGACAAAAGGCCACAGAACCCAAGAATGGGGGGTCAAAGGTCACCTGCCAATCACCCAAGCTGAACGCGGATCGAAGTCCCAACCAATAGCATTGCTCGGCTCCACGACTATCCACCGCGATATAAAAACGCACTCACACCATGCTCAGCGCACTGTCATCGAGGCTTCTCTACGCTACTCAACGCCATAACACGCCATTCAACTACGCACTGACGATGGCACCTCGATTAGTGACGTACCGTTTGCAACAAAATGGCCAAGCTCAGCTAACCGTTTAACAGCTGTCTGGACAACCTGCGTTACCATTCTTCAGTTCTTTATTTATGGGCTCTTCTTTCTTCAGCCTTTTACCATCGGAATATTTCATGCAATATGCGGGTTTTGCCAAACCCCTCATTTAACCAGCTTTAAAATATAAATCTGAACTCTGAAGCCTCTCTCAATGGTAATGGCATAATTTATATTTCTTATATGTCAACGGAGTTTCATCCTCCTGATACTATTTATTCGCAGCCTAGTTGAACACCAAATCTTCTGTTATCCTACCTGCAACATCAAAGCGTAAATTATGTGTCCCCAGGGCGAATACATTTTTGCACCAATTGAAACAGATGGCTGGAAGATCACTTGAAACAGCGTTCGTGGTTAAAGGATCTTCCTTTACATCTAAGGTTGAAAGCATTTCACCTCAGACCTCAACTGGTCAGCAGAGTCTTACAGTGATTCATTATGTTTTATATCTGAAGCAGGCAACTTCATTGCACAATTAACTTTTGGAACGTCTGCGAACTTCATAATATTCGTTGAAATAGTAATGCATATTTTGCTCAATTCCTCCGTTTAGGATACAATTTTCAGTATCAGCAATCCACCAAAAAATGATTAGTTACCGTATTCGCAAGGGACTTTAAATCCCGGAATTGTCATCCGCACCGTTAGATACACTACTAACTTTCGAAGCACTCCCCTCTATGCATATCTATGCCGAGAGTTTTTTAAAGAAATAATCAAATTTTCAGTTTTACCAATCCTTGTTGTCAAATGACCTGCTAATGATAATTGGGAATTGGCTGAAAGATAATATCACTGAGGCAGTGATCGCTCTACCTAATAAGCCTGTCCAACGCAAACATCGACCAAGCAGTGGAGGTGACGTAAGGTTTACTATCACAGTGATCTACCTTGGCAAATCTTTTATGACGCAGAGCTTCAAGCTTTTTACCCAATTTGGTGCCACCTGCAAGCTAGGCGTAGCGACGCATGTTTAGATGCCCTTACATACCTTCCTCACAAGTCGCTTCCAGAAATGGAAAATCATCTAATTTTGGCAATAAAATCCGTCCTTGCCTAACCACCTCTCACGTTCTCTTCTGAGGAAATCAACTTGTACCCACGAGAAATTTTGGTCTCACCTGGAAAGTAATAAAAGGCCGAATAAAGTGGACTAGCCGCTGGCTTATCACACAACAACCACGGTACTTGCTCTAATAAATCCAGAACGGGGAACAAACCGGTCACTCTAGTTCTGATCTTTCCCAATTAGAAAAATGATAGACACGGTAGAAGTGAGAGGCCTATTTTGGGAGCAGAAGTCACGCAACGCTCTTTTCTGCTACGTCTGCTGCCCAGAGCAATAGAATGGGAGCATCGAACGGATCGGTATCAGAGTACACCAGGCATTTGTTCCGACTTCCTCAATGGTACTTATTGGTCGTTTCTAGGAAACAAACCTTGATGCCGTTTGGTTGGAATTCATTAATCAATTCAGCACTCCAGTAACATCCGCGTCAGAGACAAAGCTGCTCAGTAGAAAGTGCAAAATGAATCCGGGGCAGCAGCACGCGGAGAAGAATGGTCCTGAATGAGGCAGTTTGAACGGCATACAGCTCCGATCCAAACTCCAGAACCTGCTTTGCGTACAAAACCGGTCAAAGTCATACTGTCAAGCCTGTCCCCAAAGACATATTTAAAAACCAAAAGCAGTATTTATCTACTTTAGCTGTGTGCACAAAACTTCCGTGAAGTCCAGTTAGGCATGGGGCAAGCGCACATTGTCCATGAGGCAGCCAATGCCTTTAGACATCAATCAGTAAGCACAACAATCGAATAGCCTTCTCATGCAGATCAAGTTATCAACAGGACATGGGCACATCTCTTTCAATGCCGCGGATTTGCTGAATCAATGAATACGACGACGCAAATACTGTTGAACTGGTATGGAAAACATACATCATAAGTCATTGATGGTAGTTACCACAAGCTTAGATAAAAAGTTAGCTTACATTTTACAGCTTTGACCTGACAAGATGGTGACTCCAAATATGTGCTAGCCTGGAACTGACGCTCATATTTACCTGGCAGTCCATCGTGCAGTGTCGGAAAACCACTGCTCGATTATGCATCGTCCTCCTTTTGTTAAATTCATGGAATCTGTTAGCTGTATATCATTGTGGAAGAGTAGCAAGGATACTGCCAAAATCGCTCATATAACACAAAGCCTTTGTTAGCACCTACTGGTTTGAAGGAAACCGTCGATGCTAGAGTAGGAACTTTATTGTCTTGCTCACCTGATTCTACTTCAAAGGCTTCGGAGCTACAGGATCGGTGGCCTTATATTTGACGGAATTCATTCACCCTTACACAAACGCCGCTTGAACGTGCGGTTTATAGTAGCCTGGCCGATTTCACAGTTGTTCACGGGGTTGTCTCTAAACACTTGGTATAAGGACGACATTCATAACTACTCTGTATGAACTACCTCGCCGGATTGTTGACTTCAAATCTTCTACTCTTTGCGGACGACCTCAATAGTTAATGGGAAATCAAAAGCGTAGACCACCAAATAGCACTGCAAGGTGATCTCGATATACTCTACAGGAACATGCATAGGTTTGACCCTGCCAAGGGCAAAATAACGAACCTTGACCACTGAATCAGCCACGACTATCAACTGGGAAATCATGTTCTGCAGTTCGATCCTCAGTTATCTTAGGGTGCTCGCAAAGGACGAACTAGGAGGGACAAAACAGTCCGCGAAGACGATAAAATCACATCAACAACTACGCCTACTGCCGAGGGCGACTGGCCTGTTTTATCCTACCTGGTTTGCTCAAATGAACAAAGCGCACAAGAGTCCATACGCTGAATACGCTATTCAGATGCGGTGCCCTTGGCTTAAAGCTGGCCTCATTGCCCTTGATAATCCACAATTTTGGGCAACAAAATATGTTAAGGGAATACTCCATGTTCCTTAACATTGTAAACTAGACTCTAGTCTTAAACAAACACTATCGTCAAATGAGTAGAGATCTCATTTTGGTGTATCAGATCCTCAAGTATTCCAACCACCCACGCTGACCCCAATGGTATTTAGTCACAACACCTCACTGACAGACCGGCATTTGAATTTGGTTACACAGTACAGCCAGTTGGAAGGTCACCATAACTTTTAAGCATTTTATGGATCCTATTTGTGAAACTTAATTAAACACTTTGTCGTTTTTGCTACTACGTTGTCCGAAACAAGAAGTCGACGTAGTGATGCATTACAACAACTGAATTATATGTTTCAATCACAGTTCCTGAAATATTTGGCAACATAACCGAACTATAAGTAAACTTGAAAGTTACCTTATCTCCTCCAATAAGAAATAATGGTTTAACAACTATTTTTTTCACACTCTTCACCCACTGCAAGTGGTTAAGGTTTTGCTACTTTATATGTGAAAAATCCATTGTTTCATATTTACAAGTCCGCAAAAGTTTTGGAACTCATCATGTTTTTGTGGCCACCACATGTTCTGTACTGCATTCCAGTGAGAATAAATTCCAAGGGGGTAAAGGGTTTCCTTTTACCTAAAGAATAGGGTTGCGTCACTAGGTTCAGGAGGTGGCCACGGCATTATTTGTAGGAATATATGACCAGCAGTGTTTTACATGGATGTCGTCCATATTCTGTAGAGAACTTGAGGATTAAATGAAGGCGCAAGTATTATATGAGACGAATTTGTCCACATTTTGCTTTGTTAGTTCTTAGTTGGAGTTGATTCAAAAGTCGAAGATTTCGTTTTAACTATAGACACCAGCCCTGAACCGAATCCACGACGTTGAATTGAACATCCGTATTACGCAGCGACGGTACTATCCTTATGTTAAGGATACAGAGTGGTTTCCTCCAAAGCCGCAATTTCAAGTTTGTCACATTTTCAGCTTTGACCATTGGCGTAAATTGCAATGAGATTCTTGAGTAATGACTTCTAAGTATTTTTCTCATTTCAGATGTTGTAGAACGTTTGCTTCTAAAGGTGATTGCTACGGAAACTGCAGCACACTCTCAGAAATTGACATTTCGCAGGTCTTAGTGATAGTATGTTCATTTCTGCCTACTCATCAATCCCATCCAAATCTTGCTAGAAATAGTTAAGGTCTGATGTTGTGCAAATGTATCCCCTTATCTTGGCATCATGTGCGAATGTGTGCAATGGGATAGAATGTTTTCAGAGGGATAATGGGAGCAGACTAAAAACAGGAACAGGACAGGGACGGATCCTTGCATTACACCGCAGGAGACGCAAAAACTTTTGGAGTGAGTGTCAGCTACTTTTACCATGACTGTTCTGTTAGGTGAACAGTAAACTGCTATGGACTTCCGCAACAATTAAAGCTTTAGAAATTTTAAGTAAGGGTATTTATGCTGGCTCCTTCATCGGCGGTCGGGGTCCGCGAGTCCCGAGTCAAAAGCACACTTTTGAATCTTAATCATCTCTGTCGGACGCAATTTTGGACATTAGCCATTAATTTCAGTTTTTCAAAGTACCACGTTATTACTTTGTCGATTATCGGCTTCATCACTTTTGACAACGCAGGAAGGAGAGTTATAGGCTAGTTGTTAGATCTGATCGTTTACTTCGTCCGTATATCCGATTGAGGATTCAAACTTGAACACAAATTGATTTGTGTGGAATCAAATAGCACTAGAAAACGACTACAATTGGTATTGATACATTGTGGGCTGTTTCAAATACATTTCGGCAGATCACGTTGATTCACGGGACACTGATTTCTTTGAGGTGTTGATTTTCGCTTGCGACATCTGTTGGGGTAAACTTATACTATTCAAGTCAGCGATATCGGTTGGGTGGTGAGAGAGCGAAAGATTCATGGTGTTTGTGGTGACTGAGCCAAACTGCAGGGGTGGTACTTCTGCGGTATCTCAGCAGTAGTCATTAAGTTACTGCCTGTCTTTGCGGTGGCGTAGCAGACTTAATCAATAGTTAACCATTCGCATTCTTATGAAGCATTTTAATGCAGTGCTTAACCTTTCGTAGCATGGCCTACTGCAACTCTACTTGTCGGTTAAAATGAATGATACGAAGCAGATTCTGAATGTTTTGCAATTATTCCATTTGGGGATTAGCACGTGTTGCCTCAAAATCACCTATCTTGTATTGCAAAGTTACCTGCTTTGCTTGAGATCGAAGTGTTGCTCCAATGCGGCAGATGTCATCGCACAACATGGTGGCAGCTCTTATGACCGTTGGTTTAACCTTTTGATTCATTTCATGCTCCATTCGCTGAAATGTGCTCCTGAAGGCTCCAGTCAACTTTCGTCGCTAGGTTTAGAAGATTGGTATGGCCAGTGATTTTTCATGGTGTTTCTCATCCTATCAAACCTTTTGCATAACACACTCGATCAAACGTTAGAAATGTATGATTACTACTATCTATTGGTGGGTCATATGCGACTGCATCAATCATCAATTTATCACTAGTGAGAATTAGGCCCAGAAAAGTCGGCTTTTTGAACCTCAATCTGGTTGCTAAGGTAAAACTGCCAAATCCATGGACTCAACAATTTTGATTTGATTTATGACTCACTTCGGGTCAATGATGTAATTGAAATCACCTATTCTAAGTTTGCGAGAATACCCATTTGAAACAGCGTGGCGGGATACTTTTAACAGTGTCCCATGGCCGTTTGTAGAGATGATTGGCGGTCTGTAGGCAGTTACTGAAACTAAAAAGTCAAGCGTATGCTTTTGAGGTCTGCCATAGTTGTGGGCAGCAAAAACTTATATCCAGAGTTAGTCTAGACACTAAACTTAACATTTAAACTGCTTAAATTATATGTGCTTTCGGCTGTTCTTCGAGCTGTTTAATTAGACCGCAAATATTTCGTCACCATCTTGGGTAAGAGCAACATCAGTGAATGAATTACCAACCATCTGAGTTAAGACAATTCCCGATCAGTTGTCAAGATTTGGTGTTTCTTCATCCAACTGACTTGAGGCAATTACTTGTTTAACCATGGAGGTTTCACGGGAAGCCACTAGTACAAAAAAGTACATTTATCGACTTCAGATTACCAGGTTTGAGGAAATTCTTGTTTCCTGCCGTTTACTAAACGCGTTAATCAGAGCAGTAGTCTGTGTATTATTTACTCTACTTATTCTGCAGCCAACCTGATGTTTTATTTGTGGCAATGCGCTCTGATCTTAGTGAGTTATTTTCATCTCGACCAATGGCCAAGTTTTCTTCCTTGCTGACCCTCATACTATTTGTCCCCATGAGCTTAAAGGTAGTATTGTGGAGCACACCAAGTGTTTCTTCCTTAAACGGTCTGTTCTTATTGTTGAAGCTTTGTCTCTAACCATGTTCCTTTTGTCTGTGATGAAAAATATGTTCACATGGTATTAAAATGTCCCGCCGCCAGCTCTCCACTTAACTACTGGGAAGCTAATCGCACTGTAGGCAAATAGTGACTCAGACCCTTGGCCTGTTTCGATCAGTCAGCTGATGCCTGGTTTAGTATCAATCGACATGAGGCCTTTCATGCAAAACTTTGGGATTTGTCTCGTCGATGAGAATTATGACTTGTCGCATTAGTCTTAACGACCCACAAAGGCCATGAAGAAGGGACTTTGGTAGTTTGATGGCTGCATGACTGTGTCTACCTACGGCGCTTGAGATTGATCAGTTAATATCCATAGCAATTTATTAATCGGCTTTGGCTCATCATGTTAAAGCTGAACCAAATCCATTCTAAAATCAAAGCACCAACGTAGATCGCTATAGTTTCGGTGCAACAGTAAGGTTAGCATTTGTCGTAAGCATAAATATGGATACTTCCCATTACTAATACGTTAAATCCATTGCTTATTATGAGTTCTTGCAGATCCATGCGTAAGCAGGCAGAGAGAAACCAGCCGAAAAATATCCGATGGAGTGACCAATTTTTATAATCATATCTCTTCTATTGCGACAGATTTGTGACGAATTTCAGACACTCATGATAATTTGTAGGCAAAAATAACCAAGCCCCACAATATCTTTTCATATTAGCAAGTACACAATAAAAATTAATCACGCAAATTTCAGCTAATCTATACTCAAAGAAGTCGCGCTTGAAGTCAAGTAACAAAATTCATGACGTATAATAGCCAAACGTTTGCACAATTTTACATGCTCATCCCGGGATTGTGGATTATTATCACACTATCGGATCAGTGCACCTGAATGAAAACACAAGTTAAGGGGCTGAGCAGCTCACGAGTAAGCACTACGTAACAACTTGGCGAATGCGCTTTATTTTTCGGTGGATAGTACGCATAAGCGAGATGCGCATGATGCCGTTTATAAGGTTAGATAAGATAAATCAGCGTGGAGCACATTGATACACAGTTATGTCACATGTGGTAGCCGACTATTAAAAGAGGTCAGCTATTACAAGAATTAAAGCTATAGAACCTCTGGTGGTCATTCACGGTACCGGAGTTACAGCTGTAACACAACCCGCACAAAGTCCAGTCATTCCGATGCTTCGGGGTTGTAAATGAATTCCAAGCAACCTGACTGCTCCAATAATGACAGATTGACAAATGCACCAGTGGATTCTATTCACATCATGGAAAAATTCACTCACATTATATGAAAAATGAGGGAGACGATGCAGGTGATGTTCAAATAAAGCATATTTTTATTTCCGCACTGGTGGGCTACAACACACTACAGACGGAAGCGGCGGGGTGTAGGATACACTATACAGCATGTTCCGATTAACCGCTGGTGCGTTGGACTCACTCTATTCACGGACGCATCACGTGCTCCTCATCCTCCGGTCAACCACGACTGCTCAGAGGACGAGAGCATCTATTATATTGAAATTAGTTGATGCAGTACGTTGACTTACTATTGTCAATGTGAACAGAATATGTTCAAAGCACTATTACTTACAAAGGTAGCTACAGTTCAAATGGCAAGCCAGCTCGTCCGTGCACATTCTGAATACTGTTTTGAATTGCTGTTGGCAAGGAACTGCCACGGATCCTAGCCACAAATTAGGTCGCAGTAAATATATATTACGAAATGCGTTATAGAAACTGCGGCTCTCTATACGATGGAAAAAGGATTGCGGAGTTTCAACCAATTTAATTGGCTAAATTACTGCACTTGCAACTCCGCCATTTCGGAGCAAGCATTACTTTGAAAGCTAACCCTCACCGACTTTCTGCTATGCTTTGAAACTTCTTGCATTCCACTCGGGTTTGTCTACATTGCAACCTAACTTTTGATGGTCGAATTATTCTTGAGGCATCAACGTGCTATTTACCTTCAGCAATTTGGCGAGGTTATTACCAAACTAATGCTCTAAACTATTACACTTTTTAAGTTTCCTTTGTGCTAGTTATTCTCACTCAAAAAACCATACGATGGCTATAAAATAGACTATATTGCTACTCATCCAAAGCGGCATTTACCCGCTTCATCATATTTTGCTACAAATAGCCAACCCAGCGCTGGTCACCGCAATCGTTGTAGACCAGAAATCGACACACCGTATATACCCGCTTTATGTGGCTAGCGCGAGTCAAGTATGGCCTCGGCCCACATACTCTGGTTAAAATACTACTCACGTGGCACAACCGACATATGGGCACACCTTTGCCTCTGTGCAGACAACTGCCCCACTCTATATTTGTGCCTAGACAGAACGGTGATTATAACATGAAATACCTAAAACTCATAGTGAAGCCTGAGCAGACAACAGTGCAGCATTCGCGGCTGCGGAAAATACGACACATTTCTAATAATTATTTTCAGGAAGCTACAAGTTTGCCAACTTAAATTCAAGCGAAATTAAGAGTCAGAACAATAAAAAACTAATTTTTCGTTCTGAATTGGTTATATGACTGTACGACTTGTAAGGCGCATACCTATTTTGTTATAGAATGGTGAAAACCTGGTAGTGATATTTGAGAACTCTAGATTTATTAACTGCTAACTTCGGATGAACCTGCATTTGGATCCAGAGCCCAAGGTTTTATAGCGTAACTTATTTAACATTCCAGAGTTAAGAGTAAACCCTAAAGCTAAATACAGGGACAACTCCAATCGGAACTAAGGTAAACAACTACCACCCATTACAGGGATTCCAATACTGGTCCACTCGGTATTGCATGAGAACAACTGGGTGGAGTAGGCTGTACCAGCACAGCTTAAATATCCGCTGCCGCTGAAGTCATGACTACATATACGTCCGTTGCTGCTGTCTATTTACCAGGAGCAAGATCTATGGATACACCTGACTTAATCAGACACGGCGCGGTAAGCGCCACACACGTGCCCATCACTCCACCAAAGGCAAAATTCCACACCCTCACAAAATAGTTACTTCAATACTAGTCAACGGGTCCCTAAAGATTGCCTATTCTATTGTTACTGAATCTATCGCCAACTCCATAAAATATAAATTAGTAAACGATCGAAAAGTGTGGGATTCCGTAGGTCTACTAATTCGAGTCGGAGTTAAGCCGGATAGCGTGGTGCACATTGTGAATCAACCAAACTCGACCCACTACATAAACCACGGCTGCTACGAATGAGACAACCATCAGACAATGAGGTTAGTGCGGTTCTTGTGTCAGCCACCCGCCTTCGGAATGATTCACGCAACATTAGGCTTTTTTCCGACTTCCTTAAGTGCAAAGCCAACCAAATTCAGTACCTAGATGACTAGCGCCATCAGATGAAAGAAAACTCGATCTTCATTTATGAAGTATCAACAACACATGCTCTTTAATAAGCATGAAGATGAATTTGAGAAATGACACCACATTCTTCAAGCGACTTCACCAAAAACGTCTTCGCTAAATCGAGCAATGTGCTACTCTTATCATCAAAATACCAACAGTAGATCGTATGTGATGAAAGCTTTATTTAGTCCTAACACATGGCGGTAAAATCAATTATCACTTAGTGCAATTGGCGTAAGAAACATTTTAGAACAACGTATATATACTAGAAACAACAAAAATCTAGAATGACCAAGAATAACCAATTTCCCCTGGGTATGAAAAGGGACTCCAGTAATTATTTTCCTAAACGGACACTACAAGGGACAAACAATGTTTTAAGAGCAGCAACTTCCTCAATACTTACGGAAACCAGAACGCCATGATGTGAACATTATGTCGCACAATATGCACTGGCTCTAAGTTGATTGCCAGCAAGTAACCATAAAAGGATTATCTACCACCCTCGCAATATTCAGCAAATCTCATTACTGACACCCACACATTTACAGAGATTTCTGTCATTTGAAATACTCTTCTGCTTGCATGCCAATGCTCAGGATTCCTTTAAGAAATTATCCCAGCTTCAATCTCATCAAGCCTTGATGTCTATGTACCTAATCATGATAACTGGGACTTGGCCAAAGATAAAAGCATATTTTCGTGAACCGCTCTATCAGTTATGTCCGTCCTATGTAAAGTTCGACCAAGTGTGGGAGGTAATGTAATTTTGTACTCTCGCAGTGACCTACGTCTGTAAGTCGTTGAAAAACCAGTGTAGCAAGTTTTTGACTCAATTTGGTCTTGCCTGTAACTAAGGCGTAGCGAAGCATGTATAATTGCCCTCGTTACCAGTCACCACATTTCTTCACTGAACTTGGACAGCTTTCTAGTGTTAATACTGGAAACCATTCTGGCTGCACATAAAACTCAAATTCTAATTGTGGGAGAAGTTAACCAGCCCTCTCCAGAAAATTCGGCCTCTAAGGGTGACAAGTTTAAAGCCGAACTGCAAGAAGTATTCGCCGGCCTACCACTTCGTATTCACGTTATATCCCCTACGAGTTTCAGCTAGAGAAACAAAGCGAGCATTTTAAAACTCGTATTCATCAATGGGGAAATAATCATGGACAAGCTAAAAGCAAGTAGCCCTTTGGGCCGCATTGATCCCTCAACAATGCTTTTCCGCCACGTCTGTTAAGAATAACAGTGCAACAAGGAGACCAAATTGGTATGCATGTTAACAGAACGTTTTATCCGATCACATCTGAACAACTGACTGCTCGTATCTAGCGGAATAACCCGCTGTTGTTGTTTAGAGGGGGGATTTCATCAATCAGTTAAACACCATAGCATCTAATGTGTAGTTCACTTGGACACCTTGATGCACACATACTATTTATTTGCTGTCAAATCTTGTCAACCGTTAACTTCAATTAGGCTCGGGGAGCACTTGCTCGTCAACGCAGTTATCTACACTTTTAATGTTCTATCTAATGCATGGTTGTATTTTTGAATAGTGAACAATCGAAAACCGTTCTATAGTTGTATGAACCGGAGTCTGTGAGAAAATGTACAAACACTGTGCACATCTACTTGAAATCGTTAACAATCATTTGCAACATACGCATCAATAAAGGCATTTTATTCACTCCTACTGAATCCACAGCTGTAACACAAATTATATTTAGAATCAGAAGTCTTGTTCCACAAAACGGAGTGTTGCATAGCTTTATTATGCTTGATAACTGGGAACAATTAATAACAAAACTACTATCTGTAGAAATCCTCAGACATCTGCAAAATGGTAAAAAATGTGTACAAAATGTTCGGAAATATATAAGCTTCCTAGTAGATCATAACTGCTCTATGCATTCATCGGTACTCAAATGGACTCCGGACAACAGATCCTGGATGTTACTATGTCGGAAGTGGTTCCTATGCGTTCTTAATCCATATTCGCGAGACAGTGGCCTACAGGTTTTGCAAACCATCTCTGTTCTTACTACTGCAATTAAATGTTATACAAACACGTAGCGTCTCAAATAAATATACGATGGATAATACACAGATGGTAGGTTGACTTCATAAATGACAGTTGCTATCAAAGATAACGAGGTTTGAGTACTCAGCAAGCATAGAGACAAAATAAAATAAGAACATTCTGTCCGACTGTAACCTGTGGGATTAGGAAATCCAGAACATATAGTAAGAACGAAGATGAAAGGCAGTTAAAATATGTTGAACACTGCAGCTTTCTCCGCTACTGTGTGCAACTGTGAATTTCAAAACTTCGTGTTCTCCGAATATCCTATAGGCAAGTTGATTCAATCTGACCTCGACTAATGAGCCAACTCTGCATAACCTTCTGTTTGTGTGAACAAGTATATGGCCGTGCGATTGGTCGAAATGTAAGTTGACCACAAGTACCAAACATAATCAATCACAGTTCCTTAAGATATTTTCCGGTGCGACCAACTCTGAGCGGTAAGATGCTCGATTAGGCACGGCACATATGATTGATATTATGTAAGGGCATTCAAAGAAGTAATGCTTTTATATTAGAGAATGAAATTGCATGGTAAACTGCATCAGGGTCGTCATGGTAGGGCTCAGATAGACAAATGGCAAGACGGGTCTCCAAAGTAATTTCATAGCCTGCCTTACAGTTTAAGATGAGCTGCGCTATATAGGAGTTAGATATCAGTCATGGGGTCCGCAGTCCTCACCCTTGGCTTAGAAGGAAACGTCGCTAGCTAGTAAGCGTGTGCTGATGAGAACGATTCCGGCAGGTTTCGGCAGGTGCTGATTATCGTCGAGTACAACTTTGATGAAACGGCCGTCTGGCGCCTTCCTGGATATGTGCTGCCTGTCTTTCCGAGTCTAACTGCGAGGAATCTTGCCTAAATAAGTAAATCCCCAGTACTCAAAAAAGAAATATATTAGTCTAATTCGCAGATGTCATACAGTTTAGTTACTAAAAAGTCCGCGTCGAAAATTTCCTCAGCAAAGTTACGGCAACTTTGCACGCTAAGACCGGTTTCTAAGTTATTTGGTCTCGTCAACAACAGATGGGCAGTTATTCGATCCCAAGATATAATTTGAAACCTAAGCCACTGAGTAACAGGAAGCAGCAAAGTCTGTCACAACGGTTACTAACTGCCTTTAGGCGTCACCTGAAATCGCGCTTTGTGTGTGCGCCAAATTTTCTCAGTCGGTACTGTGATTCACTTCAAGTAAACCATGGTTAATTCGAAAAACAGTTTGGCTATTTGTTTTTGCCAAATATGCCCTTCACTATACTTGGTGGAAATATCACCTCTGAACCTCATGACAGCTAACGTTGTTTAGGATGTTGTGAAGAAATTCGTTGAACAATTGTGCAAACAAACTTCTCGGAACCTGGCTGTAACCGCCATAGCGGTCACGATAGCGAGGAGAATACAACATGCTACTGAGAGTTTACGTGTAACTAAATATCTGGATTAACATTATGTTGGACAAGGTTCGCAAGCTCTTAATTGTTTCGGTGCTTCAGGACACTTATTAAAGTGATTCGCTCAACGCAGCTTCCTCCGCATATTTTCTTGACTTCTCACTGTCAAGATATCGTGTTATCTTTGCTTTTATCAGCATACTGCATTTGTCAGATTTCACAATTCGGCGCCTGCCAGGACACATCAAACCCTATTTCAGCATGCTGGAATCCTCAAATCTTATGACGGTAAGTCTTCCCCATATGAACAGTGTACAACGACTAAATCCGGTTTAATAAACTATGTTATACTAGTCCTGTTGTTTTCTTTGAAGGATTCTCAAAATATAGGAGTAAAATAGATTTTAAAGTAATTAACCTTCGTGTATTGCAAATAAATTCCAAGTAAGTGTATCATTTTTGTCCGTTACATTGCGTGTCCTCTCAGAATTTTACTATTTTGAGTTTTAACAATTTTTAAACATCACTTAATCTGTCCAAAGCAATATTACCTTATCCGGTCGCCCCGGATAGGCATTATGTTCTGCTGCATTCGCTCAATGTTTCCAGCCTGTGAGGGTGCTGGAGATTGCGCCTTGCAATGACGCACTTGGATTGCAGGGGTTGGGTCTGCTTCAGGATATTGTAGTATTGTTTCTACCATTAATGCGAGGCTTGATTTGCTTATTCTACGTAAAGGCAAGTATGCGTCCGAAGCATGTTCTGGAAAACAGAAATGTCTATGCCCCAATGCCGGTTGCTGCTGTCCAGCGTGTATGTTAAAATATTTCGTGGCGTTTTCAGATTGTAAGAATAAAATAAATAAGCTTAAATAAGCAAACCCAGGTCACTTTTGCCGAATGGTTGCTATTGTACATGGGTGTTTTGCATGCATGAGTTGGTACCCAGGTGTCCTTTAGAGAGTACTTTGAATTTATCCACGCTGAAATGCAGTCAGTTTTATACATACCACAGATGTAATGTATCTAATTCACACTAAATCAGATACTCGTCTGCATTCAGATGAATCCTGCGCCAGATCTTGCTGTCGTTGGGAAGTCATCACCAAACTCCAAAAGCATTCGTAGAAGTAGCGTTTGCTTTGCAACACATCACTATAGACTTGTATGCCGTCAGATAAAGAGTTCCGAACTCTGACCACTGATTCCCGTAGAAAGAAAACTCGCGCTTAAGCTTAGAAACGGGTGTTGATATTGTACTACTTGGAGCTTGAAACTCAGCATATAATTATCTAGCCGATGAAATTCACTTTGTTTGCATCGACTTCTTCCTAATGCTTCAGCTGACTCCGTGCAACTATCTTATGCGATTTGTATATATTGTGTGCATAATCGCTGCCCTCGGATGCCATGATGATAGGCAGTAATAAGTTCACAGTGTGATGAATTCCATGGCCTTGGACAGCGTAGGTTTAAGAGACACTGGGCGGTAAATTGTACTTGCAGTAATACATCCGCCTTTGCGAATCTGTTATTATTGCAAGTTTATACTTAGGAGGAAACTGATGTTTGTCTAATAAGCGCTGAAAGAACCCAGCTAAATGTTCATCCATTTTCCATCTGTTGTTCACAGTGTCTCTGGGCCATACCACTGACAGCTTCAGCGGTGCAAGAGACGTGGGTTACTGCAGGGTGTAAGACATAAGCTAAAAGTTCGCTTGATCTTAAGACCCTCTGGCCTATAGCATCGGAAGCGCATTTGCTGCCGAAAATTTGCTTCCCACAGGTGTGTAAAAGCTCATTCACCATTTAATATGACTTGAATGTGTTAAACCATCAACAGTCCTAAATAGCATAAATGCATGTCACAAATTTCCTAGACCATTGAGATATTTGTATATAAGGTCGTGGTAAGAGCCGATGCCTTCTGTGCTTTGCTGCTAAATGTGGCTTTGTCTTCTCTGAGCAGTTAAGTTATTACGTTGTACTACGTATTTGTCACAAGTTTATAGCGTTGGATGTACGCTATACACCAGCTATGCTGCTTTGTATAACACCATCCATTTTCATACACTACTGCAAATAAAAGAAACTGGTTATGACCCACTACAAACTCTGGTCTCTGAAGCATCTATAACCAGCCGACAGAAGTTGCTGATAAGCCAGAACCGGGCGACTTCCGGGGGACCTTCGGCTAGAAATGATCAGGTTGTGGCACTAAGGAGCTAGGTGAATGGATCGTAGCTTGTGATGGTTCGCACCGTCTAATAATTCTCATTCCGATAATCGGCATCAAAGAACAAGTTGAAACTAATAACTGCATGATCACCGTGATCCAAAGAGCAGTCTAAAACAACACATCGATAATTTTCTCCTCGTTGGTAAGCAAAAGACATAAAAACGATTGCTTGTTACCTGTTTTGAACGCAGTATGTAAAATAATCTGGTTGTAGAACGGCTCATTCATTACGGCCGCCTGCAGATCGGTATGAAATTGTGCTATTATCGTCGCAGGGGTTTCTAAATAATGCACGTTGAAAACACCAATGGTAAGTTCATGGAGATGGCCGGTTTTCAGGAAAGTCGACCAGCACCACAAGGACAAAGCGACCAAGTTTACCCACTCGCGGGAACAGAGCGAAACGGCGAAGCAGTTGGTGAGTCTGCCACGATCTTTGACCTAGTCTTAGGCAAGCGAGTTGCTCGAAGTTGGCTAGTTTGGAGCTCAGTGTCCATCACATGATGGCTCCTGATAGGCGGAGCGTGCGAAACAGAAAAAGGAGGCCGATGGAAAACAAGCAACGCATGCAACGATAAACCAATGGGGATGAGGTTGCGGTGTGAACAAAGCGTATACTTTTTCTAACTAGGGGAGGAGTTGGCCAAACCTCTGAGACTGAGGTACTGAGGCGACAATACGAAATGCATGCAGCTACCAGCCTTCTTCTTCTTTCCGTGCTTTTCATATTTCCTTAGTAACAATGCTTCCGCAACTAATTTAGGTCTGTGGCGGACGTTGTGTTTGTGCATATTTGGATGACTCTAATTTTTGTTCAAGACTGCCGGTTTCAGATAACAGCTGTATCATTAACTCTTTCCTTAGCTGCCGGGCTTAAGAAACTTATACTTTGAAAGCGAAACTTCCTGTGAACAAAAAGATACTCAGTTCCAGATATGTGCCAATAAATTTAGATGTAATACTAGGTCGTCCTTGATCCCAGAAACTGTACCTGTTGCTGAACAGGACAATACATACAATAGTGACTATGCTCTGGCAAGAAAGATACACATGTGCACAATATTGCACCATGTTTTATGAGATAGGGATACCTTGAATGGTTGAAGTGAAAGCCAATCCTGAGAAAGGCAAGTGCTTACACGTTTACAGAGTCCACTTGGACTAGCTCATCGATTGATTACACGGTGTTAATATGTTTATTAAATAATTTAGGTCAGATTAACCAGCGGGTCTAATAATAAACTTTGTCATTATTTCATTTGATCTGTGTATGCTTGGCTGTTTTTTCCTTAATTCTGGTATCCAACGAGAAAACGATGAGATCACATGGTTGTTCGAGCGTTTGGTTTATCTAGTTATTATCATTGTTGCGAAACTCGTAAATAAAGCTTGTTGCAGTCTGAGTTTTGGAAGAGCTGAGGAGGTCATTATGTGTTGTATGTCGTGAAGCTGCAACAAGTTGTGCTTCATTAGTCGCACGCAAATTAGTCTGAGTTAAAATGACTTGCAAATCTCAAATCAGGACGGAATGGTTGCAAATCAGATGTCCTGCAAATGAAATATGCAACCTCTACGGATCTATGCCGCCGCTATTTGCATGTTGACTAAACCATGATACAAGACTCGAGAATGAACCAATTCAGTAGATTTAAAGGTTTAACTCAGACATGCAATATGTGGTATTTGTGAGAGTTATTTAAGATTGTGTAGCGCGCACAGTTTGTTACTAGGCCTATTTGGTGAAGAAGAGTATCGCTAAATAACCATTTCCGAGGTCGGAGAGGCAGATAACAATAGACATATCTATTGTCAAATACAATTTAATAGTCTGGGATGGAATAGCCGCCACAAATGATGCGTGAATTTTTATTCCTTTGTTTCATCAGACCGTAGTTCGTTTGTAAGCCTTTTACTGGAGCAAGGAACAATGGCGAACGAGATTGTTGCCACTGCAGATGCAGGGTATATTCGTATAGATGCACCTATTATACACATTAGATGCACCCATGATTTGATCTTACGACCATTTTTCGATGAATATATACGCTTCCTCCGATGTTTGCGGCACAGGGCCGATTGAGAACCAATTTAGAATTGTTATATCTAGTTCATTCAAAATGTCATGAAAGTGGGTGTGTAGCACTATGATGGATTAACAATGCGCTAATCGCGCGCGAATTCTATACTATAAATTCAGCAATGAGCATGCAGCCCTACGTTGGTTCAATCATTTTGGACAAGGGCAATTATAGTTTCCATGACGCAATTTGTGATCCCTCAGTACCACTGGTTTATCAATGTTAAGGCCTTTTTATTCTACACATACTCTTTTGTTCTCTGAAAGCAACATGGGAAATTAGCTACCCTGTTTTATCTATCTGGGCAGGAACCGACTTTTCAAAGCGTCTCTGATTTAACCAAAAAAAGCAGTTTATATTGCTGAGGTTCCAAGTGTGCCAGCATGTATTCTAATCAGCTTGTGGTTCCAAAGAGCCAGTGTTATTAGTTAGTTGTGAAATTAACTTGTTGTTTGTGATGAACAAACTCATAGTTCCTTTGGGGCTTCCCAATGTATTTGAAATTTGCTAAGGCGTGAATTCGGTGAATTCAACGCACATCTAGCTTGTCACTGATAAGCCTCTGAGGTCAAAGTAAGTTAAAAACACAACAAAAACCAACCATGATGATTTCTTATATTCAGTTATTTATAGTGTATTTGCTTATCGAAGGCACACTTGCCAGTGCTTTTCCCTGCTATCAATACAACGGGTTTATTGGGAAGTGCAGCTAAGTCCCACTGACTACCGTGGTGACGTTGAATCCTGTTCGCTGGGGCATAGTTGGCAAAACGACAGGACGGCGGGTTAGCTTGTGCCACGACACTTTATCGCTGGCGGTGATGATACAGTTGTCGATCATATCCTTTCAGATTAGTAGAGTCTGCGGCCGCTATTTAAGTGCTAGTGATTAGAATAAGAGTGAAAAGCTAGATCCCTAACCTGTGGTCGCAGATTTGATGACAACTACTGCTAACGACGAATTGAGGTGGTATTCGGACTGTCGCGTAGCCATGACTGTGATATGTCGCATAAAAGGATAAATGGTCCGATGAACGCTCAAGATAGTCAGTAGATGTGCTTTTAAAATTCCATTAGAAATCTGCAAATATTATGTAGAATTAGAAAATAATGCTACTAGATTATTCATTTATTTGCACCTCACTTGGACAGAGCTGGTCAATTTACTGCAAATAACTGTAGGTTACTGTGTGTGCGAACTTCTTAAGTTATATGTCCATTAATACTAAGTGCACCTAGGATTTTCAACTTACCACATCTAGGGAAATTGCAAAAGATTGTGCCTGCCTACATACATAATAACCAGAAGAGTATTAAATCAAGTAGACGCTCACAGGACAAGTACGCATTATTAATATCTTATGTGCGAGAACCGTATTCCACAAAATTAGCATGACAAAAATATCTGCTTTGCAGATATTACTCGAAACTGGATTACACTAAGCCATTAGTAAACCAGATAGCCGGCTTGTCTTATGTTGGTATGGGCAGTAAAATTACCGTACGGAAGCATCTCTACTTAGTATGTAAAAGATGGCATTAAACTATAACTTTACGCTTTTTGATATGGGCAAGATGCAAAATCCGAGAAATCCGTCACGGCATATAAACTACTATATTTTCTCTAGACACACTCCGTGCTACAAGAATATGGCATCGTATGGATAATATTTGGTTCCTTGTCTTAAAACGTCAAGTTTATTCGATGAAAACGCCCTTGTCAATTGCTGAAAAGCATTCACTCATTTTCGATCTATTTTCTTGCGCACCAACTCGTGCCAGAGTATAATTTTGTAAGAAAACGAGCTACCCATAAGACTACTGCATTTTAGGTTAGTACAGGTTCACAGGGTGATGGACGATCTTTTTGTTCAAATCAATGTCTTAGTGATGACATTTCAAAGCATAGGTCACATTTTAGGGCTGGTGGGTGGAAGACTAAATAATGGGGAAATGCAGCGGGCAGAGATGCTATAGTGTAACTGCATCTAAAATTTTTCAAGCAGATCTGTCTATTAGGATGGCGATTATTCTCGAAGTCTCAAGTCGGTATTTGGCGAGTGCAGGAGTCGCTTGAACACTGACACCGACATTTCTTCCACTGTCTTCAGGCAGGTTGTGCCAAATATTCATTCACCCTTCATCACCCAAAGCGCATTTAGTGAGTGACCCGCTTTAAATCCGGCACGGCCAGATGGTACCGGTGCCCTCGTGTGCAGCTTGGTGTACGCAAATGAAGCAGTGACAGCAACATGTGATAATCACCCAGATGTGATATGCGATGGGTCAACCTGCACTAGTCCATTGCACCCGTCTTCCTATGGACACATGAGGTAGCAACTCTCCTCTAGTGAGCGGACAGAAGGCCGGTAAGCTGTACTCTAGCAATCGTCTGATGCTAAAAGTAAAGAGGTGGGTGGCAACTTCTTCGGACCTAGTGCAGAGGCTACGTTTGCGCGGTCAGATCATGCGCAGTCCGTTTTGGTAAGGCCTGTTCTTGTTTCTAACGTATTTCAAATGGCAGCTTTAAAGTAGGCCGAAATCATTCACGGATGATGATAGGTGTAACTGTTAGTCGGCCAGGTTTTAGACTCGGCTGTTATCAGCCTTGCCAAGACTCATGAATACCGACTTGACCGGGTTGATCGCAAGCTTGAACTTTGTGATCAAAGTCACGCAGAGCAGGCTGCAATCGTCGGGCGCCTCAATTGCCCTCCATACCTTGAGGTCATCTGCAAGCAACGCTCAGGATGGATTGGTAAGCTGAGGCAAATCATTGATGTTGATCAAGAACAAAATGGACGCCGTTGGTCCAGGGATAGCACTCGGTCAAGTAATTGGCCACCTGTGCCGTCCACCTCCGAGCAAATAAGGAAGTCCATGGTCCATTGGTGCTGCAGGCCAGCAACATCGCGCATCTTCAGCTTCTGTAGGAGGATTTCATGGTTCACCTTGTCAAACGCTTTACCAAAATCGATGTAAATGACGTCAGTCGACATCACTTGTTTTACCGCTTGCAATTATTCGTTCCTAGAGAGCAGCAGGTTTGTGATTCATGATTGACCTTTCATAAAACCATGCCGCGCGGATGTCAAGCTGCTTCTTGACATGAGATGCTGCCGAAGATCCGGCGTCACGGTCTTTTCGTGTGTTTTAGTTTAAATACAGGTCTGGTATTTCGTTCGGTAGTTGTCCACTTTGCTCGGATCGCCGCATCCCGAATCTGTGTCATTACTGAGCTTTTCCAGTTGAATGGCAATTAACTGGCGGACGGTGACCTGTTGAATACCTCAGTCACAGAAGGCGAGCTGATGGTTGATAGCAGTTTGAGAATCAGCAGATGGAGCCCATACGGTCCGGTAGGCTTGGTACCATCAAGAGAGCGGAGCAATTTGCGCACATCCTCAACGCTGCAATCCAGTCTGTCCACCTCTGTAGGAGAGATTTGCATCAAATTTGGTACGGGCATCTGGTTATCTACTAAAACGAAGGCGAAGTGCATCGAAAAATTGAAGAGGGCTCAATGATGGAAACTAGAGGCTGTCCGTCTAAGCTCTCCAACACAGACAGATCACCTGCAGGTTTCTTATGTCACTTTACCTGTGCAAAAATCCTTTTGAGAGCGGTTTTTGCTGTGGCTCCAAGCTGATCGAAGTTTCTGTGTTCGTTGGATTTCCCGCCTTTGCAGGCATCTCCTTGCCGCTGGTACGGCACGTAATCATCTGCAGAGCCAGTACTCAGGAATTTATCCAATGTTAGCCGTCGCTCTAGAGCCAGTTTGCCGTACTTCTTTTCAAACCAATGTGGCTTTACTAGTCCAGCTTTCCAATATTTGGGGGGGCAAAAGTCGAGCGCAAAATGATTTTATTCCCTTTTTTCTGATAGTTCAAAAAGCTTCAAATGGTGAGTGATATAGTAGCGAACAGTTCATTATGCTGGCAGGTGGAGTGAGATTATTAAACCTTGCCTAACAGTAGCTGAACGCTGGCTCCAGCGGAAGAGTAAAGGGCAGTGACAGCTCTAAGCTCGACATGGCCATCGAGTGGTCATTAGTTTTCAGGGGCTCAACGACTTGAACATCAAGCACATGTTGTTCGCGGCTGGTCAACAACAGGTACGGTCGAGTCGAGCGCGCAATAGTGCACATCGGTCCATTGGTGTACTGTGGGGTCCAAGTTTTAAACATCATCTCCACAAACTTGGTCTTGATTTCGCAGTGGTCGGGGAGAAGCTCAACCTCGGACTACTGCATTGGAGGAAGGTTGAATTTACTTACGCGCATGAATTGGCGACGAATAATGTGTATGCGCACGTGCGACAATCAGTCCAAGCTTCAGCTTATTGGACTGCCATAGAAAACGCCCACGGGAAGTTCGCGAAGTTAGATGGATCGAACATCACAGCTACTCACACAGACCAGCATCACTTCTGTAGTTGCTCACGAGTCTCCCGCAAAAGGAAGACAGTATGTATAGCAGCACTTCAGAGCGATCTTTAAATAGCCCATCACAGCGGAAACAGGACTACCTGCTGCTACTGAGTTCTTGGGCCTTTATCTCTGAATTTAACCGAGTTTCAGCTATTTCCAATACCTCTATTTGCCGATAGGCAATGAAGTGACAAACATTGTCACGTTTGTTCATTAGGATGCAAACATACGTAAAGACAACACGCAGGCCGCGGTATGAACCGTCGGGCGCTCGTAAAGTATTAGCGACCTGTTCATCCATTTTCGAGGAGGTACCCGGTTGACTAATTGCAAATATACGAGGCGGAGATTCGCTTCACTGCCTTCAGTGCGCCGCTTCAGTTCAAGCACGGTAGACTTGAGTTTTTCTCAGTCTGCTGAATCCATGTTTGCGCGTACATGTATCTGCAAACCCTGAGGTTTACCGATGCGTGATACTTTCAATGTTGGACGAGATTCGTCAGCAAAAGTGACCCACACGGGTCGAACTTTGCCCTCATAATTATTAACTAGAGGGCAATTTGTTTTACTCTCAGCTCGTCTTCCTCGACGTATAGCAGTTTATCAACCAGGCGCTGCAGAAACTCAACATCGCATTGATAACGAACCTTAAGGTCGAATCCAAATACTTAAGTGCGTGAAAGACTACCAAGCTGCTACGTTTTAGGTCGCTGGACATGGCTTTAAGTTTCTTTGGCCTCATATTTTGCGCTTGTCAGAGGTCGTCACAAGCTGGCTTGCCAAGCATTTCAACTGCATTGTCCTTCATGGGAGGATCAGGTAGTAAAGACAGGAAATTCGGCAATCTATAAATTTGCACAGCAGAGCTAGTGGTATTCGTGCATTGTGCTTGTATCCATTCCTTTCGTTCAGAACTTACAGAGACGCAGGCCTTGGAAAGCCTCACTTTACCGGTCCGTTGATTAGGTTCCCCAGAGGACTTTGACTGCAGTTTGCTTTAGAACACCTTAACTAATATCTTGAAAATATCGTATTGGATGTTGTGGTGTTACACAAAACAGGATCGCACGAAAAGCAATACACGGAATTTAAAATTTCACTAGGCAAACGCTAAATGAAACGGCTTTTGCACGATGCCTAACGACCTTAGAGCAAGTTCCTCAGGAGGCTACTTCAACAAAATTAAATTTACAACCGATCGATTTGAGAAAGTATGGGACTTATAAAATCATGGGAAATAGACATGGCTAGGATACTTATGAATGCTAAATAAATTCACGATCACAAATGACATTTAATTACCCAAAAACTTGTGAATAAACGCGGCGTCAATAGTTTAGATAAGGAGTAAGAAAACCTAAGTTATCTGCGAGAGAGAAGGGAGTAGAGAATGACAAAATTACTGCCTAGGGTGAAATATGCGGTGCATCATAATAAACCCAAATGGAAGCCGACGATATGACAGAACCCATTACATCGGTTCTCGTACGACATTCCCCGTAAACTGAATAATGAGCCGGGTAGTAATATGCTTAACCATTCCAGTCTCTGCACCTCACCTATTGTGAACAGACGATAGGCGGATGAGTCGTAATCACGCACCGGTCTTATCATGGAAGAGAAAAGCCCGTGGCGCTTTGTTCAGACCCAGTGCAGAAGCTGTGCCGAAGTGCCGGAAGCAGGCGTAGTCCGTTTGCGTACAGTTTGTACGTGTTGTCGGCAAACCTCAGATCACAGCGTGATAGTACACCCAGATCCTTTACGGAGTTAGTGGAATGAAGTGCGTGGTCATCTAGGGTGTAGGCACGCCAACTACTAGCCCCAACAATGCTTATAAATGAAGACATGGCCGCATTGACCAGTAGGTCAACTTCTGCAGACCACTTGGGTAGGCGGTCAAGTTCCAGCTGTAGGATTTTACAACCATCGTTAGAACTAATGACAATCCAATCCATTAACTCGCCTGCCAACGGTGCACAATTCAAGCGTAGAAGCTGAAGTACTTCGTTTATGTTGATCAGGAATAAAATGGGCTCCAACATTGCGCCTTGTGTACACCGCTAGGTACACTGTTAGGTGGCCATTCACAAATGCCCACCACGTTCTCCCAAATAGAAAATCACTGCTTCCCTGGTGCAATGGGCAGCCAAAACAACACGTCCTCAGCTTGTGTAGATAGACCTCATGGTTCAATTTATAGAAAGCTTTACGCGAATCAATGTTGATGACATACACCAACCTTCCCAAGTCCGACAATCGCAACCATTTCTTCGTGTCAACAGCAGGTTTGTGCTGCACGAGCAGCCCTTCATGAAACCGCGCTTTGCCGGTGTTAGTTCTTTCGACTCCTGCCGATGGGGAAGATATTTTTTCGCAATCTTGTTGAGGGTGATACAAATCCACCGGTAATTGTAAACGTTGCGCCTGTCACCACCTTTTGCAAACGGCTTTACTGCTGTGCATTTTCAATCGCACGGCAATGTACCCTCGGCCAGCGATCCGGTGAGCAGATCAGCCACAATAAGTGGTGTGATAGCTTATATGGGATTTAAAATAATAGGTGAAGTCCATCGGTTCCGGCAGGTTTCGTGACATCAAGACTAGCGAGTAGGCTGCGGGCATATTCCATAATGCCAGCCAGGCCAACGAGTTAAGTGAAGGCTTCAATCGTCAAGCTCAGCCTGTGCACATTGTGGCAGCGCGTACGCGCGGGCCTTACCACGACCGCACTTCGTAGCTTGTGATTGGATGCCTGTCCTTTCGCGATCATTACCAGGGTTGTTTTGAATATACTCAGTGTATGTACCGTTGGCGTGAATAGAAGTTTGTGTTGCGTACCAGTAGAGTTCTGCTTCCTCGTTCGGGGCTTTGGTCGTGTTTGTTCAAGACCCTGCGTACAGGGGACTAGTGTACGTGTAGATACAACACACATGCCCACTTTTATATACGGAAGCGATGTGCTCCTCCAATGCGGACGCACGTTTAGTGCTGGAGGTCAGAGGTTGGCGTCAGTGCCCGCTAACACAAATACGTCACTTGCGCACCTCAGGCGCCGCTTCACGTAAAAAGTGCTTCTTAGGGCAATCTTCGCTGGGGTTGTAATCTAATCTTTCAACTAGCGATGCTTTCATTTTTGCGCCATTGGATAAATTCCGCTGTATTTTGTGTGCCTCATAATTGTCTGCCGAGCCAGAAGCGAGGATGTTATTCCACAATACGCGTCGTCGTCGAGCCAAATGACAATGCACTTTGTCAAACCCATGTGGCTTTATTCCTCAAGCTTTTCGATAATTGGTTGTTAAGAAACGAGCGCACTACCATTACACACCAGTTTCATAAAAGACAAACAGCCTTCAACAGAGGAATCGTGCGGCACCGACTAGTCTACTTCACTGGCTGTTCAATTAAGAACATGAAAGTAGGTCTTCTAATAATTTTAGGACGGCACTAGCGGACGCAAGTAGGGCAGCGGCATCACCAGACTGGCTAACACCTCTGTGTGGTCACTGGCTGCCAGAGGTTCCAGGACCTGGTGTTCATATACAGGTTGCTTGCAACCTTTTGTTAGTAGGTTCACGCACGATGGAGCGGAATGCAATGTAATGTGCGTCGATTGGCAGCAATGTAGTTGCATCTCCGTTTCAAATAGCATCTCCGTAAACTGAGTCTTGATTGTTTATTTCCCCGGGAGAATTTAGACATAAGACCCCCATATTTGAAAAAAGTTAATATCGCCCGTATATAAGAAGACGAAGAATCATCTAGTTTCTGAGATGCGGTATCCAATCGAGGGATTTTCTTCGTGGACTAAGATAAGGCGAACCCACAAACAGTTCACCAGGTCGCAAGCGGCTCGAGCACTATAACTGTTCGCACAGACCATCCTCGCTGCGGTAGGGGTGTACCAGTCTCCCGCATAGCGAGGACCGAATGTATAACAGCAAGCTGCCTCTATAGTTTGATAGTCTGTAGCACAGGAGGTACGCGTAGCCACTAATCTGAACTTCATGGTAGTGACCACAGGAGTTAACCAGGTTTGGTTCGGTCCTAGTACCACAGGGTGACGACAGGCAACGAAGTGGTATACATCAGCTCTTTTCTTCATTAAACTACAAACGTTTGTAAAGGCTATACATGTAGCGCGTTAGGAACAGATGGACTCGCTTAAAGCGTCATCGAGCTGTTGGTCCGGGTTCGGAAGCTCGGGGGTAGTATTCGAAAATTTATATTATGGATAATGGTTCCTCCGCCATCGGTCCTCACTTCTTATCCATGGTAGTGAACCTCGTTTTCTCTCTGTCAAGCGGATCCAAACCTGGACGAATATGGATCTATAGACCTCTTAACCTACCGAGGCGAAATAGCACCAACCTCGGACTCGTTTCCTAAAAAAGCGCGATTTACAGAGGCCAGGAATTCCCCCCTCTATTTCCATGAAGTGTGATTATCTCTATCCACAACCTATGTTCATTCCCGCCTAAAAGCCTATCAATCAGGCTCCGCAAGATCCACGTCATAATAATAACAGGTCTGAGGACTAGCATCCGTCGACTTAGGCAACTGCCTTTGATTGCTGGCCGTTTTCCTTTCCTTTTTCCTTTACTGCATTCACTATTGACCTTCATCGCCTTGACTATCGCACACTTGTATGCCAACTGAAGCGCCAGCAACGGATGGACTTTGCTCTGGGGAGCCAACAGACAGCGGAAAGTTGGTCTCCTTTGCTTGCTTGGATGAACCCACAGAGCTTCTCCCTATGGCACGTTTCCTTCGCCTTGTGTGGTCATGCGGCTTCTCGGCTGTTTGTGCATGCACAGTGGCTTGGCGTTTCTTGCACAATATTTGAAAAACGTCACTCTAGGTTTCACACAGCGTTTTAAAATGATCTAAAACCAAACTAATAGGGGAATGTAGAAATGCACGCGGCACCTGCGACATTAGTTGTATGCACAAATATGTTGCAACAAATGAGAAAGCGAGTCAAGTTTGTAATTACGAATAGCTTATCAGATGTGACGGTAAAGGGCACTAATTGAACGATAAGCACCCGATACAAATACCACAGCAAATATGCGGACAAGACACTACTACACAGTAAACAAATTCAGATTCAAACATCAACGGTAATTGACAAGAACAAACAGGAAAAATTTGTTATGAACAAAGTAAGGAATGATGCAAACTGGTCTGTCAACCATAGCAAGATGAGCCGTCTGTCGCCCAATCGGCAGCCTCAGATGCAGCCGCAACCGCCTACTTTCTTGCATTCCTTGATTAATTTACTAATTCAAAAAGTGTTGTAAATAAGGGTCAAAGTGAAAAAAGTATCCACATTGCAGTAATTTATTGAATTGTTGTTTCAGAAGTTGCGATGAGTATCGTAAAAAGTCGGTCCTTCAGGGACAAAACGTATATTCTGCAAACAAAAGTACCAGGCGAAAATGCTGGCAGAGGGCGAGTGAAACAAATCGGCATATGCAGCTAGTTGGATCCATAATTAACGACCTTTGTGAATGCACGACACTTTTCCTTTGATTCAGTCAAACAAACTCACTCCAATGCGTCCAACTGTTGGCCAACCAGCGTGCATGCGAGAAATGTGTGAACGTCCAATCAGCTGCCGCCTCTCCTTGCGGCAGCCTAACGCCTTTCTTGCTGGGCTGGCACCGCCCGTTCGTTCGAGTGTATACTCCTATCACATCCTCCCTTTTCATGTTCTTGCTGTTGTACTTTGCTAAATAGTCCATACACTTCACCACTTCGCGTCCTCGTTGTTGGATCTGCCGATATCGCCTCATTGCCGCACGCAGTATAACACTCTCTCCCTGATTCATGCTGTCGCCTGGGACATCTCCTCAGCTGTACTCGGTTTCTTCTCAGCTTCTTCCCTCTAACATTTACTTCGTATGACCTTTCACCGACTTTCGCAGCCACGACTCCTTTTCTAAACCGCTCCTGTCTATCGGGAATTGGTTCAACCCATACTTCTTCCCCCACTGTCAGCTCAGGTAATTCCCGTGCGTCGTTGTCGTAGTACCGTTTCTGAGTAGCCATTCGCCTTTTCAATCTGTTCTGTACTTTCTCAAGTTGTGGCGTGACAGGGTGCAGAAATGTTGAGGATGCAGGCATCAATGTTCTGGTCCTTCGACTGTATAGGCGCTGCACTGGGCTCAGGCCGATATCCGTTGAAGGAGTGTTGCGACTCTCCAGTAGCATGAGGTATGGGTCCTCCCGAGTATCACTATCCTTCGCGAATAGTCGCTTGGCGTTCTTCACTGCCGACTCTGCCTTCCCATTTGATTGACTGTGATAGGGACTGGTTTGCCGGTGTGCGAATTCCCATTAGGTTGCGAAAGCCTGGCATGCCCTGTTGCTGAACTGGGGACCGTTGTCCGAGACTAGCTCCTCCGGTATCGCGTGCAGTGCGAATTGAAATTTGAGTTTGTTGATTACTGCCTCCGTGGTCGTGCTTGTGAGTAAATCAATTTCAAAGTAATCACTATAGTAGTCCACCGTGAGTAAGTAATCCTTTCCGTTGTCCCAGAATAGATCCACTGCTACCTTTTGCCACGGTCGGTCCGGGACATCATGCAACATCCTCGGTTCCTTCGTTTGCCGAATGTCGTGTGAACGGCACGCCTCACAGTTAGACACATGATCCTTGATCTGACCTGTAATTCCTGGCCAAAACAACAGTTCTCTTGCTCGATTGATGGTGTAATTTGCACCCAGGTGAGCGCGATGGACATGCTCCAGCATTTCCTTTCGGAGAGAAGAAGGGATTAGGATTCGACTTCCCTTGAACAACAGAACGTCACAGACAGTGAGTTCGTCCATAAAATTGAAGTAGGGTGTTAATCCCTTCGGGAGCTGCTTCTTTGTTTCTGGCCACCCATGGAGGATAACGTCTCGCAAAGCTGCAAAATTTTGGTATTCCTCCGTGACACGCCTTATGTCTTTCAAACGGTTTTCTGTCAATGCCAGACGCTGCACCATGCTAACTGTCTCGATCTCTTCTAGATGATGTTCGGCCAGTGGCGGATGTGCTCTCGACAGGGTGTCCGCGATGAACATCTGTGTGCCAGGTGTGTACACAATGTCAACGTCATACTTTTCGAGCCGGATAAGCATACGCTGCAGGCGGCGAGGAAGGTTATTCAGTGGTTTAGTGGCTATCGACATCAGCGGCTTATGATCAGTGTACACAATTGTCTTTCTTCCGAAAGTATAATGATTGAAACGCTCCATGGCATAGACCACTGCCAGCATCTCTTTCTCGATCTGTGCTTACCGCTTCTCGGCCTCTGTGAGTGCTCGACTGCGGAAATACAAAGGTCTTCCGTTCTGCAACAGAACAGCAACTATTCCACTCTGGCTACTATCACGCTGTACCTCCAATGGTTGTGATGGATCGTAATATCCGAGTACGGGCGCATTACTGATAAGGTTCTTAATGGTTGCGAAAGCCAAATCCTGTTCCTTCCCCCAGCTCTAATTTACTCCTTTGTGCTTTAACTGCCTAATCGGAGTCATGACATCAGCGAGTACTAGTAGGAACCGGCTTAAATAATGCACCATACCGTTTAGACGACGGACTGCCTGCACATCGTTAGGGCGGCATCTCTTGTATCGCCTTAATCTTCCCTGGGTCAACCCTGATTCCGTCGGATGTTAACACATGCCCATGGAAAAGCACCTCTTCTTTCCGCAGCTCTATTTTCTCACGTTTTAGCTTGATGTTCATTTGCACGCAACGCCTCAGGAACCGGTGTAGCTTAGTGTCATGCTCTTCTTCGGTAGAACCGTAAATCAGAACGTCATCTGCCACACAGGTTACGCCATATAAATCGTCTATTGCTTGCACCAAACGCTTTTGAAAAATTTCACTAGACACCTTCAGGCCAAACGGTAATCCCAGCCAACGATAACGTCCGAACGGTGTAGCAAATGTGGTGGGGAAACCGGATTTGTCGTCTAGAACAACGTGCCAGAATGCGGAAGAAAGGTCTACTTTCGTGAAAAACTTAGCTTTTGTCAAACGTGGTAAAACATTTTCTAACGTCGGTAGCGCATAATGTTCTCTACGCAGGGCCTCATTCAGTGGCTTCGGGTCTACACATACGCGTAGTTCGCCATTTTACTTCGTAATGATTGCGGCCTGGCTAACCCAGTCTGTTGGCTCATCAATCTTTGTAATCACACCCTGCATAACCAGCTTGTTCAATTCCGCAAAAAATCGGTCACGTAGCGCAAATGGGACTCTCCTAGCAGGTAACGCAATCGGGCGTACCAAAGGATCTAACGACAGGTGAGCGGTACCCTCAAATTCCCCTAAACCCGGGCTAAACACAGACGGATACAGGTCACTAACATCGGCTTCACTCTGACAAGCGTTAACAAAACGATCATGGTTAAAAATGACAAAGCCAAGCGGTAAAATCGAATCAATGCCGAGTATCGGAGTGAGATCCTCATCCCCGATAACGAACTGCAGACGATGCGAAACACCGTCTCTCGGATTGACCACTTCAATTGTCGCTGAGCCCTTTGGCTTGGGTCTGGAACCATTCCACATGCGCAAATAATCTTGATCCTATTAAATTTGCACGCCGCGGCAGTGCTTTCTGGGCAAAATATTGATCGTCGCGCCTGTGTCCAACTGGAATCGCACAGACCGTCGCTCGATCAGAAGACTTGCATAGACACACTTCTGCGACGCTTTCCGAGACACGTTACCAATCGATTGTTCGGTGTCTTCTGGTGATTTGTCTGGAACGAGTGAACGAGTGTATTTCGGCCAGATAAAGGGCGAAGGTATTGCTTTCAAAAGAAGCCCTCTTTTATTGTGTCCTTATTCTTGGGCACCAAACTGTTAAAGAACAAAGTAGCTGGTGAAATAGTGTTGTTAGGCGCCCATACACCATTCGACACGCGCTATTCGACCTGAAGGTGCACGAGGTATGTGGTATTGTGTGTCTTTTTTCACAATGAAACATAATGATTCCATGCAAATTTGCCCACATTCTTTAGCAGAGCAAACACAAACCACGGCCTTATTCATGCACACGACGTAATTCATATGAAAGTAAGTTGGCGTGCCACGGAGCTGAAATCCGGCTTTCTCAATCCAAACCATAGCAACCTTTGACAGAATGTGGTGTGCACATAGATAAAGACGAATAAAGCACACGAGATCATGGTAATCCTTAAGGAAGCTCTAAATTTTGATCCACAACTTGCAGCATTTGTGGTATATTGCGCTCCATCGAGGGAAATGGATAAGTGCCTGTGAAATGGACCCCGCGTTTAAACAGATCCTACTAATAAGATAAGGCTTTCATCCCAACAGTTCACAAGCTACATAGCAGAGCCTAGTCCGGAAAAGCGCCAGACGCGTTTCGCCTTATTGGGGCTCGTCAGTGGCGCGCATTCCCTCGGTCCTCTAATGAGGATAGGTGGTGCTATATCCCAGCTAGTTTGCAAATTATGTAGCCTAGCCGACGTCCCCCATGGCTCAGTGGCTTAAGCTGCTGGCTAGTTGGCATCAGCCTCTAGCGGTCATGGGTTTGATCCTCATTAGAGGACCAAGGGAATGCGCGCCACAGACGAGCCCCAATAGGGCGAAACGCGTCTGGCGCTTTTCCGGACTAGGCTCTGCTATGTAGCTTGTGAACTGTTGGGATGAAAGCCTTATCAAATTTACAACTAAAATCCTGCTACTTATGAGATCCTACTAATAGTTGGCAATGCGTAGCTCATGGGAAGATAGGTAAGACCGTTCAGTTAAACTACGTCATGTGACATAAGCTCCTTTGGAAAATCCCGATAGCCACATGTCTCATTTTCAAACGTCACACGTAAAATTTACGGTTACTAAATGGTTACGAAACTGATGTGCCTGTACACAACGATGACCAACATTCGTTGATGTGTGCGGTAAAACACGACGGCAAATGTTGTTATTCTTTTACTCAAAGAAAGACAGCGCCAATTTTCCACCAATAAAACCTGACTGGGCCAGCATTGGTTAGCAGGATTCCACAAAAAGCAGAGCATCAAAGTTGAATGTGGCCATGCCGCTTGAAAATTGTTTGGGGTTACACTTAGATAGAACATATTAAAACCGCTGTAAGTATCAAAAAGATATTGCGCTGCAAACAAGGATTGTCAAGTCAGATTCAATGCGCATTTTTGCAGGATGAATGAAAATGGTTAACAGAGAGAAAGTGTCAAGATTTCAAAGGATTATAACAGTTGCCAGCGTTTCGACCAATTTTAATGTGATACTTAATCTAGCAATTTATATAGTTAGCGAAATTAGCTGATGGGCGTTAGCTGCTTGACGTAACGGAGTAAGCACATAGCCATTTCAACTGGCTAAGGTTTACAAATTCCAACAAATGCCGACGAATATGTAAGCTATATAGGATGAGGTGCGAAAACCAAAGGCGTCTATTTAAAGGCGTTATGTAGCCAACAGCTGACAGATTATTATTTGAATAAACATCAAGGAAACTGGCGTCAACAACTGTGTTTTGAGTAGGTAGGATATCGATCACAAACGGTAACTGACTAACACCTATCCCCCTAGATCCCTATCAGTGGATTAGTTCAGGGCTTTGTTGAAATTTGCAGTATGATCATTTAATCGATCGTGTTAATCTGCCTTCAGCAAACGTGTTGGTTACAAATTTTCCCATTTCGAGATATGATTAATCTGCAGCATTCCTTGAAGATAACTGTAGAAATATCTCGACTGCTAATTTTTGATAGCTTCGTTATAACCAATCTCTTGGCTGACATTCGCTTTACCTTTTAACGAACTATTTTACTTATTCCAAACCCTACTTTTTCTTCCCCGCTCTTAATACAGTTAAAGTGTTCCGATGCAAAATTACTTATGTGGTTAGTAAGCACCTTGACAACGTGTCTGACAAACATTCAGCCTCTCACTTTAACCTACCGTATGAATGATACGACAGAAATTTATTGTTGATTTGGATTAAAGGCACACACAAATAGAAACCATACGGTTCAAGCAAACTATTGTTCGTTATTACTTATGCAACATTGAAACATAACATATTCGCTGTGTGTAATGAATAACATGTGTCAGCTGTACGCCATAACGGCGCTTCGCTGCCGCGCGACCAACACCAGTCGCACACGGACTGAGTATACCGCGAGGCCGCCCACCCCTACGCGGATTCGAAACGGTGACTTTATGGTTGCAATAGCAAACGTGCAGACCACTCAGCCACCGGCTGAGCTGTGTGAGTGTTTTGCACAACTTCTCAAATACCTACAGCTCAGTGTAGTCTCCTATTCAGATTGGTCTTGAGTATGCAGTGCATAGAGACGAGTTTATTTCCATCCGTGCATTGAAGAATTAAACTTTGGCAATTATTGTTTGAGGCCACTGTTAACAAACCTGAGCAACAAGCAAGGATTTTTGAGTTACTGCCCCTTTTTTGGTTGTAATCATTTTTAAAATTTTTATGGCTGGATATTTTTGTTGATTACTGCGTAAACGAGTTTAGTCACAACGACTTTACGCGGTTTAACTCCTGCATCGATTTTCGAACTTTTGCAAATACTTTAAGTTTCTTATGCAGCAATCGAACGCTAGAGTTTTGTCTTCTTGACCCAATATGTTGACTTAATTGGCTGACGCATTTAACGAACTGGGCGAGGATCACTTATTGCGTTCTCGGCCCACGTTCAGATGACGGTTCGCAATCCAATCACACTCCAATCTAAAGTTATGTTCTGGGGCAAGCATTATTCGTCATAGCTTGGTGACTTAGGGTTAGTGATCCAGGTTTCCAGGCCAATTATATCTGACTGACGCGTCATGTAACGTATTGTGCATTGAGAAACTCGCAAATTCCATTTGATTAAGCAATGCTTTTAGTGATGGAATTGATCGAGCATCAGCCATGTGAATAAAGTATACCTTCAAAATGTGCGTCGCAATCCATGCAGCAACTGCTACTTGCTTCTTAAGTAGTTGGGTTGACAGTGCAGTAGTTCCATCCCTTTAACTTGCTTCCTTGAGTACCAGACAATTAGCATACAATTTGACAGCTGTTCATTGTAACGTTAATTATTCTTGCCAAAACTGAAGCCGAATGCCTTTGAGCACAATGAAAATACATACTGCAAGTTTGACTTTATCACTATTAAGTAGAATAGATGTTTGTCCAATTCGTCAAAACCTAACAACCCTTATAATGATTCATTGCTGCTGCAATATTTGACATTTTGCTTCATAAGAGGGGCACAATAGAGCCCAAGATTTGTGACATTTGAGCTTATTCTTATTTATGTAAAATTTAAATATCCCGAAAATTAACGAATTAATTTTGAAAATACCGAAGGAATTTTTCTCTCTAAAAATGCTTGGGACCGATTAACAACTTATGGATTCAGGAAGGTTTAAAAACAACTGGCTAGTACGTTTTCAGGTAAATATTCTCATTTAACACAGATGCATCATCAGGCCGAGCGAACCACTCGATGTTTCGTATAACGTTTTGAGGAAACTCGACAGATAATGGCGAAATATTGGGAGCATGTAGAAGGCTAATAACCTTACAGTTCTGTGTCGCCCCACGTAGTGCATGGGACAGCACAAGCGATCAGCGTTGCAATGCCAAACACCTAAGCCTTGATAGTGATGGGTGTGGGCATGAGTTGATGTTCATTCTCTGTCTTTGATCCGTCCCCGAAGCTCTTCACGCTGGTCGGGTAAGGAGAACCATCCACATCATGGAAAGCTTTGCTCCATCTATTATGCACACGTAGCTGTTCGCCTTGACAAGCACAACCGCCACAGCAGTCACCTTTTGGTGCGTTGAGCTTACCCTTAACCCAAAGATTTTGATACTAGCTTCGTCGACTTCGTGACTTTTCTATCGCGGATCGCTAGTATCGATTCCAGCAGTACAGCCGTGCAGTCTCGGTGGCCGTGTTATGCCCCCATGAAATCTACCATCATTTTACGTATCTCACACGTAGTTTTTTCTATGTACACGTGTGCACATTTCCTTATGACTATTTTTCTAGACGCAAGTATTTTAGCAATCTGCAGAACGTGTGCAATTTATGTACACTAATGTCAAGCGGAACGCTTTTTCATCTGGAAAATAACCATTATGTTTTTTTGTTTGGCGCACAGCGAATGGTCTTCAAAATTATTTTCTTCTAAGGAATACCTACTGTCTCAATCCACTCCGTAGTAGGCGGTAGGTGAGAATAAAAACTTCTCTGCAACTGGCATTTAACTAACCGCCTCTTTTAGCCGCTACCAACATTCGTTTTATTGATTCTTTCGGTGCTGCCTCTGCCTCTGCGCAAACGATCTGGCCCTGTGAAATTGGAATGAGATGATCCCAGAATACGCATGCTTTAGGTTACTAGAATTATATTGGATGACACCAGTTTTGTCCGTCGGCTTATGATATATCTTTGTTTTTAGACTATCCCCATTACGGTAAACTAAGCAATCAATGAATGGCAATGTGTCACTAGAGAATTCCAGTTACATATTGAAGTGTTTACTCTCCACCACAGTGTACAAAACTCTGTAGAAACTCCACTTTGCTATCTCGTCTTATAATAACACAAGTGTCATCCACGTAACACCGACAAATTTTCGGTGAATTCCTTGATTCTGTTTGCGTCATCTTTTTGAATTCCCCTATGTACAACATTGCCAATACAGGGAATATATTTGTAATCTCAGTAATTCCCATCGATCGTGAAAACACAAATCCATGAGCTGCTCCCGATTTGCTCATGCATCCATCCATCAGATAAAAACGGTTTCCCGGCTTGAGCTGTTTGCCAATTCATCCTAACGCAAACTCGTAGCGGTGCTTCACCCGCGTTCCTCATGCATTCATCCATCAGACCAAAACTGTTATTCCGCTTGGGCTGTTTGCCCATTCATCGCAACCCAAAATCGTAGCAGTGATACGTACGTGTTGCACGTACATTAATCCATCAGCACCGAACGTCATAACGCGTGACGGGTGTGTGATGTATAGCAAACCGAAGTTTAATATTGGATAGTTGGCAATTAGGCGTGCTCCAGTGTCATACAAACGCATGCTGCAGTTAAACAAGCCACCCATGAAAATCCGACCAGATTTTAAAAAGACGTGCTTGTGTTTAGACCCCGAGTTGACAGTGCGCTCATTTCACTGCACCATCTCACGTGACTGTTTGCCCATCGGAGCCTGTTCCAGCTTTCTCTGGTAGTGAACTCACGGAATAAATTCCACCTTGTTCATCGCATTCATATGTTCACCAAGAGAAGGCACATTGCTCACTAATGTGCCATTTGACATCATTACTTATTGACCAACAGTGGATTTACATTCTGCACTACGTAAATGGAAATGAGATAGCAAAGAGACACAATAATTGTGCTAATATTTTTTCTATATTTTGTATTTTGATCGTGATCAACCTGCGAGCTCTGATAAGCTTCACCTTTTTTGCCCGTACAAATCCATTGCTCCATGATTTCACCATAGCTCGGTATTTGCGCTCACTTCAAATCGTCTTTCCCCTGCGGAAAACGTGAAAGGAAAATGAAATACAGCTGTAAGTGACGTAAATGTCAGAGGAAAAATGGAAAAATTGAACTAGCCTCTCTACGTCCATGGCAAAGAGAGGTTGCCCGAAAGCTGCCAAGTTCGCTTTAAGCAAAATACCGATTTCAGAAGCGAAAGGGAGTTAAGCGAACAAGCTTGTTTTCGGTGGTTTGCATCAGGCGAATACACCACTGCAAACAGGAATAAAACAAACAGTGTATTTAAATGCGATGAATCAATGAAGTTAATAGACCGGTCAGTGAGATCAGGTGACGACACTGGCTTGGGGATCATTAGTGGAAGGGTTAAGCGTGGCGAGGAAACTTGAGGCCATGGTAGCTTTACAGCATGTACGAACTTCGTTTGAGCACATTAGTCGGGGTTCTGGAGCCGAATAGCAATTGCCACTGCTGTCGCTAATAGACGACATCAGGGGGCTCGCATGTGGCGTCCAGACATCTTTTAGATGGGCCGGAAAACCTCTGGCGCATTCACTTGGTGATTTGAGTCGACCAAATGCCACAGCACTGCGCTGACTACTATCCTTACGACAGCAGTGTAGAGCCACGCTGGGGAATGTTCTCGGAGTCTCACAGACAGCCACCTGGTCCTCTTCCCAATATAACTTGCTCGACACGATGATGAATAATGGTACACCCAGAAGGAAATATTCGACCTCAGTATTTTGTCCTTGAGATTTTGACTCACGACTGGTGTAGAAATGAAACTGACAAGGAGGTCATCTGCAAAGCATGTTCTCGCAGTTGCATTACAGAGCCATCGAGTAGTTTGTTTTGTTATTACGTCACCCTTGAAATGCAGCGATAAATAGATTAAGCGATTTTTTGCGGTGATTGGTTGGAGTTTTGGTGTAAGTGGCTCCATGTGCCTCCAGATGAATTTGTCCGGATAACCATTTTGTTCGAGAACGCTTCGAATGAAACTCAATTCATCCGACAACGTATCATCCATGCATATTTTCCCTGATCTTTCCGTTAGACAACGGACAAGTTTACGTTTTCGACTCATTGGAGCGAAATTGGCGAAATGGATATACTGGCCGCTCTAAGTTGTCTGTCTGTGTACTCTCCTTTGTACTTTGTCTCTGACGTAATGGTGATGGGAAGATTTAAAAATGAGGAAGTTGTTACTTTTAAGTTCTATGGTGAACACAATGCTTTTGTGTGTAGCGTTGAAGTGGGTTAGCAGATCTACGATGCATACTCGACCATTCATAACACAAAATATGTCCTCAACGTATCGACCGTAGTAAACGAAGTTGTTGATACATGCGTTTAGCTGTGTTCTCCAACTTACTCAGGAAGACATCGAAGAGCAGCGGTCCTAATGATGAACCCATAGCTACCTAATCTATTTGTCTGTAAAACGTCTCATTGAACTGAAATTGAATGTTCTTAGTGTACGCCAATATAACTTGCCTTAGAGAGTCATTTGGAATAGCGAGGTTAATGCTGCGCAATTGCATAAACTAGCAGAGATTATCAATGTTCCCTGCTAATGGGACGTTGGTGAAAAGTGACGCCACATCTAGCGAGAACAGCTTCCTTCCTGCTAGATTGAATTGTTGCACCGAGTCAAGCAAATCGCAAGTGTCCCGGAGGCTGTACCTACACATGGCTTTCTTGACCGTCTCGAGGCGTTTGACAAGCCACTTAGCAGTCAGATGATAGGGTGAGTTGTACATGTCCACTATCGGTCTCAACTGTACACCTTGCTTGTAGAATTTAGGTAGGCCATAAAGCCTCGAAATCACGGTTCCACTAGGTCTGGCGTATTCAAATTTGTCAGTGTCTATGATCTTATTTCATTTCAAACGCCGCAAAAATACTGTCAGGTTCTACTCAATTGCTGGCGTCCTGCCATTCCAGGTTTGCAATTTACAGCATTTCGATGCCTCTCTTAGGACGGTGTTCATCCTGTCAATATAAGCTGACTTTTGATCAACGGAATCCCGGCTCCTTGGTCCATTTTAGATAACAAAACATGCTGGTATTTTGAGTTCTTTCAGAGCGTCCTGTTGCCTATTCTTTAGAAGATATTAGAAGGTCGGTTTGTATCTCAGGTACTGGTAGCATGTGTTTACTAATGTGGATTTGTACTGTTCTGCTGCAAATGCTGAAGATGGAATTGAGGTACAAACTTGGGAATGAAGATTTTCGAATTGGACTTCCAAGTCTAACTGTTGTACATTAGCTCGGGGGTAACAGAATTTCGAGCCTAATGAGAGGACTTCCATTTGTGCCCTATCTAATTGAAAAAAGGAGAAATTGTGCACGTACTTCTCAGGGTCAGGTGGAAACAAATTACTCTGCCTTATTGAAGCGATCTGTCCCCGTAATGTGGCTATTCGTACTTCCACTTGCCGAGCCATAATTCGTTGAACGAATGATTCAAACTGTTCGTATTCCTCATCGTCCAATTCAATCAGTGCGTCGGAGTAGCTACACCGCTTGTGGTCAAGTTTGTCGATCCGAGAAACAACGGTGTTTCGCTTGTTTAGAGTGGTAGTCCTCAAAGCAATGCTTCTTGGCTTAACTCCGTTATGTCTGAGATTCTTCCAAACGTATTAGGGATATTCACTATGCAAAACACACTCATTCAAAAACCGCATTGTCGCTTTCGCTACAGCGAGTCTTGTGTTGAACGCAAAGTCCTGGTTCACTTGGGCTGAAGAAGCTTTTTCCTAACAAGCGGAACATTGTTCATAAATTATGTTAACCACTTTAAAATATCTGTGCTACGTTTCCGCTGGTCTTATCAATTCAGTGCATCATGAAAATTCTTCGCATTTGCCAGTTGAATTGTGAAACGATTAGCAAACTGAAACCTAGTTTTAAAAGTTTAAATAGTTTAAAATTACCTTGTAAAATGGAAACTTGTCCTCTTAATTATTTACTGACCGTTGGTGAATATTGCGTTTAAGTTCTAGTTTTAAATTATTGTCAAGGCACATAAATTTGGCTTGCATTGACAAAGTTGTTTACAATACAGTACACATTATACAGCCACATTCTTAGCAGGACGCAACAATAAATTAGGTAGAACGCCAGTTTCAATAAGCTCAATGGATAATAAGTCGACCACCTAAATAAATAAATAAAGCAGTTATTATAAGACGATACGAGGCACGCCTATGTAGGCATGAGAATGAAAATAAGTAACAACGAGGGAACTACGCAAAACGGCGTACAACGATTAGGCGAAAATTGTCAGCTGGAGAGGACTATCCGGTCTATTATGAGAGACACTAAATAGTCACAAGAATATTTGCTTAGTTAAGACATGGGCAATGTATTTTTTAATTAAAAGTGCTACATTAACTTGTAGCATTACTATAGCTCTAAATGAAGACCACTTGAAAGTAAGCTTTCTCTAAGAGTGGCGTCTCAATGTATGCCAATATGATGACGACTTCCATGGGTCAAATCTCATGTCTACAGTGACGTTGCTGCAGATAACTCCTGAAACCCAATCCTTCCGGTTAAGTAAGCAAGTGCATGCATTATTTTAAAAAAGTTGATGTTGGCAATGCCATTTACGGAGTACTACATTTGGTCTGGCCCAGGTGAACAGAATGCACTGTGCGTCTATCCAAAACTGTGGCGAACACTTTATTTTCTTAATATTAACGCACTAGGAATATCAAAATATTCAAGTCAGACTGACTGAGCTGATTCACTGCAGGTAAACCAATTTGGAAATCTGAGTAAGGCAAGCGGACGGATTTTAAGATCACACCGTCTTTTTATTTTCTAACATTAAATATAAATCTAAATTTTCGCCCAACAAGGATTTTACATTTTATATTTATCATAATCAAATAAATTTCTGTATTTTCTGACAAGAGACCTGTGACCCAGAAGTTGAATCTATAATAAGCTCAGGTAGACTGAGATTTGGTTTGATACACCTGCCATATATGTTACACAATGATGCCAAAACAGCAGCGTAAATTTCAGCGCGTAGCACAATCTCACCTACCAAATTAACATGGTAATGCATGGATCAAATCGTTCCCATCAAAAAGTATTCTGTTTACGTATGATGGACAACTGTAGGCCCTCTTGCATACATTGGTCTGTACTTTTATCTGGCTGTTATAGATCACCTGTCAGATAGTACACAATACAGTATTTGATTGACTTCTGTGATTGTTTGCGTGGCATATATTGTACGGGAATTAGCGCGAGCAACTACAGTAATTTGAACTAACATGGATGTTGGAGTGCCACTGCAGCCGGGCAGATATCTCAGCGATAAGCCAGAAAGTGTAAAATTATTGACTGATTGGCCTGGAGCAATCACAGTGCATCAATAATTCTATTATATTGGAAAGCAAGTAGCAATGTGATACGCAACCCTAGCATGGCATAAATAGAATGCTCGTGATGCCCAAGCAAAATCTACATTGGGACGGTTTGCAAACGCTTTAATGTCATGGAATAGCTCAAACACCAACGAACCATTTAATAATAAGGGCAATATAAGACTCCTATCTGGTAGTGAGCTGATTTGTGAAGTTTAAATAGAAGGTCAGTGTACTTGATACAATGAGCAAAAAGCTCCGATATTTAACGGTTTTTAAATTTATGCAAGCGGCAATATTTATCTGGAAGCAGGGGTTTAGTGCTTCGCCTCAACTATAAAAGCAGTAAAATAGGGGACCCTTTTATGTCATAACTAGAATGCTCGTGGAGGATAAGCAAGAAGCGACAGCCTGCATGATAAATTACGCCTGCAGAGAGTTCGCAAATGCTTTACTGATATGGAGAAGTCCAAGCACAAACCAACAATATAACGTACACGACAACATATAAAACATTTCTGGTAGTGAGCTAATTTGTGAATTGGAAAGCGTATGTCTGTGTACTTGATACCATAAGCATAAAACTCTGTTAATTTAAGAGTTGTTTCAGTTTATGCAAAATGCTTTAGTTATATGGAAGCCAAGGTCTGATGATTCGCGTCAAGGAGTACGGTAAAGGCATAATTTTGCACGGTGGCCTCCTCCGGTACGGGTGGATAGCCAACACCGGTAGAAAATGCAAATGGAAACAAAGTTACTCCTCCGAGAACAATATATCATGTTGCGTTGGGAGAAACATCTGTTGCAATGAATAGTGATTTGAGTGAGTTTTATTTAATAATCTTTTAGAAAGTAACATATGGACGCTATACTGCGGCAGGAAAATAGCCTTAAGTAAAGGATTCACAGTACAAATGACCAAAGCACTGCTGGAAGGAAGATGTCAAACAAACAGAACAGCAGTTCAAAAAGTACTATCTTTCCTACCTTTACATCCTACCTTTACATCCACGTAGCTGTGGAAGTAAGACGCAAGGGACTTACCGTTACGGATGTAAATAGCTGTTATCTGAGAGAATACATCGATATGTAAGTTGGGATAAGTTATCCGGTCAAATATTTTATACGACATTGTCAACTGAGCTGACTTCATTGTAGATGAGCACTTACCTCAGCCACACTGTTTTAGAGGCTAGAATTTGTCTATTAAAGAAAACGGGATTTTCAACCAGCAAGTCCATTTTTTTGTCTATATTTGGGCAATAGCAGACGGCTCCACTGCAGATTGGTCGAAGCATCCAAGTGCGGATATTTTGATAACAGAATATCACTTCAGCTTCTTATCGCATAATTAGTTCAGGATAATCGCCTTCCCAGAGCAATGAAATTAAAATGTCCAACATAGTGACAACCATAATCGCAAGTGCTAATGACATTAATGGTGTTTCAAATAGCAGCAACCGTGAAGTCATCTTAAATTCAGTTTATTTTTGATTTAGGGCAACTGTGGCACATTTAATTCATGGTCAAATGGATACGCTGTAAGTGTTCTCACTTCTTTCCACTTGTGCAATCAAAGAAATCCCTCGCGGTGCTTTTAGTATTAGCAAAACGTGCTTTCCACTGACAATCATCATGATTCGTCAACCATGGTAAGCACGCCACCGTCACGATTGCGCTTGAAGAGAGTGCGGTGAACACGATGGCATATAATAATGGTAATACCTACAGCGATATCAACAACCTCTATGTGGGACCAGGTTTCTTGCAACGTAATAAAACTTAGCCGCAGGGGTCTACAATAATTGGCTGTGTTCTAAAGTAGCAGTTTTTAGCGATGCGAAAAAGGACCTTGTTTACATATACCACATCGCAATTCCAGTACGCAATCCTCCGTCAGGCGCTATAACTGCAGCATTGTCAAGTCGTTTGTAGATGATTCGCCCTACATGCGTTTCGCAGAAACAGAGCATAATTTCAACCTGCCACTAATGAAAATTGTTATTACGCTAGTTGCAAGAAAATGTGTGTACATCAACTATTTTGTTCACCAAATGTGTTGCATAAAGCGTATATGCTGGCAATTAGTTCAACGGGGTACACGCAGAATGTGGAGAATTTATTTATGCCGCGCCAACATATTGTTCTATCCTGCAGAACGATTCTACGGTAGCCACAATTTGCAAAATAGAGAGAAGCAAAAACGCGGGTAGGATGAGCTCAGCAAGTGCGTATATGTTAATTGTATCCACACAAAAACCGAAAATTCTTTTGCTCCTTGGTCTTGTGTCTGCCTTGGGTGCCTTGGGCTTGCGATCTGCACACCGTCGAATCACATGGAGCATTAACTGAGGGTCCGTCGGAGCAGCTTCCAATACAGACAGTCCTCCAGAGGCCCCGAAATTCGCTAGAACAGTTCCAACGTGTTGCGATTCAACAGTAGTACTCCTCGATCAGACCCATCAGGATTCGGACCCAAGGTCACAAGCGCTTTGCACCGCCATTAAGCAACTTATATCATTAAGCAATGACAGCGGACAGCAGCGGACTATCAGCGCGTCTTATTCTCTACTGTCTTACAAATTATGAATGTTTTAGAGGACAGAATTAGCACTGAATAACACGACTTTTATTGACAAAGGCTGCTTACGATATAGCATTTACAGCTGTCAGTGCAGATAGTTGAATGTAGATGCCTATTTGATTTAGAAGCTGCTGATACCAACTCTTAATTGACTACAGCAAAATTCCCTACTCATAAGAATATGGAATATTATCCATCCTTACAACAAAAACCAAGATTCCACCCACAATATTTTGGAAGAAAATGGAACCAAATGTGTATTCATAAATCCGGGACTGAAGAATCTCTTGTGTTCACGGCCAACGGTAAACGCAATACAACGATTTGTAAAACACGACTTACATAATAAACCTGAACATATAGCTTCCACTTTCCTCGAAAAGACGTTCTCCTGTGGTGTACCGGAATGTACACCAAGTTTTTATAGTCTGCCATGTGACACTACCAAAGTGTGTATCGTAAATTTGTTTTCTCATCATCCTCTGCTCTCTGTTCTCTAAATGTTGGGTTGCTTAAACTTGTGTGTTTTATCTTTTGTTTCGTCAGCAATCCACCAAGTACCATCGCATTGAGGAATATTTTGAGGAATAAGAAGCCGATTCCCACTAAGTGGTAAGACCGAAGTCACAGGAGATTTTGTGAGCATGCATAAAATTATATTAAAATTACAGTTAATGTAATGAACTAGCAACCTATATGCATGAACAATGCGGCCGTGGAATGTGCTAAAATACAAATGACACCTACTATATATATATTACCGTATTAATATTATCAAGAGAGTTACCAGACCCGACAGAAATACCGTGTGCAACATCAGGTAACTCATTGACGAAACAGGTAAATTTGATACCCTATCAAAACTTAAAAGACGATTTTCATTACTCATGTACATTTTTCGATCATTCCTAGTTGTTGAACTAGAAAATGCTTTATTAACCTGAATATGCCGTCACAGACCTTTGATTTTTTAATGAAAATATACTATTTACTGTGATCTGGGAAGGGGCTCTTAAAGATGAGGCTTTTCGTTTGCATGAACAATTTCTTTCGCTCCCAAAGATGGGAAATACTTAGGAAAGTTAATCATCTAAATGCAGCTATCTCTACTCATGATTTTGCAAGAGAATGCACTTTTTTATCTACAGATTAAGTTGTCAGTTATCATGAATTGAATAATCATGAAAACATTTACTCCTGTTCTCAAACTGAAATAATATCTGATGGCTAGCTATAATTAATGGTTATAGGAGGAGCAGCAATAGTGTTATCAAAATTCCGGAGTGAAAAGCTTACGCTTTCAACAGCAACTCTTCAGTGTTTCTCTGAAAACCAAGTAACCAAACTACTTTATTTGTCTGCATCAATACAGCGTGATTTATAATTAGGGAATAGCTAAAATGATTGTGAAATTAAGGCAGCAAATTTGTATATATGATTCAACTTCACAAAATAACAACTGAAGTGTGTTGCTATTTGATTTGTTTTAACATCAATCATTGTCAATTTTAGTTTTGGATCTTTAAACACCAGTTGTGGTATTATACCTGAAAAAGCCAGTATTTTGATAGTTAGTTTAGAGTTGCAATGTTCCTTTGCTCGAATCCAGTATTAGCTTGTTTGCATGGAGTTCAGTCTATTTACCAAACACTTCAGTCATGTTTGAAACACCTATACGAGGCAGACACGAGCGTACTTCCAGAAGGACACGGCACTCAATTTTTTGAACTACTTATTACTACAATAGTAAATATAGACTAGCTTATCTTGGTTGTCAGTTATATCTCTCCATGACGACAGAGAGTGAAATTCCCAATAGTTAATGAGATCCTCCTATTCATTGAGATGATTTTGTTGCTGGCTAATTCATATTGTGTTAGCTGGCGAAAATTGTCCATCTGATACATTTTTTCTTGCGTTGTCTGCATCAATACTAATGTTTTTGAGACAATGTTATTACAGACTGGCTAACATAAAAACCTTTGTTTTATCAAAGAGCAGTGTTCAATCGCACAGCAGAGTGCAGCACAAAACCAAAACAAGAATTTTAAAGCTGTCGATGACTTTGTAGAAAAATGTAGTATAGTACCATTAGCTTTTATGGATCCGTTGTGGTATTACTAAGAATATGCTAGCTGTGTGTTTATGATTTCAGCTAGCTACAGACATGTCTTGTGATTATGAAGTATCAAAAGAGCAAACCAAAATCACTATGAAGCAGTTTCTTTTCATTAAACTTTGTTTTTGGGGAGTATATTTGCATCCTTCCAGGTAATTAAAAAATAAAGCAAAGGCAAAAATAACTCCCACATAGACTTCGTAATTTTTGTACATTTAATTCAAGCGCAATAGTCAGTAGTGTTTTACCAATGTTTGGCCCTTGGCTATGCACCTACTGCATTAAGCTGATAACGTAAAAGCATAGATTTTTATTTTAAGGCCTCAAAATATTTTTGTTAGAAAGCCGGTAATAATTCTTTGCTCGTTGACAATGACCACTTGGACAGCATTATATAAGGTGCTGTTTGCCGCTTTCTAATGGAAATTATAAATTTGTTGAATTACAGCAGTCTAGAAATGAGCTCTATAAAACCGGCACTCAGGTTTTAACTTCAACCCACAGAAACCTTGATTGCATTAGTTATGTATTTGTTTAAATACTACCTTTGCATACAAATGTTTAGCATACATTTAAACGGATTTGCTATGTGATGAAGCTGAAGCAATTACATAGGGCACTATAGATTGCATTTACATGGAAGTGAAGGATGTATTTGAAGGAAACAGATTCCAGATGTGGTCAATTTAATAAAATCCAAAACGTCGCCGATTACCATTTGTTTGCTTTTTCTTAACTTCACTTGTCCCTAGTTTCCCATCTTTAGACTGAACTAAATTAGAATATCAGTTGTGCAACTACTGGTAATTGCTGAAGATTGCGCTGTGCGTTCTCTATATCCGCAATTCCATAATTTTGGTTTCCGATTTACACAGGTGCATCATATCAACATTTAGGTACGCAACATACGCCGGCTTTGCGGAATGTTCTGACCAACCTTGATGGGTCCGGTACAAAAACAAAGCCGCGTTTCTACGTGATCGCATGCAAAATGTAATCTCCGAGCTTTTTAATGAGGTTAAGCTGGTGACAAGTGTGGACTACCTTAACCTTAGACGAAGTAACTGGAGCAGATTGTGGTATGTTCATCCACACATCTTGTCCAGGTCACGCTGAAGTGCATCGTGATCACGTGCGTCGGCGATCATCTGCCAGATCTTAACATCAGCGATCAGCAAGGAACCTGAGGCATTCGTATATGTCAGCTTGTAAATTAACACGGGAAACAGAGGCGGTCTTAGAACTAAGCGTTTTAAAACACTAAATTCAACATGAATTGATCTGAGAACACCAAAACTCTAGCCTGCAGTAGCCGGTTTGGCCGAACATTTCCGCTCCCCTCAAAGACAGGATACCCAACTCCATAGATTTTGAGCCTGTTCAGCAGAATGTGGTAAACCAGCTGGCCGAAGACCTTGGAGAATTCCGCTTGAAAGACATCGGTCTCTTTAACATTGTCTGCCGGTTCCGTCCAAATACTGCATGCAAGCATTATTTTGGTTGCCTACGAAAGGGTTTGACGGAAACCGCACTGTTTAGGTGGGATGATGTTTTAACATTCTAGATGGTGGACTATGGGCTCAGCAAAGATCACCTCCATCACTTATGCGAGTATAGGGAGGAAGACCACTGGACATAAATTAGCGGGTTTCGAGCGACTGTCTACTTTTAGATTTTGCGTGACTAGTCCACGTTTCCAAATGGTGCGCACAATCTGCATATCCAAGCAGTTTTGAAAGGAATACGATGATAGCTCGACCGGCTTTGTTGCTGCTACATTCAGCCCCCTCAAGTAGATGTCATAGATTAATGGAGAACAGTAGTTGCGCAGTAAGAACTGTTACTTCAATACAGCTGTGACAGTGAACAAGATGTGAGTGCTGCCATTGGGACTATGGATGTGGGTAGGTAACGGCAACGGACCTCTTGCTGGAATTCTGAGTCCAAGACAATAGTAGTGCATTAGCTGCTTCTATAGCATTCTACGGTACTCTGACTATCGCGGTAAGTGAGGGAAAACCATGATTTCCTTTTCGTAAATTTTTACTTGCGTTGTTGGCAACCTCACAAAACTAACGTTGTTTGCGAGCCATATTATCCCCACGTACAAGTAAAATAAAATGGTTGCGCTGGGTCAGGTAGTCGCTCCAGATTTCGTGTTCATGACCTGCTGCGTAAATGCGCCAAGCGGAATTCCTTAGTGACGTATATTTGTGAGTTATAATTAAGATGAACAAAATTGGATTGTTAAAAATGAACCCTCTTAGTTTCTGAATCAATTACGTAAAGTTACAGAAACCTCATAGAAACTGAATTTAGGCTCTATTCGGTTAGCCGTGCTTTATAAATTCACAATTAGTCGTCGTCGGCAGGTCGTTCAAATTGTTGTAACGAATAACAGTACCTGATAGTTTAGTGTTTTGTTCTGGATATTCAGCGTAACACACAGTTATAAATTTAAGTGACATGATAACTTAGCACTACTCGGGTGTCTTTAAATAGCATCTCCACCTTGAGCTTTCCATTTGTAATTAAAGCGTCTAGTATCAATTATTTGTTGACAACTCTCTACCTGGTAGATGAGTTGATGCCATGGTCAATGGAACGATGGTGATAACTTCTTATAGTTCGGCCTTAAATCTTATGCTGGTGGATGTCGAAGCTTCCATGTCGTCCAGGTTGAAATCGCCTGCGATAGGAATGTGACTGTCAGTTAATATGTCACATTTCGTCAGTGCCAATATTAGGCGGGATTTCATCCCTGGCGTGGACAATGAGATATGATAAACCTTGGGGCTAAGAAGCGGTAGTCCTCCTACCGGGGACGCAAATAGCATGTTAGCAAATTGGTGACCCACTTTGCTAGATCATTGAAAGATTCTCATTGTTATTCGTTACGATGCAACTGGATTACTCCGCCTCCTCCGTTGGGCTGATAACTTTGGACTGATAACATTCTTTGAATAACAGTCTCTGCACCCGTAACTGCTGAGTGCAAGTAAGTCTAGAGAATGTAAATCCGATCGACAATATTTCTCAGCAGTTGTAAGTCACTGATGTACATACAGGAAATTGTTTCGATTCTCAGCAGATAATCCAAAAACTGGTGACTCGGAAGAAGGCTTTTGCTTCTCCAGCTGTAGTATCTTTCAGTATTTCGAAGCGTTCTATAAGCAGCTAAATTTCTTGGTATGAACTCATTATTTTGCCATGTATTGTGACTTTACGCACGTATTTTGGCATACATAGTACCAAATAGAGCAATTGAAGGGCCAAGCTTGGACGATGTGGTTAAATTCTATCTACATGTCTTAAAGATAATTATGGGACGGTCATGGATGAACGACATGTCGAGTGGGGCTGAGTTCGGATGTCTGCTGTTATGGAGCACTTATGACACAGAACCGTGAAGAGTGCCCACTTGAGACTGCCAGTAATCGTCTAAAAAACTCAGTGCACCTTATTCTTGAAATTTGGGAATTCAAAGGGTTGGCTCCACAGTGAAAGTGCCATGGTTGTGCCACCACTTCAGCTAGGTTCGGAAAGTAGTTAATCTCAGTTTTTGCAACTTTTTGCATCACCGTTTCCTAAGAACGTGCGTTTAATGCAAATCATCCGTGGCATTCACCATCATGTGAAGTGGTCTATTCTTTTTATTCATCATGCATATAAAGCTCGTGTGTGGAACAGCTTAAAAATCTACGTACTTTCCTGGAAAATCCATTAAACTTAACTAACTCACCTTAATAAATTGAAAACGTGTTTAGAGTGTAAAAAGTTGTGGCTGCTTGCATGTTACGTTATCCCTTAAATACTATGCATAATACATGATGCACATGTATAGCGCCTAGGGCGGAATAAGTATGAACACGTGTGTGTAGTGTACCCCCCACAATTTAGCCACGTCTAATCATTCTCAGTCCTCCTGTCCCGACAGGTTTATTGTTGTCACCGAGGTTATCTTTTCGCTCGCTATTAAATCATGTTCGCTTACAGGCCGAACACTCCAGCCCACAAAAGTATTATGCACTAAGAAGATTATCAAAAAATAAGTCCAGAAGAGATTGTTAGTGGCAATCATGTCTACAGGTGATTATTTTCCGAATATGTGTATGTTGGCCAATGACAAGAGCAAAGACGAAAGATTCAAAGAGATAGAAGCTAGTAGATGTTTTTTTTCAAAATGTTTAACCTAAATGACCTGATAGACATTGATGGCACTACCACAATAAAGACACATGATTTCATCATTCTACATTTTCATAAGTTGCCGGCAACCTGCAAGGTTGGAGGGAATTTTAGACTGATTATATTTTGAACATATGCGATCCGGCATCCAACGGCTCGTTGGTACGAGAGGTTAATTCATATAAAGATCTATCCTAGACGCATCAAACATAAGCTTCAACCTACCAATGACCTACAAGTTGTCTTTTTGACAAAGTTAGCAAATCTGTAAGACAGAAGCCTTGCAAATTAACTTTTATTTTCATGTAAATGCTTAGTAAATATGCTTGTTAGCTTACGCATTTGGTTTTTTAAGGCCAATTGTGGTCTAAATGCAAATCAAGTCTTCAAAATATACTTTAGGCATCTAGGTTGGTAATTTTCAGTACTTTGCAGCATCGACGGCAAATGAGCTACAGACACATAATCAAAATTTTAAAATTGTATGAACAGAAAAAGGATATTATACATGGGTGTCATTTATATAAACGGTCATTATAAATGAGCATGAACTGTGCGTTTCTGGACAAACTAATCTTAGATTGCCTTCTGTTGACAAGCCAAGGTTGCAAGCTAGCTTTCCAATCAGTTCGGTCTATCATCAGGTGCGCAGCAACTAGTTTTTCACAAATTGTAGGCGAACGACAGCGGTGGTGAACTTGCGAATAGTTTGACAAAGTTTTATACTTAAAATTGTAAGAAGAGTAATGTATCCGCAGCGGAGTTGTACAAAAGATCATCTGTGAAAACGGCATGACCGATTTAAGGGCACCGCTATTAAAATACGAGAATTATGGCTTGCACTCCTAAGTGATATTATACGGAAAACTCGATGTTATAGATCATCATTTCCTGTAAGCACCGATTTCATTGTTATTAAGAAAAAGTTCTTTTCTAATTAGTTATTTTACGACATTACAAACACTGACTAACTATCATCGTTGCCTTTCAATTTTACAGAAGCATCTTATGTGCTCAGTGGGGCACCTTGTCGGTCTCTTCACAATTTCTTTCCATCATTAAAATAAAAGACAAAATCTCGGTGGTGTTTCTACATGCATATTAATGCCAAATATATTAGATGTGCAGAGAAGTCAGTTTAGTTAAGAGATACATCTTCTTGCAATATATATCTCCAAAAAGCTTCGTGCAAAGAAAACAAAGGAACAGCGGTTTTTACTTTTAAAAATAGCAGATGTGGAATATTTCCCGTTAAATATCACGGGTGGGACAGAAATTGGTAAATAAAATATGACTACCAAACAAAAATATTTTTCATGCAAAGCATACTTGAGTGTTGTGGAATGCACTTGGGCGCACATTCCTTGCTTTATATTTCCTCCTTCAATACACAAGCTATTCTTCGCAGTTTATCTGTATATGGAAATCTACCAAACATATTCTTGACGGTAGCTGTGTGGGAAGTTCTTCCACGGCTGGAAAACAAGAAAGGCAGAAATGTTTTCAGCCATATTCCGATCAGCTACGTAGAGTGTAAAAGTTTCGCTGGTGGTCACTCTAGTTTGTGGTAACTTGATTGCAATAATCGTAGTGCGTATAGTTGAGGTTCCGCTGCGGTCGAATCGGCCGGTGTGACATTTAGTGCATTCAGTGTACATTGAGAGAGAAGATGGAAAATTCGCTTTCATTGCCTAGTGATTATATGCAGTAGGCTTTCGAGAGCAGCTTGACTTTGATCATATATATTCTGCCACGCACTGTCAGTATACTCTGTTTCAGTCCACAGCGGTTATTAAACACATGAGAGATAAAATATGAACGAAACGACCCAAACGCTCTACTCAAGCTGATGTTTTGTTAGTTACCCATGTTTTACATATTCATGTATGTTTAATAATGAACTATCGTTTAACCCACGCTGTAATGTGTTCGACTGCTATTGGTTAGCCGTAAACATATGTATATAAGATCCGTAACGATTGTGGAACTCTTTGTAGTTAAATGAATGTAACTGCTACAGAATTTTGTTTGTCAGTTTACAAGCACTGTCCAGTCAGTGTTGTGTTGTTCCCCTTACTATTCTGAAAAGGGAAATCATTGGTTGGAGATTGTGCGATGACAGCACATTTTTGTGCATTGGTATAACTAAAAAGTTTAAAGCATATCGGTAAATGAACAATCACAGTAACAAGTTGGTAAATAGCTAATTGTGTGCACGAATACGGGAGGCCAACAGCCACCGTATTTTGAATGCACTGCCGCGGTCATTTGCGATGCAATAAGATGGCTTCCAATAGTTTCAGCAAATGAAGCCGACGACCGCGCAATAAGAATTTGAACGACTCGGTGTTAAGAAAGTACTTTGTGAATGCCCTAAGCAGCTTGGCTTTTCGAACCAAATTAATCCTTTGTCACAGACCTCATCGGCTGCGTAACCGTTTGGAGATAGGTTCCTTGATTCTGACAATTAGACATTATTCAGTACGCCCAAACTGGTCTTCTCCAGTTACAGATGATTATGTATGGGCAGTTGGCCATGGAATGCCTAGTCGTCAGTCTCTTACTAGACCATATAAACATAGGTATGGTGGAGGTGAGCCGCCTCCTTTCCGCTGTATTGTACGTTGTTTTAAGTGAAGCTCGTGTCACTTTATCGATGACTTCATTACGTGGTCATCTTTGAAAAGAAGCTCGTTGGCGATTGCATTCTTGGGAACCGTTGGCACCAAATCGCATTTGGTTGATAGCGCTTAATGTAAGAATGGTGTAATAGGGTATAAAAGGAAAGCTTCTTAAGTCCCGTAGAATAGATATTAAAGAGAAAATAAAACTTTACAATAAAATAAAAGAGGTTTTGTTGGTCTCACCACAGAAATTTGTAGAAGAGCCAAGATGTTCGCGTGATAAAAGTATAAATCTACGAATTCACTGGTTGTAATATTACCAAAACACTGGTTGGTTGAGTTTTATATACCCAAGCAAACCAAAATTATAAAACGTCATGCGAATGACAATGTGCATTATCATTTTTTTCTCTAAATCGCTTTGCATGTCGACAGAGACGACATAAGTTAGGAAAGGGATCCATGGCTAACATACACGAAGAGAGAAGAAATTGTTATGACATTCCACCCGGCCATACTGCTTTTCGTTACAGTGGAGGACCTCTTATTGTACTTTTAGGGGCTAGTCTCAGAGCAGGTGGCAAATGTGGTTTGGGTTACTTAGAATCTGCTAACCCGTTTCGGGGACCCAACAAACGTCGATACCTACCGCTGTATATTCCTAAGGATATAAAACTAAGATGGTAAGGCAGATGGACAGGCCTCCTAACGTTCTTGCTTTCTGTTTGTTGGTGGGTCTTGGGAGTAATGCGTTCTAATTTCTGCCACAGATGCCACGATTGGGTGAGGTATTTTAACTACGGCCGCACGTGGGAGTTAAAATTGGAGTTTGCAGCTGCAAACTGAGCAAACGCACTGCGAAGAATGCCGTGTTGATTCCCGGTTTCCCACGTCTTATCGAACTGTTTTGGGAACCACAGAGCTTCCTGCATCTGAAAAATCAATTTAGGCTCTTTCAAGGCGTTTTGTAAGTTTTAATCTGCAAACTTGTCACGCTCACCGTCTGATGGTGCTAATGGATCATCTTGCACTTAGCTGCGTTCAAATGCAGTAGATTCTTTATTGACCACCCGTGAGTAAAATCCAGTTGATGTTTTTCGGAAATCGTGAGCTTTCTTGCCATTAATCGCTTGCCATATTTAGCACCATGGGTGAAATAAGGAAATTGAGTGAGATTGCTATTCTCAGGTCGCTGAAAACACCAGCACTAAGCGCCTTGTAGAAGCAACAAGCAATGTGGCACAACAAATTTCACTTCAGTCGGGTTAGAGGGATGTCCCTAAACGGCGCCGTTGGTTAATGTTACCAATTCAATCAAAAACAGATTCGCCGATTCCATAGCTCTCTAGTCCGTGAAGTCGGATGCTGTTATCCAGGCGGCCGAACACCTGGGAAAATTTAACTTAGAGGACGTAGACTACAACCAAGTCGTTGAGCACTTCCATCCAAATGTCCTGTAAATTCAGTAGGCTAGCGGTGCCTGACCGTTCTTAATGGAAGCCACGCCGCATCGGTAAAAAGACGTTCCAAGGTTCATAGAGTCTAGCAGAGCCTCAGCGACGACCGCTTCCATCACCTGCTTGAGCATGGGGAAGTGAGTCATGTTGTGATAGTGCATATCCTGAACGGAGAGCGCTATTAAAAACTTTAATGATTCCATGCTTCCACGTAGTGCGTACCTTTGTCCATCGATGCATTTTTGTAACTATTGTGACTGTAACCCACCTAGCTTACTGGCTCCAACATCCAGTGTATTCAGGAGAATTTTTCGTCGCCCAGGTAGTCATGATCGCGCAATAAGTGTAATCACCTTCGAACAGCTGATGGGTAGAAAACTGCTTGTTTAAACCCCAGATTTGTTAATATGCCTGATGTTATTTGACAGGGACAGACAAGGATTTCGAAAATCGTAGCTCCTATTATACGTAGGACATTAGCTGCTGCGTCGACGATTAGCACCTTAACGTCTGATAGGAAAAGTGATGGAGTGCAGTGGTTTAACATGCTGCAGTATATGGACAGGCCTGTACAGTAATTTATTGTTTCCCAGAATAATACTTTGCTACGTACCGTTGGTAAGTTATTTTGTCTTCCTGGGTAAGCGTTATGCACTGCTCGCGATAGGTCAGGAACTATCTCCAAGTATGTGGATTACGCTTGGCCTTGTAGTCACCCCATTTTGCATCTCTTTTGCCGTGCATTCTTACTCCTGCTTCTGATAATTGACAGCACTTTTACGGAAGCAGGTAGCTTGGTTGTAGATGCCGTGTTGCTCCTGTCCTTTAGCACTTCAACCAATTTCCTATAGACGTGGCAAAGTGGACTGTTTTCAAGAGATTTCAACCGGATGCTTTGTCGAATTCTTTCAAGGAAGGTGTGCATGCAAATTAATTCGTTAGTTCCGAGTATCAGATGGATACTGCGCATAACAAACCTAGCTAAATGTTAATGATACATGGTCGCTAATAGATGAAGTATTATCCCTCATTATCTGTTCGATCATTTTCTCTCCACTTGTGAGCAGGATGTCAAATGTGGACGGTTTCTTTGTTGCCCTGGATCTAGTAGTCGAGGTAACACAATTATAGCAGGGAATATAAGCGATAACTTCATGCAAGTCTGCTTCGTACTGTTCATTGAGTGAGACCAATACCTCCATTTCGTATGCATTAAATTCACTGACGAGCAGAGTGTGCTGTGTCTTGTTCGTTTTAGCCTGTTCAAGGCATGTATGCAGCGGTAATCCATTTCCTGAGTAGGTGTGGGAGGCGGTAAACGACAGCTACGAGACATGCTGCGTATGTCTTACTAGAATACAGCACTAGAGTGAAGGAGTAACGTGTCTTGCCGTATTATTAATATTACACAATACAGTTCACATCCGTTGTAAAGAAGGATCGCACCTCCTATGATGTGGTCGTCGTTCCGTAACGGTAACACTCATGCTACCTGGACCTCAGCATCAACAACTTCTTCGTTTAATCAGGTTTGGGAAATGTTAATTAGGTCCTAAGCATTCACAACCCGACTTACCCGAAGTTCGGTAAGTTTACTGAAGTGCCATTGGGCTTTGCTGTAGGTACATGAAATTTTCCCACATTACAGATAATGCAAGTCACACGTGCATATTCGCTGATCAGCTGGTGGCAGGTGACTATTGGTTATTTCGGTGGGTACCTAGCGACTGGAACGATGTCAAATGCATAGAGCTTTCTACCTTATCATGTCTGATTTTTTTAACTAAAGCGTGAGTTGTCTTGTCTCTCCGTTTACCGACTGGTTGTGTGGGCTCATCAGGCCTACGACAGGCGCACTATTCACTTAAAGTTCCCATTACTTTGGCTTCTTTGGGCGAGAAATCATTACTGAAGGACATATTGCCGCCTTCAGCAGAGGCTCTGATGGCAGCCTGCAAGGAAATCTGTATCAGGTTTAAATTAATTTTTTACCATATGTTTTGACTGTAGGACCAATTTTAACACTTTTGGGCCACATTTTTGTAGTTCGGTGTTGTGCGTTGTTGTGACAACGATTTCCATTGTACGTCATCTAAAGAAAGTGACTCATGAACATAACACCATAGTTCCTAATCAAGAGTTATTATTACTTGTCCAAATCACGCTTCAGCTTCAGGAACGCCTCAGACAAACATGGTTATCGTTAAAATTTCCTTACGCTGGCCTTTTAAGTTGGGGTTAATTTGCTGAGCAAGCTCCATTCAATGTCCAGCAAACTGCGGATTGAGCCGTGTTCACTTTTGATTGGAAATGTCAACAGCAGTACTAATACCACTTCGGAGATGCAGTTCAAAATAACGCCCACTAGTCATGGCTCAGCGTAGCGCTTTTAGTTGCGGCGCAGCGTAATTCGCACTACTTGTACAGGAATAAATACAGCGCCGGTCCGGTTGCTAATAATATCTTATCGTTAGATGTCTTTTAGCCTCCTTTATTTAAGTGACGTGCACATTGCTTTCTGGACATTGCAATAAAGTACGCTTAGTATAGTTTATCGTTTCTTAACAACTTTCGATTTGTTACGAGTGGTAATTGAAACACTTGGTGATGTACCGCACGAAACTGGGTGGCGCTGGCATTAGAACTCCGATTCGCTAATAATTATCCCATCTTGTTTAGTTGCTGCTGATTTTAACTGTGGACCATTATTGTTGGCAATCGTAACTCAACTTTCACTAGTGCCTTCCTGCTATTTTTCAGTGCACTTAGTAGGGAGATTGAAAAATGCTTTGGTATGGTTACTGCAATCAAACTGTGCCGCATTTGTAGAATTTTATTCGCTTGTGTTATTAAATCAGATATTATTTCTCTTTGCTATGTGTGTCTTTTCAGTTACGGTGCCACCAGTAGTTCGTAGGATTTGATCATCAGTAACTGAGGGTACTTCGTTGCAAATATGGTTATTGTTGGTGTTATCTTTGCTGTCACGATTTCCTCAAGCTTGGCTAATGTCTGGAGATATTTCGAAGATAATTTGGAACACCATTATTATCAATGGGTGATAATCACCTTCAACATGGGACCAGACAGAATCCGTATTCGAATAACTTGCTCTGGCTAACTTTCCCACGGCCGCATTTTGCATCGAATATTTTGCATCATTTAGAACAAGGAGCAACAAATATGACCTTGTGTAAAACAAGATTCGGCTATCTTTGGTCGCAGGCACCGTAGCCACCGGGATGCTTCAAGGGATTACCGCTAGATTTTAGCGGATGGGAATACAGATTATTTTTCTGCTTCCGTTGTGTTTGTTGCGCAGACCATATAAACCCAACAGATCAGTGTTCGGATGAGACAATATATGCTAAACAGAGGAGAAGCTACTATAAATCAGATACTTACTGCCTACCTGTAGACAGGCTTACTGAAAATCTGTCAGGCCACCGTGTGGTCAGTGTATGAAATGCAGAAAACTTGTCTCGCTCATTAGCACGCGTCACTGTCAAATTAAGACGCTTTTTGTAGAGACTTGTTTTCGCATAATCCTTTTCTACTTTCGAATTCCTGGTTAGCAAAATACCATCAACCTAATGCTTATACCAAATCACCAATGCAATATTTGTATATATTTATTATTTTATCTTAACCCTGGAAACGTCTGCCGGCAGTGGTACTACTGATTAGGTTTTGTGGCAATAAGTAGAGAGTGGAAAATTTATCCATCCGTTGGAGATGCTTTTACGACCACGCTTGTCAATCAATATATGCCACTCGATTTTTAAAACCGTATTAGGTTTTTAGTAACCTTACTTAAAACCAATTCTTCTCCCAGCATATTTTAATGTTCAAACTGCGCAATAAGCCTCAAATACGTTTGACCTATGCATACCATGCTGTATATAGTACCTTTTATATGTTTCACTTATTTTATGCGTTGGTTTGCCTATTAGCTTCCTATAACACGTGTACATACGTTCAGCAGTTCAGTATCCGACGTTCCTGAATTTAGTTTGATAGAACTCACATGTACCAATGACTATTGTCCAAGCACTTTTTGGGCTCATACAGAGAGCTTGTAGGAAGATTAATCCATCCAACTTTTCACAAATGCCCAATACATTTGTGTGGTCTCATGTAGATATGTAATCCAGGCTCGGCAAAACTGGTTAAAACGCCACCTGCCTGCAAGTGAGATCACACAGCGAATGGTAACGAAAATCTAAAGGTATTGTACAACCTACAATAACATATGTGACTGAAATACACGTGAGGGTGCAGCGGAAGATATCGCCGTCTACTTGCTGAACTTATCCTGGCATTCCAGATATTGTAAAGCCCTGAAACTTAGCTACAACACAAAAGTAAGGGGAAGTTAGCTGAAGCTAGCCACCAAATACATTCGGGTGGACTGCCGCCAGAAGTGCTTTGCCTTTGGAGCTTGTCCGCCGTGGAAATCTCTTTCGACTTGCGTCATTTCTGCGCCCACGCTACCCATTAAAATGTGGACGTTGTTTTACACCATCTACATTATTCGAGCTTATTTGTTTTCATGGCGTAGACAAACACAGTGCTCAGCAACCCCTACGAAATCGGGGTATACAGATATGCGTTTGTGTTAACGTGGATTATATAGTGAGTCAACAAGTGCGTTTCCACTATTGTGTAACTTTTGAACTTGTTTTTTCTACAATTCATTCCACAGGACTTTTCAAGTCTTAGCTTTTTTATTCCTATCATGCACTTGTTCATTTTTCTATCAAGTAAACGTAGTTCTGCTCTCAGGTACTTAGTAATGTTCCGTAAATGGTTAACTAGTTTTTTACTGAGTTAAAATATCCTTTTAATTAAGGGTAGTGAAAATTAATAAATAAATTGCGAAGGCAATCGGATGCACACAGGTGGTTTGTTTGGCAGAAATTACTTTTAATATCAAATAGGTTTAAGGTAATTGTTATAATTGGTAGCTAATTTCACCCCAAGATCTCTTGCAATTAAAAGATAATCCTCATTTTTGGGTCAAGAAATTGCTGACCGTTCGTCTCCATTCTACTAATGTATGAACCCGCATGGCTTTAAGCGCTTCTCTGTGATTATCTCGGTATACTTGTTAATCAATATGTAATTCGATTGGAGAAAACAACGTGCGATATCCTCTCCTCTGGAAACACACCACATGCTAGTTGTTGTGATTAGTCTCCAGCTCCTTATCCAGATTTTCGACGCAGCGCGTCCTCAAACCGTTACAATTCCACAGTCTGTGAAACCACTCTCGTTACTTAATTGTGATGGTACCAAACCATGGATTTGGCTTCATCATTTCTCCAGGAAAATGATGCGCCGCCGCAGACGATGTAAAATTAAACACATTTCTGTCCACTGTTTGCTTGTTACCTGCTAAGTCAATATAAGAGCAACGATTGCTTGTAATATGGCATGACAGTATGGTAACATTTTCAAAGTATAATGCATGGGTAGAAAACAATAACTGTTGTAGAGATAATTCTCCGATTTATTACCTAAAAGTTATAAATTGCGCCAAAATGAACTAGCTTATAACATCAACAATTACTCTGCTTGCAGAACCATTTAATTTTGCTGAAGGTTTGCCGGTTAAATAGTTGCCACTCACTTTACCAATTTTTTGAAATAACTAGACATAAACCTTACTCAGACATTAATGTTCGCGAAACCACTTGGGTTGGGTTTTACAAAGTCACTCAGTAAACCGAGATGGGGTAATATTTGAATAGCACAAGGTAGATTTGAGAGCAGTGGAGCGGGGCATTCCAATTTTTAAAAGCCACAGTGAGATTAAGTCCTTCCACTTTTCACAAAATGCAGTGTTGTAAAATGTATATTTTGCAATAAGAACGCAATAATTACCTGCAGTTTAATGATGGCGTTACATCAGTCTGTAACTAAAACGGAGATTATGATTGGGTTTCTATAAACTATTTAGTGGGTACAGTCATTTAACTAATCGTAAACGTGAGGAAAACAGTAAGTTCATCGAGTAATCTTCGAATTAATGAAATCACAAGATTTCGTTTAAGGGATCGGTTTCTAAAGTTATGCACGTATGGTGTCGATTTCTCTTGTTGGCCTTTATTTCTAACTGATGATAGGGCAAACAAATGGATTTTCTTCGCTGATTTACCATTAGCCGTATTAACAAATATTTAACCTTGACAGCCGATCATTGTCAAGTTTTGTCCGTGTTAACCAGTTTTCACTTGTCGCAGCTAGCCCTAATTTTTACCACACTAGATTTTGTGTTCTTATTAATGCGCGTATTAAAACTTTTCAAATGAATAAAATCCGTAGAATGATAAAAATCTATAATTTCTTTCATGGTATAGGACAATAACTGTTCGTATGTATGAAAGATATTATTTTTCTCGCCAAATATTTTAATTTAAATTTTTGCTTTGCAAACTGTTGAAACGTTTCCTGCTTAATGTGTAGTTTTTGATGCAAATGAAAATAAATACAATAATGCAATTTACAATATTTCAATTCCCAACCATATTGTATAAACCGCATACTTTCAACACATTTTAGATTTTGTAAACGCTTCCGTGAGTAAGATAGTTTGGCTTAACACTGTAAGGTTTGTTGGTATACGGTGATGAATATCAGTAGATTATATAGTGGTACAGAAAGTTGACGCGTAATACAGTCTCCTGCAATTAATTGCCTGTGTATCTATTGTTCGTACTGGAATGACTGTACAAGCATTCAAACAAAGGTTATTTAGAAGTTGCATCTGGTTAAAGAGAGTTTGCTTCCACTGGAGCGATTAAATATAAACCATCATATTTTTTACATGTTCTCTTTATCCTCCGTGCAGTTTCATTATAATGGTTAGTTGATGCACATAAGTTACTTTTACGAAAATGTGCCACTGCGTGGCACTCCTTTTGAAGGGATTTGAGGACGGAGGAGTGTGGATATGTCATGTGCATTTGCACTCAGAAATCATGATGCACTCCAAAATTCGTTGTGCATATTGCACCTGCGGCGACGTCAAACACGGCGCACTAAACTGCCGCGAGCCAGAACACAAAACAATTAAAGCAATTCCATACTGCCGATCGATCCCGTTCTTATTATAAGGTATAGCATGGAATAAGTCTAGTAAAGGATGAACGGCATCATATCTGTACCTGAAAATAAAGAATGTATTCTAAACTGTTGTGAGCAACGCAAGACGCTCAATTGGATTTCTGAATGTTGACGGGTCAGAAAAATATAGTGTACTATAATCATGACAAATAGTTGAATCAATAGACTTGCGTATACAAATGATAATGATCAAATGCAGGACTAGCAAAGATACAAGACACAAATACACAAAAACAATAAATAGGTACACGTTTGTTCTTGTGTCCTTGGTGACTATACACATCGATTTTGGATCCAACGTTAAAACAAAGTCGGCACATATAGTACAAGAGATCTGTCATTCGAATGGGAATAGGTTAACACATTCAAACTTCAGTTGTGTGGGTAAAATCCAGAGGATAGCTAGACGATCAAATGAAATACACTCCAAGTTGCTGACGGTTATTAATTGACAAAGTCAGAAGGCGCTATAAGGATACCAAATCTATCAGTCAATCAATGGTAGGATGTTGATGCTCCTATGGCTCTGTGACTGGTTATCAGATGGACAATCATATGTAAGTGTCGAATAGTAATTGGTTTGCAAATAATGCGTTAGCTTTGAAGCCATCCTGATATTTACAATAGGACAACTAGAAGTACATGGTTTATTAACAAAAATATTCCCAAAATTCCAAGCAACGATAGAATTCTAATTCTAGCTATCATTTAAAGGTTTCCAACATGTTCACTACTAATTTGTTGCATGCTTAGACATATTTCTACTACATACACGTAACTTTGTTGTCGCTTAGTTTGATTGCCCACTGAGTGCAGGTGTCTGCATCCTTATTGCTGTTGGTTTAAATAACTTTGATGTAGAAAACTAGTATGCTTGTCTCCATGCCATCTTGCATATCAATGACGGTCGTAGTATGTGACCTACACACATTCAGTTATGGATGACCGGATGTGAGAAGAATTTGAAAGCTGCGAAATCAAGCATTTATTCAACTGCAGTTTTGCAGATTATACTTATTAGCACCTATTGATCCTACAGTCGCAGAAGAGCTAGGATGAACACATTACAGCAAACTGTGGAGCACGTGTGGGCATTTTGGTGAAAATCTTAATTAGCAGAAAAATCCTCCATTAAAATCCTAAGGAATTGCTATGTCATATGAAATAAGAAGCAAAGCCGTGCCCGGTGAAAGCTACCACGCTCCATTTCCATTCGGTACCCTGTACACAGATTATACAGAGCGTAGCAGTCTGGAGTTTTTCCAGTTTGCCTGTGTGAAATTCTGATTAAAATTAGTTCCTTATACACCTAGGCGACCGGTACGGTTTGATGCATTGATTTCTGTGTTCGAATGTTTGACTTGTTCATCACCACTTTTGCTTAGCACTTGTTTCGGTTGCAACCCGGGAATTCTTGTGTGCTGTGCATCCTAGATTCCCCTAGCTAGAGAGTCAACCGTGTCGCTTTTTATAGCTAGGTAACAAGGAATCTTGTACTGTACCACTAAAAGTTTTCTTGCAACGCGATCTGCTATTCGGAACCGTTTTCGGTGCTCCCACTGAAGGCTATTTGTTAAAGGGCGTTACTAATTAGTGAAAGCGCTTACAAGGAGAAAATATCATATTCAAGACAACAAATTAAAAATAATGGATCATTTGTTGTGTATCACTGTTCATAATACTATGTTGACAGCAGTCATACTGGAGGTCTTTATTATAGATAAAATAACCTCGAACATAGTTCGCTTCAAAGTATACCGTAACATATTTTGTTGTCCTATGCCACACATTAAAACATGATAAGCATAAATTGAAAATATTATCTTTTGTCTGTTTACACTCTGAAATTAATTTTTAATGTGGACTTCGGTGGGCAACTTTCCGTGAGGTATATTATCGCCCGGAAGCTTCAGGTTTGTGTTTTTTCATTAGTTACTGGTTTAGCGGTGGACTTAATTTGGTGATATCCATATGGGAAGAAATCTATCTTTAGCAGTTTGCATTTTCGATAGTGCTGACCACGAAGGTGAAATATCAGTGAATACATTTTGGCACTTGAGTTTGGCTGTCGTAATCAAAACCTCTTGATAATTAGAATAACCCATAGACGTTTCGAGAAATTCAGACATACATATACTTTTCTCAGTTGGAGCCTATAATAATGTTTTAGCTAAAGATCGAACTTCCCTCTAAATTTTGAAATCGTGACTGCGAATGGAGCAATGTTGTAGCATGCTTCTGGATATCTTGTGTTCAATTCATCCATTCGCTAACCATCGAGCGTGGACTATCTGGGCCATCTTATCACCGACCTACCAATGTGATTCGGCAACGCGATGATTTCTGGACCACATAATACTGTGCACACAAACCGTATACATAAACTTCACATCCTGCCGATTTCATGTCCCCCACACATGTATAAACTTGTGGTGACTTGCGTATTCTCTTCCCTTCTCCGCAAATATTAGCTCTTAGCTCAAAACATGTCGTCGGTGCGGAAGTTTAACTCTTCCCCGCATAGATTACCATCAATGTGACCCTTCTCCTTCGCACTTGCGTGGCACTCTTTCTGTCTTCGTCCCGTATGTGACCAACAAATCGCATCAAGTTCACCTGTGCTATAATATCCCTTGCCCAGCACTATGAATACCATGAACACTATAAAGTCTGTTGGTCACGGACCGAATTCTATTTCATTGAAGTTGCCTTGATCGGAAGCGTTAATATTGAGATTTTATAGTTATTGCTCCCCAACTGTTCGTAAATGGTATCGTCATCCTGGTTCAGTGTTCTTGTTCATTTGACTGGCTGGATACGTGTTGGCTTAAAGTCCTTCAATGTGAATTTTTGCTTACAACTGTTCTGAAATCCTAACTTGTTCCAATATGACGGCGAATTTCACTAATGCCTAATTAATTTATCGTCGACAAGGGAATGTACTCGTCATGGCGAAAACACTTCCGATAATTTCTAACTACACCAGTTTGAACGTGAGTTTCCAGATGTAAGATAGCTGACATGAAGTAGGTTTGAAAGATTTATTGAAGGTGATTAGATGGTAACATGTATGAATAAAAAGCTATGAGACCACAACGTTGCTTCAAGTGCATCTTGCATTTTGAGTGTTGTGTCTGTTAAAGCAGAACAGTTACTCCTTAAAGCATACGAGTATCTAGACGCTGTGAGCAAGTCACAAGGATTACAACAAGTATTTATTCACTAAACCAATCAGAAGCAATCATAAGCATTTGATCAGTGACGGTTTAGTGGGCGAATGCTTCAAGGGGATTAAGTAGACAGGACAATTCCGAGTACCAGTGTAGAGAGCAACACGGCAACTCCACGCAGACCTCTTCCTTGCAAGTAGGTAGAAATACCCCAAATTTCCGCGATTTGGAGAAAAAGGGAAAATTCGCAGAAATTATTGTTGCCGAAAATGAAAACTTCCGAAGAACCGCGCAAAACACCCTTTGCTTAAATGCACATTAACTCAGTTAGACATATTTTTTCCTATAATTTGCACATACACTATCCGCACAAAAGCCCCATTTAAAAGCACCCGCGAAAATGACGAACTGTCGGATCTTAGGCGTTGTAGATCTGCAACTTCGTTGCATTTAGCTCAATAGCGCGGTCGTAAAAGTATAGTTTTGTTCGTCGTATGCGGTGACAGTGGATCAGTCTCGAGAAGCAACCGTGACAGGCCATCTTCACAGTCAGAAGCATCTAGATGAAAGTTAGAAAGGAGGAAAGAAAATTGAAAAATATTTGCCAAGGTGGAACCAAGTTCGAATAAAGCTCAATAGTATGCCTACACGGATACATTGATGTTGAAATTGTTGACGAGAAATCTTGTGACTCAGTTTTAACTGACCTATTTGCCATGTATCTGCGAATACTCTTGTAAGTTAGGTCCACAACCCTATTTGAGGGAATATTTTTACAGACACGTACGAAATGGTTGGTGTATTGCTGGATCCTACGCATTTTCTGAAAATTTCCCAGCTCTAGGGGAATCACAAAGAGATATTGGTTGAAATGTCCGTGATACCATTGTCAGCGTCATCACAGACAATACAATTCATAAACGCGTGCAGATGAGACTGCCCATGACCACTGATGTCTAACATCAATATTGTAAACATAGCACATCGACGCCTTCACTTTGGAAATAGTCACCCCTGCCAATGATGTAGGAGCCATCCTACTCAGCTTGCTACTGATGGGTACAGACTACAGTCGTGTGACGTCTTTTGGGTCCGCTGGCCCGAGATATATAACAGCATGCTACCATGAAGTCATTAAACCTGCGTACGAGAATTCACTTCGTATTATAAGTGCTGTCCATTGCATTAATTGGATTGTAGAGAAGATTCGCAAATTCTCTTTGAACGTCGACGGATTCAATGCACAATAAAAGCGATTTTCCTCTTTGGGAATGAATACGTGAGTCTAGATTGAATATCTAATGCAGGAAGGCGTGGCTAAAGCGACCGGCTTACCTGCACCGGTTATCACTCGTTGATACCCTTGGCTGGTAGCCGCACATATCATTACAACTATTTCCGTCATCACCCAAAGTGTTGCTAGCTGTACAACATGTGTTTGAATACTCAGCTTGTGTTTGTGAAGTTGTGGATATTCTAACCAATGAATAAAAACTAAATCTTTGAAGTAGAAACTGAGTTGCATTGCAATCGTTGGTAAAATAAGATCGGTCTGTTAAAAACTGCCGAATCATAGTCCCAGGTTACCATAATATTTACATAGACCTTGCTATAAACTGCCGCTAAAGAGAACTGGCTGCAGCACTTGCAGGCAGTGAGAATAAACTTGGATGCGTCTATTAAAATCCAAACTAAAATGCAACACTACTTCTCTTGAGCTGCCACAAATGACCAGTAGTAGTTGACACCACAGGATAGCTAGTCGTCTTTGAATATTATTAGGGTGCTCAATCTAAAACCAGTACATCACAATTTCCAGTGTCCCACGTAGTTCCACCACTGTTCAAAGCATGGTTGGCTCCCCGAATCTGGCAGTCTAATGGCTAATCCATCGCAAAGTGTTAGAAGAGCTGTACGGAGAATAACGTGAAGACACGCCGGTATTTTACTGCCTGGTAAATGAAAGAACTTCTAAGTGACAGATATTGCCAGGTGTTATCTATCGATTCCTATGAATTCGGTAAAAGTTGAGTTGCGTTTCGGTAAGTATGACAATGTTGTGTCTAACAAACGTTGAATATTTCAGCCATCAATATAAAATAACAATGTTGGGTTTCATGTTAATTCCTCTGGTTTTAAACATGGCGGACCAGGATGAGGCGGATGAGTGGATGAGGAGGTTGTAGTTTCTTTTTATTATAGGCTGCGGGTTAAATCACGGAATTTTTTTATTTTCCTGACGGATGTGACGCGGAATTTTCTATTTTGATCGCAAGAATTAATCACCACCGCAGAAAGCTAGAGCTTTTAACTACTTATTAACTTCATGTCAACGTTTATGCGGTAACATGCAAAAGATAGTTACGTATCTACACATGGGTGAGGCCTCGATTTGTGCTGGCCATCAAAATAGACGGCTTGACATGTGGAAGCATCCGTTGCCGTTGCTGTTTCTAACATAAATGTAGAGGCCCGTAGTAAAGTACTTTGAGAGAATGCCGTATCCAATCTTCTTACATTATCTGGTGCCTCGTCTGTCAGTTTAAACGCACCTGACGTACACACAGAGTCCAAAAGAATATTAAACCCGAATCTGTCGTCCGTTTTCATGACACTTTGTAGTTGCAAAAAAATAGTGTCCATGTGTGACATTATTTCTACTCGTATGCTTTTCTATTGATAGGTATCTCGTAATGCATACTCAGTATAGTAGTTTCCTGAAGTTACGAGCTGTATTAAAGCGGGTTCGTATTAATATTTCCAGCAACAGTGCTGATGGAGTTGTGGTCGTCGTTGTATGCTGTGTGATTCTATATGTAGCCAAATACCAATGCATACTAACAAGATTTCCCCTAGAGTAAAAGTATTTGTATATGCTGCCACAACGTGGGATTTCTTCATTTAACTTGTCCATTAGCAGCTGGTATATAAAGCACCCATCTGGCGTGTTTCTCACCATTGTTCTGAAGAAATTCGGCACAATGAATGCTTCGAGCCTGTGGCCTATTACAAATACAAATATATTCCGGCAGCTTAAACCTTGGAATTTTGGGTTGCGACTACTTTGTAATAACACATTCAATTACCTCTCCGTATAGGATAGCTTTTAGCTATTTGCAAAAAACAGGTGGCTACTAGCATGTTTCCTTTAGAAGGTGGTGCATTAGCAAATGGATCCAATATACAAATAATAATTTCTGCCCAACGCTTCATGAGTTACCCAATAGGCTGAGTTGGAGCTTCCAATTACTAATGCTTTTTGACGGACTGTTGACTTGCATTACACTGTCGAACTGGATCTCCAAAAGTGAATTGTCTTTAGCCTCCCAGTAGTTGCCGTCTAATTGGACCTTCGTACACACAATGCCAGAATGACCCTGATGCACGCTACAGCTCACCTGCTGGAACAAGACTGATTAATAAAGAATTTTTTGTCTCTCATAATACAAACTACCTACTATGGAAACTCATGGTGAAGCGCATAGTATGTTACTAATTCTGGTTGGATCCTCTTGGGTCTAGGCCACCCATTAGGCAGTTACTCCCTGCGTTTCACTAAGATGGAGCCTTCATCAATATATTCTCGTAAACAGTAGAACCATTTAGTAGAGGAGATCACGGTTAAGAATTGGAAAACCATATTCACCTCATCAAAGTCTTCTTCTGTTCGATTAATAATGGAAGCTTGGAAGGTGCTTCGACATCTTAGTAAAGATCAACTGCTAAATATATTATTTCGTAGTCGTTGTTCAGTCAGAGTGAGTACCGACGGCCTACATTGGATTTTAACCCTTGTTACCACGGTACAATAACACTGTTAAGGCAAAGTGATCAGTAGCCTAATGAATGGACACATAAACACATAAAAGTGCCACTTCTCACAGGAGCAAATACAAGTCAGATCATAATTTTACCAGTAAAATACTTCATTTTGTTGTCTGACTAAATTCTTGAGTCCTACGTTACTACCTTCTTTCACGCCTCTGTAACGGATAGAAATCGGCCCCTACACCAACCTCCGAAGCATCAGTTAAAAACAAAGGTTGGACAAAGCTGGTTACAATTCGCTACTAAATAACGAATGCAACCGTCGTTCGTAAGGCTAGATAAGTATTCTCGTGTTCAGTATTTTAATAGAAATTTCCTTTTTTTGTCGTGTCAGTAGCCTCAGCTGTCCAGCAGTAGTCGCAAGTTTCAGAATTATCCGAGGTATTAATAATGTATACCCAAGAGTACTCTAGCGATTAGTTTTAGTACGAACTGATGAAGATTTGGTTACTCACCGCTTTATTTTCAAAAGTATTATAGCCAAATTTGTCAAGTACAATGACTTGATATGTCTGGCTGCAGGCTTCAGCAACGGGCCGTTTGGGTTCAACAGACTGGTAAACCGCTGGCGGCTGGAGTCCATGTTATGTACTAGTTTGTGTGTTTTGATAAAGCAACTTTAATCCAACGCTCAGTGGATAGTATGCGGTTTTCTAGAAAATAAGATGGAAACGTAGGCTTTACTATCCCTGGACGTTGACTTTTATAACATAGAAAGGCATCAAGAGTTAAAATATTTTCCTTTGAGTTCTTCAGAATGCACCTCTGTTGCCAAGTGTAAGGTTGAAATTTCCACACACGACGCTATTCATCCCTAGAAATACCAGAGGCAGAAATGATCATGGTTACAGGTGTCGTGCGGTAATCTTTTAATTCAATCTAAAAAAATTAAAGTAGACGTTCGTCACAAACGTAATTCTTCAAGGGCAAGCAGTAGGGCAATAAAGTAGACTCAGTTAAAGCCTGTAGTATATCTGGCTTCTTAAATACGTTTACCTATAAACCAATGCTGACAAACTCGAACGATTTATTTTCCATCCATCGTGTGTGGTGACTATGAATCGATCAACAAAATCATGAGAACGGTCTGGCATAACTTGCATCTGCTGTCAACGAATCTGCTCAGACCAAGTCTATTATAGTGTTCGCTTCGCCCAGCGAATCTGTCTGGCAGCTACATTTGCATATTGTCATCACGACGAAAACGTATCAATATCAGATTTGATTCCAATTTTATCAGGGATTTTCAACGCCAACAATGAATTCTAGTATGCTTAGGTTTGTAGTGATTGGTATGCGTAAGACTACTAAGACAAAGCACTGTGGACGCTGCATAAGCAGTTTAATTAGCTCACCCAATATAGCTACCCTAGGTTTAAGCAAGTCGCCAATGGTCAAGGAAATTGGCTCTTATAGTGTACCGCGTAGTTACGTGCATATCCGTGTTTTGTGTACACAATTGCTAGTAATTGCGTTAGTTGAATGCACCTATCTTATTGATTTCGGATCCGACATTCGAGACTGTAGACGTGATTTCCCGTCACCACTATTATCAATATTCTATCTATATGGACTGTAATGATACGGTCACTAACCTTCTACTAGTGTAGTCGGTGACAAACAGCTCACGTGATCTCACGTCACGGACACACGACCCATGGGTAATGGATCACATTTGCACACACGCACATGTATGCGTGCGACTGGCGGGCGACTCCGTTTCACACGTGACCGAAGCAGGCACTTAAGTTACGGATGTAATCAATTGCGCAAGGGTAGACATTTAAATGTATGATGGATAGGGGAAATTCCTAAATCAAATCATTCTGGCTGGTCGGGAGTCAATTGTTTCAAGCGAAACAAGCTTATTGGTAGTATTGAAACCCAGTTCTACTCAAGGAGTGACGAGCGCCATCATTCTAGCAGAATGTTTGGAGACTATCATGCTTAAATCCGAGCGCATTAGGGAGCCCTGGTAAATTCCTCTCCTTACTCTTTCTTCCAATGAAGCAATTTTGACTTATCCATTGTCATCAGTCCTGCGCACTTCACGAATAACACAAGTACTGTACTTTTTAGCTGAATTAAAGCTTTTGCATTCCACATCAGACACTCTGCTTTGCTATTCCACTGCCGCAATTTGACGCGTAGACTAATTTGTAGGGCAACCTACAGTGCAAGTAGCTAACGAAGGTTGTGTCCCAAGAAGCTTTTTACGGGTTTCTGAACCCAACGCATTTGTCAATTTAGATCAGTCTAGTCTCCGTACCTTTTGCAAATCCCCGTTCTGTCCGCGTGCATCTGGGTGTTAATAAATATTGCACGCTGAATCTGTGGTGACATGCATACCACTTATCATGGTTAGTACATTTAAGCGTGTCATTACCTCCCGTCTATTTTCATTGATTTGTAAGCCGCAAAACGGTTTTCACCGTATACACAAATGGATAGGTTCACCTGTTACTGGTTTGTATAAAATGCCAAACGGCTTGATCCGGTGCGCGTAAATCGAAATGAGATTCAAAAAAGCGTAAAAACAGGCGGTTGTTAATGGCTCATCAAATCTAACCTATTTTTAATTATATGCAAACAAATACGCTTGAGTTCATTGCATAGAACCCAAATGTAATTATTTTAGCATGGCAGTCTTTAGCTGTGCTCGATGAAGAAACCCCAGAGGTGAGGTCAGTAGTCAATTTACCGAGGTTAGACCCCAACGTTTGAGAGCTTTTATACTACTTTGAACACCAAGTCATTACGACCAACATTCGTCGACTGCATTTTTACCTCGCATCATGACGCAGTGCATAGTACATCTTTTTGATTACCCTATATTGTGGCCGCCGCTCCACCTGCGCACACCAAGCAGTACAATATGACACTTGTACAAGTTTGTAGTATGGGAATTTAAGATGTGCGCCTACCAATTCTTCATGAAACTGAAAGTTGTGAATATATAGATCAAAATAGTTCCGCACATGTAGAGGCACAGTCTCTGTCAGGTATGGATACACCTAGACATGCATTTTACCGACATGAAATACGTCGTATGCTCTCCAACGTACAAAGTCATTTTACCTGTGAGATTTTAAACGTAGCTACCAAGAGATATCACTTATTGCGGTTTCCATCTTGTTTTCCGTATTTAGTATAGGGCTTGAGATGATCATCAAATAGTAAATAGGGGTGAAGTTTAAAAACCGAAAAAATGTGGCTGCGCTGTTAAGTGCACCTTTTTAATTGGTGAATTCGCGTATTTATTAATGTCATCATTCAAGAAAGCAAGCTTAAATGGTTAATGGACCCTAAGATAGGATATTTGTTAAATGATACTTTTTCAAATAACCTAGATTTACTTATCATGGGTTGATAGCACCTTTGCCGTGGTTTTATCAATAAACGGAATATTTTCAATTTAGAAATGCAATAAACATGATTCGCCAAAACTTGATAAATATAAACATTCATATAAAATATAATCAAATATAAATGAACTAAAGTTTTTCTTGCATATCCTTGTGAATGGAAAGTGGGTTGCTTTTCATGCTATTGCTAACGGTATACCGTATATGACAATTTTCCGTAACTTTATCCTCAAAAGTTCCCGATAGGTGGCTTGTGGTTTTACAGGAGCGTTCATATTTAGTACTGAGCATTAATGGATTATTTTCCAATGCAATCATAAATATGTTCCCACTAATGCGACTACGTAGGCGTCAAACTTAAAAAATAATACTGAAACACCAGACGAATAATGAAATCCTTCTTAAAATGTGATATAAGCATATCGGTGCATAATGCGCTAAGGTAGTCGCCCATGATTACAGAGTAACTAACCAAGAATTGGTCGTTAGAGTTCATAGAGGCTGTGCTATTAGCTAACTCAGTGAACGTGCCTTGACAGCACCCCCATTGTATGTAAAAACTACCTATGCCTTTTCTTATGAGGACCAGTAAATCACCGGGGAATCTTATATTTCCTATTAACGAACAAACATATCATCCACCTGACGTCCACTTCTTGACATTTTGCAGGATTCTACGTGATTCATACATTACAGGAGACATATTAATTCGCCCAATGACTGTTGGTTACCTCAGCAAAAGCTTGGATGCGTTTTTGTGCCGAACCTATACATGGATAAAGCAGTACGCTTAAAATTGTATGGAATTCGTTTCGAGTCCCTTGCTTCCTCTTTTTTTGACTTTGTCTATGCTACTGGAACCCCTGCTTATGGGATCGTAGCAAATAAGGCAGCCCACACGGTGGTGCAGTTAGGGTCATGAATTCCTAGGCCGTTAATAAACGTATACTGATTGATAGTTAATTTACGTGGCACTTTGGAAGCTGACCTCCTCGGCAACTCGCTTACCAGCAAAAATTGCAGATAAACGGATTTTTCAGCAGAGGCTATCAACATCTAGGCAATGAGCTGCTGCGTATGAGAAAACTGTGTTATAACACTGGAATTACCGGTATTTAGATGAAATGAAGATCCATCTCGACCTCGACCATGCCGATGGAATTTAATCTGCGCAAGTTGTGAAACATGTTCAAATGGTTGTCTATTTCTACTCCTAATTAAACCACCTTATAACCTAGCCAAACACGGATTATATCGCCGTGTGCAACCTTCATACAAGCAATGATGCTGTGAAATACCTCAACTTAATCTATCCAGACTGCAATCATGTACCGAAAGCATGTGCCAAAAGCAGGATATGTGTAGTCTCTCCGCTGGCATCACTGTGAACCGTCTACAGGTCAGAGGTATGTCGGTTTGTCTTCCTGTTATGTATACACTATTATTCCTCCCTGGCACTTATTCATTCCCCTTTCCCAATCACCGGCCTCTTACTAAGCCGTTGAGCTTCCAGTCGTCTACGAGGTATTTCTTTTGTGTTGCAGCCCAAGTAAGGGTTTATTACGGCTCATCGCAATATTTACTCACGAAGAGCTTGGAACCCTGGACCGGAGGAATAATTTATATGAATTTCTCGTTCACTAGGGTACTTGCTGGTTTGCTCTTTTGTATCTTCATTGTCACCACTTAACTTCTTCAAAAGCCGGTGAAGTTAGCGCATTTACAATCATCATATTGCTCAGCATATTGAGCTGATATGAACTGTTCTGTTTGACGGTACTACATCGCTACTCATCATAGTTCATTGTCCGTGTGATTATGTCGGTTGAGTATCGAGATTCCCCTCGTTTCCTGTTACATCACACCTAACTCTGTAAGGTACGCACACTGCTGACAGTTAGGATACTGATTTAGGAAACGGAATCGGGGCCAAGAAACAGAAAGCACAGGCACAGATGTCTAATCGAGTGCATAAGAACAGAACACAGAATTCATTAACTGGTCATGTGTCAGATAATGCATGTTTAATAATGAACTAGTGAACATTGAAGATGATCACGTATCCTTCCTTACTGAGCCACGTGTAAGTGGAAACTACGGGTCAACTTTGAGAAAATGATTTTCCCAGTCAATCAGTACTGAACATCACTTCCGCGGATTCTCACTTTCTGGTGACTTATTTTCACATTAACAAAGCTCAGCTGATTCCTTATTCGTTGCAAACTACTGCTTTAATTTAAATTCGAAATATTCAGTAAACTAACATCGCAAATCAATGACCTTTATGATCGATCTACTCCCAGTATTTGAAGCACGATTCACATTTAATAAAATGAAAATGAACAATGCACCTACTTGATGTAGAGCAAACTAGATCAGCGGATAAATATTATACTAGGCTTGGATTTATGTCGAGTTTACATGGAACCAAATTTTACATATAATTTATTTTGAACTTTGAGTAACAATAAACCATGAATTATGCATTCACATATCAATGAAAGTTAAAGCAGATATCGAGCGATACCAATAAACAACTGTTCCTCCACTCAGCTGCTCAGCAGATTCATGGAAATCTATCGAAAAATAGTTACACATAATTAGGTATATGTCTGTATTTCTGTGGTTGGCCATGTTCGACATTCAACTGTCCTTGCATAAATGACCTTAGTTCACGTGTATTATTTGCTGGCGAAATATTTCCATGAACTGTTTATTTCCTTGCAAGCGAGGAACTATCAGTGGCCCCAAAAGCGCGAATTAGTCAATGCTCGGGCTGAACTGCTGATACATTGGGTATCCAGCGCAGATCAGAACTACTCGAGGACATGTATTCAAGCTGAGTGCATAGATTTGTTAAGGGCTCATATTAAGATCCAATGGCTCAATGGGTCAATAGTGCAGGATGGGATAAAAAGCACAACTTTACATGACCCACAGGATGGATATGCAAAAAAAATTACAATCAAAATGTTCCAACGTGAAACGCTAAGTATCAGTGGTCAAATCATTGCACTTTAGCAAAGCGTTGTTTATTTTTATCACTAAGATGAAAATCAAGAGTCTTTTGAATGTCTTCATGTCGGGTACGTTCACAGCATAGTTTGGTAATGCATTCCAGTGAGAACAGATTCTAAGTGAGAATAGATACTTTCTACAATTCAAACGTGAGTGTTGCGTGATTAGTTTCAGGTGGTTGCCTCGGTTTTGTTTGTAAGTGGCTAGAGTCAACAGTGATGTACATGGATGTTCGCTTTCGGTTAGTATCCGGTATGTAAGAGTAAGATCTCCGCGAAGCCGTCGGTATTCTAATGAGAACACACAGAGTACACGAAGATGCAGTTCGTAACTTAGACCGGATAGTCCACGCGTTGCTTTGTTGCTCTTATTTGGGGCTGTTCCAAGAGGCGGATATCTCGTTTTAACCATGGACATCAGGCCTGAATTGCATTTTCAACATAAGGATGAATGTAGGAGTTAATCAACAATGGTACTAGTCTTCGCTCAAAAGCGCCGAGAGCTCGCCTCAAAAGTTTCAAGTTCAAGTTCTCCACAATTGCTGCTTTCGAATATTGGAGCGAATTTCCAAGACTGTTGCACGATTATACCTAGGTCACGTTCACTAGCCACGTGTTGCATGACGTGTTGCCCCAAAAGGTATGTGTTGACGAAGCAGTTGTGCACCGTTAGCAGGTGGCACTTTGCAGGGTTCAGTGGCAGCTGGTTCTTTTCTGCCCATTCGTTAATCCGGGTCAGATCTTCCTGGAAGTAGACACGTTCGGATGTTGAGCGAATTGCTCTCCATATTTTAGCATCGTCTGCAAATATTTGCATTGAAGATAGAAAGTCTGCTGGTAGGTCATTAACGTAGACTACAAACAGTAGCGGGCCGAGGACGGATCCTTGTGGTACACAACTGGAGACGCAAAGGCTTTAAGAATATGTGTCGGCTACTCTTACCGTGATTGCTCTGTCATGTAAGTAGTCTTCTAACCAGGTGAGCAGTGAACCGTTGATACCGTATGCAACAAGCTTTTGGTGGAGATAGAAGTGATTGACCCTGTCGAATGATTTAGAAACATCCAGGTGTATCACATCTATGGGCACTCCTTCATCAGTCGCCCTGGTCCATAAGACCCGAGTAAACAACAAATGGTCGAGACAAGATCGTCTGCGTCGGAAACCATGTTGGGCATTAGAAATCATCTGTTGACTTGCAAAATATCGCGTCAGTCTAGCTGCGATTACCGATTCCATCACTTTTGATGAAAAAGGAAGGTCGGTAGTTAGCAGGATCCGATCGCTTACCTCCTTTGTATATAAGACTAATAATTTCATTTTTCCACTCCGATGAGAGTGTATGGGAGTTAAGCAGACCCTGGAAAAATGTAGCAAGTGGTGCTGCTATGGTGGAAGCAAGGGTTTTTAGTACTTTTGGGCAGATCATGTCGATTCCAGGGGCACTGTACTCCCGGAGAGACGGTAATTTGCTTGCAACAGCTGCTGGAGTAAAGGTGACGCTGCATAAGCCAACGACATTGGTTGGGAGTTGATAGGGCGAAGGTTCCATGACATTTGTAGCTACCGAGCCAAACTGCAAGACTAGAGCGTTTGCGGCATCCTGAGCAGTATTTGTTAGGCCACTGGCCGTCCTGAGTGGTGGTATTCCGGGCTTAACCTTTCTTTTGCCACTCACAAATCTGTATAGCAGTTTGGTGTTACTCGTAAATTTCAGCACCATATTCTCCTGCCGTTCGTACTTATCGACTCTAATGAGTTACGTGCAGATGTTTCTGATGACTTTGTAATCCCGTCATGTGATATCATATGGGCTTAGCAAATGTTGCCTCCGGATTTCATCTCTTCTGTTGATCCATTTACGTGTTCTGCTCCGGATCCACCTATTGGTCCGGTGCGATGCTCGCAATGGTACAATCTTCGATGCTGATTGTATGACCCAGTTAATTTTGTCTTTCAATTCATTCCACGCGTCATTCGCTGAGCTGTGCGTCTGTAGGTCACAGTCAACGGTTGCTGCTATGCTGCGCAGCTTACCATAGTCCGTAATAGTGCGTTGAGTCTCTCTATCTTTAGCAACAATACTGGCATAACGCACATAACCAAATGTTAGGACTGAATGGTCGCTTCGGCCCAGTGGAGGATCGTATGCTACTGACTCAACCATCAAGTCTTCATTAGTCAGGATTAAGTCCAGGAGTGATGGCTTGTTTGAACCGCGATGTCTGGTTGGTCGACGCACATTGTTATACAAAACTGCCATATCCCTGAATTCCAGGAGTTTCGATTTAAATGATGGCCCATTAGGGGGCATTGATGCTATTGAAGGAACATTAAATTCGCCCGTTATAAGATAGTGAGAGTACTTTTATGAAACAACATAGCGGAGGGCGTTTAACAGAATGTTGTCGCTGTCTGCTGATGAGTTCGGAGGTCTATAAATAACTGCTAAGAGGCAAGCATCACTCTTCTGTGAACCAACATCTCGACCTGCTGGGTGCAGTCGGCAAAATAGTGCGTCGGGAATAACAAGGGCATTTTCGGTAAGAGCCTTACATTTCAAATAATCTTGATAGTAGAGAGCAACACCGTCACCCCGAGATGGACGATCATTTCGCATGACTGGCATCTCAGTGAGTTCAATCTCTGGATCAAGTATGTCGTTTGAGAGCCAAGTTTCAGTAACTGCTATGAGGTCCGACGTTATTGTTTCATGTCGATGGCGCAGCTCCGAGTGATTGGAGTTCAACCCCTGAGTGTTGGTGTAGCAGCGTTGTATTTGTTGACGCATCAGCAGCTCGGTTCGCTGTGAGTGACCGGCACAAATAGTGCCGCTCGGCTGAAGTTTTTGAAACGGTTGTTTGCACGGTTGGCTTCCTTGAGATAGGTACACTTGAGGCTGGCTCATCTATATCTAAGGTCTGTACTAATTGAAGGAATAGTCTAGCCCATGATATTAATCTGCAACTAAGAGAACGCAAATCCAGTGGTTGCAGCATTCACCAGAGGGATATTCGAGCTTTTTGGGAGCAGCTGATCGGAGTTGGATGGGCTTTCACCAGGCAGTCACCTTAGCGAATCCGGGGCGTACATGCATGTGACACCTGGACTGCGGTTGGTTGCATGACAGAATAACTTTGTGATTCGGGCAAATCATGGATGATTGCGTAACTGATGAAGTACTTGGACATTGTTTGTTCCCTGCTAGATAACTTGGCAGTCTAGGACCAGATTGGAAATTATTTAATCTTATTAGATAGAGAGCGGCATGCATGCGACCTAGAGTCTATGGTATGTTCACCGAAACGTCTGTTCATAAGCCAACAAGTGGCATTTTGCAACTCATGCCAAGATTAATGCTCGATTGATGGAGTCATTTTGAATCCCTCAAAAGAAGAATTGAACAGGGTTTTATACGGGCAGAAAGCTAAAGCTGTACAGATCCCGTAGGATGGTCGTGTTGAGGATAAAACATACACAAATCTTATCGTCGACATTATATTCACACCAGTAGACGCATCGCGGTTTTCGTAGTATAAAATGTAAAGACATTGTAAATCCATGAGAAATTATGACAATTGTGATGTTAGTGGACATTGTCCCACATTTCTGAACAAAAAAAGGAGGTAAAATAGGTGAAGGTATTCTGTAAGCTGACCGGCAGGGAAGTCTTTACCAGACACTCGTGTTTACGTATGCGTAGCCAGTAACGTGATAGGGAGCAGCGCAATGAGTTCACGGTCAAATCGGGCTTTGAAATCTAGCACCATCGGTAAACAGGTGATAATTTCTGCTAGGGCATTCCAGTCTTTGAAAACGCTTACGGAAACAAACTTCCGTCAGCATTCCAAACGACCGTACGGCTCTGGTAACTTGAGTTGGTGGTTTCTCAAATTATCCACTTTCAGAGTTCCAGAAAATAGCGGTACGTGTGGTTTGGACCTATCAAAATCTGGGAAATGGAGGTCCTCAGGTAAACATTTAAATGATCTGTTGAAGGACGTGAGCAATTGAAGCGTTCTTTCTGGGGCAAATTACCCAAACCATGGACATTCATGTTTGTCTGAATTTGGGGTATTTCAAAGAGGTGAGATTTTTCATCAGGCTTGGTTGTCTGACCTGTCTAGCTTGTTCTACATGGAAACGTATGTAATCGCTTGGAAGCTGCTGATAACGTGATAGCTCAAATCGTCCGAATGCACACGTCTGGAGCAGCACATGCTGGATGCACACTTTTGTAGCCTGATCAGTTTTAGTCTAACAACCAGTGTTCGTCTGGACAAAAACACCCAGATACTTTTCGCCAGAAGAAGTCTGAAGATCCTGCTTACCGAGTTTGTAGGAGCACACAACCTGCTGCTGTAGCTACAGCATGCTAAAGTTTCCCCCATAGAATGGAAGTAGTTTCTGGATTGATCATGAGTATACCCTGTCCAGTTCCACTTAAAATGTTATGCTGCCATCTTGTATGTTTATCGCCCTCCAGACATTAATTTCCTTGGCATACAGCAGGCAGTTCGTGTTTATGAAGTGCATTATGTAGTTGTTTTATATAAAAATAATCTTGGTCTTAGTACTTATCCATCCGGTACTCCACATTCATCTTCAATGTGATCTGACGGGGATATATTCAATAAAAATTCCAAACGCCGAGGTAAGAGAAAGCTTCGGAATCACTCTAGACGAAGCTCACCAATACACAAAGCTACGTTTTGTATGGCAGAATGTTATGATCCCAATTGTCGAAGGCCTTTGTAAAGTTGAGAAGAGCTACAAAAGTTTTATGCCCGCGTCTACTGCTTCGCTTTAGCTAGATCATGCTAGTAGTATATTTGGTGTGCACATTTGCTTTCGTCGGATTCCATGCTGTTTCGGCGCAAGGTGGTTTCACGCTTCCAAGTGGACCGCTATTAAGGCAGAAAGAATGGCTTCCATGATCTTTGAAATTACGGGTAATAAGTTACTAGACGGCAGTTGGTTGGACCGGAACAACTATACGCTTTGTAAATTAGAGTTATCACGTCGTTTATCCACATGTCGGGCATGCATGTTTCATTAAAACGGCGTTGGCAAAATCAGGTCATATACTCCACTTAGCTCTCTCCTACTACTTTTAGCGACTTCGGGAGAATGTTGTCGACTATAAGAGATCTGTGCTTACGCATATGCCACAGATGTTTTAGTACCCTTCCTGCCTTGAAGGATATGTGGTTGAGTCTTAGGGGTTAGACGTGAAATGTTATAAGGTATTGTGACCAGAGACCGCAGTAAATTCTTGCAGCTTATTGTGGGCGAAAGGTATTCAGCGCGTTCTTTTGTATCCGAATGGGTCCGCTGCTGTTTACAGTTGAGGAAACCCCCGTTTCTTCCTACGTAGACCGTTGACGTGTTGTTACAGAGGCCAGTAATTTGAGGATCTACGCACTGCCAACTACTGCTGATTTGTTATTCTGTCCTACCTAACAAGCGCAGTGTGGTGGTCACGTTGATTCGCCTAGGTCATCCAAGCCTCGGTGCTCAAACAGGGTGTATACATATACCAGGCTATGTTTCGCACCATTGGCATATTTTGCGAGTCCCGCTTCAAAGAAACAAGACAAACGTTCTCTAGTGAACAGTATTCTTTGCTGCGGCGCACTTTGCTAGGGTGTTAAACTGCCTAGAGAAATCTTCCCTTGCTCTAGCCGGTGCCCGTTTGCCAGAAAGATCCAGTTAGTTGTCACACTTACTTAAGCTAATATGTCGAGGGATGCAATGGTTTTCGTTGCCTCGGTAGTTTCTATGAGATATACCGCATATTAGTTGCTTTCGAACGTAAGGCTAAACGAATTTTTGCGGCCAGAACTGACATCGATGCATACTCTCTCGGCCAACAGTTCTTCCTTGGTGTATATCTGATCCAGTATTGATGACTTTTCATTTTGTCTAAATCTAGTGGGAGTGTAGATGTGGTCATACAACGGGAGCCTGAAGGCAAACTCTTGTAGCTCCATCTTAAACTTTTCTCCAGCAGTGGTTTGCAATTGCAGAAATTGCATTTTGAAATCTCTATTAATGGAATGTTTATGTACTGCCCGTTTATCACTAGCCTTAGGGCGGATAACAGATAAAATTTTGTCTCTGGCTTGGAGTCAAGAAAATCGGTAAACGATGCCACCGATCGGGCGTCCTCGCCTGTACCGTGTTAACCGGATCCTCTATGGGCTCACATTGAAGGTCTTTGCGCAAGTAAAAAGCCACCCCTCAATTTTTGCTGGACCGATTGTGCAGAACATCAGACATGCGTATCAGTGCAATCTCGATATCACATATGTCGTGGCGTAACTTCGTCTCCATTGAAAGCGAGGAAGTCACAGTCATTTGATCTTTGACTAAGTCCCAATTCAGAACATTTGCTATACAAACATTACGCATTAGTGTATATATATGGGGGCTTCCAGGATGTCAGTAGCTCATGAGGAGGAGCGTATAAATTATGTGTATTTGTGCAGACCGATGAGAGCGACACTTCATAATATTTTGTGGTTACTTGCCAAATTAATAAATATATCCAATCTGTTTTTGGTCTTACTTTCACACGCGATATGTCATTTAGATTCAGCTATTTTATAGCTACTATTCAGAACACACTGTTAAATGAATCACCTTTGTGGGTATATTGATCGGCAGCTGATTTCGCTTCCGCGAAGACAGCGAGCAGTCCTAGTTCCGAAGAATTCTGTTGCCTAGTAGCTGTAAGTTGCGGATTATCTTTACCGCCATCTGAAGTGATTGCATTGCTAATTTTAGCAGCCTCGGGCCATCGCCTTTTTATTGTGGATACAAGGTAATTGTGCAATCGACCGAACTTTGAAGTCGCCAGCACCTTGATCTTTACCTATGTACCCCCTTTTTTGCAACTCATGAGCATGAGCTTCTAGGCGCGTGATTTTCGTAGAAAGAGCATAGCATGTGCCTTAATAACTCACCCGAGACTCTCAGTTTGGTAATCGTTTGAATTGTCTTTGCCCAGCAGGCTTTCGATTCATGGAACATCCGGAACTATACTTCTCTTACTGTCTTTAGTTCGCTTTAGGTATTAAGACAAAATCATGTTCTCAACAACATCTGTGGATCCCAATGTTACTCGCATTATCCAGAACTCCCAGTAGTACCTCGACGTTCTGTATCTAGGGCTACTCATTCATTTACTCGGCCTGGCCTGAACTCCGAATCTAACACATTAAAAATTTCGATGCTTTAAATCCTTCTACATTTCACCCCTTAGTAATTATTTGACAAAGGAACCTTTGTGCATACAACGGTCAAGATACCGTCGTTCCGCCCGGTTTATTATAATTTGGGTGTCACGGCTATCTAGGGATTTTCTGACTTATCTGCGTGTTGTATCTGATCCTTGACCAGTGCTGTTGATGTGCAACTTGAGGCTACTGAAGCCAAGCACTGAGTATATAGAGAAGCAAATGTCGCATAAATGGTTTGTCATTATAGAGTTTCGTCTTTTTCTGGTTCAGCGGAAATGTGTGTTTGACCATTGTTAAATCAGTCGATACACTGGAACGAAGAACGTGGGCGGTGGAGTTGCGCATGCCTAGATCTTTCGATGCGACGAGTTGTTTCGTATTTCCCGAAGTCGTATGTATTGCGTGGCCGTGGGAACTACTGGTGCCTTCTCGAGCTTTCATAGTATTGATTGGCGGAGGTGGATGTGGTGCAAACTGTGCCGTTTTCGCCTCTAGCCAAGCAGTTTCCGCATCTAAACGATTTCCAGGACGAGTGCGCGAAGAATATTCTTTTCGATAATTCTCATCAGGCGAGTACAATTATGAAGCAAAACGTTTGGAGAGAATAAAGCCCGTAGAGGCCTGTACAGAGAGCAATCAACTAATTAACTAGGCAATATGAAAACTAAATCAATGGTTTGATCAATCGGATTGTCGCATTAGGAAGCAGGTGATCAAGGAAGGTCAAGTTAGGAAGCAGGTGATCAAGGAAGGTCAAGGCCAAGGCAATTTCAGAGCCTGTAGCAGTGTGCGCTGTTTGCACAGCTCTGGTTTTAGAACTTTGATAGCAATAGCTTCAGAAATGCTCAATAAAAGTTTCTTCAGCTGTTTTGGGTATCGTTTAGGGATGGTATAAACGACTCGAAACGACTGGTTTATCTGGACTTGGTGTCCAGTGTCGACCAAGTGTTGTAATACCGAACTGTTGATGGATTTTACCGTGCCATTTCGTAGTGACGCAGGACAATGCTCAGCGATTCTTTTGGACAAACACCTGGTCGTATGTCCAAGATACCTAGCACCACAGGTGCAGGTGAACTGGTATAAGACAAACGATTCGGACCGAACAGGGAGTTTATCCTTTAAGCGCTGAAGGATCAATGGTCTTGTTTCGGCAAGTAGTTTTAGGTTGGCCGTTGGAAATGTCTTGGTCACTGCGGTCGAGATTTTTCTATTCAACAGTTCGAACGCGACGTCACCTTTTAAGGGAACGGTAAGGAATACGTGACGTCGCGTTCGAACTGTTGAATAGAAAAATCTCGACCGCAGTGACCAAGACATTTCCAACGGCCAACCTAAAACTACTTGCCGAAACAAGACCATTGATCCTTCAGCGCTTAAAGGATAAACTCCCTGTTCGGTCCGAATCGTTTGTCTTATACCAGTTCACCTGCACCTGTGGTGCTAGGTATCTTGGACATACGACCAGGTGTTTGTCCAAAAGAATCGCTGAGCATTGTCCTGCGTCACTACGAAATGGCACGGTAAAATCCATCAACAGTTCGGTATTACAACACTTGGTCGACACTGGACACCAAGTCCAGATAAACCAGTCGTTTCGAGTCGTTTATACCATCCCTAAACGATACCCAAAACAGCTGAAGAAACTTTTATTGAGCATTTCTGAAGCTATTGCTATCAAAGTTCTAAAACCAGAGCTGTGCAAACAGCGCACACTGCTACAGGCTCTGAAATTGCCTTGGCCTTGACCTTCCTTGATCACCTGCTTCCTAACTTGACCTTCCTTGATCACCTGCTTCCTAATGCGACAATCCGATTGATCAAACCATTGATTTAGTTTTCATATTGCCTAGTTAATTAGTTGATTGCTCTCTGTACAGGCCTCTACGGGCTTTATTCTCTCCAAACGTTTTGCTTCATAATTGTACTCGCCTGATGAGAATTATCGAAAAGAATATTCTTCGCGCACTCGCTTACTTCTGACTCAAATGGGGATTATTTATGGATTTCCAGGACGTCTGTTTACTGCTAGTATACCTGTTACGTGTGAAATCGTCGTGCCCTTAGGACAGAAACAAAGTTAGCTCGGTGTATGTTATATTTTTTGATATTGCTTCTACAGGCTCTGCCGAGCTTTTAATGCTAACGGCTATTGCAATCAGAAGTAGTCAACCCAACGTTTACTAAGCTTATGTTTGATTAACACAAAAAGTTCGTTTCGAGTTACTGGCCCTGATAGCTGAGTGGCTGTTATTTGTTTTGCGAGTACTCACCTATTCACCGTCGGCTATTGCTCCGTCTCCCATCGTGAGGTTCAGGTTGTAAGAGTAAAAAAACGCTGGGAAATTTAAGCAGCGCGTGTCCCACCGAGAAATCAACAAGAACCAAATCCGGAACCGACTTTACAGTGCTATGAAAAGAAAGCTATTATAGAAAAACAGGCAATACCTTAACGATTCCCAAACTCAAATGAACAAAGAGGTCCTTCAGTACAAAAGAAATCTCTGGGTTAAACCCAGCAGGCCGGTCAGATCAGCAAAATACAGTCCAATGATCTAGCACAGGCGTAGGAAAACACGTAACGTTACACAGACAGGTCTTGAAATCTGACCAATAGCAATACATGGGCGCTGAACAATGCAACTCTAACCAGCTCAATGCAAGATTGCCTCGTCTGTCAGGACAAAACACAAGAATGTGCCTACCAGTGCTTGGGTGATGCCAAGGTCAATATTCGTGAGACCTGACTCAATGGATTTGGGAGCAGTGAGAGACGGTAAAATACCAGCGGATCAGAAGGCAGTTCACACAGGGAGTGATGTTGCTAAAAGGAATGTGGCGGAATTCGGACATAGAGGAAAAAGAAATAGTGAAACACCAAGCACGGCAATGTCGGTAACGAAGAGAGTTCATGCATGGGTTGGACAAGCGTAAACGTTTGGGGTGGCGGAAATCTCTGAGTACACAGGTCAAATAACCAACGTGCTTCGTGCTTCGTTAATCATCCGTGAATTATACGATCGCCAGCAAGGCCTCTGTGTAGACAATCATCATTCTTGGCAAGTCGGTTGATCGCACCAGCTAAATCACTTGGCGAAAGTTGCAGTTCACTTCCTTGAGAGGGTTTCACATAGGGAACGTATTTTACTGGTTGCCTGTAACATATGTGAAGGAATGAGACGAGTGAAGGTTGGATCGAAAGACAGGAGACTCCTCCATCGAAAAAGACAAGGTTCCTGGGTGAATGACACTACGGAATAAGGGAGAAAAATTGATCACATTTAAGCCGGTTAGACAAATCTTTGCAATAAATATTCATAGGAAAATGCTTTTAGTAGACAGAGTTCGTCAAATCAAGACTAACATGTTTAAATCCAACGGCGTGTGACACCATTTTACGTTGAAACTTCGAAATTGCTCATAACAAAGTATAAAGATCCGCTGCCTGTCACCATTTTGTGTTAATGTATTGTGGAATTGATTCGCATTTAAGTAAAGCATGAATGTTCCAATAATTGTGATCAAGATCATAAGAGATGAAGATTGCATCGCAATGCAATCACATAACTACTGCTTCAAAATGGTCCGCCAGACACAAAATTTTAAGACAAACGTTCCTCGATCTGACCCGGTTACGGCAACATGCCAACGTTCCTGCTGTCTCTAACTATTTGGCTAATCAACTTTGAAACCTGTAGTGGATGTTAGCTTTATTTGATGGGAGACATCTAGTGTTCATCTGTTTTATCTGATACGGTTGCCGTGATACAATTAACCTAAGTTCATTTCAGAGTGCAAATCATGCTTCACGTTGATGTCTAGCGGCTGACATTACAGCGCTCTACACTTCAAAATAAGTAAAAACAACAATTCACTATTTTAACAGACTTGATTCAGGAATAGAAAGAGGATGTGCAATGTCTGTAGCACTTTCCTTTTTATATAGGTCCCAATACTTCCTGTTCTTTTTCTTAGCAATTTCCGGCCTAGTTATAGTCGAACGTTATATACACGAGCATTGAACAAGACTCACGATAGCGGTCAACTAAAAAGGATGGAACGTTGCAGTGTTTTTATGCATTTTCTGAACAAGCTTGGGAGGTTTATCACTGCAGTCCAGAGAACAATTATATCATAAGGCGGTTGATCGGCGTGCATGGCACCATCCGATCACGAAGGAAGTTGACGAGGTTCAGGAGAAAGCCCTCATGCATGTGGGGAAGAAGCGGGAAGCGCGGAAGCGGCAAGTACCAATGGGTTGTATTCCATCGGCATCAAGCGCATGGTGCTGTAGCACATGCGGTCGCGTGGGCCTGAGTCAGGCAAGCCTAGTGAGCCATGAGCGAGGCCACTCGGGACAACTACCGAAGCGACGACGGGTCCTGCAGAGAACGTAGGCAGAATCAGCGCAGCGTTTGTAGGCACGCTGCATTCGATTTACTAACCGCGTGCTTGCATGCTCAGTCTCTTTATTTCAGGTGGTCGGTTTCCAATTTTGTCCTAATGCTTTCTTATTCAAATACATTTCCACCCGTACGCTCTTCTATAAACCTGTTAATTTCGATAACATTTTCGTGTTTGTGTCATTTCCGTAAAATATACATTCTGACCTCTTGAACTTATCTTAGATCCTTTCTAAACGACTTAACTCATATGCACATTAAGTTAAGATTTTTGTCACCTATCCTTATACATTACTCGATTTTGTTTATTTGCTATCATTCAAGTGATTGGCTGTTGTCTGATATCCCCAGCATTGCTGTGCTTGATGTGTATGTTGACAAGGTGCCTACCTGTCAATTATCCACTACCTCGTCCATCTGGTTCCAGGAGACAGTTGGTGGTTACTGGGGGGGATGGGGTGCACGGTTTTTGTGGCCGTGCTAATCTCAAAGAGTGGTTCCAAGCACTCAGTGTGGAGTGGACTACGGTCCAACCGCCGCCTTGTGTGTGCTTGATTCCCAAATACAGCGTGCTTCCGTTTGCCTGTGAAGTAGTGTGGGCCGGCTAATTTGATGAGACGTGGCTCCCATCCACATGTTTTCCGGTCTACTTCCTTCGGATCTACAGTCGATATGGGGTATGTGATTGGAGCTGTGGGTATTGCAGCAAAAGCCACCCATTGTCCCTTCATAGGCGCAGGCGCCCTGTGGCTGGCAACAGTGACAGGCAAATCCGAAACCGGATGCCGCCAACCATACATATTTATATATATATATATTCTACTGAAAATGCTCACATATTTATGGTATTATCTTTACAATCAATTGAAGATTTGAACTCTGTGGTTCATAAATATCCAAATCTGCGCTCATTCCCTGAAATCTGTGGTTGGGGATATCCAAATTACAAGTGAGTCAACAACACCACCACAGTTACAATGACGTCTGCATCCGATAATGCTCAAACATGAATTTCTTTTTATACTCACACACGAAACAACCCTTTATGGTAGACATTCTAGCAATGGCCAGCTTTTTGAATGATCACATTTTCGGAGAAGAAGCAAAGCAGTGCCTATTTGCAGTACGGTTGAAACTTTTGAAATAATGCAAACATCACTACTGTGTTGATGTGTCTGGCAGATTTACCATTTTATGTTATTTACTATTTTTCAGATAATAGGTGTCTCCATTTTGCTAAATGAAAATCATATTTCAAAATTATTCGCCAACTTTATTCCTGTAAAGATTCTGCCATTTATTACTTTAAAATGACGTGGATATTTTAACTGCCATTAATCTGTCTCACCAATCCCACCTTTGTTATTTTAAATTCACAAAACTTTCCTGCTATTTGCCTTGTACTTTGGCTTCAATGGTTTTGTCCAGGAACTAACTAATTAACTAACTGATTTTATATATATGAATGTTAGAATACATTGTCATAAACAGCTGAGGAAGATTCAAACATGTGCTTGCAAATTTCCCGCAAAAGTAGCAGCAGGATACTATCATCATCTGTGGTGTGTTCCAACATAAATTCCCGTTTTTTGACATGCAGATTTAAGCAATATGCTCGTATGTCAAGAGGTGGTCGAAATGAAAGAACACGCAGAAGCAGCTGTTCTAGGAGTTCGGCCACGCAATCAGCTACTCATAACTTGTTAACGGACTTAAACATCCATAATGTTGCTAGGAATCCCATGAAATGTCCGTGGAATTAGGCTATCCAAGTTGGTTTAGTGTACCTTGGAGATATCTTTGGTAGGGTTCAGATATGGCATTTCAAACACGGGTAACTCAATTGTAAAATCGCAACTACATATGTTAACAAAAATGCACATTTATACACTGCTTATGACTACAACTTAGCGCAGAGTTTTTTCACTATACATGTCAGCTAAAGGTGGAGAAACACCTCCGCGATTGTACCGCAATTCATAAAGGTAATATATACATACGTACAATACATAAAAGAAAAATAAATACGACAGTTGCATGCCCGCTGAGCTGCCAGCAACGGGTAGGCATCGTTCCGGTAAGCTACCAGCCAGCTACTAGGCAAAAAGAATTTATTATGCTCTACCCTACGAAATGAAATCGTAAATGGAAGGGGAGGGTAAAATGGATGGGGAGTGACAAAAATATTCACAGCACAAACGCCACTGAGGTCGGCTCCTTGCCATATCAGCAAGTGTATCCAGCCAAAAGTGTTCACCGTCTTTTGGACCCCAACCAGGGAGCCGTGAAGCTCCAACCAATGCTAGATCCGAAGTGAGGGACTTCATTCCTCTGGACCAAGTCATCGCTTCGCCACCTCTCCTCTTCTTCCACCCACATCCCTGGTGAGCAAACAACGCACATCGAGGGAGTCTGTGGGCTGGCATGCGCAACACGTGGCCGAGCCATCGGAGCCTGGTGAGTGAAATGACGGTGCTGAGCGGTTCATTCCCTTTTCCTAGGCCTTAAACAAGGTGTCGAACACGCCCATTACTCACGCGGTGTTCCCACCAGATGTGAGCCAAACTGCGAAGGCACCGATGGTCGAACGTGTGTGGTTGAGCGTAGCGCAGACTTACGAACTTGTTAATTACGAGGATTGAATTTCTGATAGTGAGCGACCGGAATTGTGCGTAGTATGCCTTTCGCACTGGTGTAATTTGTGACCAAATTTTCTTACTGTAGTTACGCAAGTATAAGTCTCGTTTGCTTGAATTTCCGTGGTAATATCTCGCTGCTGCATGAACTTAGCCAAACTATTTTTAGGGACCTATTGAATCAGCATACTTAGTATGGGAAACTTATTTACTTTGTCTTATACTAATGACATAAGTGCGCTTCGTCTAGCACGATGGTCTTATGTTTATCATAGTTGTTGCGTTTCAGTAAATAGTTTGGCTCCCATCCGGTCGTGTATATATTGAAATCACCGTAATCTTCGTTATGTCGTTATTTCTGTTCAAGATTTGACGGATATGATTGTGCTTGGTGACAACAACTTGACCGCAAAACACCCGCACTCAAATACGGAAATGGTTAGGAAACCAAAAATTGCATCTTGTATTATCATTAGGTTTATTGTTTTGATATTGAATGCGTAGAACAAGTACAACCTTTCATCACAGTCATGAAGATATCCAGAAGATTGCATGCCAGATTATTAGTTTATGCTGGCTAAGGATTAGCCCATGGTGCAAATGACCAAAGTGTACCTGAGAATGGATTGTATGTGACTCCCTGTTTTGCGTTCGCACTTTCTGTAAGAGAAAGCTGCTCTGTTAAATGTCAATCAACTATTTACTGGTTGGGTTGTCCTCTAGAAGCAACAGGGCACGATTAAAACAAATTTAAATAACAAGTTTATTGATAACCATTCATAATATCTTTTAGAAACCTAGGGATAGGTTAGTTACTTAAACATCAAGTTATTTAATCTGATAATGCTTTGTGGTGTTCAGTTTTGACTTTGACATCGGTAAAGGTTTTTCGTTTCGCTCTGTGTTATCTCCTTTTTATGCATCAAAGAAGCAATTTCCTTTTTTTACTGCCTGCTTTCGTTTCCGTCTGCTGGACGCCAAAATAAAGTGGAAAATTGAAAAAATATATGTCTTAGTTGACAATTCGCATCCTGCGTTAAACGTTGGTTACGGTAAACACTTATTAATTTGAGCACTCAGTAGACTGTAAGAATGTGGTCCTTATCCAGAGTTGGTCAACATACAGATGTCTTGATCCAAGCAATAAAAATAGATACAACAGTAATCTGGCCAAGACAAAGAAATGACAAAGATCCGCGGTTGTACTGTTTACTTACAGGTCAGACGTAATTTCCTATAAGAATATCATGATCTTCCAATAGAATTTGAATTGGCATCACTTGTCTTGAACAATTAAAACCCGACTGATTTGCCACAATAAGCAATATTTGTCATTTGCTGGCATCCAGCCATAATTCCACCGGAATTCTCAATGCACACCGGAATTTGTCAGTCACTTGTAACCATTTTCAGGCTGATACTCACTTGGGCTCGATCATGAGAGCCGAGTTTTCCAGTTTCACTCGTGACTCATCACTGTCTCGTACCTGCTCTCTGTCTCGCTCCGTGTTGCAACCGAACGTGTATTTATTTACTCCGTTGGTCTCCTAATATTTAACAGATTCGTCGTTGTCCCGCGGTTTTAGTTGCTGAACATTATGAGCTTTAGGTTGTATTATTTTACTGACTAGTATTTGGTAGTGATATGGTGGGTTTTAGGAGTAAAGTATGACAAATTCTGTGAAAGGTGGGACCAAAGGGTTGCTGCCAACAATCAAACAAGCAGACATGCGTTTATTCTTAAGTGCACAATGCAAAATCCTGCACATTAGTAAGATATAAGTCTACGTTTGACATATGATTTGACATATGATTTTTCTCAAGTTAGTATATTAGAATACGAATAAGTAGGTGGAATTCCAAAGGGTCTTAGCATGGTGCTTCACGATTTGCATAGCAAAATGGGCAGTAAATCTACCGGTATATGCAGTTGTTTCACTATGCCAAGAACTAAAGTTGAATACGAGCGCCGTTGCTCTTTCTACAAGTCCTTCGAAAAGGTTGGCTTATGGTAGTGGGCTGCTGTTAAACTTGTCTCTACATTATACATGACCACACATCTTCCCTATTTTAAAATTAATAATATTGTTCTCTTTTGGGATCAATGGAAATGCATTGCACGTTTGCTGGCGTGTAAGTCTACGTTTGACTGTGTTCATGGTGATAATATCTGTATAACCTAAGCTGCATAAACATGTTTAGGGGTCAGTTTTGAGAGTGGACAGCGCTGTGGTTGTACTTATTCTATTTGAACCACAGTTAATAGGATCGTGTGTTTCTGGGCTTGTTGTGCTTGTTGTCCAAAGATACAAATTATTTAAATTAAGACAGTAACAGACTTCTCCTAACAGGCTTGAATCTGGCATGTATTCCATTATGCCTTCTATCATTAATCGATCTTCGCCTTATCCATTTGCTCATTGGTTACCACCAGACTATCTCGCCTCTGAGCTAATTCAAGTACGGTCTTGATTTACGGCAGGCCGCATGAAAACCCGCAATCTCAGTGACTGGCTGAGCTCCAATTGCACACCATCAGCCCTATCTTTGAAAATTAATGTAATGGAATGAAAACGGTGATGTTACTTAAAGAAACGCTCTGGTAGGATGGCAAATGAAATGAAATTTCTTCTGGCTAATGTTACTTAGAGCCCCTACTGATTGATCACTGAGACCCGTCTGCCGAGTCCAATTTGTACAAAACATTTTATTCGACTTTACAGGGAATTCAAAATTGCCTGTGAAATGTGATCGCAAAGCACGGTAACTGCCAAAAATCAAGTGTTGAAAACTGTCCGGTGGCATCTTTACGTACTGGTGTACACAGGTCGCCGGGCACTCGCTATTTGGAGTAAACGAGCTTTCGTGTACATTTCACGAGTCGGAAAAAGAGCGGCCGTCGAAATAGTCAGATATAGCTTGTGTGATAAGTTTTGCAGTATGGCAAGAAGTTATCCTATCATTGTGGAATGCACAATTACCTTATGCCAATGATTATGTGCGTTAGCGCGCTGGAACGAACGTACTTGAAAGTACGAACGCCGGTCGCTCTAACAAACCGTGATATTAACTGTCGTCCATAGATGCGTATGTAAGCTTTAATTCGCATGTTGGTATAATTCAATAAACCTCATGAAATGCTACTCCAAGAAATCTGAAGTCTCTAATGTGATCACAACACAGCATGTTGTAAGATTGTCGCCAAGGTAAAGAACGGGCTTTCGGTGGTTGTTCTACACTTTCGCAAATTATCAGCGAAAAGCGCTACTGCAGTTTTAAAATTCGGAACACATTTTCTTTTACATGAACTCAAGTAGATTTAAGGTGCTATATGCAAGCGATATTTTGATTTTAAAATATTTTTCACAGTGTGTTGATATCAGGTATTAAGTTGATATCCGTATTTCATCAACAAAATAGTTAGCGAACAATAGAGATTTTGATATTTACGTAAGAAAAATCCCCATATTTCAATATGCAAATTGCGTACAACCTTTACTTAATGGAGTACTTTTGAGTGTGCATCCAAATCTAGTATGAGGAAAAAGGAACGTGGGCAGCTCTGATGCGATTCTTGATAGGTAAGCAACTTTTAATTAAAAGAGGCACAAAACTACTCTAAATGCCAATGTCATCAAGATTGAGAGCAGATTAAGATTTCGGAAGATTTGAATACAAATCGGTTTTGGTAGGTTTTTATTGTAACAACGTTTCGCCCTTGACACAAGGCCAGGTGACTCGTTACAAAATTGGCTTAGCTTTTTATGGCAACGTAAGTTGTAGGTTGCAAGATATAACATGAACCATTGGATAATTATGCTACAGGTCAATAGGTCAAGTGGCCACCTTAGTGAAAAGAAAGCGTCGAGCGTTTCTCCTTAATCCACGTCACCGGTCGTTCACATGTGAGGCATTCCTTTTCTTGCAGCTGCTGGTTCACGTTCCGACCTGAGTTCGTCTGCCGACATCTTTTCTGACTGGGCGGGTTAACACAACCAGCCACGCGTTCGATAATTCCACCCCGTCTGTTCTGTTCATATAGTTATTAGTATTAGTAATCTCGATCGCCTCAGCAATTAACCTTTCGCCTGTTGCTGGTAATCCCCTCCTAAGTACCTCGCTATTGTCCCAATCAATCGTGTGTCCTGCCTCTAGCGCATGTACTCCACCACTGAATCTTTTAGTAGGGCCCTGTATTCAGCCTCATTTCTCGGTGGACGCGAAACGTACCTCTTGTGTTCTGTTATCCTCGTGCGTAGCTCTCTCGCTGTTTGACCGATGTACACGTGTTCACAGTCTTTGCAATTGATTTTATAAACACGATTTGTCGTCCTGTCTCTTGGAAGTGGATCCTTCAATCGCACAAGTGCTGAATATAGCGTTTGACCATTATTTTCTCCTTGTTTAGTACTCTTCTGATTGCTTCTGAGGTTCCCTTTTTATAGGGGATTGCCACTGTCCCAATCCACTCCGTTGTGTGTCGCGGAGGTGGATTTAGAGCTCTCTGCAAATGGGCTTTTCACTAACCACCTCGGATGTCCACTGTCTACTAATTTGCTCACCGTCTCCTTACGAGCGGACTTCCTGTCCTCCTCCTCTGTACACAGAGTCTGGGCTCTGTGAAACAGAGAGGATGCGATAGCGGCATAGACTTGTTTTGGATAACCCGAACTGTAATGAAGCACTCCGTCCGTATCTGTCGGCTTGCGATATATCGTCGTCGTTAGCCGTCCACCGATCCTGTGAACTAGGCAATCGAGGAATGGCACTGTGCCACTGCAAGATTCTAGTTCCATAGTAAAGTTTATATTTCCATTAATGGAGTTTAGATGATTTAGAACCACCTCCTTCATATCTCGTTTTATAATCACAAACGTATCATCCACATAGCGCCACCAAATCTTTGGCGAACTAGTGGAGTTTGTCAGTACCCTGCTCTCAATGTCTTCCATACACAGATTTGCCAATACGGGGGATATTGGTGACCCCATGGTAAGTCTCTGTTCCTGAGAGTACAGTCTCGAATTGAAAGTGAAATACGACATATTAAGACATACTTTAATTCTATCGATTATCCGATCTACCGTGAGTTTCGTTCGCTGCTCCAGGCTATTGTCCTCAGTAAGACAACGCTGTGCTATACACAATGCGTCATACTTGGGCACGTTAATGAATAGGGAACTAACGTCAAAACTAACCATTATTTCTTCTGGCGTGCTGTTCGACCTGTTACCTTTCGCGCGAACTCATAAGAGTTCCGTACGAAGCTATTTGTTCTCTCTGTTTGAGGTTGCAACAAACCTGTCAAATATCGGGTTAATTCGTGCTTTGGAGAACCGATACCATCTACAACGGGCCGAACGGGAAATTCCGGCTTGTGTATTTTTGGTAGCCCATAGATTCTAGGTGGAATCGTTGATTTCGGATATACGCTATACCATTTACCCGGCCCTAGGTTGTCCGTAACATTTCTCAGGTAGTTTCCTACCTCAGTTTTGCACTTAATCATTATGGAAGATCCGGATTTTTTCTCAATCGCTTCGTAGGGACCCGCTGCTAAATGTTGTTCCCTTTTTTCCATATAATTCGATTTGTTTATTATCACTACGGTCTTGCCTTTATCGGTCTTCTTGATGATTATGGTGGGGTCTTCTATTAAGGCCTTTAATGCGGTACGCTCTGCTGGTGTAAGATTTGGCTCCCCAGGCTTCTGAAATCTGATGATATCTACCATCTGTGCACGAATATTCTCAGCTGTTGATACTGGTAGTTTCGTCATCACGGACTCAACGCTAGCAATAATTTCCTCCGCAGTTTGTTTAGACTTATTTACAGAAAAGTTCAAACCCATTTTTAGTAATATACGTTCCGTCTCACTCAACAAACCATCTAACATATTAACTACATTTTAATAGTTACTGCTAGATTCAGACCTATCTAGGAGACTAGTGCTCCTGCTATGCACAGATATCAAATGATGGAACTTACGAACTTGTCTTCCTTTCGCAGCTTGCCTTTGCGCTGATTTCACTTCCGACGCCTTGTTTTAAGGTCCATCATAGTCCGTCTGCGTTATAGCAGTATGCAGTTCCCAGCTCAGCCGGTTAGCATGTAGGTGGATTTCATTCAGGCGTCGAGTTGTCATATAAATCCGTTGTCTTAAGGATGTTTTGCTTGTGCAGTAGGCTGCTTTGATAGATGCGTAAGAACTGTCCGGTGGTCTGACAACAAGGCTTTTGGGAATTATCACAAATTTGAGACATCTCATGTTGAAGATACGATGATTTTCCCAATTCGCTTCAACACCAGCCAAGCGCACTATTAAGAGATTTCCTATATGCTGGGTTCAAGAGTAAAGTTAATAATGTTTACTGTACTATATGGACCTATCCTCTTTTACAGATGTCTCTGCAAGAGATTTTGAAGCATTTTTAGGTTATCTATAGAAAGGTTATGGTCATTTCTAAAAGCTTTTTAAGCTATCGCTTTGAGTGTGTCTCCATAGTGCGAGCCACGCAGAATGTATATATAAATAATATATATATATATTTATATACAGTCTTAGCATATAATCCATTACGACCGGAAATATTATTCGGATCATAGACTAGGCAGTTGCACGAGAGCTGGATGTGAAACAGCAGGCTAGAAAATCTAAACTATAAGCATGGTCTGGCCAGTTAACTTAAAACATAGTTCCCTATTACCGTGGTTGTATAATACAAATTACGAATTGGTTGGCAATCGAAATGGGAAAGGGATGAAATTGGAATAAGGCGGCGGCGTGGCAAAACGATACAGTATAGCAGTTTGCTAATCCGCAAAGTGTGAAGGCTGAAATGTTTGACCATAAGGGGTCAAGGATATGCTAATAAGGCGAAGTGAAAACATACAGTTTCATAATGCAAGAGTTAGAAGTAAACAGGTATAGAATACCGTAAGGATATAAATGAAGGGTTTAGTAAAATTAGATATTAGTTTCTCAGTAGGTAACGAATTTTTGCTGAATACTCAAAGTTCTCTTTGGAATTTAGAGCGACAACACTGGTGATTAACGTTATGTAATGTTTTGTGTGCTTCTGTCATCCAATCATCTATGTTGGTCGGTACCTTTTGCATATTCCGAGTCACTCATACCAGATTTGTCAGTGGTTGGCAAGCCGACAATCTCAGTCTCCTTGGAGTTGGACTGCATCCCTTAATCCCTAAAACGCAGTCTTCTTAGTCCAGAGCTAAAAGGTTGATATTTTGCTGTAAAGTTTTTTAACCAAAGGCTTTGATTGACAAACCTAACCGTTCCCCTGTCTTGTTCTAGCAACCTTAGAATATCCGGCTAAGGCAATCCAACATCCTGATTTTTCCTTCTAAAAATCTTGGTGCCCTTTTCGACTCAGAGGATAATTAACCGATCTCTATCTTCTGTATCCAGCTGGATGATTAGAAATTGGCATGCTGCTGCTCAAGCCTTCCTGAGTTCTTATTCTCACTAATGCGCTTTTTTATCCACAGCGTCCCATTCCAACATCACTTCCATCCCCCCATTTCCTATCCCACAATTACTGGCCCTTCCTCACCTTGCTTCAGCAGTCACTTGCCTTCTAGTTTCTTATTAAACACGATCACAAGGTATCACTCCAAACCAGTAGGCAAGTCCATATTCAACCAAGTTATCAATGTCAGGTCATCCGTTTCCTTTTGCAGTCCTCTATCCTTGCTAAAACTAGTATGCATCAACGCGTGCACTTTGCTACAAATTTGCCAACAGGCAACACTTCTCCGAACACTTAAAACCATATCACTCGATATTTGCTGTTTATCGGAACCCCTGCAAGATTAGAGCGCCGTGCTTAATCCGCGATCCCCAAATTGCTCCTGTCTGGAGCTGACGCAGCTTCCAGTGTTGGTCAACCTAGTTTCGACATTGATTTGAGTCTTCGGCGTAGAGCTGCACTGATCGACTGGATCCCATTCAACAGCGTAATATTCGCCAATAGATGGGCTAGTCGTTCCAAGCTTTGAAGCCGCGAAAACAAACGGTGACTGTTTGTTATTGCGGCCTATGAACACACAAACTGCTGAACTGATACGGTGAAAGATGATTTTTATCACCGTCTTAGCGTGGCTGGCTAGCCGACAAATTCGTGGTGCCAGCTGGGTGGTTGGGGTTCACCCCGTTCCAGCAAACAGTTCGGAGGAGAAGTTCCAGGACTTGGTGGGATTTTGCCTGGAAACCATTCTCCTTATATAAAGCCACAAAATCCGTTTAACCGCACTGTGACGTGGCGGTTGTGACTTGTCACCAACTAAATTCATCCCATTGCTTACCCAGAAACTAGGCTAGGTTCACGGACATCAAGCATCTAGTTAGCACTGGCTACACGTACACACACAATCAAAAATGCAGGAACCCATATACAAATATTATAAACGTATCTACACCCGCCTCCATGCAAATATATATTTATTTATCTGTCAACATATGTGACAACCCGATTGTTCCATGGACATTAACTGACCATATTTGTACTCTTAACGTGGTCATGCCTGTGTAGGCGTGCCCCGCTTATTCGAGAATAAACCTGCTATTTATTTATTTATTTATAATGTACCGATAGATGGTACTTGTTGGTGCTTTAAACGTCCAAACCGGCACACTGTCCTATGAAGAGCTTCATATGGGCAAACAGCATGGTGTAGCCTCCCTTAATTATAATGGTTAACGATTGTTAACAC
>OX104065.1:35957987-35982422 GCA_944474145.2 Dicrocoelium dendriticum
GCAGGGCGGATAAGCCTGGACGCAGTATTCCAGATGAGGCCGAAAGAAAACCGAGAACAGGTCCGTAAAGATGTTGTCCGTCAAGACTCCGAAAGAAAGTCGTATTAATCACAACATGCGGAAACCTCTGCTTGCGGCCTTCTTACATTTGTCGCTGGAGTGTAAAGCCGAAGAGTGTACGACGCCTAGGTCAACCTGGCTAGATACACGGGGGAGTTCGTCCCCATCGACTAAGTACTTCGTAGGAGGACAACCTCCTCCAATTCGAAGAACGAAGCACTTTGCCAGATTTATGGGCAGTAAGCATAAAGTACACCAGGCACAGAGCTTATCCAATGCTTGCTGCATAGCTTCGGAACCCACAGAAACATCGATCATGTACCACAGCTTCAGGTCATCAGCAAATAGCAGCAATGGTAACTCAAGCTCCGCGGGTAGGTCATTCCCATATATTGAGAACAGCAGTGGTCCAAGGACCGAGCCCTGAGGCACGCCACTGAGGAAAGACTGCCTAAACGATAAGCCCCGGCCTACCCGTACACACAGTTCTCTACCCTCAAGAAGTCAGTCACCCAATGAAGGGCGCAGCTAGATACTCGTAGGAGGTCAGCTTTTGCGCGAGCCTCAAATGGAGTACCTTATCAAATGCCTTCGAAAGGTAGACGAAAAGTACGTCCAGTGCTGGGCCGTTATCCACTGCATCCGTCCAAATTTCGCTAGCCACCAGTAGATTCGTCAGACACGAAAATCCCTTCCGGAATCCGTGTTGTACCTTTTTAAGTAGATTAAATAATCTCAGATGACTCTCCAATGAATCCCTCACTAGATTTTGTAAGGGCTTGACTACAACACTCGTGAGGCTAACTGGCCTGTAATTTGCAGGCAGACTCCTGTCCCCATTTTTGAAGATGGGACAGATGACAGCTTCCTTCCATTCGGAAGGCGATGCACAGCTGTCAAGCGATTTCTGAAACATCATAGCGAGCGGTCTACTTAGTTCCAAAGCCAACTCTTGCAATAGTTACGGGGTGAATTTAATCAGGCCCAGAGGCCTTAGAGGGGTTCAGCCCTTGTAACAGCCTACGAACTTCCGTCTCCCCTACAATATATTCAGATAGTCCTGAACCCTCTGGGATCCTAAAAACCAGCACAACGCCTGTCAAAGAGGTTTCCTTACAATAGATGCCGCATATTGCCCACTAAGTACGCAGGCCTTGTCATAGTCCGTATGCGCATGAGTACCGTCATCACGCACCAATATCGGAATTGACATGTTCGAACCGCAGCGCCTTTTGGACATAAGCGAAGAGTCTTTTTGGATTCTCTGAAGCTTCGCCCGCTAATCGTTTCCTGAAATTGAGCAGAGCATCCCTTAGGTGTTGCCTACACCTATTTCTAGCCTTACGCTACCTATCATAAATATAGGTGGGACGGAGCATCTCGGTAAGTCCGCCAACATCTAGACCTCTTTGTGAGCGGATGCCTGCCAGTTGGATCTATCCAGTGCGACTGTGCTCGTGCCTCATTTCTCATTGTGACTGGGATGAAGGGAGCAGAGACCACTGTAAGGTAGGACTTAAATTATCCCAAGCAACCTGGATAGTATGGTAGTCTGAGATCTCACAATGGAAACCCGAAGCCTTGGTTCTCATTGATTGATAGTCTGCGTGCCATATGTTCGGGCGAGACTCAAAAGCACCCTGGTAGCGTCTAGACAGAGTACAACTGAAGAGCACACAAACATGATCACTGGAACCCAGTGGAGTTCCGTAAGTAATGTCACCAACCAAATCGAGCGACTTAGCAAATACAAGGTCTAAAATAGACAGTACTTGTGCGTCCATATACCTAGTGGGAAGGTCAATGAACCGATGCAAAGATACTTGGAAGGTAAGCTTAAGCAATTCAGCGCCGGATGTACCTGACGCTTAGTCGCAAGAAAGATCCGCCCAGCAGAACCTCTGGGAGGTTGAAGTCGCCCATCGCTAAACAACTGTTTGCGGACTGGGAGCAAATGAATTCAAGTAACTCTTTGTATACGCTCCCAGGGCTTCTATACACAATTACAACTGTAACCTGAGCCAAGAATGTGCTAATAATAGCAGATAGAGCTTCAACAGCTTTGTCTGCTGACTGGAATAAGCAAGTCTTCAAAACGTTAAGTTTACAGCTCAAATAAAGAGCGACGCTCCCTTCCCTGCCGACCAGCGAGTAATCGCATCTAAATAGTGCGTAGTCAGATAGATGTACTTCAACATCCTGAGACAGCCACGTTTCAGTGAATGCGAATATATCGGGATGAGACCTATCTACAAGCAGACCTAACTCACTTACCTTATTCCTTAGGCTGCACAAATTACTTGGCACCATCTGAAGGTATTCGTTAGATCCAGACCTAGGTCGTGCGCTACCAGAATTGGCAGTGGTAGGGCGGAAAAGGACCGCCGGCTGACCAAAATAATATATCCACTGTACACTGTACTTGTGCTTCGCTGCTGCGTAACCACCACTAGCAACGCACGGACTGAGTATACCGCGAGGACGCCCTCTTTACGAGGATTCGAACCGGCGACCTTTTGATTGCAAGTCAGGCGCGCAGACCACTCGGCCACCGGCCGGCAATAATACTGAGATATACAACCTGATGTTCACTACCTGATATAGGGGATTTAACTTGTGCACATATGTGTCAAATCGCCCTTGTGTATGTGGAGCCTAGTGTATCAGTAACTGTATTCGGGTGTTGATTTACCAGTGTTCATCCAAACGTCTCGATTTCTGTGTGGAGGCTGATAATGCAAATTCGATCAGGGTCTTATTTTCAATAGATATTTGACAAGGTGAGTTCAACACCAATTACAGGTTGACCAGTAGTAAGTTTGCAAGTGGAAGCAAATGTAGTCAAGAGGTGGTCTGAAATGGGATGCGTCAAGGGGGGCGGGATTTAGGCATGAGAGAACAGCATTCGAATGCAAATCTCCTTACAAATATATGAATTTTTTACTTGTTATGAATCACTTTTGTACAATTCCTGATAGGTCGTCTGTTGTGGTTACCATAAACTGGTACTAAAATGTAATTACCACTCCTGTGTCAAGGAAGGAATTATGTTTGTTTTTCTGTAGCCTAGCACACCGCATGTTTTCCCTGCAGAGACCACTGGCAGCAAGTAATTCCCAGATAAATTCCAAGAGGAGAATGGAGAGGACACTCCTAATTTTAGGTGAATAAGTGCGTCATCCAACCGTGTTTTAAATATTGCGTGTCGTTATAGGAACGACCGATTAGGGGAGAGCATTGCACAAGTGACATACGGGAACAGAAAGAAGTTTTTTGCGGTAATCAAGATGGCTGTGCATTTCCACCAGTATGAAGGACGGAAACACTCAGATTTGTGTTGAGTTGCAGAAACTAGCCGCACACATGATGTTAATCGTGCAGAATCAGGTATACTTTTATCTGGTCTCCTGATAATTTGCGATACTTCAGTTGCTCATTTGTTCACTGAGCTGGAAAATTTGTTGCAGACGGGGAACAAATGAGCAACTGAATTACCAACCGAGCTACCAGTTTTCCGAAACATTTTAAATCTGCGATACGGTAAACTGAATTTTTCCAAGATTTTCAGCTTCGAATCGCAAGTCGATCACGGATTCCAGTGACTTATTTGATGGCCAGAAGACTAGTTTGGACCAGAGCAGTGAGATGGTGTTTCAGTCATGGATGCCAGGCTTAACTTGCGTATGCGACATGCGAACGTAAGCACTGAGCATTTGTCGGAAACTGTAGATGTCAATTTCTCCGAACATCCGTCGCAACAGCACGACGTGTTGGTTAACGTTTTGGTTGCCTGTTCGGACTGTTTGGAACAACCCAGCTGATCTATATAACATTGGACGGAAGGTCGCAACGTTACGTGCCTTCCCAGCATGTATAAGTAATTAATATCGTATGGTATGGAGAGCATCTTGCATGTACTCATTTTAAAATGCAGTAACTTTTGGTTTGACCTCAGTGGTACTGTGTCTAGGTCAATCTAAACAGCTGCAGGTCGACATTCACATGTATGTTGCTCCAGAATCTTGATGTCGGCGGCAATCTATAATCAGCTTGAACTGATTTAACGTGCAAGGACTTTAATACGTACAAAATTAATCAAAACAACTTGGATATTATTTTGGACCAGCGCCATTCAAATATACTATCACTGTAACAACTTTTTACTCAAACAAGCAGTTGGATAAAGCACATCAATGTTGTTCACTTGAATGAGCGTCCTCAACCATGCGAACAGTATGATAAATCGTTTACCTAGCCCACCTAACGTCGATGTAATCTAAACGATATTCCTTTGAATTATGTACCTCTCTCAATCTTCTCTCAGAGTAGTCATTGTGCACTCAGTCAAATCGGATTTTCAGCCCTACATAATTCTGTCATACGTGCAATTATCTACGATTAAATTCCATACCATCGCTAACCATTTTCACCATCATGCGTGATGAAGCTCAAGCGGGCAACTCAATCACGTTGAGCCGATTGTCATTCTGTGTGACACCGGACGATACAGATTGCTCTAGACAGTCGGAAAAAGCCAAGCTTATTTCAATCCGGCATTTCTCAACGCAGCTGTAAAGGAATTTATGATCACTCAATCTGTGTTCAGCGCCGTCTTCAGATTCAGTCATCAGGTTCCAGTTACCAGCCATCTTTTGAGGCCTTGTCAGCCAGAGCGACTGCACAGCCAATCATGTGTACCGCGACCACGCTGACTGCTCTTTGACCTTGCAACCACAAAGCTTGTTTGACAGATGTGCGCCGTTCTTAAATCCAGAAAAGTACAGAACGCCAACCAACACACTGGGTCATGTAACGACACCACGTTAAATGGCAGAAATGTAAAACCGAAAAGGCTCCAAGGAAAAGGCATTTGCTGATTAGGAGAATGTCACCGATTAGTTAAAACAGGTTTGGTGTGCTCGCGCTGTTTGGAATGGTATTATCCGAAATGTGCAAATGTGTCCCAAACAACAGGTACGAGAGCGAAATAGCTCATAAGAGGAGTTATGGTTCTGTATTGCGTGATCGACCATCCCACTTGTGAAGTGCTTGTTAAACAAGAATTGCCAGCGGTTAGTCGCGGAGACCAATCAGAGAGGGAAGCGAGTATGCACCAGGGACGCGTGGCGGTCTCTAAACAACGGTCTGCTGCACAATCCGATTCCCCTGAACCACAAACAGCCACGTCCCCATCTCCGTTTTCTTCCCCAACTTTGACAGAAAGCCGGGCAAAAGCTGACCCTGGAGTACGACAGTCATACAGTATCCATAGCAAACTAATTCATGCACCCTCCGAAATGTCCGGTTAAGTAAACTCCACCACACATGACATCTAGCTTTAACAAAGATGAAGAAGCCGAAAACAAACCTTGGTACGTCTAACTCAAATGTCCCTTGTTGAGACAAAGCGACTGGGCATAAGTTAATTGTGCAGTGATTGCTGCAAAAGTCAGCAGGAAGACGGCCGTTGCGGTCTTTTGTGTTGTAGATACCGGTAACGCGAACGGAGGGACAAAGAGTAAACAGTCCACCATAATCAGCAGGTCAGGAAAAATATTAACCTACCATTTAGATCAACGCAAACGGGATCCAACAATGGTACCTTGAGTGTTGTGAGTTCAAATGTTGCTGAATCTACCTTCGCCTTGGATCCGCAACACCTGAAACCAATATTAGTTAGTCATTAGCTAACCTTCTTCATATGCTAAGAAGGCCATTTTCGGTTTGCCCTATTGCCGCCTCCCTGCTCTAAGTTGGCCGTACAAAAGCCGTATGAGTATCCTCGTTGAATTCAGTCGGTAGACATGTAGGTATTTGAATTGGCGTCATCCGTGTCCAATGATATTTCGAATAAATGAAATGCACATGCGTTTTCCCAAACTTAAGTATGAACTATCACAAACTGGATAGAGATATGCCAAACCGCGTGAACAATAGTACTGAAAACGTGCATGAGTTTCCTTTGGAGGTCAGGCAAACATCCATTATCGAACGCATGAGAAGAAGTACCCAATACGAACTGATGGTGTTTTCTGTAAAGTTTAGAAGTGAAGATATACAACAGCCTTAAATCTTGGGCATCAATATTTGTGTGAAATTGATATAGGAAAAGTGGCGCAACTGCCATCAGTACGGTTACCTAGTAGAATGATAAATAAACAAGTGTTACAGTGAAATATCCTTTGCTTATATATTCCCCGTATGCTAAGTCTGGTCTGAATAATAGATAGCGGAGTGCATTGAACCTGCGAATGTGATGGGTGTTCACTACAGTCTCTCCGTGTCGCCAATCTGTCGGATCATCTGCTGCCCGAGGTAGGATTTTAATGCAACATTAAGCATTGACAGGAGGTAATACCACATATATAGGCCACTTACGGCCGCCTCGAAGCGACAACAACTGCAATACTACATCAACTAAAGTGCGCTCCTCACTGTCGAACATCCGGCTTTCAAAACTGCCTTCCCTTTGTTTTGCAATTGTTTAAGACTTAGCATGGCTCTCATCCAAGTACTCAAGGGTTTGTATATACCGCTGTGTACTCTGTTGTGACCATAAGCTCTCTGTTAGAGTTCTGCATTGTACCTCTCGGGTACAGCCATTCGGTGCTCCTAAAACTATTGCGCAAAGCGCCGATTCATTTCCCTTGTAATAAATTAAGACACTAACGTACCATTACTGTTGGCATTACCTTTCCTTAGTCTATCCGGAAGATTGGCCATGTCCAATGCAACTTCTGGTAAGCGTCACTGCGCTTCTGCCTTTAATTCGCTTGATACTTGCGTTTTCATTAGTCCCGGTAAAATCAGTATGGCAGATGAACCAAGGGAAATATAGCTTTGCTCACTCTCATCACCAACCTTTGGAGCGGAACATAAAATGTCGACATCAAAATAATCACTAGTCGGTTAATTGTCAGTATGGTTCACTTGCTACGGATTTTCCAACGTCATTTCTTTTCAAATGCATAGTCTAACGTAGTAACACGAGGGACAATCCTGAGCCTTGGGCTCAAGATGTCAGAGTTTACACTTTATGCGTACTGTATGCTAGCAAGCGTTGGTAGACTTTTGATTCACGCATATCCACCCAACTGGAAACATTATCAATAAGTTGCCAACTTAGCATTGATCCGTATCAACAACACAGTTCGCTCGAAAACTCCTGGCGCAAGTCAAATACTGAACCTTTATCCGGCGATGCATCGGCTCACTATGCGTCGTGCTAGTTAGCATTGAGCACCCAGTCAATCGAGCGTCATGTAATCTACAAGTCGATTTCAAGCAGCAGTATGTAGGTAGCATAGCCTAATGGGCAGCATCATGGAGCGCATATAGTGATGTGATTTGCGGTAGAATAATAATACGTAAATTTAGCTGCCGTAGATCACCGTCTCCGTATGTCACGGTAATAGACTACATTTGAGAAGGTAGAAGGATGGTCATAGGACATGACGAGTACAACTGTGTAGTGGGAAACACGTGAAATAGCCATGGAATATAACCGAGTTAGGTAATCCCAGTAAAGTAGGTTAGGTATGGCTCATCGGTTCTAGGCAGGTGTAATAAAGATACTACATTGAGCCAAGCCAGTAGTTCATCCTTCCAGAGGGAAACTGTACCCAAGCGCACCTTACATGAGCAATAGAATAAGGATGACACAAAGAAGATGACGAAGATAGAGTAAGCAACATTTTAGGTTAGCAGGTAAATGCTGCGATAAAGTCTACTGCTATTCATAAGCTCAGCTAAGTTAACGTCCGCTGTGAGAGAACGAGATTTATACAAACTTAAACGAAAAAGTAGAAGCACAATGCAACAGTCATGACTAATGGTTGGTGTGCGCTTTAAATGCTGTCTCCTATATTACCTGTAGGCTATCTGTGTCGGAAAGCAAACCAGTGTCAGTCCGATCGTCCCTTCTCCGAAGTGCCCGAGAATTAACAGGTTTGTGGAAGCACCAGGCGCTCCGTCGTGTGTTACTAGTTATTTTCCCCTGATTGTTGGTTCTGACCGCTAACCAATCACGACAAATTCACCAGTGTGTAGAATGCTACCTGTGCCGAAGCATTTCGATGTATTTGTCACATCGTGTTGTTGCTGTGCCCTAATCAACATTGTTGACTTGGCTGTTTTCAATGCGTTTACTTATAGGCAGCAGCAGTACAAGTGGGGCGTATAAAGGCACTTGAGATGGGATATATTAACCTCATATTGCAACTCGCAATAAGTCACGGTGTCAAACGAGATGAAATGTAATCGGATCCATCCGTCAATTGAGATTGTAGCAGGCCGCGACCAGATGTTAGCGCGAATTGCAATTTGTGGGGGGGGGGGCAGTTAAACATCGAGCCAGCAGAGAATGGTGTCATGCGAGTGAAAGTGTGATCAGTTTGTCAACTTGAAGTGTGGCGCTTACAAGTGTTTCTAAATTGCATCCACTTAGTCATTTAACATGACGACGAGCACCCCCCGGTGCGAGTAGAGGTACCAGTTGACATAGCATAGGCATCTGGTTTGACTTGCAGTACTTCAGTGTTGCGAGCGGGCAATTGTTCGACGTATATATGGAGTACCACAAACCGTATGGAGAAACAATAGCCCACATGAGCAATAACGCTACGTAGGTGCAAGAGTTTGGATTAAATGAAACAGTAACAGCCATATTCCTCCTGTTTTGGATAACTGCACATAAATTAAAAGCAACCGATACTAATGTTGGTGGTTATCTAAAATTTTAAAGTTAGCCTAAACGCTATACGTAAATTTACTCTGAAGTGTAGGTATCAACAATAGATAGAGACCGATATAAGTATAGGGTAGCAATTGCCATAAAAGCGGCTATCAGATGGAAGGATGCACAACTAAGACTTACAGTAAACCAGTAATGTCTTATCGTTAGTGTGTGCTGCAGACGCCATCTACTATATGATTAAGAAGGCGGTAATATCATACATTCCCTGATAGCCGCTTGGAGGCGCTCCCATGAATAATACACCTAGTACATACTGCTGTGTCCTGTCCTACATTCGGCTTTCGCAAAAGTGCTCAAAATGTTTTAGCCAATTTACAGAAAGTAGCTTGCATGACATCCAATTAATCAACCGTAAGCAAATGTGTCTTTATAGTCTACTGTGGCGCTAAGCTATTCATGTAAGCGACTAAATAGCTTGGAGCTCAAGCGACACGTAAAACTTCCCGGGTCCAACCAATAAAGGAAGCCGAGACGTTAAGTACGGTAAAATTAAATAAATAGAACTCAAGAGCAATATGTACATACCTCAGTCCCAGTAAAACCAGGTCTTTGCAAGGCACAGGAAGAAGGCAAATCAGCTAGTTTAATGGGTGCAACAGTCCTACGCGATTGGTTCGCATTACATGGCATAGAAAAGTGGGCGCTGTGTCTTCGGGTCAATGTGGAATGAAGGGAATTGCACGGCGGATGACTCCATGGGATTGACGAATATCTCAAATGGGTGTGTGATGGGAACCCGGGCATGTTACACAGCATGGGCACAATCGTATCTAACAGCGGGGGTTGGAATGGAATCATTTAGGCTTAACTAAGAAACAATGAATTTCAGACAATATTATCCCGAACACATCTTTATATTCATGGTGCGGTTTTCGATGGAAAGATTGAGCCTTGCATACTTAATCGCATGGGGAAAGACGCAAAATGAGTACCCGGAGCCACAGCAGATGGCGCAGCCCAGATTGTTAGCTGAAGTGTGATCTTGACATCTAGCCTGCCATTCTCATGGTAATTTTGCGCAATAAATTTACTAAAAATCTGCCATCATACATCTCGGTTGTAGCTGTTCTGCATTACAAATCTCTTGTTTCTTTGCGTAGTGTTATTTTTCCATGAAATATATACTAAAGCACTCCACAACACCGCAGTTAGATTTACGGATTTCTAATTCAATCCAGAGGGTTAGCCATTTCCATGCGAATTCTAGCAGGCATCCTTGCCATTCCGCATCCAACCTAGATAATTGTTGCTTTTTACTAAGCGCACCTTAGTTAAGTTTAACGGATGCACAACGGGAAAATAGCTACACTCACGCTCGTAACTAACATGTGGAACAGAACAGGTAGTATCAACAACACGAAAATGGCTAGTCAATTACTTGCCGGGATTGTTTATTTTACACGAAAGAGCCAACGTGTCTACGCTTGCCACGAAATTCGTTGGACCTTGAACCGCGAGACGTCAGCCTACACTTCAAACCGAGGAAGTGTTGTAGATTACTTGGGCTTCAGGGATAATTGTTGATTCATGCAACTAATTCTTCACCAGCATACAAGAACCAATGTAGAATAGTGTAAGCATCAAGCGCTTGGTAGCCTGAAGCTGACGCGGTCCCAGCACGGGCGGCTTCCTCCCACTGCTGGCTTTTAAGATGAAAATGTTGGAGTATAGCCGACCATCTTAGGTGATACGTATACACTCTTAATAAAAACAGAAATATAACCACTTAAAAGCTTTGCCAGCAAACGGCAGCTGATTGCGATTGTCATAGTAGTAAACTATGTAGTTAGCGAGTTACACCAAACTTCATAGACGTAAGTGATGACATCTCTTCACGAATTCGAGGTATTCTGGGGCAGTCGGTGTTAATAGGAAGATAAACAACAGGTTGCATAACATTGTCTTCCGAGTCAGTATGTAATCAGATTTCTTGAAGCATTGAAACTGCTGCATTCGAATACACGATTTGAGGTAAAACGGTGATAAGATCCTCCATTTTCCAAGTAGTGATCAAATATTGCTGGGAAAAGTAATGGAATTTGTTCCCTGTCAAACGAGCAAAGTCTAAGGCTTACATGCTAGCCAGCACATTATTTTCTCAAATTAAAAGGATGTTTCCCCATAACACTCGTTAATTATTCCAACCTTGTATATCTATTGAATAATACTTCGATGGGGAGCAGTGTCGAGAAGAGATTTCAAAATCTGACGGAATGGAAAAATATTGATTTAAATAAATAATTCTGATAACCAAACTAGTAAATGATATCTATTTGAAAAACGATAGCGAATTTGACTAACAAACATTGACTCGTCAGCGAGGCTGCCTTAAAATTTACATAGTGAGCATCGCTTGTCGGACACAATAATCTTGTGCTCATGTACCACCTGATTTACTACACATCAGATCTACTAATTCTCCATAGAAATTAAACATTCCATGCGACTGGCTCACTTAGGATAGAGGCTCTGGGTATATCAAAAATGTTGCGCTTTCGGGCCTCAGTCCTGCAATATCTACCTGATGCGTGCTTATAAGTAACAAAATGCTGGTGGATTGAACCGGTGCGAGCAAGCAACACCCAATATGCACACCGCACTATTTCGTACTAAGTAGCAGTTGTTCTTATTCGTTTCTCTGTCTTTCAAACTACTTTTCCTATACGAGTGGCTACGAGATTGCTTGGGATGACTACCAAGCCAATCATCAAGAACCCGGGGAATTTCGAGACAGTCCCTTCCACATTCGATCATCTTTGCCGCAAAATTATCCAAATGTCATCACTTTACTATTCTGCACGCACACGGTCACAACCCTATATCACTGCAGTAACCGTTCACAACGTCACAAAATGAGCTGCTCGCCAAAGCTCTTCTGCATAACCGAAACCTATTGACACTGCGTGAAAAAGGCAATGTGGTGAAATACCTATGCAATGCATTTACAATAACCGGATATCCATGAAGTTTCTTCCGAAGATGTTTGATCTAAAAGATTACAGCTCAACCTTAGCAACTATAACATGCCTTATGGCAGTCAGGTTATTCAAACAACTAGGCCTTGCAGTAAATTACAAGCCAACTGTCACGGAGAACATCCCCATCGAAACTATTTGTCAAACGGAAGTCCGGGAAACAGCAAAACAATGTTTTACACGACACGTTGGAAAATTCTCAACAAGCATCTAATGGGTCAAACAGGAGGAAAGATGTCAATAATGATGCGGGAGCACAAGAAATAACGTGACAAGCACAGCGCTGTTTAGAGGTTCGCCGCATACGCGAAGTAAAAGTGTATGGGTTTGAACGGGACAAAATAATTTACCTGATGCAAGTGAAGCGAGGATAGAAAGAAAGTTTATGAAAGCAAGCTTTTTATAGAGTATTTTATAAATGTGCGCCCCGGGATCGCTCCGATGTACCAAATATTCAGATGGAAACTAATCCTAAATAGCTGTATATGTCTAACTTAACCAACCATAAAACGGCTAGCAATTCATTATTATCCCGTTGCACTAAGCATGCGCATAATGAACTCTCTGAAATGATGTCATCGGTCTTTTGTCTACAGCAAAGTTTATGTACCAATGACATCGACTAAACATAATGTACTTCTAACTGAGCAACAAATCCGGATCAGTTAAGGTATCTAAAGAGTAACGCTCTATTGTAGCCGTGAGTACCACGTAGTGCTGTACACTGGTGAGGTCAATATATTTTAGTGAAAATTTGCATCTGATTTGCTTTGCAGCTGAACCCATTCTCACCATACGGCCTACAAAATATAACACCTCGCCAATTCATTTTAACACGTTTTGGTGTTTAGTGGTGCTGTTTCCTCACAAAATTCGCTCCAAAATTAAGTAAATTAAGGTTGTTTGATACCAGACGAAATGGGGAAATAATATCTTTATATGCTGTGGTTAGTTGCTGCCTACGTCAAAACATCACAGGTAGTGTATTTGCCTAATGGTTGGGTTCTGTCCGAAAAGGCGAAGAACCGAAGTCGTGGCCCAACGATTGCATTTGTACCTTTGAATCACGAACCAACGGTTTTATTTTAAGGCGACTAGCTTATCAGTGTACGATCGAGTCAGGCAATCAGAAGCTACGAGACGCCTACTTCTATGAAACCTACCGGTTGGCAAGTTTTGATCATAAATCAAAGACCTGGTTGATAAACACTGACAAGTGGCTATTTCTTCTCTGTTTGAAGGAATATAACAATTTAAGTAAATGTATCCGAAAGCGTGAAAAATGAAAAGAATCATATAGCGTTACCTACTAATGCTTTACGGCGAACAGGATAACGTAGCCAGTCGGATCATCGCAGGTTTCCATTTGTTTGTGTCATGTACTGTACAGCGGACCTATTCGCCTTTCTAGGCATATGTTTTACAAGAATTGTATGTAACCGCCTTGCATTTACTTTGTTCCGTCTGTTCGGATGTAGGTCCCTGGCGTGCGAACTTATCTTGCACGCGACCGTAGTTCGAATATCTTGTCTTCCTGGCGTGAAAATGGTAGTCTAACATGAACGAATGTCCGTGGGAGGTAGGCTTTCCAAACTTGTCGGTGTGTAACTTGATATTACGCGCCCGTTCCCTATTAGGCATGGTCGGTGCTTAGTTCAAAATTATGGCTGTATTACACCAAGTTGGAATTGTTTACCTTAGCTTTATTTCGGACGGAATTTTTAGCGTTTCCATGTGTGGTGTGAATGAAAGGATTATGCAAACAGGAGAATCGAAATGGATATGCATGAAGAAGCACGCGACTGACCTGACGCAAGCGAACGGATTCGTTGTTTGGAGGCCTACATATATTCGCCAACGCGCTGAAAAGTTCGTATTAATTTTACGGTGGTGTGAGCTTGTGTAGCTGTTCCAAGGGATGAATTTTAGGAATGCATTGGCATTGCCTGTTATTTATATCGAGGTTTATGCGCGCTAGTTATGCCTTTACTTTCGCTGAACCTGCTTTGTCGAATAAAACTTTTTATATTATGGACCAAATAATGCAAACGTTTAGTTCTATATTTTATCTAAATAAGAATGTAATTGTTCATTTGTTCCTGGTCGATAATCTCTGGAAGCCCTCCACCGATTGCTCTGACATGTTAACACAATGTTGAATTTGAATATGATCAGGATTTTTTCAATCTGCTATTGCATAACTGGTATACTTAGGACAAACTATCCTTATTTAAAGGTTTACATAAGTTTAGATTTAGTTGTATTTTTACGACTTGGGAGTATAGTTATTTGAATGATGATATTTAGAAAACAAGCCGCGCATGTCAACCAATTCGTCTGGAATTGAGTTAAAACTAAGCTGTGTAGTTCTCCATAGCTTTCAGTTAATGTGTTTAATTACTATTTCTTTCTTCACTGCGTTTCATTTGATTCTTTTAGCTTTTCTTAGATTGTATTGCCGAAAGTAACGGAATAACGCTGTTATTTGATCTAAGTTTAAAAACAAACTTTTGCTCCTTTAACGTGCTTTTGTTTGATTTTGTTTCGCTTTAAATCTTTTGCAACATTTCATGCTTTCACGATAACATTCTTCCATCTTTTTCAGTGTAGATGGTCTGGTTTAGTTCACGTACGTAATGCTCCGTAGAAGGTCAAACTGTGGCCTTTGTACTCGCGGATCAAAAGCGGTGGGATTAGTAAATGCAAATCAACCTAGAAATTACGGGGAACCAGCAAGCGAACAATACATAAAAACAGCTACTATACGTGCCCAATAGATAGGCGCGACTTACAGCTAGACTTGAGAATGCTCGATTACGAACATGTCGACCTCGTTCTGCTGTTTCAGCTGTGCTTCTTTCTCAACAGAAGGTACGTGACAGTCTGAGAGCGACTGAGAGACATCAATGAAAATCAGCAGGTCATTGTTAAACACGAGGTGCTTCTCAGCAGTCATGCGATAACAATCGCATTGCACTTCGTTAAGACCCATCTGCTTAATACATGTTGAGATAGCACGTTCACATCGGCTCCAAGACAGATTTGTGTCCGTATTTCAAGGGTATGAAATTTATTAGAGAAACGACAGGAAGGTGTTGCGCCGCCAGGAAAAGCAAACTGCTTCAATTTGCAGTAACATCAATGCCATTAAAACTTTATTTACTAGGAATACCGCCGAATCAAAGCATTTCCTATCTAACCTCATGGAACACAACAAATGCTCTAAATGACGTCATTCAGTGTAGAAATTGCAGCAGATCAATGACAGATTAAATGACAGCTTTATCTTGAATCCGGACCCCCAATTTCATTCCCAGATGGTCAACATGAGTTGCTATAACTGTACTTCACCACTAATTGCAAGAGTAATTTGAATAGGCACTGCGGATTTTCACTGGAAAATTTTTTTTCTATCCTTTCTCATTTGCAAGAGCTCCTTTAACAAAAGTCGGGCTTGTGCGTTTGTTCAAAACAGTCGTTGGCATGGTTGCATCTGATAGACACATAATTGTTATTTGTGCTGACAAACGCCTGCTGGAGAAAACGTGCGAAGATTTAAGGCTCCAACTATGAATGAAGTGACAAGTTCCACTGTCGCAGTTCATTTCCAACTTAGGGATAATGTTCTTCTTCGAAAAAACGGTCAGTTGACAAATGTTATAGGCACAGAGATTCTACGATGCCCTGTAATCTCCAATCATTTTTGAGAAGTTGCTGATGTATATATGTTCAACCTTACGATTATTGATTACTGCTTGGAAGCAGCAATAAGAAGTTTCTCTGTGTGGCTGCATCTAATATCATTCAGGTACAAAAACCGGTTATGTTGGAGTGCGCTGGAGATACTTTAAATCAGCAAAGTGCTTGTCCATGCATTTCTTATATTCCGAAACCGACTTTGCCTCAACTATGTGCTGCGACAGATTGTTCTATATATTTTCCACTCTGCGTTCGAAATAGTGTTGGTGGGAGAGCCGCTTAACTGTAATACTGCAAGCTTGTACCGGTGTCCTTATGTGCTGCTTAATGCATGCAAATGCAACAGCGGCCTCAGCATGGATATTCCGCGAGATGTACTAGCCGGTGCGTCATGATGAGCTTCACTCGCAGTCGACGATAAGTTAGGGTGTAAGGCCCTAGTTTTTACACCGGTTTTCGCACGACACTACCTAAATTGAGAATCATTCTGGTAATCACTTGCTGCACTCGCCCAATCTATTCTACCTCGACCAGGGTGGAAGTAAAATATGCGGAAGAGTCATACTCCAAAATTGATCGTATTAGTGAGCCGAAGTGGTGAGTGGTAATCACTTCGGACCAAGTGCTGAAGCTGCTCCTGACCACCCAAAGCATACGAAGTCCGTTTGGTTAAGCTTATCCGCGTCGTCCATAGATTTCAGGTCGTGGAATGAGAGTACACCGAGGTCTCACACGAAAAGAGCGGGATAAAGCGGTTGACCGTCCACGGTAAGGTGCAACTCTGTTCTCATGTAAGCAGCCGTCAGAATTGTTAATTTACCGGGTTGATCGGAAAGTTCCCCTCTGTAGACCGCACGGTGAAGCGGTCGAGGTCCTGCTGAAGAAGGTCACAGTCACTGGGTGCGAGGATTACTCACCAAACCTTCAAGTTATCTGCAAGTAACGCACATGGTGAACGGTGCACATCGTTTATACGGATCAGAAACCAAATGAGCCTCAGTAGAGTGCCTTGTGGCACGCCACTGCTCGATGGATACCAGTCGGTCTAATTGTTGTCGATCTGGACCTTGAACTTCGACCAAAAAGGGAATTCCTGATCCATCAGTGCAATAAGCCGCCAACACCGCGCATCCTCATCAATTGGAACAGCACTTCATTATTCATCAAGTCAAAGGCCTTACTGAAGTCAATGTAAATGAGGTCGAACGACTTGCGTTGGTTTACACTTGCAGCCATTCGTGCATCGTTAAGAATAGGGTGGTGATGTACGAGCGATCATTTAAGTAACTGTGCTGTGAGAGTGCCAAGTGGCCTTTACCCTCAAGAAGATTAAGAAGACTCATCTTCGGGAGCTTCTTAAGCCTCTTTGCCAAAACTACGACCACGCAGTTCAGCCGGTAGTTATCCACTTTGCTTGGGTCACCACTTTCCTTACTGGCGTTACGACTGGGCATTTATAATCGATCGGTAATAAACAAGTGGATAATGACCTGTTGAACTGCTCAGTTACAAAAGCAAGACGATTGGTGATAGGGACTTGAGAAGCAGTGCGTTGATTCCATCTGGCCCAGATTGCTTCGTCCCGTCAAGGCTTGCTAGCAGAATACGTAACTCTTCAACGTCGCAATCCAAACAGTCAAGTTCCGTGGGGGCGGTATCCGTTGAACTCGGTACAGACACCTAGTCATTTGCAAATACGGAAGAGAAGTGCACTTCCAATGCGCATGCACGATATGTGCTCGAGGTTAGGGGTTGTCCATCTGAGCATTTCGACACTGACACATTGCCTGCAGACTTAAGTGCCATCTCACGTAGGCGAAGATCCGCTTGGGAGTAGTTTTGTGTCGGCTGCAAGTTGCTCTTCGAAGCTTCTGCACTTTTGTTTTTGCTCCGTTGCAGAGATTTCGCTGTACCATGTACGTCTTGTAATCCTCCTCAGAGCCAGGTGACACGAATTTGTTCCATAGTCTGCATCGATGTCAGGCCAGTTTGCTGTAATCCTTGTCGAACCAATATAGTTTGGCTGGACCAAATTTCTAATACTTGTGTCGTGCAAATTGGGCGAACAACGACTTCACTCCCTCTATACTGATAGTCCAAAAGGTTTCAATGGACGAATCCTTTGGTAACGATCAACACAACTGACACGCTGCCCGAATGTTGGCATTAAATTCAGCCTTCCAGCAGTTGAAGGCTGGCTCCAGCGGGTGAGAATACGGTAGCGGCAGTTCCAAATTTGCTAAGATCAGCAAGTGCTTACTCCTTCTCAGGGTCTCCAGGGCCTGAATGTAATGCACACGTTGCTCAAAGCTACGCAAACGCAGGTCTAAGCAAGATGGAGTCGCGCGCGCAGTTACACGAGTCCGCTGATTAATGTGTTGTGTGGCTCCAGTTTCAAATATCAAGGCCGTAAACTTCCTCTCGAGCTTACAATGTGCGGGTAGACGTTCAACCTCAGGCCAGTGTATTCGAGGAAGGGTGAAAGCGCTTATGAGTTTGGACAATAGACAACTCATGTGGTTGCGGACATACGGCAACCAGTCTAAGCAGCGGCTCAGTGGACTGCGATGTACCAAACCCACGAGCATCTCACAGTGTCTGAGTTGATTAGAACACAACAGATGCTCACACAGACTACCAGCGCTTCAGTAAGTGATCACCAGTCCCCCACAAGGAAGGCCTTATGTAAAGCGGAACGCCACTGCAAACTTTGGATGGTTTATCATAGCGAAAGTGCGAGTGACTGCTGATTTCCATTTCTTCGGAGGTTATGTCAGAGTTTAAACATGTCCCAGTAAGGTCCAATAAACCTGGTCGCTTAGCAGTTACAAAGTAGCACAACTTATCGCGCTTGTTCAGCAAAGTACAGACGTTAGTAAGCGCTAGGCTCAGACCGCGATAGGAACCGTTGAGTATGTCTGAAGCATCAGAAACCAGTTGATCCGGATTCGCGGAGGAATCCGTGTGACTACCAGAAAATTTACAAAACGGTATATCTCTTCTTCATCGTCCGTACGTAGCTTTGGTTCAATCAATGCAGATTACAATTTCTCTCTGTCCGCTGGGTCTAACTCAGCAAGCACGTGAACCTTTAGAACTTTTAGCCTACTAGGGCGGGACAATATCAAAGTAGGACTAGCCAATTCAATAAAATTCACTCTTATATGTCGAGCTCTGCCCTCGGTACTACTTCCGAGGTGGGCGATATTTTCACTTTCATCCCGCCTTCCTGTACTTCGAGCAACCTATCAAATAGACTCTGCAGAAAGTGGAATTCATGTTCATAATGCACCTGAGGAGTGGAATCACAGGATACAGTTGAGTGAAAGACCATAAGGCTGCAGCACCTCGGGTCGCTGCAAATTGCTTTCGGTTTGTACGAGTTTGATTTTACCATTCTTTAGCAATCATTTACTTCTTACTCATCAGAGATTTAATGCCAAGAGAAGAAAACGTAGGTGGTGAAGCCGAGCATGCCGACTCCAGGTATACTGTCTCTGTCGTACTGCGTGATGGTTGGCTCTCTGATTGCGGTACAGAACAGACCGCTTTTCGTGATCAGTGAATTTCGCTCCACTGATCCGCCTGTCAAGTTTTGCGGCTCCCTTCAGCCCAAGCTTCAACTGACATATCTTAGAAATGGTCTCCTAGTAGTTCTGCTAAATACTATTAATTTAAAAAACCAATCAACAGACAGGTACTGCAAAAATAATGAAACTACGTGCTGCATAAACTACATGCAATCGATACACGACCACTTCGGAACAATTACCAAAAGTGTGTGTTTCGCCATTTCAGAATCAGGCGCTAAGCGATACGATTAACATTTCATAATGTAGAAACCACAGAAAACACACTTAACTAGCACATATATATATAATGAATTATTTCCAACTAACAAGTGAGAGTGAATTACAAAATACTTAGGGGATAAGAGGACTTTAAAATGTAAAATCAATTGGTGAAAAAACAACTAAAAATTACAGCGCAATGAACTAATATTCAAGTTAGTTATTGTTTCAAGAGATTACAGGCAATCACATTTTGAAACCTTGTCAAATCTTTCAAAGATATAGAGTTCAAATGTATGCAAAATTCGTAACAGAACATCAGTTTTAATTCCTTGAGAGATACATTGAACCGATCGAGTAGTCATGAGATCAAAGAGGTTGGTATTAATCGACCGGCAAATTTGTTCGTTAACGTCTCGCTCTTGAAACAAGAGTTTCGTCAGACCAGGTGAACCAATGTGCAGTCGGAGTAGCAATTTATAGAGAACAGGGTCAATAACCGCGTTACCCGAGACTGGAGCCAACTTGTCATTACAGTCAGAGCTCATGATGTCACCACAGGTGGTTCGATCAGTGTGAATAGTCCAGACGTTACTTTGTGTGCCATTTCCTTGAGGGAAAGCAGAAAATACTGACAACGGGAGTACAGTTGCACTTGTCAAACTGAATTAATCACCGACGCTCATCAGGCTGACCAGGCGTAAGATCGCTTGCCGCGCAATAGATAGTGGCTATTCACCATTCTGTTCACACAGTTGTCCGATTTGATAATATTCAAAGCCTAGGAAATCAACCGCTGGGGCCTTGATCATACACTTCTACTAATTATCAGTACGTTATACACTTCGATTTGGTGACCCGTGCCTAATGAATGTACTGCAACGGCCGAGTCCAATACTATTGCCTGGTATGCAACTGCATTTGTCAAAAGTCTTGAAATGCGCCTGCTGTGCTCTGAAATTCAGGTACGCAACTCTCTCGTCGTTTGACCTATGTACACATGTGTACAGTCCTTACATTTCAGTTTACAAACAGAGTTAGTCTTTCTATCCTTGAGAAGGAGTCCTTTAGTTGTAACAACGCTGAAGGCGGCGTTCGACCGCGCTGGAAGATCAACCTTATATTTTCCCTGTTTAATACTCTCCGAATTGCCTTCCTTGTATGGAATTCCTACCGACCCAATCCACTCAGTTTTGGGTCTTGACTGTCGGTTTAGCAATTTATGTAGCTGGCGTGGGATTATCCGCGGTGGGTAACCAAGTTCTAGTGTTTTGACCGTTGCCACATTCCGAGCTGCCTTTTTGCCCTCCATTGTGCACAGGGTTTGTGCCTTGCAGAATAGCGCTGATGATATCCCAGCGTAAACCACTTTCGGAAGACCCGAAGTGTAGTAGGGTACCCGTCAGTATTTGTTGGCTTTCCATATATGGTTGTTTTTGAATTTCCCCCATTTTGTGAACCACGCAGTCAAGAAATGTTATTGTACAGGTACAAGATTCCAGCGCAATTATAAACTGCATCCCTTCAGCTACAACTGAATTTTCAGTAAGGCTTCAGGCTTCAAATCCAATCCAGGGCAGGATTCAAAGAAAACACAAATTCCTTATTTGAATATTTAATATCTCTGAATCCTTATGCCACCAGTCCTACTGATAGGCCTGGGTCCATTGGTAGTTACTATAATGCGGTTAATATGCCGGACATGTTTTTAATGGAATGCAATATAGATTGCTGGAGAGTTTAACCTTTACTTGCAGTATATGCGGAAGAGATTATTCAAAGCATTGAGAGTGCGGTGATGTGGTTGCCTGCTGCGATGACAGAGAATATTCGTGTACAGTTTTTAGATCATTAAGTTACAGCAACCGGGTGAGCCTAATCTTCTGCCAACTGGACGTATCGCATTTTATTCCTTGAAGGAAGATCACCTCGTTTTAATCATAAAGACTGATAACTAAAAAGCACTGGTCGAACTCGTTACAGACACCTGGTAACTTGCAAATACAGAGGCGAAGTGCGCCGCCGTTGAGGAAGTACGATCTGTACTTGAGGTTAGGGGCTGTTAATCCGAGCCTTCTAAGACTGGGACATTGGCTACAGGCCTCAGGCGCCGCTTCATGTATGCGAAGATTCTCTTGGGAGCAGTTTTTGCGGCGGTTGCAAGCTCCTCTTCGAAGCTTCTGCGTTTTCTTGTTTTCGCGTTGTTACAGCGTTTTCTCTGTACGTTTTACCTCTTGTCCTCATCAGAGCCAGAAAACACGAATTTGTTCCATAGTCTGCGTCGTCGTCGGGCCAGTTTGTTGTGCTCCTTGTCGAAACGATATGGTTTGACTGGCCCAACTTTCCGAAATTTGAGGGGTAAAAATCTGGCACACAACGATTTCACTCCCTCTTTAATGGTAGTTCAACAGGTTTCAATAGATCAATCCTGTGATAAAGACCAGTCTATCTGGCTCGCTGCTCGAATGAGGCCATTAAAGTCCACCTTCCAATAGTTAAAGGCTGACTCCAGTGCCGGTAGCGGTAGTTCCAAGCTGGCTATGATCACCGAGTGGTCGCTCGCTCTCAGAGGCTCTAAGGCTTGAGTGTTATGCAAAAGCTGCTCACAGCTAGTCAAGAGCAGGTCTAAGCACGATGAAGTCGCGCGCGCAGTAATGAGTGTCGGTAGGTCGATGTACTGTGTGGCCCCGGTTTCAAATAGCAACTCCGTAAACTTCCTCTCGACTTCAAAGTGGGCGGGGAGAAGTTCAGCTTCAGGCCACTATATTCGGGGCAAGTTGAAATCGCCCATGAGTAGGAACATCTGATGACTCATGTGGTTGCGGACATGCGGTAACCAGTCCAAACAACGGCTCAGTGGACTGCGATATACCACGCCCACGAGCAACCCGCGGCGTCTGAGGTGAATCAAACACCATAACTGCTCACATGGTCCATCAGCGCTTTGGTAGGCATCCACTAGTCTCCCACACAAGGAAGACTTCATGTAAAGTAGAACGCTACCGCGATCATTTGATGGTCTATCACAGCAGAAGCATGAGCAGTGGGTGATTTCCACTTCTTGGGCAGTTACCTCGGAGTTTAACCATGTCTCAGCAAGTTTTAATACGTCTGGCCGCTGACAGCTTACAAAGTCGTACAGTACATCGCGCTTGTACACCAAACTGCACACATTAGTAAAGGCTGCGCGCAGACCGCAGTAGGAACCGCTGGACGAGTCTAAAGCATTAGAAACCAGTTGATACGGATTCGTGGAGGAATCCGGGCAACTATCTGAAAATTTGCAATACGGAGATTTGTCTCTCTATCCTCCGTGCGTCGCTTTAGTTCAATCATAGTTCAAGCATGTGGATCTTTTGACCCTACAGCCTATTAAGACGGGACACTAGCAACTTGGGAATTGCTTCTTCGACAAATGTTACCCTCATGGGCCGACTTTTGCCCTCCATTCCCCTTCCTAGACGGACGATCAGCTGCACTTTGCGCTTGCCATCATTTACATGGTGTAGTCTATCAAGCAATGATTGCAAAAACTCGACGTCATGTTCATAGCGCACGTGAGGAATGGAATCACCTGATTCAGGTGCGTTAAAAACCATGAGGCTACGGCGCCTCAGGTCGCTAGATATTGTTCTTGGTTTCTTCAGTGTTTGCACTTCCTATTCGTTATCCTCAATGTGCTTATTGCAAATTGGAACATTACTGTCAACAGAACACATTGTAGGCCGTAAGGGAGAGCCTGACGGAACTTTAGTACCTTGCTTCCGGGATGGATGCGATGTTGTACTAGGCGCTGGCTGCCTCCCTGACTGTGGTGTAGCACAAGGCGAGTTGGGCATTTGGAACACTTCGTTGTACTGATCCGCTTGTTAGGCGTGTCAGTTCTATTCTGCACAAGTTTAGCTTGACACGGTTTACAAACGTTCTTCACAAATTCGTTCTGAATGCCCTGATTTACACAAAATTGTTCAACAGTCAGACCAACGCAAGAAATATGATGCTTTATATTGCACAGACTGCATGTAATCGCATTTGTTCAATGTCTAACGACTTTGAAGCAACTTCCACAATGCAACTGCTTCGCCATGTCAAAAATAATTACCGATGGATACGAGAAAATCAGTTTAATGAGGATGTACAGAAGTTATGAAAAATTATTACAGGTTGTTACATCGTAAAACGCTAAGTGGCTAACTAGACTGATCTACGCCAACTAGAGGACCAAACTGCTATAACAATGAAAACAACGAGATAAACTGGACGTCACAGGACGCGAACAAGTTATCACTAGGATCGACAAAACGATAGGCAGAAAAACGAGAAAATTACCGCAGAATTGGATTCAAATATATCACTGGATAATGCAGAATCAAAAAATAGAGAATTATATAATTTATGACAACAGATATCAATACATGACACAAGAGTGAGCCAATCTGCAACATCAGGACAGGTACTGTGAGCCCATTGGCAATATGTCGCGCACCAAGCAGAAGTCATGTGTTAAAATTTGCGCACCTAATCGTCAGCCCTCGGTAGCTCAGGTGGTAGAGCAGCGGACTGGAAATTCGTGGACCGGGGTTCGACTACCCGTCGAGTCATATTATTGTGCGTGAATTTTAATCGTGACTTCTACTTTCTACAAACAATAAACTTGAACAAACTGGCCTGGGAGCGGAGCGAGATATTTCCAACCGGTGGCTGTGGTCTTGCGCTTGAATAAACAAATTAATTTGAGATGAACGATTGACTACTCTACCTGGTCATTTCATCAGGCAAATGGATACTAGGCTCGTTTGGCGGTCGGTCTATGGAAACAAACATGATCCAGTCAATAGCTAAGTTTTACCAGTTTCATACTGGTGAAAATCTTGTCTACTCGTGCCAGACGTATCTGCTCGATCGATTATGTGACTGAGGAGATAGAGCCAATAACCGGAACGCTCATGGAAGCCGGTTGTCTTAAGTGCTTCATTATGAAGCATAGCCAAGTCAGACTGCCGAAAGGAACGGCGTTGATAACACTTAAGGAAAATGTATAACTCGACCTCCAATTTAAGGGTAACACTGCATCAGTGTGGCCAACCAAGCGCTTAATCTCTATCTCTAAGAGAACCTACCGCGTTGCAGATGCTGTCGTGATAGGACATAGGTA
>OX104065.1:35982521-36051826 GCA_944474145.2 Dicrocoelium dendriticum
TGCAATTTAACTCACGCCGGTCGCACCGTTGTGAGCTGCGTGAATTGACTAGTCCGGCTAGCGGTAACCGTCGCTGTCCGGGTTTGGTGGTGATGGGTCCTGACGCAAGCGTGTATGGAATCACAAACACTTCGTGTGGTAGGGTGCACGAAGGAATATAGATGAAAGGACAAAATAGCCAGTATCTATGGTGTATGGTGGTGCACAGTACTAAGCTATATATCACCTGATAGCGTTAGAAAAGCTCTGTAGAATGGTTTCTTAAACTCACTGAGATTACCTTGAAAAAGCAAGCTTTCAAGTGTGGTTCTTAATGTACGAATTGCCGAAGACGCCGGTTGGGATGAAATAGCGAGACGGAGGACTTACTGCGCAAATATAAATCCCGTTCGATAGAACTCGGCGAGCCGAAACGAATGGGCGTATTTTCGAGAATGTAGCACAAAAAATGAACGGAGTAATCCAGGATTACCACAGAGCACAGAATTATACGACCGTCTGTGACCTTGATACCGCAGGGATTTTACTAATTTTTTTATAATGTACGGATAGATGGTGCTTGTTTGTGCTTGAAACGCCCAAACCTGCACACTGTCCTATGAAGAACTTTATGTGGGTAACCAGCATGTTGTAACCTCCCGTAATTACAATGGGGAGCGATTGATAACCCTGTGTGAATATGCTCGTCTCTTTGTCGCAAGCACTATCTATCGACATAGCACCCGCATAAGAGTGAATTGGTGCACACCAGCCCCGCACCAGCAACGGACGGAAAACGATCACTTGGCCATTACCTACCGCTTAGAGGCTGCGTCCAAAACTGTCGCTCTTTTCGGATCACGATCGTGGACTTTAATAACGCAGTTGTACGTGCTGACCTTCGGGTGCATTTCGGCGACCTCGCTCTGAGCGCATTGCCACCAACCAACTGGCGAAGCCAGTTGTTCTGAATGTGTATCAGATACGCTTGCATTCGGCCTAAGTAAGGGCCCACTGAACCTTGTTGAAGGTAACTGTTGAATATTCGTCAAACGTTATTATCAGCAGGCAGGTTTTCATGCGGCATGTCATCTCTACGAGGTCTTTGGAACTTATGAATGCTCGCCAACGTATTACGTTTGGTATCGAATACAATGAGAATCGCATAAATGCACGCTAGCCTGAATAGAGAATGCGAAGCCACATGATCAAATCGTTCAGCTGAAATGAAAACAGTCGCTGTCGTTGGTAATCATTGTGTTATTCTGTCTGATATAAAAAACAGGCAGCTGGAGACCACATGTGACGATATTGGACGGTCGATCCACAGCTTGTCAAAACGCTTAAAGCGTTGGGCCGAGTAATTTGCAGGGTATTTTAACTAACATGAGTTATCGCTTTCTTTATCGCACCCTGAGTGCACTTCTACCTGGGTCATCTCCTTGGATCCGCCTTAACACGCAGTAGTCCAATGTAAGATCAGATAGTTGATATTGCATAATGCCTTAAGGGTAGTTCAAATTCTCCCAGCCCTCTTCGAATTCGGGGATCTGCTCTTGTAGCTGATTTACACGAATTACTGGTGAAACTTTAGGATCAGGTTATTGTCCCAACCGTTTGGGGCCGCTGCGTCATAGAAGCAATTTTTAGAGGAAACTCCATTTTGAAATGCAGCTATCATTGTCGGATTAGCCTGATCTAAGTTGCCTATCAGTTGCTTGCGTCTCTCGTTGTCCACAGACGGACTGGCATTAGCGAAAGTCAGATTTGTGAGGAGAAAGCAGGGTTTGGTCGAGGTTGGGTCTTCACCGACCACCCCTTCCCATTGCGTCAAATTTTTAGAGTACGAAATGCATGTTGGTGACACACCGTTGTCGTGTTCCGTGACATAAAAGGTGCCTTAAATTCGGTAGATCGATGTTGAAGAAAGGTTTTGCCCGATAAATATGTAAACATTAGCAAAGCCCTGTAGGCACATAGTTCGGGCAGAGTGAAAGTTTATGGCAAACTGTCGCAGCCGTTTAATATCTCCAGCGGTGTACGATAAGGTTACTTGCTGTCACTTTTCCTATTCAACTTCTCAGTTAATGCATTCATAGAAAAAGCTTTCGCTGGACACAACCTAAAAGGTGTGGATCTACTTCTTGGTGGGCGACTTCTTGACTTGGATTATCCGGACGATATTACCCTCTTATGTGACAGCGCCCAAACGTGCCAGGCTGCATTGGACCGATAAACACTGACTGTCGATCGCTTAGGGCTATGCTTTGTTTCATCCAAACGCAAGATTCTTCCCGTAGTTTTGCAAGGACCCACCCCTGCGCTGGCTCTTGATTGTGATCAACTAGAAGTCATTTAGGAATGCAAGTACCTTGACAGCTTAATTAGCGTCCGTGTGATGGAAGGCGAGGGTAAGAACCTTATGGGGTAAGCTCGAGGTGTTTTTGCCAATCGCTGCCACCTATGCCACCGACTCGATGTCAATCTAGTCATGAAGGGCATATTTTCTAATGCAGCCACCTATTTAGCCTTCAAATACTGTTGTGAAACATGGCCCATCTGGTCGACAGACATAAAAAGCCTCATCACGTTCGATCATCGCTGACTGCGAACATTTATTCATATCCGGCGGGGCACCGCCTGAACAATAACTGTGTTCGGCACTGTGCATTTGGCGCAGGAAGAGCCAGTGAACCGCTCAGCACCATTATACCACGCACCAGGACCCGATGTCTGGGCCACGTGTTGCGCATGTCAGAACACCGAATCCCGTGCTCAATATCTTCTCGCTCAATATCTTCCATACGGTTTAGTATAAATGATAGGGTGTTAAAAATGATTATGCTTCCTTGTCATGTCAATAATATAGATTTCAAGAAAATCGTCTCCAGTATTCCGTTGCTCAATTAAGTAATGTCTAATAGATGCGCTGAGAAGTACTAAGAGATGAACAGTTTGTTGTTAACTCCGACAAAATGGAAGAGCACTTTCACAACTGCGTATACTTACTAATTTTTTGCAGTAACTTAATCCACTAATTTACATATTTATCTTTCCCTTTCCAGCTAACTCGGCGGAGCTAACTGAATTTACGTAACTACGGATTACTAACGTCTGCCGATCTCTAAGCTAAAACTGCGATACCGTAACCATTAACAACAGTTGTTAGAAAACAGCACCATTTCTTTTAATGTCACTAAGTTCTGGGTAAATTTATATTCTGTCAACATTTTCTTTAGCCATGCATCCGAGCTTCTGCTCCAACAACTTTACTTTTTCATCGTGAATCCAATACGCTTGTTGGATATTAGACGTCCAACCTAAAGCTATGATTACAATGATCAAACCAACATTTGCTTGGTGCCCGAGGAATTTAAATGAATAAATAAGCTTTTCACTGTATTAATTTCAAATAGGAAACAGTTTACTTAAATTGGATATTTATTTCAAGTTGAAATAATTGAGTACCTAATAATTGATAAATACTACCAATAAGTAATTAGTTATGGTTTCACTTGTTTATTGAACAAAATATGAGTTCCTCCCTATGTGGTTATCGAACATTCAATCACCAATGCAAATATTCGCCGACGATGCTAAGATGTGGCGAGCTATTCAGTCAACATCTGACCCTGTCTATCTGTAGGATGACCTGAACCGGATTCACGAATGGACAGTAAACAACCAACTACCCCTGAACCCCGAAAAGTGTCACCTGTAGTCGCTGCGCAGTAACTGCAGCGACACATATCACCTGGGGCAGCGCGTTATAAAACAGGTGAGCAACGAAAGAGACTTAGGGGTCATCGTGCAAGAAGGTCTGGGTAATTCGCTCCAATGTTCAAAGTCAGCTAACATAGCGAACTTAAACTTGAGGCTTTTGAGGCGAGCGCTCGGTACCTTCGAGCGGCAACTCGTGCCATTATTGATTAACGCCTACATTCGTCCCCACCTCAAGTATGCGGTGTAGGCATGGCGTCCGTGGTTAAAACGGGACATTCGTCTCCTGGAGCAACCACAAGGAAGAGCCACTAAGGCGACACGTGGTCTATCGCGCCTTAGTTATGAACTGCGCCTTCGTTCGATCGGTCTGTACTCCTTAGAATACCGACGACTTCGCGGTGATCTGATCCTCACTTACCGGATACTAAGAGAAGAGGACCGTCCATGTAAGTCGCTGTTAACATTATTTGCCGACAAACGATGCCGAGGCCATGCACTAAAACTTGTGACTCAATATTCCCGTTTAGAATGTAGAAATTTGTTTTACTCTCTTAGTGTCTGTCCGCACTGGAACGCACTGCCATCGCATGTGGTGAACGCACCAAACATCGAGACATTCGAAAGACTATTGGACTTGCACTTACATGAGACAGATTATATAACGGTATGACAAACTGCAGTGTCTAACATACTGATATTTTTGTGTCACACCTAAAACTTTTGTTTTCTTCCATTTGCCATCCTGTGGGTCTTGTAAAGTTATTGCTTTTTATCCCACCATACACTATTGAACTATTGAACTATTGAACAATCCCGGCATATTCTACTATATTTGTGACGAACTCAGTGAGGCCAAACATTGAAAAATATCATTCCGTTGTAAGTCAAGAAATTGCGTTTGCTTAAGAACTCGGAGAAAGTACGGTTGTTCAAAAGTTTGCAAAGCCTGTGGCAAGTGCCTCCGCCAGCAGAGACTTGAGATAAAAATGATTGCAATCCTTGTGTACTTATGGTTTGCAAGATGTTAAACGATATAGGTTTATTCAAGCGAATCTAAAAAATAATGAATATGGTGCGTATAAATGTGTCTATACGGAGTATCCTTGCCTCAAATACGTATGGATACGCATGGAAAAAGAAACGTCACTTGAAACTGAGACGTGGCATATCAGATGAAACATAACCGTGAGGCCAGGTGGAAGTTATCATGAAGCTTTCCGTTGGCTGCGTTATCGCCAGACAGCCGCAATGAGAAGGTGCCGCCAGTGTAGCATATGGGGGATCACAGTGCACGCACGGAGCTCAAAACTTGCAGCCGTGTTTCTGATAAACAGCAAATTTCCATCGATTGGTTCCTTAGTGTACGGATAAGTGCTGCCTGTTGGCCAAATTGTAGCAAAAGCTCGCGTTCATGCATGGTACTCTTAGCGAGACTCGAGGACTCCAAACGGATGAACTGACGCCCGTTTGGTTGAACATGGACTTGTCAACTGGATTGAAGCGACACCCTGCGACTGTGTGAGTAAAAATTAGAAGACTAGCGACTATTCAAGCAAGGTGGGAAAGGTCTAAGAATTGGGGGATGTAAATGTAGCATAAAAGTAACTTTGGAGCGGGACGCTGAAATGAAAAAGCGCAATAAAGTTGATAAGAAGACGGGAAGGCCTGAGTAGTAGCATCCAAGCTCCTATCCATCTTTTTCGATGCAGAAGATATTGTTCCGTTGATTATCCTCTGCGACAGTTAAAGCACCAAAAAACGGTTCATAGCAAAATCCATTGTATTGCGATGGCAGAGTACTGTTAGGTTTCCCAGGCCTAGACAGGAGAACGATTGGGATCTCAATCAAAGTCTTCGGTTCACGAACTTAACCGCAAGGAAGCTTAGTTTTTTTACTAAACTACACACAGCCCGTTTTATGGAGCACGGAGCCACCTTCACTACAACCCCCAAACCTGGAGGGCCAGGAGACTGAGTTTGTCTGACATCTAACCATGGACCAGTCTGGTATAAGTGGCTCTGAAGTTGCAAAAAGGCGCCATGCGGCATAGCTAAATGGATCATCAAAGCACACAAACCATCGCACAATGTTACGGTGTAGTCTCCTGGCGATGGGCCATATTACATCCAATCATATGTTCACGACTGACTTTGCCGTTCTCAGTAACACAGCCGTTTGAACTACAGACGGATAATAGTCGAGTTATGGGTTTGAGCCTTACAAGATTCAGATGTGCTGCGCTCTGCTGACAATGCACGAGCTACGAGCCGTACAGGGCTCTTCGTGCCGTGTGTTGGCTGTTTGAATGAGTCTAGATGTGACGCATTTATAATGCTAAATAAAACTGCTTGTTGTAGCGCCTCGGAATATAATTTGGGCTGGACAAGCGTACAACCATGCAATCCAGAAATGTGATACACTGCGGGCGTCTCAACTTTACTACCAGTTAATCGGTAATTACTAACTCATAAAAAGCGAATTGTGGGTTCACATCAGTTGAACTGCGCGACATGCTCAGGGTTCTGACAATTTTCGCGCTGCTTGGTTTAAACATGCATCGTTTTGGTAACCTCGCCAAAATCTGTCGCGTGTTATGATACTTTTATAAATTAGTTCTGGCAATATATCCCATGATAAAACTGAGTATCAAGGTTTTACATTTAGATGCCTAGTGCTGGGGTTAATGTTGCAAAAATTATATCCTTTCAGTGGTTGCGCAAAACAAAATTGCCTCTGTCGCATTTGATAGTTTTGTTAGTTTCATGAGTTATACTAACTACGAAACTGTTCTTCTTGAATGAAGAGCTGAACAACGTCCAGCTGTTAAACACCTACATCTTTTGGGAGAATACATGCTGATAAATCACTACACACAACCGTCTAAGCGAAACTGAGACAAACATACGGAGAGTTGAAGTACCTCGGTAAATAACTTTTAGCTCAAAAGCGCCACTGCTTAATAAGGTGTTTGTAATGACTTCAAAAATATTATGTCATCCGTTTCGTAAGGAAGTTCCTTTACTCAGAATTCTCACTTGATACTTATATACGTAACGTATAATTTAAACTTTCTGACGTCTGAAAAGCAAACATCAATCAAAAAGTAATTTATATCCTTAATAACAATGCTTCTTTGTCACACGGTTTCAAAGGTCTTCACGAATTAAGGGAATCAAGCTGGAAACCCTCTTCAGTCATAGTATGAGGATGGCCAATGTATAAACATGTAGTGTTAGTTAGGAAACCCTTACAACCGCAGTGGCAAATATTTGTTCCAGCAGCAACGTACGAATCTTGGTGTAATTGTAACCTCCAATGGGACACTGATGCCTTGCAGCTCGTGCGTTATTTCATCGTGATGTCTCAACGCCCCAATTAACATTTCCCAAATAATAATATCCGTCCTAGGTTTTATAAAGTTATGTACTCAATCCTGCGTCCATTTTCTCTCACTTCATTTCTATGCCTCATATATTTAAAGTCACATTTATCAACTTGCTATTAACATTACCATTAGGATTTTACATTTCTGTCCTCTAACCACCGGTTCAAAATCTTGTTGTTTCTTTTCGCTTGCACTTTATTCGACCCATTGAAACCGGGATTACAAGGCTGTTAACATATCTCTTACCCTAACCGTTTTCTTCCTATACCATACGTAAAGAACAATTCCATGATTCAAAGTAGTAATATTATAAACATTTTGTGCGAAGTATTTGGAGCTAACAAATACCGTCAATGCAACCATGCTACATGAAGAAGTTTATTCGTTCGCCCGCACGACTAAGATTACTTATGAAGTGCATATAGACATCAGGAAAACAGGAATAGCAAAAATGGCGTAAGGCGCACTAGTTCATCAAAACCATTAACTATATAATGACCTCAATCATTACGCAAAATGATAATAGGCTCTCTACAAATCTCTGCTGGTAAAGGCTCACACAATTTCTCAAATAAATACACGGAGGAAAGGTTGATGCTTGATGCTTGATGATGATGGTGAAATTTAGCCAGAGGCGTTCGTAGCACCATTCCCCAAATGTGTACTAATTAGGTTAACTCGTTTAGTGCAGAAACAAGTGCAGTTAAATTTCTAGCCCAGAGCATACAAGGACACCTTAATATGTATTCCGAGCTAGCTTGTTGTCAATAATTGCGCAGCAATCCCCAGTTACGCATTAGGGAAATACTTAGGCGTCGGGCGTCTGAAGGGATTGTTTGTGTTGGAATAAACTAATGTTGCAACAACGGCATCCTAAATTAACCGCATGCCATCTCCTTGCAAGGTTGGAGGCATATTACGTGCGTTTTTATTATGGCGCGGCGTAAATAATTAACTCGCTTCTTATCTGATGGCAATTTAAGGAATAGTTATTTGTTGGCAAACAAGCATCTACTATCCACGTGCCTATCTGTGTAACATAGTGTAACATAAAAGAAGCGGCAGTAAAGTACAATCTTCATTGCACGCGATCAAGGTGAACCAAGCTGTCATACGCGCGCATATACCGGTCCTGTTTCCATCCTTATACCCAACACACTAGGGAAGTTAATGCATGCCATTCGGACGGCTTGGATTAACAGTGAAGCCGCTCAGAAAAAGATGTTCTCATCTGCACACCAGCTCTCAAGTCCAACAAACCACACTGCAAGCTGACAATTAATGTGGACTTGCTGTACAAAACTGTGCTCTCATTTTCTGCCCACCACCGATGTGAAGGTATTTGTTGGACTTAACCGAAATCCTGACAAGCAATGCTAAACAAGCAGAAATTCATAACGAATAATCCTTGCAGCAGTTTTTACAAAGTTAACTTGCTTATGCGTTGGATTTTATGTAACCTAAACCAGCAAATGTTTGGGAGATTATGCATTATCTAAGCTATCGTGGATATTATCAAGCATATTGAAAATTTTAAACTATTTTCACCTTACGGTTCAAACCAGCATGATTGTTCAGTGACTGAAACGGCGCAAATGACACATAATATACGCATGGCTGTTAGGTACACAGGGCAAATGTGCAGTATCAGACAATTTGTAATTAGCCCATTCGCAAGCTTTTGGTAATACTTGATAACATATATGGTATGGCAAATTTGTGTATAACATGGCCACACGAGCACAGAAGCTAGTGACTGCGGACGAGATCTATTATTGGCTAACACTGATTGTGGTGCACTTATGCAGGCATGCGAGTTGTGAGTGCCTGATTCGAATTGTAACAAAGCAACTTACGACAACTAAACGATGACGTAATAAAATAATTACATTCATTGTACTCAGATGCTTTGATCAAATTGAGCACACATATTTGAAGGTATGTAGAGTAAATGCATTTATCAAATTATACCAGCTAATGTGGGACAAACTATATATTTCCGTTGCATCTATCCTAATATGAAACGCACAATATCTACAGCATTTTCCATAGAAAATGCTCAAATTAATAGACGTCTTGGAGCGGACGATTTCATCCGTTAACAGAGATATTTCGCTAATAGTTTCTGATGCTATGCTTCGTTGGATGGATTCGACGGACGGACGGACGGATTCGATACGGTGTAGCAGCAGCCTTAGTTTTAACTGGTAAAAATTAACCTACTACTGATAACACACTATTTCTGTTGCATCTACTGCGCATCTATTCAACCATCTCTTAAATGATTTCTTGAAATTCAGCACCATTAGTCCAACGTATGTTCACCGAATAGGTAACAGAAACGGCTACACACTTGAGGGCACTGTTAGTACTAAAACTTCAACTTGAACGGGTTGGAATATTATTTGCAGCGAACGTCCCATACTCCATCATAAGTTATCTTTCGCCAACACAATATGTCTTAATGAATTTTAAAGCTAAGTAATGTGGAAGCGGCAATATAAAATATATGATGTGTGCGTCATGTATAGCACTCGAGAGTGTTTGTTTCCTAGAGTCCTGTTTGTAGTGAATAATACTTTTTGGAAGTTAGTGGTCATTTAGTAATGTTACACCAAGAAAAAAGCAATAATGAGAAGCTATTTTTGGCACTTAATTATGAAAGATTTTGCAATGCGTTCTTTTTATTTCAGCTACGCTGGTCTAGAACTGTTCTATTAAAAACAACCTTGACCTCTGCAATCGCTTATAACATTGACGCGTTTGCTTCTATTTCGGTGTCACCATTGATCTAATATATTGGTTCGGTTGTGTATAGGAATCTCGGAAAACTCTTCAAGCATTATACCATTTTATGTAGCAAGGTTGAATCTGTGACTTCCTGACAATTTACTTAAGTGTGTAGACGGATTAAGTGAACAATGCCTTAGCATAAACGCATTAACTTATTTTCAAAAATAAGTTGCGCCTTATTGCTCCGTTAAGCTCACTAATCGATATCCATGGCCGATACATGATTGCATAGCAAGTGTCCCCTTCGACCACTATCGTCACACTCAAAGTGGAGTTTCTGCTTACAGTGCTCTTAAAATCTTAGTTCAAAATCCATTATTTCCTAATGAGAACGCTCGCATTGCTCCTCTGCGTAAGCTTCAATATTTTCTTTGAAGAAATGTGTATAATTAATACAGACTTTGAGCGCATTTTGCATCACATGTTGACATAGTTCTATGACAGTATTATCTAGCTGCTCATACTTTTTCTAACCTTTTATTGCATAGTAAGCCGTGATTTACTGTACTTAAACGGTTCCGAGCGGCTTTATGTGTATTATGCAATTGCTTACCTACTTCAGCATAGTACACAATCTTAGTTATCTATGTTCTACCGAAAATACTGGCTTCAAACTTTGCCTCTGATACCTATGAAAAAAGATCTTGGTGCTTGAAAAATGCCGACTTCCTCTTTAGAACATGGACAGTTTGTTTGACTGCAATGGCAACATAATAACATTCTAAGAGCACATGATTGGCTCAATTTTTGCGCGTTATAACCCACTGAGCAATCTATTCGCTGTGGCTATTCTCTCCGATCACAGTGTACTTACTGTCCAGCCATAGTTCAGACATAGAAATCAAGGAAAGTTGAGGAAGTCATTTTGGAATCCCACTAGTAATTACACCATACTGATGGCTCCAATGGTGTTTCCGTCATAGTCGTTTTGCTTCAAGGCAATCAGCGTCATTCAAACAATGATGTAGTCCTCTTTATTATGCAAAACTACGCCCAAGGGTGATACAGCGCTTATTTCTCTTACGAAGCCACACATATGTTAGGCATCTGGATGAACCATCATTAAATAGATGACGTTCACTTCGGTTACAAGTGACTCCTGTAGCCTTGAATTGAAAAAAGCATCGTTCCAGGAGCATAGACCATTGCGCTTGGTAACATGGTCGTACAACCTTAATATCAAGGTTTCTGACACCTGACATGCACGTGTTCATCCATGTGGTTGCACTTCTCGAGCTCAGCATTGAACTCGGAAAACTGATGTGTCGAACAAAAGGTTAAGGCATGTTGAATAGAGAAGTATAATTTTCTGTCTTCACCTGCGGTTCCTGAGTTGTGGAGCAATGGAAAAATCTAGGCAATATTATACAGGGGTAAGAATGAAGGAATATTAGGATAAATTCTGGGTAGGAGACTCTTGACAGTTCGGCGTTTTGATGTGTCTAACATGCATAAATAATCATTGCCCAATAGCTCTTTGGGTACCCTAAGAATTCTGAGGTCAGTAAACTTAGTGGCTTTCTTTTGTACCTTTATTGACGCAAATAGAATAGCTTTTACGAAATAGGTGGAATATTGTTAATACACATTGCATTACGTACTCTTCTTATTGTTCTTTGTCTGCATGAGTTTTCATGCATTATTTGCAGATAAAATTAGGTGAACATTACTTGTTTAATCTTGGTTATTAACTGTAAAATATTTTTCTAGACATTTTACATTATTCAGGGTTTCGTACAAAAAGAGTTTTAACCTTGGATTTATAAATTGCCCGCAGATGTAAAAGAGTGCACTTGCTGGGGTCAAGCAAGCGCTGGGTGCCTTCTGTAATGAGCAAATTTCTGTGAATTACAAACTTAATTGGCTACTACATGGGCGAAATTGCTGCTATGAAAGCCGTTCCTTTATATTTGTATGGTTACTTTTAGACTGCTCCAGTAAGATGTAGAAAGTGTTGAAATTTCAAATGCTGCTGGGGTACACTTGACTTTTTCTGAAATTGCTTAAATAGGTTACATCCACTGAATTTTGCATTGAGCAGTTTATATGGATGTCGTCATTATCATAATCAATTCACGTCAGTAGTGGGCGGGAAGCGGTAGGTCCGTTTACAGTTTTCTCAAAAGGTTCATGTTTTCGGAAGTGTATTTTATTTAACCTAAGAAACACAAGACTTAATTGCCACACTATCGGATCTGCATCCCGAGATCAACATGCCGACATCAAACAACACTTGGTCTCTATCCATCAACACGCCGGCGCGTCAATGCAAGTAATAATCATGCACGGTTAAGAATGCACTGTATCTCATCCACTCACAAACCGGATATGCCACATCAGGTCGTAAGACACAAATACACGGCCGGACAAATGACCCGTACGCTTCTATTCACATAATCGTGGCATGTTGCAGTCATCCTCGCAACCGACAGCAATCTGATTTGAACTTATTGCTCATACTTGCATATGCGATAAGTCTCCTTCTTTCATGTATTGTTGTCACATGTACGCTATTATTATTTATATTAATGTCTAATATTCTGCTTTTGTAAATCGTCGTGATTTAAGCGGCACTACTACGAAGCACACTATGTTAGTGTGCTGCATTGCAAACAGCTAAGAGAATAAGCATTGCAGAATGCAAAAGATAAAAGGTAACATATGGCTAAAAGCATACCTTGCATTGCGTTTGAGGTCGTTGTTAGAAAAAGAAACTGAATTAGAGGCAAGGGACTAAGAGACTGAGAAGGCAATAGCAATTGTGGTGGGCTCCTCGCCAGCAGCTACATCCTACCGATCGTGTTTATCATCATACGAAAACCTGCCCAGCAGTATGAGGCAACAATTGACGCCAACTCCCAAATGAGAGGTCGCCTTTCTCTTGAACAATTCACTGCTTGGCCACTGGTAGACTTCTTCCACCCAGACCCAGGCGCGCAATGTACGCACGCCGCAGAAATCGGTGCGCAATCATGCGCAACACGTGGCCTAGATACCGCAGCCTGGTGCCTGACAGCATGGTGCTGAGTGTTTAACTCGCTCCTCCGGCACCAACTACGCAACGTCGTACACGCTCACTGCGCACACGGTGTCCTCACCAGATACGCTGCGACAAGCGTAACTAGTCTTGAGCTTGAGTATCATGCTCATGGGAGAATTGATGATCCAGGACAACATGAACGACGATTTATTTTTCTTTCATAATATAGTGGTAATCGCCAAGCCTCTGTTTTCTTCGCTGGCGCTTACTTCAAGGGACTTAGAGGAAAATCCGAACGCCACATGAAACTGTACGAAGGTAGGTGGCGAACCTAATAAGCGCCACAACTTGTTTGGATGCTTGTAGTCAACCATAGCAGGCGTGGTTCTATGTAAATAGAGGTACTGGGTGCTGTACCCTGCGCAGCATAGTAACCGGTTAAGTGTGTACTTATGTTTGTACTTTTGTGTCATCTGCTTCCGGGTTTGCATTCTCCATGATACATCAACAGGGAGCCTGCGCCTACACAGGGACCATGTGTGACTTGCCCCCTACCTGCCACAGCTCCGTCCACACACACCACATATACTGTGTAAACCCGAAGGAATATATCCGGAAGGTATGTGGAAGGGGATCATGTTTCATTAAAGGCGCAGACTAACATTACTTCAACATCCACAGTAGCAACATTTAAGTCAGATAATTAGGGGATCATGTATGCCAGATGTACACAGGGCGGTGGCTGGGCTGTAGCCCACTTAGTGCTACGTCTCCATCATACAACTGGAGTTTAGCATGGAATTAGTTGATGTTAATTGCGAATGCTGTGAATGTAAGCGGATTGACGGCCTACGGCGGAGCAAACTGTAAGTCCTTATTTTCATATTCAAAGTACTAACTGTGTTGCTAGTATTACTATTATTATTCTTAGTATTGCTAGTTTGTTATCCCCACCAACTATCCAACTGGACTTGTAACGCAACACTTCTCAACTGGTAAAAATTCTAAGTTCCGCTTCTGATACATGAAACCATTATTAGAGCCTAGAACGGTCACAAGGACTGTGAATCCCTTCTCATTATGCAACGACTAACTGTTTCCTAGCAACAGTAAGAATGAGGAGTCAGATTATCCAAATGTAGACATTTTGTCAACGTTTACCTCAAGCTTTGCCTTACTTGGAACATATATCAACAAAAACCAATTTTGGGGGAAAATAGACACGCAAAATCAGCACGCAATAGGTCGCAGAATAACACAACTGAGGAATTCAACTAAAGTTGAATACTTTTAGCCGAGGAACTTGCAGAACCAAGCCGGTGTAGCCCAACTGTGGTGAAGGAGCAACATGCCTGCCGCATCGACCTCAGCGTGGAGTCCTAATAGTTTATTATGGACTCACATTAACCCATTTTCTGTTGAAGTTCTAAATTTGCTTCCTTTTCACGTGTTAATAGAAAATTTCGCAAAAGCACCCATATGATGTTTGAATTTCGCAAAGTTAGGTTAGTTTAGGAAATATGAGGATTTAGCTTACTGTCATTTTTAAAGAACAACAGCAAGAAACGACTTCGAAATTTAGGTGAAAACATGAAACTGCATTTCCTGACTAAATAGAAAATGGGCAGCAGATTTGCTGTGCTAATATTTAATATTTCTTTTAAGGAGAAAACAGCATAGGTGGTTGCTCGTTATGAAAGTGTATGCAGCTCAGAATTACCTGAAAAATATGCTGCATTATTCATACGTGGTATGTCGCAGAGCAGGCCAGATGTACTGAGACATCGCACAATGAGCAGAGTAAAGTAGCCTTCCTCTCCCATAGCCGACATTTTTGCGGAATAGATTCCAATTGCTTTTTAGAGCGAGATTTGCTGAAGCCATCTTCAACCGTTTGCCCGTTTCTGCTGCAAGTTAGAAGATTTTATGGGACCTTGTTCACTGCTAGATATACATGCAAACAGACAGTTACGACAGCTCGTTTGAAGGGATGCAAGTAATCTAGCTCTTGCTCATTTGCAGATAATTTTCTGGACTAAAACCAAGGATTATGCATTGCAGCATCGGGTAACAAATCGAATTGCAGCCACTACCACTTTTTGCTGCGCAATTTGATTCTGTACTGACGACATTTTGGTCCAGTCGATCCACTCCCTCCATCGAGGTCTACTACTTGGTAAACATGCTACATTGTTCAACAATGTTGTGATTTTTGTTCTTTACCGACCACCTCTTCATTTTCGTTAGACATCATGCACCAACAGAGTTGCTGGCAAGAGTCAAAACGGAATCATCACTCCAAGCCAAAACAAACACATTACCTCGTCTGTCAGATCTGTAGTCGAAATATCCCTATTTGGTTTTCCTGCGGCCTTCGTGTTGATGAGGCACATTTCTGCCCTACTTGCTAGAACTGTCCCCGTTCTTACGCTTTTGTTGGGTAGGACTTTCATAAGCGTCAGGCGTATAAAAAGCTGTCAAAATCGATCTGGTGGGGCCGATCCTCCAGGAGATTCTCCACTAGATTCATAACAATGTCATATCTTGAACACAATCTGCTGTCATATTTGGCCTGAGCTACTTGGCAGAGGTACAGATAGGCAACCTAGACTGAAAGTGTTGCAATGACGATTGTTTACACCCAACTCCAATAAGCTTTCCTCCGATGCATTGCTTCAGTCCGTGACGGTCGTAATATGGTATGATTCTTTCATCCGCATACAGATTTCCTACATTTCATTCCGTAGTTTATAAGATCATCGAACTTTTGCTGCTTTGTCATCTGCTTATAAATTGTCGTTTTCTGCCAGAGGGAGATATTTCATGATTGTGTCAAATCTATTCCCATTCCTTGTTTGATTGATGGCTTCACGGTCGACACGTTTAGGATCCCAATACCTGTGTCTTCGTGGTAATGTATTATAGCTAGATATAAAAAATAGCAATAAAAACACACAATTCAGCCGTGGTTATACTGAATGTGTGGTCACTTTTTGAACGGGCATGCTTAATTTTCGGCCTTACCGTGTGATGTTATCAGATACACCACATTCTACATGCAACTTTAACAATGAAAATAAACTTAGAATGAAGAAACCATGTTAATGCTCTTCAGTATTTCACGCCGTATTAGTATTAGCCTGATGGATCAGAAGATTTATAAAACGGCCCAAATGTTTTAATTCTGTTATCGATAACTAAGTTTCAAGGTACAGATCACAGTATCATTTCGTACTGCCGTCATTTAAAAAGTACAGATGGTTGCAGCTCATGCATGCAATGTATATCGCACATGTGCTAATGTGTTCTAGGCATATACTTTATCCCAAATATGATAAATATTTGGTGCGCTTTAATCAATAATTACTTAAAGTACACTAATCTGTTTGGATTTTCCATTTGATTAACAATTGGTTATCATGCAAATACGGGAGAAAGGTTTCGCAAATACACTTGCACTTGCTATACTGATTTCAAAATAATGAGCATTGGCATGTTATCTAAGTTTGCAATCAGAGAAACTATGAACCACAGATTAATTCAACTCATCAAATCATTTCTTAATAACTGTCCTTTAGGAAGGATGCCAGCAAAAAATTAATTAACAATAAATAGTGTCACTCTTTTCCGTCGTCCAACAACTTCTCATTTATAAAGCTGTCACTGTGCCCAGGAAAGGTGAGAAGCACGATGGTCTATGAATCTGGCATCGTCTAGAAAATATTGATTCAACAGTAAAATATTTCTGAAATTTTGGGGGAGATCGGTGCGCGTGCGGCGGTTTTGGCGCCCTATGTGTTCGCGTTCGTTGTGGCCAAATAAATTGTCACCGTTTCGTGAGCAGCGGCGAAGGCCACGAATGTAGCAACGAATTTATTCGTAGCAGGTGTGTATCGATTTGCCACTATAGCCTACCCAACGGACTCAAACTCATGCAATATCCATTGAGGCAGTATTGGAATCGCTAAAGTAGGTGAAACATGTTTGTTTCTCTTGCTTCGTTTTGGAGTTGCCCGTGGGTTTCTCCTTACCTATGTCCAATCTCGAATTGCAGATTAACAAAGTTTACTACTGGACTTCGCTTTGAACCAAGTAGTTGCTTCTGTTGCTAATTCTGTCTAGTCGTAGAAACGATGGAGGCAGTTACCTGTGCACACATACACGCGCACTCTTGAACTATACCTTTTCTGAGTCAACTGAATCCATAACGGAATCAATACACTTCTTAAGCCAGTCATGTTTTTGTGTTACATTATTCAACTCAGGCCATAAGCATATCAAGTTGAGTCCAATGTAGTGCAACACATAAATGTGTGCCTATGGTCGACCAGTTGCCAATAAGTGCATGAGTACTCAGAACACCTGCACGTGTTGGTGCAACGGTTAGACTTTGCCCTCATCCAACGAAACACGAGAGGCACGCGCGGACGACGAAACAACATGTGAACTGAATCACTTTAGGATGCGGTGCGGACTAGCACGCTACATCCATGGATGGTTGAGGAAGACCTTTACGTCCCACCCACTCACTTATGCTGTTTCAAGATGCACGACACAGAGCTAGGGTCAGATACTCCATCCGCGTTCATAGTGCTTACAGTTGCGCACAGTCGACTAGACGTGCCATGTGCTCCACAATGAAACTCAACATCGATTGCCTTCGCTAAAGCTAGCTGCATGCAAGCTAGCAGACATGTTCGCAACCTCACGTGGTGTGCCCCATGCTTAGCGGTGTCAACACTTGATCGGGTGTGGGTAATATTTCCTAGGTGAAATAATCAATGCGTTCGATGTTTCACTACGCGCTATCACGGAACAATGCGTTATTTAACAGTGGGTGTGGCCGAATTACCTGTTAGCTACTGTTGGTCGGCCTTGATAACAAGGTTAGCATCAGCTTCCGCAACTCAATGTATGATATACTGCAGTGACTTTGCAGAAGGGTACCGCGTTAATTGTGTTAAGGTTATCCGGTTAGCAACAGGTTGCTTTTGCTGATCTATATGCAATTGAGGGTATGTTACTACTGTTGACGGGGTGAACGAATAGTTTGTAAAAACCATCATGAGTTCGTGTAAAATGAAGATGAAACGATGATCTATGTTAACGTCGGCGCTCTGCTCACCAGGGTGCCAAAATGCGACGCACTAGATATGGTGAAACGCTGTTTGACTGAAGTGAGTAATCTTGGGAGAGTCCGAAGCTTAAGCTGGTTGAAACCATCGAGAGTACGACATTGCCCCGTATATAGTTCTAGCACGGTTTTCAGTCGGAAGTAGGCACTCAAAATATGGTTTTGTCCTTAGATATTCAAAATCTACTAAATGGCTAAAAGTGGTTAGTATCAAGTGGATGACACATTTTGAACATAAATGGGGATAAGAAATGCTAATTTGTGACGAACCTGAAATCGCTCACCATGGAGTGGCACATCGTCATTCCTTGACTGCTTTGTTTGCAAGAATGATTAGCTTCCAAACAGATATTTTATCAACCGAGGAAACAGATGGGACACAGCACCACAGTTCCGGTCATCCACAGCATGTGTATGAGGGGAGCATCTTAGCTTTGCTTCACAGAGGAGGAAGTTAATAACTCCGCTTGAAAGAAGACAGGAATGTAATTGCAGAACAGTGGACACCCGAAACCGTTAATGGAACACCCGTGTCATAATATTCTACAACCATAGTGAAAATATACGGCGAAATGGATTATGACGATAAGAAGAAACTTCCTTTTCCTTTCAAACCTTTTCATTTGAAACCAAGGAGTTAAATTCGGGATACGTTCAATAAAGCTTTATCTGAAAAGACATTTCTCGTTGGTAAGATGACTAACTGCATTCACAAACGTATTCCAAACAACTGCGAACATGTGTATATAGGCCACAACGCGCGCACAACGCTGCTAGGACACATAAGGCGCATGTCATGGCAACGTCCAAATGTAATCTTCTACTGTGAGATTCAACGGTGGCAAAGCATGTGTTAGGAACAGTGTAGGTTAGGTGACTAGATTACTGTTGAGCCAAAGCTGGATGCTTCCAAATTTCTAACGCGTCAAACCGTGACACTTAACCTGCCACCGGTTGTTTCTGCATGTGCTGACCGTACAAAAAATTCAAACGATAAATGTATTGCTTCAATGCAATAACAGGAAATACTTAGGTTATTAGTCAGTAAAATGGCTGTGCTTCAGGTTCTAAATAAATAAATGGTGCATTCTGAATGGAACGAGGAACACAGGTGAAGACGTAGCTGATTTGGAATGGTACAACCTGTTGTTAAAAAGGGTACAACCGAAATTTTTGCAGTCAATACACATGAAAAGTTCGTCGGATAATAGTAGGGTTCAGGAGCCTTATGACATTTGTTAGCATAAAATCCAAGGTTACTACTATGGTGACAATATTTAACGTTTGGCTTGATTTCACCATATTGTAATCTATGATTTTACAGGAGCCAAAATAAAACGTCCGTACATGTGTTTCCGATAAAACCTTGAAGTGCTTCTTGGCCGAACACGTGCGACCGATGTAACTAGGGCATGACATCTTACTAAATTTGGCCGCACAGTATGACTCACGTGTGAACGGATGCGCATCATCGGTTCACATACTACGCCAAAGTTCGGTTTGCGTCATTGGGACACTAAAATTGCATGTGTGACCGGTCTCAGGAAATCCATTCATGTTTACATTGATCTGTACCTATGTCCTCTTAGTCTCGCGCCTCCGAGAAATAAAATATTTGCTTTCATTTAACAGTTAGTTCCATTCAAATACTTTGAATAACACAATGAGAAGATGATGACTGGTAATTGCGCGCATTTCGAATTATTTCATCAGTACCAATACGATAACTATAGACTAACTCATGAATAATGCCCATTTTAAGATAAGAAGGCCAAAGAGCGAAGAGATCTCTTTTCGGTTATTCTCATCAGGCCAGTAATGTAATAAGAAAAATACAACGTGCTAAGCTGCTGTCAGATACACTGATGACAGTTAAATCACGAGTTTGAACGGGGTCAGTAAGCCAGATTGAAGGCTAGATCTATTCAGTTAAGGTACGCCTCGCAGCCGATTGTAGGCCGCTGAGGGTAGGCCTCGCAGCCGATGGTTATCAGCTAGTGTCCGATCCCAATTGCCCAGGGTAGGAGGGGCACTTGTAAAAGGGCTCGTTGCTTGCAAAGCTCTGGCTGTGTCAGTCTGATGAAAACGGCTTCAACAATCTGCGACGGACGTCTTTTGTGAGACTCTGAGGCTCTCAGAAGTCTGTGAGGCCTACCGCAAGTGAATCGACCTAGGAATAGATCTAACCTGCTGACCCCGTGCAAAGTCTTGGCTTGGCTGTCCCCAGCTTAGCTGACATCAGCTTACCACGTTGTCTGTTTTGTATTACTGTAATGGCCTGATGAGAATAATCTAACAACGATTCCTTCGCCATTAGGATTTAATAAATTGAAATTATCTTATACCTTCCCAAGGGTGTTACCAATCATTCAAATGCCGTGAGTTGAAGGGAGGCAATCGTCTTGGGACCGCGGTATCCGTAGGTCAAATAACTGACTGTTACTGCATACACAGGACAGGTCTTAGCTTGTCGTCACGGTCTAGGCGAACCGTAAGAAGCGTGGATTGGGATGACGCAACAGTAGCCAAAATGCGGAGCCGGGGTCAAGTTGATAACAAGTCAATAAAGTTGTCGGCCTATGGATGATGCTGGCTGTTTGCGTGCTCACGGAATATTGGGCGAGAGATGGCTGACTTCACGTTGAACTTATTTGGTCAGGTGTACCTTCACTGTGGAATTCAAAACCCTCTCATTCTTACCCATCTAACTGAAGCCGCAAGTAAATACTGTGTGATTTGGCGTTGAAGGGTTTCACTTCCTTTTCTGAAAGTAGCGACAATTTCCGGATTCTGTTGATCATGACAGCATCTGCAGCGCAGTAGGTTCTCTTAGAGATATAGATTAAGCGCTTGGTTGGCCACACTGATGCAGTGTTACCCTTAAATTGGAGGTAGAGGTATACATTTTCCTTAAGTGTTATCAACGCCGTTCCTTTCGGCAGTCTGACTTGGCTATGCTTCATAATGAGGCACTTAAGACAACCGGCTTCCAAGAGCGTTTCGGTTATTGTGTCCATCTCCTCAGTCACATAATCGATCGAGCAGATACGTCTGGCACGAGTAGACAAGGTTTTCACCAGTATACGCTTGTGGCCCATCAGTATGAAACTGGTAAAGCATAGCTATTGACTGGATCATGTTTGTTTCCGTAGACGGACCGCCAAACGAGCCTGGTATCCATTTGCCTGATGAAATGACCAGGTACGATAGTCAATCGTTCATCTCAAATTCATTTGTTTATTCAAGGGCAAGGCCACAGCCACCGGTTGTTCAAGTTTATTGTGTCATGTATTGATATCTTTTGCCATAAAATATATAATTCTCTATTTTTTGATTCTGCATTATCCAGTGATATATTTGGATCCAATCCTGCGGTAATTTTCTCGTTTTTCTGCCTATCGTTTCGTTGATCCTAATGGTAACTTGTTCGTGTCCTGTGAAGTCCAGTTTATCTCGTTGTTTTCATTGTTATGGCAGTTTGGTCCCCTAGTTGGTGTAGATCACTCCAGTTAGCCATTTAGCGTTTTACGATTTAACAACCTGTAATAATTTATCATAACTTCTGTACCTCCTCATTAAACTGATTTTCTCGTATCCATCGGTAATTATTTTTGACTTGGCGAAGCAGTTGCATTGTGGAAGTTGCTGCAAAGTCGTTAGACATTGAACAAATGCGATTACATGCAGTCTCTGCAGTATAAAGCTTCAAATTTCGTGCGTTGGTCTGACTGTAGAACACTTTTGTGTAAATCAGGGCATTCAGAACGAATTTTTGAAGAAAGTTTGTAAACAATGTCAAGCTAAAGTTGTGCAGAATAGAACTGACACGCCTAACAAGCGGATCAGTACAACGAAGTGTTCTAAAATGCCCAGCTCGCCTTGTGCTACACCACAGTCAGGGAGGCAGCCAGCGCCTAGTGCAACATCGCATCCATCCCGGAAGCAAGGTACTAAAGTTCCGTCAGGCTCTCCCTCACGGCCTACAATGTGTTCTGTTGACAGTAAAGTTCCAATTTGCAATAAGCAAATTGAGGATAAGGAATAGGAAGTGCAAACACTGAAGAAACCAAGAACAATATCTAGCGACCTGAGGCGCCGTAGCCTCATGGTTTTTAACGCACCTGAATCAGGTGATTCCAATCCTCACTTGCGCTATGAACATGACGTAGAGTTTTGCAATCATTGCTTGATAGACTACTCCATGTAAATGATGGCAAGCGCAAAGTGCAGCTGATCGCCCGTCTAGGAAAGGGAATGGAGGGCAAAAGTCGGCCCATGAGGGTAACATTTGTCGAAGAAGCAACTCCCAAGTTGCTAGTGTCCCGTCATAATAGGCTGAAGGGTCAAAAGATCCACATGCTTGAACTATGATTGAACTAAAGCGACGCACGGAGGATAGAGAGACAAATCTCCGTATTGCAAATTTTCAGATAGTTGCCCGGATTCCTCCACGAATCCGGATCAACAGGTTTCTAGTGCTTCAGGCGCGTGCAGCAGTTCCTGCCGCAGTCTGCGCGTAGCCTTTACTAACGTGTGCATTCTGATGTACAAGCGCGATGTACTGTACGACTTTGTAAGCTCTCAGCGACCAGACGTATTAAACCTTGCTGAGACATGTTTAAGCTCCGAGGTAACTGCCCAAGAAGTGGAAATCACCCACTGCTCATGCTTCTGCTGTGAAAGACCACCAAATGATCGCGGTAGCGTTCTACTTTACATGAAGTCTTCCTTGTGTGGGAGACTAGTGGACGCCTACCAAAGCTCTGATGGTCTATGTGAGCAGTTATGGTGTTCGATTCACCTCAGACGCCGCGGGTTGCTCGTGGGCGTGGTATATCGCAGTCCACTGAGCCGTTGTTTGGACTGGTTACCGCATGTCCGCAACCACATGAGTCATCAGATATTCCTACTCATGGGCGATTTCAACTTGCCCCGAATACAGTGGCCTGAAGCTGAACTTCTCCCCGGCCACTGTGAAGTCGAGAGGAAGTTAATGGAGTTGCTATTGTAAACCGGGGCCACACAGCACATCAACCAACCGACACGCATTACTGCGCTCGCGACTCCATCGTGCTTAGACCTGCTTTTGACTAGCTGTGAGCAGCGTGTACATAACATTCAAGCCTTAGAGCCTCTGAGAGCGAGCGACCACTCGGTAATCATAGCGAGCTTGGAACTACCGCTACCGCCACTGGAGTCAGCCTTCAACTATTGGAAGGTGGACTTTAATGGCCGCATTCGAGCAGCGAGCCAGATAGACGGGTCTTTATCACAGGATTCATCTATTGAAACCTGTTGGACTACCATTAAAGAGGGAGTGAAATCGTTGTGTGCCAGATTTTTACCCCTCAAATTTCGGAAGTTGGGCCAGTCAAACCACATTGTTTCGACAAGGAGCACAACAAACTGGCCCGACGACGACGCAGACTATGAAACAAATTCGTGTTTTCTGGCTCTGATGAGGCCAAGAGTTAAAAAGTACAGAAAAATCGCTGTAAAAACGCGAAAACAATAAAACGCAGAAGCTTCGAAGAGGTCCTTGCCACCGCCGCAAAAACTGCTCCCAAGGGAATCTTCGCATACGTGAAGCGGCGCCTGAGGCCTGTAGCCAATGTCCCAGTCTTAGAAGGCTCGGATTAACAGCCCCTAACCTCAAGTACAGATCGTACTTCCGCAATGGCGGCGCACTTCGCCTCTGTATTTGCAAGTTACCAGGTGTCTGAACGAGTTCGAAGAATACCGCTCCAGCCAAACCTAACAGCCTGGACTGCAATATTGAGGATGTACGCAAGCTTCTAGCAAGTCTTGACAGGACGACACCTGCTGGGTCAGATGGTATACAGGAACTGATCCTCACTTCTATCGGCCATCATCGCGCCTTCTGTAACTGAACTGTTTAACATCTCACTATCCACTGCACTGTTACCGGACGACTGGGAATGCTTAGTCGTAAAACCCATACCGAAAGGTGGTAACCCAAGCAAAGTGGATAACCACCGGCCGATCTGCCTGACCGCTGTTTTCGCAAAGACGCTCGAGAAGATTGTGAAGAAGAGCCTTCTGCAGCTTCTCGAGTAGAAAAACCTGTTGACCTCCGCACAGCATGGTTTTATGAAAGGTCGGTCTTGCATCACCAACATACTGTAGATGAGGCACGAATTGTTACATGCGCTGAACCAAGGCCAATCGGTCGACATCATTTACATTGATTTCAGTAAGGCTTTTGACAAGGTTAACCATGCAGTACTCCTTGACAGGCTGGGGAGGTGCGATGTTGGTGGTTCGCTGCACTAACGGATCAGAAATTTCCTTGTTGATCGAATGTGGAGAGTCCAGGTGGACAACAACCTAACCGACTGGAATCCATCGAGCAGCGGCGTGCTCCAAGGCACTGTATTGGGGCAGATATTGTTTCTGATCAATGTAAAAGATGTGACTCAGCTATTCCAATCACCTTGTGCGTTGTTCGCAGATGACTTGAAGGTGTGGCAATTAACCTGCACACTCAATGATTGTGATTTACTTCAGCAGGACCTCCACCGCCTCTCGACATGGTCTGCAGAGGTTAAACTTCCGATTAACCCTGCCAAGTCGCAATTCATGCGGTTGGGTAAGTGTGAGCAGAGCCGAACGCACACAGTGGCTGGTCAACCTTTGCATCCCGCGCCTTTCGTGCGCTACCTCGGTGTGCTCTCACGCTGCGACCTAAATTCTATTGACAACATGAATAGACTGTACCAAAACAGCCTTCGGATACTTTGGGGGCTCAGGCGCAACTTCAGCACTTGGTCCGAAGGGATTGCTACTCGCCTCTTCGTCTCGGTAATACGACCTACGCTACAGTACGGCTCTCCCGCCTATTGTCCCATCACCCTGGGCGAGGAAGAAAAGCTTGAGCGAATGCAGTATGTAGCCACCAGGCTGATTCCCAACTTACGAGATATGCCAGACGAAGACCGATGTAAGAAACTAGGGCTGTACACCCTAGCTTATCTTCGGCTGAGGGTTGAACTCATCATGACGCACCGGATATTACATCTGAGTGATTACCCCATGTTGAAACAACTGCGTCATCTGCCCACACCAAGCTGCAAGAGAGGACACCGGTATAAACTTATCGTACCGAAGTTGAAGCGGGTCGCTCAACAACTCTGTTTCGAACGCAGAGTGCTGAATGTCTGGAACGACCTGCCGCAGCACATAGTAGAGGCGAACTCAGTGTCTGAATTTAAGAAGCTCCTAGATAAACAATTTGCAAAGGCAAAATATACAGAGCGGAACAATAACTAAGGAGTATATGTCCAAGAGCGACGAATGATGCAGATACACAGAGAAAGCTCTACTAGCTGCTTCGACACAGTGTTCAGTATTCAACGATAACGGCCGTGTTGGCATGCGATGGCGGACAACGTACTCACATGCCGTTAGAAGAGGAATTAATTATTTCCCATGTCGCGTAAACATGAATGTGCGTGTAAATCTATCGTGGACAAGAGCTGGCTGGCTAAGCTAAATACTTCGCGAGAGAATAGCCGGTGAAAAAAACGTACAGAGTTGCTGGCGTCTTACGATTAGCCATTTTGGGGGAGAGCAGTGGTTACGTACTGCATCGAGTCGAACAGACCAGACAGTTGTAGTATTTCCGTAATCCCTTTAACGAGTACTGCGTGCACATTAGGTAACTGACGCATACCGACCTGCATGGCAATCGTCCTTTAATTAGGGATTAATCCGTCGCCAATGTGATGCCAGCCCTCTGCAGTTGCGTACAGGCAAGCAAGTGCAAACTATCGCGAGTCCCTGAACCGCTTCACCTTGGATGCATTATCCACTCACGCGGCTGATTTCGGCAATGTTAACTACGCATGGCACATGTTAAATATGAAGCAACGAAAAGGAATTTCTGGGGGAAAAAGTCAATATCCCTCCCATTCCTAATCGAAGATGTTGTGGGTTCCATTTACCTCGTTTTACTTTGATAACCTAGTTGCAACGGAAGTCAGTATTGCTCTTATGATTTTCAAGGTGTCCCATAATAATAAAAATGTCGTTACTCCAAATATCGTGTTGAAGAAAGTGGCTTACTTAAGCTGTAACCACCTAGTTATGTGAATCAAAGTAGTTGCGACACAGCCGACATTGTTTCATAAGTAAACAGCCAATGAGGAGACACGTTTCACGTGACCATGAACAGGATCCCAGCTCTATTATGGATAGTCGCTCCCACAAATCATACCTGAGCGCAATGAAACACAAAAAGCCTACGCCTCACCTGGATCCCGATGTTGACATTGATGTTCATGATGATGCGGACGACAAACACTTTGATAAATGTGTAACATTTAATGCCATATCAGTAAACAAGGCCAACGTTAAACTAATTGTCGTTAAGACTGAACGCGCGCCCCGGGAAGACCACTTGTTGCGTTCGCATAAAAGATACTGAAGCACGGATTTAGCAAATCGCTCGCCTAGCCTTCACCAAAGTCATCTGGTAACCATACGTCCAACACTTGACACATGATGCCAAAAGCTCCGTCCTTCTATTTGATCCATCCCCGGAGAAAGCATTCGCGTTCAAACATGCTGTATTCATGTCTTTCTGTTATCTAATTGCCTATCGTTGTAAACTAATCTCAAGCTATTGACTGTCCAGTTTATCAATATTCGTCAGTTGCCAGCCCACTTACACGATTTCACAAAGTAACCTTACAATGCTTTTGAACAAAACGACAGGAAAGGTTATGGACACATATATCAGTGAAAACATAAGGGATTATAAATCCATGAGGAGTATTGCACAAGTATACTTCGATCTTACATGTTCTACCTTTTGTTTACAATGGTGATGGGAAGCGAAGGCTCATGCTTCTGATACAATATGTTTCAGGAACTATATCCTCCATTCCGTTTTGCTCAGCACACCAGTTGGATCCCCTCTAAGCATTTTGGAGTATCGATGATTCATGGCTTTTTCAACTAGTCCTTTCTGGCAAGTTTTAATATGAAGTGGCTTGGTTACCTCTAATGTCGTGACCTTGCAGCCAAGGTCACGTGCGCGCCCACTGAAGCGCCTCCATGCGCGCGTGCATCCATTTTGATTGGATAGTCCACGCTACATTGTATAGATATACCTGACTACGATTGACGCCCTTTGGGTTAGACTGTAACTACGTCTGCGTTGGGACGAGTCTCCGTGTTTCATTTTGAATTTCGTGGGGCTTTTGGCACGACGTTACAGCAAGTAGGTAACGATACGGTATAACAATTCAACGTTTAGTTTAGCCTACGCGCTATGGTAATATAAGGCAGACACATGCACCATTCGTCAGAAGTGAAGGCCACAACACTGAGTACTTATGAACAAGGTGTTGGTTGGAAGCATGTTTCCTCCATTTTAGATGTAAATTTGAAGACCTACCGAAATTTTATAAGCAGCGCAGAATCGCACGAACAAAGAGGAAAGATGGTAGGGCACGTAGAAATTCGCTGAATGAGAACCACTTAGAAGGTCTGGTTGAATAAATTGAATATGCACATACGGTTACATTAGAAACTCTTGGTTTCCGGTTGAAAGATGAGACTGAGGCAAAGGTGTGCGACAGTACCTTTGCTAGGTATTAGGAGCGACGCCTAGCAAAAGTGCACAAGCTGCATGCAATTCCCGATGCCATGATAAAGCTGGAGAAAAAAAGCACAGGAAATCGTACGTTCTGTGTGATAAAATTGGAAGCCGATGGTTAGTTTCTAAAGCCTGGGAAATCCACTGCTTGAGCCTTGATCATACACTTCTACTAATTATCAGTACGTTATACAATTCGATTTGGTGACCCGTGCCTAATGAATGTACTGCAACGACCGAGTCCAATACTATTGCCTGGTATGCAACTGCATTTGTCAAAAGTATTGAAATGCGCCTGCTGTGCTCTGAAATTCAGGTACGCAACTCTCTCGTCGTTTGACCTATGTACACATATGTACAGTCCTTACATTTCAGTTTACAAACAGAGTTAGTCGTTCTATCCTTGAGAAGGAGTCCTTTAGTTGTACCAACGCTGAAGGCGGCTTTTGACCGAGCTGGAAGATCAACCTTATATTTTCCTTGTTTAGTACTCTCCGAATTGCCTTACTTGTATGGAATTCCTACCGACCCAATCCACTCAGTTTTGGGTCTTGACTGTCGGTTTAGCAATTTATGTAGCTGGCGTGGGATTAGCCGCCGTGGGTAACCAATTGCTAGTATTTTGACCGTTGCCACATTCCGCGCTGCCTTTTTGTCCTCCATTGTGCACAGGGTTTGTGCCATGTAGAATGGCGCTGATGAAATCCCAGCGTAAACCACTTTCGGAAGACCCGAAGTGTAGTAGAGTACCCGTCAGTAATTGTTAGCTTTCCATATATGGTTGTTTTTGAATTTCCATCCATTTTGTGAACCACGCAGTTAAGAAATGTTATTGTACATGTACAAGATTCCAACTCAATTGCAAACTGCATCCTCTCCTCAATTGATTTTAAGGAATGAAGCAACTCTTTCTATTTATCCCGCTTAAATATAAAGGGTTACTCTAAATAGCGCCACCAAACTTTCGCTGTGTTTCTCATGGTTGTTAGCATCAAGTTTTCGTAGTCTACCAAATGCAGTTTCACCAGTACAGGGGATATTAGAGATCCAAAGGCGAGATCTTGTTCCTGACTCTATAGCTTCGACTGAAATATGATGTAATATATGTTAAGACACACTGTCATGCCCTTAATTATCTGGTTAAGCGTAATTTTTATTCCTTCACTTAAACTGACGTATTCATTTAGACGTCTTGCTATTCCTATGGCTTCACCTTTAGGCACATTGGTGAAAAGGGATATCACATCCAAGCTTACTATAAACTTATCTGGCTCGATTTCGAGACTTACTATCTTTTGAGAGAACGCATATGATTTGTTGACAAAAATACTCGTTCGCTATGTTAGAGTCTGCAAAAGTCATGCCAAAATATCTAGCGAGTTTATGGGTCGGGAAGGACCTACCGTCGACTATGGACCGTACGGGTTTGTGAACTTTTGGCAAGCCATAAACCCGCTGAGGTAAAGTTAATTTTAGTTATAGACTGTACCACTTTCCTGCTCCTAAATTGTCCAACCTCCCGCTTGCTCTTGTTCATTACTGATATCATGGTCTTAGCAACGACTACTCTATATGAACCTGAATCCCAATGTTGCGCCAGTTTTCCAAATGTTCTGACCTATTCATTACCACCAGTGCTTTTTAGTTATCAGTCTTTATGATTAAAACGAGGTGATCTTTCTTCAAGGAATAAAATGCGATACGTCCAGTTGGCAGAAGATTAGGCTCACCCGGTTGCTGTAACGTAATGATCTAAAAAACTGTACACGAATATTCTCTGTCTTCGCAGCAGGCAACCACATCACCGCACTCTCAATGCTTTGAATAATCTCTTCCGCATATACAGCAAGTAAAGGTTAAACTCTCCAACAATCTACATTGCATTCCATTCAAAAACATGTCCGACATATTAACCGCATTATAGCAACTACCAATGGACCCAGGCCTATCAGTATTACTGGTGGCATAAGGATTCAGAGATATTAAATATTCAAATTAGGAATTTGTGTTTTCTTTGAATCCTGCCCTGAATTGGATTTGAAACCTGAAGCCTTACTGAAAATTCAATTGTAGCTGAAGGGATGCAGTTTATAATTGCGCTGGAATCTTGTATATGTACAATAACATTTCTTGACTGCGTGGTTCACAAAATGGGTGGAAATTCAAAAACAACCATATATGGAAAGCTAACAATTACTGACGGGTACTCTACTACACTTCGGGTCTTCCGAAAGTGGTTTACGCTGGGATTTCATCAGCGCCATTCTACATGGCACAAACCCTGTGCACAATGGAGGACAAAAAGGCAGCGCGGAATGTGGCAACGGTCAAAATACTAGCAATTGGTTACCCACGGCGGCTAATCCCACGCCAGCTACATAAATTGCTAAACCGACAGTCAAGACCCAAAACTGAGTGGATTGGGTCGGTAGGAATTCCATACAAGTAAGGCAGTTCGGAGAGTACTAAACAAGGAAAATATAAGGTTGATCTTCCAGCTCGGTCAAAAGCCGCCTTCAGCGTTGGTACAACTAAAGGACTCCTTCTCAAGGATAGAACGACTAACTCTGTTTGTAAACTGAAATGTAAGGACTGTACATATGTGTACATAGGTCAAACGACGAGAGAGTTGCGTACCTGAATTTCAGAGCACAGCAGGCGCATTTCAATACTTTTGACAAATGCAGTTGCATACCAGGCAATAGTATTGGACTCGGTCGTTGCAGTACATTCATTAGGCACGGGTCACCAAATCGAATTGTATAACGTACTGATAATTAGTAGAAGTGTAGGATCAAGGCTCAAGCAGTTGATTTACCAGGCTTTGGAAATTAACCATTGGCTTCCAATTTTATTTTACAAGACGTACGATTTCCTGTGCTTTTTATTCTCCAGCTTTATCATGGCATCGGGAATTGCATGCAGCTTTTGCACTTTTGCTAGGCGTCACTCTAAATACCGAGCAAGGGTGCTGTCGCACACCTTTGCCTCAATCTCATCTTTCAACCGGAAACCAAGAGTTTCTAATGTAACTGTATGTTCTGATTCAATTTATTCCACCAGACCTTCTAAGTGATTCTCATTCAGCGAATTTCTACGTGCCCTACCATCTTTTCCTCTTTGTTCCTGTGATTCTGCGCTGCTTATAAAAGTTCGGTAGGTCTTCAAATTTACATCTAAAATGGAGGAAACATGCTTCCAACCAACACCTTGTTCATAAGTACTCAGTGTTGTGGCCTTCACTTCTGACGAATGGTGCATGTGTCTGCCTTATATTACCATAGCGCGTAGGCTAAACTAAACGTTGAATTGTTATACCGTATCGTTACCTACTTGCTGTAACGTCGTGCCAAAAGCCCCACGAAATTCAAAATGAAACACGGAGACTCGTCCCAACGCAGACGTAGTTACAGTCTAACCCAAAGGGCGTCAATCGTAGTCAGGTATATCTATACAATGTAGCGTGGACTATCCAATCAAAATGGATGCACGCGCGCATGGAGGCGCTTCAGTGGGCGCGCACGTGACCTTGGCTGCAAGGTCACGACATTAGAGGTAACCAAGCCACTTCATATTAAAACTTGCCAGAAAGGACTAGTTGAAAAAGCCATGAATCATCGATACTCCAAAATGCTTAGAGGGGATCCAACTGGTGTGCTGAGCAAAACGGAATGGAGGATATAGTTCCTGAAACATATTGTATCAGAAGCATGAGCCTTCGCTTCCCATCACCATTGTAAACAAAAGGTAGAACATGTAAGATCGAAGTATACTTGTGCAATACTCCTCATGGATTTATAATCCCTTATGTTTTCACTGATATATGTGTCCATAACCTTTCCTGTCGTTTTGTTCAAAAGCATTGTAAGGTTACTTTGTGAAATCGTGTAAGTGGGCTGGCAACTGACGAATATTGATAAACTGGACAGTCAATAGCTTGAGATTAGTTTACAACGATAGGCAATTAGATAACAGAAAGACATGAATACAGCATGTTTGAACGCGAATGCTTTCTCCGGGGATGGATCAAATAGAAGGACGGAGCTTTTGGCATCAATGTGTCAAGTGTTGGACGTATGGTTACCAGATGACTTTGGTGATGGCTAGGCGAGCGATTTGCTAAATCCGTGCTTCAGTATCTTTTATGCGAACGCAACAGTGGTCTCCCGGGGCGCGCGTTCAGTCTTAACGACAATTAGTTTAACGTTGGCCTTGTTTACTGATATGGCATTAAATGTTACACATTTATCAAAGTGTTTGTCGTCCGCATCATCATGAACATCAATGTCAACATCGGGATCCAGGTGAGGCGTAGGCTTTTTGTGTTTCATTGCGCTCAGGTATGATTTTGTGGGAGCGACTATCCATAATAGAGCTGGGATCCTGTTCATGGTCACGTGAAACGTGTCTCCTCATTGGCTGTTTACTTATGAAACAATGTCGGCTGTGTCGCAACTACTTTGATTCACATAACTAGGTGGTTACAGCTTAAGTAAGCCACTTTCTTCAACACGATATTTGGAGTAACGACATTTTTATTATTATGGGACACCTTGAAAATCATAAGAGCAATACTGACTTCCGTTGCAACTAGGTTATCAAAGTAAAACGAGGTAAATGGAACCCGCAACATGTTCGATTAGGAATGGGAGGGATATTGAATTTTTCCCCAGAAATTCCTTTTCGTTGCTTTATATTTAACAAGTACCATGCGTAGTTAACATAGCCGAAATCAGCCGCGTGAGTGGATGATGCATCCAAGGTGAAGCGGTTCAGGGACTCGCGATATTTTGCACTTGCTTGCCTGTACGCAACTGCAGAGGGCTGGCATCACATTGACGACTGATTAATACCTGATTCAAGGACGATTGCCATGCAGGTCGGTATGCGTCAGTTACCTAATGTGCACGCAGTACTCGTTAAAGGGATTACGGAAATACTACAACTGTCTGGTCTGTTCGACTCGATGCAGTACGTAACCACTGCTCTCCCCCAAAATGGCTAATCGTAAGACGCCAGCAACTCTGTACGTTTTTTTCACCGGCTATTCTCTCGCGAAGTATTTAGCTTAGCCAGCCAGCTCTTGTCCACGATAGATTTACACGCACATTCATGTTTACGCGACATGGGAAATAATTAATTCCTCTTCTAACGGCATGTGAGTACGTTGAGAATAGATTGGGCGAGTGCAGCAAGTGACTACCAGAATGATTCTCAATTTAGGTAGTGTGTCGTGCGAAAACCGGTGTAAAAACTAGGGCCTTACACCCTAAATTATCGTCAACTGCGGGTGGAGCTCATCATGACGCACCGGATAGTACGTCTCGCGGAATATCCATGCTGAGGCCGCTGTTGCATTCGCATGCATTAAGCAGCACATAAGGACACCGGTACAAGCTTGCAGTATTACAGTTAAGCGGCTCGCCCACCAACACTATTTCGAACGCAGAGTGGAAAATATATAGAACAAGCTGCCGCAGCACATAGTTGAGGCAAAGTCCGTTTCGGAATAGAAGAAATGCATGGACAAGCACTTTGCTGATTTAAAATATCTCCAGCGCACTCCAACATAACCGGTTTTGTACCGGAATGATGTTAGATGCAGCCACACAGAGAAACCTCTTATTGCTGCTTCCAAGCAGTAATCAATAATCGTAAGGTTGAACATATATACATCAGCAACATCTCAAAAATGATTGGAGGTTACAGGGCATCGTAGAATCTCTGTGCTTGTAACCTTTGTCAACTGACTATTTCTTCGAAGAAGTACATTATCCCTAAGTAGGAACTGAACACCGACAGTGGAACTTGTCACTTCATTCATAGTTGGAGCCTTAAATCTTCGCACATTTTTCCAGTTGGCGTTTGTCAGCACAAATAACAAATATGTGTCTATCAGATGCAATCATGCCAACAACTGTTTTGAACAAACTCACAAAGCTTACTTTTGTTAAAGGAGCTCTTGCAATTGAGAAAGGAAAGAAATTTGTATTCCGGTAAAATTCCGCAGCGTCTGTTCAAATTTTTATTGCAATTTGTGGTGAAGTATAGCTGTAGCAACTTATGTTGACCACCTGGGAATGAAATTGAGGATCCGGATTAATGATAAATCTGTCATTTGATCTGTCATTGATCTGCTGCTATTTCTACGCTGAATGACGTCATTTAGAGCATTTGTTATGTTCCATGAGGTTAGATAGGAAATGCTTTGATTAGGGCGGTATTCCCAGTAAGTAAAGTTTTAATGGCATTGATGTTACTGCAAATTGAAGCAGTTTGCTTTTTCTGGCGGCGCAACACCTTCCTGTCGTTTCTCTAATAAATTTCATAGCCTTGAAATACGGACACAAATCTGTCTTGGAGCTAATGTAAATATGCTATCTCAAAATGCAATAAGCAGATGGGTCTTAACGGAATACAATGCGATTGTTATCGCACGATGCTGAGAAGCACCTCGTGTTTAACAGTGACCTTCTGATTTTCATTGATGTCTCTCAGTCGCTCTCAGACTGTCACGCACCTACTGTTGAGAAAGAAGCACAGCTGAAACAGCAGAACGAGGTCGACATGTTCGTAATCGAGCATTCTCAAGTCTCGCTGCAAGTCGCGCCTAACTATTGGGCACGTATAGTAGCTGTTTTTATGTATTGTTCGCTTGCTGGTTCCCCGTAATTTCTAGGTTGATTTGCATTTACTAATCCCATCGCTTTTGATCCGCGAGTACAAAGTCCACATTTTTACCTTCTACGGAGCATTACGTACGTGAACTAAAGCAGACCATCTACAATGAAAAAATAGGAAGAACGTTATCGCGAAAGCATAAAAGTTTGCAAAAGATTAAAAGCGAAACAAAATCAAACAAAAACAAGTTAAAGGAGCAAAAGTTTGTTTTTAAACTTAGATCAAATAACAGCGTTATTCCGTTACATTCGGCATTATAATCTAAGAAAAGCTTTAAGAATCAAATGGAACGCAGTGAAGAAAGAAATAGTAATTAAACACATTAACTGAAAGCTATGGTGAACTACACAGCTTAATTTTAACGCAATTCCAGACGAATTGGTTGACATGCGCGGCTTGTTATCTAAATATCATCATTCAAATAACTATACTCCCAAGTCGTAAAAATACAACTAAATCTAAACTGATGTAAACCTTTAAATTAGGATAGTTTGTCCCAAGTATAGCAGCTATGCAATAGCAGGTTGAAGAAATCCTGATCATATTCAAATTCAACATTATGTTAACATGTCAGAGCAATCGGTGGAGGGCTTCCAGAGATTATCGATCCGGAACAAATGTACAATTACATTCTTATTTAGATAAAATATAGAACTAAACGTTTGCATTATTTGGTCCATAATAGAAAAAAGGTTTATTCGATAACGCAAGTTCAGCGAAAGTAAAAGCATAACTAGCGCGGAAAAACCTCGATATAAGTAACAAGCAATGCCAATGCATTCCTAAAATTAATCCCTTGAAACAGCTAAACAAACTCACACCACCGTAAAAATAATACGAACTTTTCAGCGCGTTGGCGAATATATGTAGGCCTCCAAACGACGAATCCGTTCGCTTGCGTCAGGTCAGTCGCCTGCTTCTTCATGTATATCCATTTCGATTCTTCTGTTTGCATAATTCTTTCAATCACACCACACATGGGAACGATAAATATTCCGTCCGAAATAATGCTAAGGTAAACAAATCCAACTTGGTGTAATACGGCCATAATTTTGAACTAAGCACCGACCATGCTTAATAGGGAACGGGCGCGTAATAGCAAGTTACACACCGACAAGTTTGGAAAGCCTACCTCCCACGGACATTCGTTCATGTTAGACTACCATTTTCACGCCAGGAAGACAAGATATTCGAACTACGGTCGCGTGCAAGATATGTTCGCACGCCAGGGACCTACATCCGAACAGTCGGAACAAAGTAAATGCAAGGCGGTTACATACAAATCTTGTAAAACATATGCCTAGACAGGCGAATAGGTCCGCTGTACATGCCTGACACAAACAAATGGAAACCTGCAATGATCCGACTGGCTACGTTATCCTGTTCACCGTAAAGCATTAGTAGGTAACGCTCTATGATTCTTTTCATTTTTCACGCTCTCGAATACATTTACTTTAATTGTTATATTCCTTCAAACAGAGAAGAAATAGCCACTTGTCAGTGTTTATCAACCAGATCTTTGATTTGTGATCATAACTTGCCAACCGGTAGGTTTCATAGAAGTGGGCGTCTCGTAGCTTCTGATTGCCTGACTCGATCGTACACTGATAGGCTAGTCGGCTTAAAATAAAACCGTTGGTTCGTGATTCAAAGGTACAAATGCAATCGTTGGGCCACGACTTCAATTCTTCGCCTTTTCGGACAGAACCCAACAATTAAGCAAATACACTACCTGTGCTGTTTTGACGTAGGCAGCAACTAACCCCAGCATATAAAGATATTATTTCCCCATTTCGTCTTGTATCAAACAACCTTAATTTACTTAATTTTGGAGCGAATATTGTGAGGAAACAGCACCAATAAACACCAAAAAGAGATAAAATGAATGGGCGAGGTGTTATATTTTGTATGCCGTATGGTATTAATGGGTTCAGCTGCAAAGCGAATCAGATGCAAAGTTTCACTAAAATATATTGACCTCACCAGTGTACAGCACTACGTGGTACTCACGGCTACAATAGAGCGTTACTTTTTAGCTACCTTAACTGATCCGGATTTGTTGCTTAGTTAGAAGTACATTATGTTTAGTCGATGTCATTGGTACATAAACTTTGCTGTAGACAAAAGACCGATGACCTCATTTCGGAGAGTTCATTGTGCGCATGCTTCGTGCAACGGGATAATAATGAATTGCTAACCGTTTTATGGTTGGTTAAGTTAGATATATACAGCTATGTAGGATTAGTTTCCATCTGAATATTTGGTACATCGGAGCGATCCCGGGGCGCACATTTATAAAATACTCTATAAATGCTTGCTTTCAAAAACTTTCTATCTATCCTTGCTTCACTTGCGTCAGGTAAATTATTTTGTCCCCTTCAAACCCATACACTTTTAGTTCGCGTATGCGGCGAACCTCTAAACAGCGCTGTGCTTGTCACGTTATTTCTTGTGCTCCCGCATCATTATTGACATCTTTCCTCCTGTTTGACCCATTAGATGCTTGTTGAGAATTTTCCAACGTGTCGTGTAAAACATTGTTTTGCTGTTTCCCGGACTTCCGTTTGACAAATAGTTTCGATGGGGATGTTCTCCGTGACAGTTGGCTTGTAATTTACTGCAAGACCTTGTTGTTTGAATAACCTGACCGCCATAATGCATGTTATATTTGCTAAGGTTGGGCTGTAATCTTTTAGACCAAACATCTTCGGAAGAAACTTTATGGATATCCGGTTATTGTAAATGCTTTGCATAGGTATTTCTCTGCACTTCATTTTTCCCGCAGTGTCATAATAGGTTTCGGTTAAGCAGAAGAGCTTTGGCGAGCAGCTCATTTTGTGACGTTTTAAACGGTTACTGCAGTGATATAGGGTTGTGAACGTGTGCGTGCCCGAGTATTAATGTGATGCCAAATAGATAATTTTGCGGCAATAATGATCGAATGTGTAAGGGACTGTCTCGAAATTCCCCGGGTTCTTGATGATTAGCTTGGTAGTCATCCCAAGCAATCTCGTAGCCACTCGTATAGGAAAAGTAGTTTGAAAGACAGAGAAACGAATAAGAACAACTGCTACTTAGTACGAAATAGTGCGGTGTGCATATTGGGTGTTGCTTGTTCGCACCGGTTCAATCAACCAGCATTTTGTTACTTATAAGCACGCATCAGGTAGATATTGCAGGACAGAGTCCCGAAAGTGCAACATTTTTGATATACCCAGAGCCTCTATCCTAAGTGAGCCAGTCGCGTGGAATGTTTAATTTCTATGGAGAATTAGTAGATCTGATGTGTAGTAAATCAGGTGGTACATGAGCACAAGATTATTGCGTCTGACAAGCGATGCTCACTATGTAAATTTTATGTCAGCCTTGCTGACGAGTCAATGTTTGTTAGTCAAATTCGCTATCGTTTTTTAAATAGATATCATTTACTAGTTTGGTTATCAGAATTATTTATTTAATTCAATTTTTTCTATTCCGTCAAATTTTGAAATCTCTTCTCGATATTGCTCCCCTTCCACGTATTATTCAATATATATACAAAGTACGAATAATTAACGAGTGTTATGGGGAAACATCCAATTAATGTGAGAAATTAATGTGCTGATCAGCAAGTAAACCTTAGACTTTGCTCGTTTGACAGGGAACAAATTCCATTACTTTTCCCAGCAATATTTGATCATTACTTGGAAAATGGAGGTTCTTATCACCATGTTACCTCAAATTGTATATTCGAATGCAGCAGTTTTGATGCTCCAAATAATATGATTATATGCTAACCCGGAAGACAATGTTATTCAACCTGCTGTTTATCTTTCCATTAACACCGACTGCCCCGGAATGCCACAAATTCGTGAAGTGGTGTCATCACCTACGTCTATGTAGTTTGGTATAACTCGCCAATTATATATTTCACCACTTTGGCACTTGCAATCAGCTGCCATTTTCTTGAATATAATCCAAAGCGTTTAACTGGCTATATTTCTTTTATTATTAGGAGTGTGTACGTATCCCCTAAGATTGGTCGGCCATACTCCAACATTTTCATCTTAAAAGCCAGCAGTAGGAGGAAGCCGCTCGTGTTGGGACCGCGTCAGCTTCAGGCTACCAAGCTCTTGCTGCATACACTATCCTACATTGGTTCTTGCATGCTGGTGAAGAATTAATTGCATGAATCAACAATTATCCCTGGAGCCTAAGTAATCTACAACACTTTCTCGCTTTGAAGTGTAAAATGGAATCTCGGGGTTCAACACCTAACAAATTTCGAGGCAAGCGCAGATAGGTAGGCTCATTCGTGTAAAGTGAACAATCCCGGCATGTAACTGACCAGCGATTTTCAGGTTGTTGTTATTACATGTTCTGTTCCACATTTTAGTTACAAGCGTGGGTGTAGCCATTTTCCCGCTGTACATCCGTTAAACTTAACTAACGTGCGCTTAGTAAAAGGCAGCGATTATCTAAGTAGGATGCGGAATGGCAAAGATGCCTGCTAGAATTTGCATAAAAATGGCTTACCCTCTGGATTGACTTAGATATCCGTAAGTATAACTGTGGTGTTACGGCAGTGCTCTAGTATATATTTCATGGAAAATAACCCCACGCACCGAAACAAGAGATTTGTAATGCAGAACAGCTACAACCGAGATGTATGATGGCAGATATTTAGTAAATTTAAAATAGCAAAATTACCATGAGAACGGCAGGCTAGATGTCAAGATCATACTTTAGCTAATAATCTAGGCTGCGCCATCTGCCGAGGCTCCTGGTACTCAATTTTTCCTATCCCCGTGCGGTGAAGTATGCATGGCTCAATGTTTCCATCACAAACCGCACCATGTTTATAAAGATGTGCTCGGGATAATATTATCTTAAATTCATTGTTTCTTAGCTAAGTCTAAATGATTCCATTCCAATCCCCGCTGTTAGATACGATTGTGCTCATACTGTGTAACATACCTGGGTTCCCACTACACACCCATTTGAGATATTCGCCAATCCCATGGAGTCATCCCCTGTGCAATTCCCTTTATTCCCCATTGACCCGAAGACACACTGCGCCCACTATTCTATGCAATGTAATGCGAACCAATCGCGTAGGAGTGTTGGACCCATTAAACGAGCTGATTTGCCTTCTTCCTGTGCCTTGCATTGACCTGGTTTTACTGGGACTGAGGTATGTACATATTGCACTTGAGTTTTATTTGGTTAACTTTACTGTAATAAAACGTCTCGGCTTCCTTTCTTGGTTGGACCCGGGAGGTTTTACGTGTCGCTTGAACCCCAAGCTAATTTTTCGCTTACATAAATAGCTTAGCGCCACAGTAGACTATAAAGCCATAATTGCCTCCGGTTGAGTAAATGGATGTTATGCAAGCTATTTTCTGTAAATTGGATAAAACTTTTGAGCACTTTTGCAAAAGCTGAATGTAGGACAGGACGCAGCAGTATGTCCTAGGTGTATTATTCATGGGAGCGCGTCCAAGCGGCTATCAGGGAATGTGTGATATTACCGCCTTCTAAATCATATGGTAGATGGTGTCTGCAGCGCACACTAACGATAAGATATTACTGGTTTACTGTACGTATTAGTTTTTCATCCTTCCATCTGGTAACCGCTTTGATGGCAATTGCTTCCCTATACCTATATCTGTCTCTATCTATTGTTGATGCCTACACTTCTGAGTAAATTTATGTCTATAGTTTAGCTTCACTTTTAAACGTAAACTAACCACCGACGGTATTATTGTTTGCTTATAATTTACGTGCAATTATCATTTAATCCAAACTCTTGCACCTACCTAGTATTATTGCTCATGTGGGTTTTGGTTTCTCCATACGGTTTATGATACTCCATACGCAAGTGTGAACAATTACCTGCTCGCAACACTGAAGTACTACAAGTCAAACCAGGGGCCTATGCTGTGTCAACTGATATCTCTACTCGCAGCGGGTGGTGCTCGTCATCATGTTGAGTGACTAAGTGCATGCCATTTAGAAACACTTGTAAGCGCCACACTTCAACTTGACAGACTGATCGCATTTTCACTCGCATGACACCATTATCTTCTGACACGATATCTACTGCCCCCGCCCCGGCACAAGTTGCAAGTCGTGCTAACATCTGGTCGCGGCCTACTACAATCCCACTTGACGGATGGATCTGATTACATTTCATCTCGTGTGACACCGGAACTTATTGCGGGTTGCAATATGAGGTTAAAATAGCCCATCTCAAGTGCCTTTATACGCCCCACTTGTACTGATGCCGCCTACAGGTAAACGCATTGAAATTCAGCCAAGTCATTAATGTTGATGACGACACAGCAACAACACGATGTGACATATAAATCAAAATGCTTCGGTACAGGCAGCATCCCAGACACTGGTGAATTTGTCGAGATTTGTTAGCGATCAGAAAGAACTATCAGGTGAAAATAAATAGTAACACCCGAAGGACTGCCTGGTAGTTCAACATACCTGTTAATTCTCTGTCACCTCGGAGAACAGGTGACTGGCCCGGCTCTGGTTTACTTTCCGACACAGATAGACTGCAGGTAATATGCGAGACGGCATTTAAAGCACACATCAACAATTAGTCATCTTTTTTTCGCTATTATTCTACTTCTTCGTTTAAGTGCGTATAAATCCCGTTCTCTCACAGCGGACTTGAACTTAATTGAGCTTATGAATAGCAGTAGACTTTTTCTCAGCATTTACCTACTATCCTAAATTGTTGCTTACTCCATCTACTTCATCTTCTTTGTGTCATCTTTATTCTATCGCTCATGTAAGTTGCGCTTGGGTACAGTTTCACTCTGGAATGATGAACAACTGGCTTAGTTCAAAACAGTATCTTTATTACGACTACCTAGAACCGATGAGCCACATCTATCCTACTTTATTGGGCTTACTTAACTAGGTTGTATTCCGCGGTTATTTCACGTGTTTCCCACTAAACTGTTGTACTCGTCATGTTCTATGACACCCCTTCTATCTTCTCAGATGTAGTCTATTACGGTGACATACGGAGACGGCGATCTACGGCAGCTTAATCTACGTATTATTATTCCACCGCAAATCACATCACTATGTAAGCTCCATGGTGTTGCCCAGTAGACTATGCTACCTACATTCTGCTGCTTGAAATCGATTTGTAGCTTACATGACGCTAGATTGACTGGCTGCTCAATGCTAACTAACACGACGCTTAGAGAGCCGATGTATCTCCGGATAAACGTTCAGTCATTCTATGAGTTCGTTCGTATTTGACGTACGCGCGGAGTTTTCGATCGAACTGTGTTGTTTATACAGAACAACGCTAGGGTGGCAAATCGTTGTGTACGTTTCCATTTTGGTGGATATGCGTGAATCAAAAAGCTACCAACGCTTGCTACCTTACAGTACGCATAAAGTGTAAAGTTTGACATCTGTAGCGCAAGGCTCAACAATTGTCCTTCTTGTGACCACGTTAGACTATGCATTCGAAGAGAAATGACGTTGGAAAATCCGTAGCAAGTGAACATTACTGACAATTAACCGACTGATGATTATCTTGATGTCGACATTTTATGTTCCGCTCCACAGACTAGTGATGAGAGTGAGCAAAGCTATATTTCCCTTGGTTCATCAGCCATACTGATTTTACCGGGACTAATGAAAACGCAAGTACCAAGCGGATTGAAGTTAAAAGCGCAGAGACGCTTACCAGACTTTGATTGGACATGGCCAATCTTCCGGATAGACTAGGGAAAGGTAATGCCAACGGTAATCGTACGTTAGTATCTTAGTGTATTACATGGGAAATGAATCCGCGCTTAGCGTAATAGTTTTAGGAGCACTGAATGGCTGCACCCGAGAAGTAAAATTTAAAACTTTAACAGATAGCTTATGGCACAACAGAGTACACAGCGGTATATACAAACCCTTGAGTACTTGGATGAGAGCCATGCTAAGTCTTAAACAATTGCAAAACAATGCGAACGCAGTTTTGAAAGCCGGAAGTTCGACAGTGAGGAGCACACTTTAGTTGATGTAGTATTGCAGTAGTTGTCGCGTCGAGGAGGACATAAGTGGTCTATATATGTGGTATTACCTCCTGTCAATGATTAATGTTGGATTAAAATCCTACCTCGGGCAGCAGATGATCCGACAGATCGGCGACAAGTAGGGACTGCAGTGAACACCCATCACATTCGCAGGTTCAGTGCACTCCGCTATCTATTATTCAAACCAGACAGCATACGGGGAATATATAAGTAAAGAATATTTCACTGTAACACTTGTTTATTTATCATTCTACTAGGTAACCGTACGGATGGCAGTTGCGCCACTTTTCCTATATCAATTTTGTTCAAATATTGATGCCCAAGATTTAAGGCTGTTATATATCTTCACTTCTAAACTTTACAGAAAACACCAACAGTTCGTATTGGGTACTTCTTCTCATGCGTCTGAAAATGGATGTTTGTCTGACTTCCAAAGGAAACTCATGCACGTTTTCAGTACTATTGTACATGCGGTTTGATATATCTCTATCCAGTTTGTGATAGTTCATACTTAAGTTTGGGAAAACGCATGTGCAAATCATTTATTCGAAATATCATTGGAGACGGATGACGCCAATTCATATACCTATATATCTACCGACAGAATTCGACGAGGATACTCATACCGCTTTTGTACAGCCAAATTAGAGCAGGGAAGCTGCAATAGGGCAAACCGAAAATGACCTCAGCATATGAAGTAGGTTAGCCAATGACTAACTGATGTTGGTTTCAGGTGTTGCGAATCCAAGGCAAAGGTAGATTCAACAACATTTGAACTCACAGCACTCAAGGTACTATTGTTGGATCCCGTTTTCGTTGATCTAAATGGTTGGTTAATATTTTTCCTTACCTGCTGATTATGGTGGACTGTTTACTCTTTGTCCCTCTGTTCGCGTTACCAGTATTTACAACACAAAAGACCGCAACGGCCGTCTCCCTGCTGACTTTTGCAGCAATCACTGCAAAATTAGCTGATGCCCAGTGGCTTTGTCTCGACAAGGGACATTTGAGTTAGACGTACCGAGGTTTGTGTTCGGCTGCTTCATATTTGTTAAAGATAGATGTCATGTGTGGTGGAATTTACTTAACCGGACATTTCGGAGGGTACATGAATTAGTTTGCTATGGATACCGTATGACTCTCGTACCCACGGTCAGCTTTTGCCCGGCTTTTTGTCAAAGTTGGAGAAGAAAACGGAGATGGGGACGTGGCTGTTTGTGGTTCAGGGGAATCGGATTGTGCAGCAGACCGTTTTTTATAGGCCACCACGCGTCCCTGGTGCATACTCGCTTCCCTCTCTGATTGGTCTCCTCGACTAACCGCTGGCATTTCTTGTTTAACATGCACTTCACGAGTGGGATGGTCGATCAAGCAGTATAGAACCACAACGCCTTTTATGAGCTATTTCGCTCTCGTACCTCTTGTTGAGACACATTTGCACATTTCGGATAATACCATTCCAAACAGCGCGAGCAAGCCAAATCTGTTTTAACTAATCGGTGACATTCTCCTAACCAGCAAATTCCTTTTCCTTGGAGCCTTTTCGGTTTCACATTTCTGCCATTTAACGTGGTGTCCTTACATGACCCAGTGTGTTGGTTGGCGTTCTGTACTTTTCCAGATTTAAGAGCGGCACACATCTGTCAAACGAGCTTTGTGGTTGCAAGGTCAAAGGAGCAGTCAACGTGGTCGCGCGGTCCGCATGATTGGCTATGCAGTCGCTCTGGCTGACAAGGTCTCAAAAGATGGCTGGTAACTGGAACCTGATGACTGAATCTGAAGACGGCGCTGAACACAGATTGAGTGATCATAAATTCCTTTACATCTGCGTTGAGAAATGCCGGATTGAAATAAGCTTAACTTTTTCCGACTGCCTAGAGCAATCTGTATCGTCTGGTGTCACACAGGATGGCAATCGGCTCAATGTGATAGAGTTGCCCGCTTGTGCTTCATCACGCATGATGGTGAAAATGGTTAGCGATGGTATGGATTTTAATCGTAGATAATTGCACTTATGACCGAATTATGTAGGGCTGAAAATGCGCTTTGAATGAGTGTACAATGACTACGCTGGGAAAAGATTGAGAAAGGTATATAATTCAAAGGAATATCGTTTAGATTACATCGAAGGTAGGTGGGCTAACTAAACGGTTTATCACACCTTTCGCATGTATGAGGGCGCTCATTCAAATGAACAAACTTGATGTGCTTTATCAAACTGCTTATTTGAGTAAAAAGTTGTTACAGTGATAGTATGTACGAGTGGCGCTGGTTCAATAGAATATCTGAGATGTCTTGATTAATTTTTTACGTATTAAGGTCCTCGAACGTTAAATCAGTTTAAGCTTATTATAGGTTGCCGCCGACATCAAGATTTTGGAGTAACATTCATGTGAATGTCGACCTGCAGCTGTTTAGATTGACCTAGACACAGTACCACTGAGGTGAAAGCAAAAGTTACTGTATTTTAACGTGAGTACATGCAAGATGCTCTCCATAAGACACGAGATTAATTACTTATAAATGCTGAGAAGGCACGTAATGTTCCCAGCCTCCGTCCAATGTTATATGGATAAGCTGGGTTGTTCCAAACAGTCCGAACAGGCAACCAAAACTTTAACCAACACGTCGTGCTGTTGCGACGGACGTTCGTAGAAGTTGACATCTACAATTTCCGACAAATGCTCAGTGCTTACGTTCGCATGTCGTATACGCAAGCCAAGCCTGGCATCCATGACTGAAACACGATCTCACTGCTCTGGTCCAACCTAGTCTTCTGGCCACCAAATAAGTCACTGGAATCCGTGATCGACTTTGCGATTCGAAGCTGAAAAACTTAGGGAAATTCAGTGTACCGTATCGCAGATTTAAAATGTTTCGGAAAACTGGTAGCTCGGGTTGGTAATTCAGCTGCTCATTTGTTCGCCGTTTGTAAACAAATTTTCCAGCTCAGCGAACAGATGAGCAGCTGAAGTATCGCAGATTATCAGGAGACCTGATAAAAGTATAACTGATTCTACACGATTCACATCATGTGTGCGGCTAGTTTCTGCAACTCAACACAAATCGGAGTGTTCCCTCCTTCATACTGGTAGAAATGCACAGCCATCTTGATTACCGCAAAAACTTCTTTCTGTTCCCGTATGTCACTGGTGCAATGCTCTCCCCTAATCGGTCGTTCCTATAACGACACGCAATATTTAAAACACGGTTGGATGACGCACCCATCCACCTAAACTTAGGAGTCTCTCCATTCTCCTCTTGGAATTTATCTGGGAATTACTTGCTGCCAGTGTTCGCTGCAGGGAAAACATGCGGTGTGCTAGGCTACAGAAAAACAAACATAAATCCTTCGTTGACACAGGAGTGGTACTTACATTTTAGTACCATTTTATGGTAACCCCAGCAGACGACCTATCAGGTCTTGTACAAAAGTGATTAATAACACGTAAAAATTCATATATTTGTAAAGAGATTTGCATTCGAATGCGGTTCTCTCATGCCTAAATCCCGCCCCCCTTGACGCATCCCATTTCAGACACCTCTTGACTACATTTGCTTTCACTTGCAAACTGACTACTGGTCAACCTGTAATTGGTGGTGAACTCACCTTGTCAAATATCCATTGAAAATAAGACCCTGCTCGAATTTGCATTATCAGCTTCCACACAGAAATCGAGACGCTTGGATGAACACTGGTAAATCAACAACCGAATACAGTTACTGATACACTAGGCTCCACATACACACGGGCGATTTGACACATCTTTGTACAAGTTAAATCCCTTATATCAGGTAGTGAACATCAGGTTGTATATCTCAGTATTATAGCCGGCCGGTGGCCGAGTGGTCTGCGCGCCTGACTTGCAATCAAAATGTCGCCGGTTCGGATCCTCGTAAAGAGGGCGTCCTCGCGGTATACTCAGCCCATGCGCGGCTAGTGGTGGTTACGCAGCAGCGAAGCACAATTACAGTGTACAGTGGATATATTATTTTGGTCAGCCGGCGGTCCTTTTCCGCCCTACCACTGCCAATTCTGGTAGCGCACGACCCAGGTCTGGATCTAAAGAATACCTTCAGATGGTGCCAAGTAATTTGTGCAGCCTAAGGAATAAGGTGAATGAGTTAGGTCTGCTTGTAGATAGGTCTCATCCCGATATACTCGCATTCACTGAAACGTGGCTGTCTCAGGATGTTGAAGTACATCTATCTGGCTACGCACTATTTAGATGCGATCGCTTCGCTGGCCGGCAGGGAGGGGGGCGTCGCTCTTTATTTGAGCTGTAAACTTACGTTTTGAAGACTTGCTTATTTCAGTCAGCAGACAAAACTGTCGAAGCTCTATTTGCTGTTATTAGCACATCCTCGGCTCAGGTTACAGTTGTAATTGTGTATAGAAGCGCTGGGAGCGGATCCAAAGAGTTACTTGAATTCATTTGCTCTCAGTCCGCAAACAGGTGTTTAGCGATGGGCGACTTCAACCTCCCAGAGGTTTTGCTGGGCGGATCTTTCTTGCGACTAAGCGTCAGGCACATTCGGCGCTGAATTGTTTAAGTTTACCTTCCAAGTATCTTTGCGTTAGTTCATTGACCTTCCCACTTGTTATATGGACGCCCAAGTACCGTATATCTTAGACCTTGTATTTGCTAAGTCACTCGATTTGGTTGGTGACATTACTTACGGACCTTCACTGGGTTCCAGTGATCATGGTTGTTTGCTCTTTAGTTGTACTCTGTCTAGACGCTACCAGGGTGCTGTTGAGTCTCGCCCGAACATATGGCATGCAGACTATCAATCAATGAGAACCATGGCTTCGGGTTTCCATTGTGAGATCTCAGACTACTATACTATCCAGGTTGCTTGGGATAAATTTAAGTCCTACCTTACAGTGGTCTCTGCTCCCTTCATCCCAGTCACAAGGAGAAAGGAGGCACGAGCACAGTCGCCCTGGATAGATCCCACTTGCAGGCATCCGCTCACAAAGAGGCCTAGATGTTGGCGGACTTACCGAGATGCTCCGTCCACCTATATTTATGACAGGTACCGTAAGGCTAGAAATAGATGTAAGCAACACCTAAGGGATGCTCGGCTCAATTTCGGGAAACGATTAGCGGGCGAAGCTTCAGAGAATCCAAAAAGACTCTTCGCTTATGTCAAAAGGCGCTGCGGTTCGAACATGTCAATTCCGGTATTGGTGCGTGATGACGGTACTCATGCGCAAACGGACTGTGACAAGGCCTGCGTACCGAATGGGCAATATGCGGCAGCGTTTGTAAGGGAAACCTCTTTGACAGGCGTTGTGCTGGTTTTTAGGATCCCAGAGGGTTCAGGACTACCTGAATATATTGTAGGGGAGACGGAAGTTCGTAGGCTGTTACAAGAGCTGAACCCTTCTAAAACCTCTGGGCCTGATTAAATTCACCCGTAACTATTGCAAGAGTTGGCTTCGGAACTAAGTAGACCGCTCGCTATGATGTTTCAGAAATCGCTTGACAGCTGTGCATCGCCTTTCGAATGGAAGGAAGCTGTCATCTGTCCCATCTTCAAAAATGGGGACAGGAGTCTGCCTGCAAATAACATGCCAGTTAGCCTCACGAGTGTTGTAGTCAAGCTCCTCGAGAAACTGGTGAGAGATTCATTGGAGAGTCATCTGAGAAGATTTAATCTACTTAACAATGTACAACACGGATTCCGGAAGGGATTTTCGTGTCTGACGAATCTACTGGTGGCTAGCGAAATTTGGGTGGATGCAGTGGATAACGGCCACGTACTGGGCGTACTTTTCGTCTACCTTTCGAAGGCATTTGACAAGGTACTCCATTTGAGGCTCGCGCAAAAGCTGACCTCCTACGGAGTATCTAGCTGCGCCCCTCATTGGGTGACTGTCTTCTTGGGGGGTAGCAAACAGTGTGTACGGGTAGGCCAGGGCTTATCGTTTAGGCAGTCTTTCCTCAGTGGCGTGCCTCAGGGCTCGGTCCTTGGACCACTGCTGTTCTCAATATATGGGAATGACCTACCCGCGGAGCTTGAGTTACCATTGCTGCTATTTGCTGATGACCTGAAGTTGTGGTACATGATCGATGTTTCTGTGGGTTCCGAAGCTATGCAGCGAGCATTGGATAAGCTCTGTGCCTGGTGTACTTTATGCTTACTGCCCATAAATCTGGCAAAGTGCTTCGTTCTTCGAATTGGAGGAGGTTGTCCTCCTACGAAGTACTTAGTCGATGGGGACGAACTCCCCCGTGTATCTAGCCAGGTTGACCTAGGCGTCCTACACTCTTCGGCTTTACACTCCAGCGACAAATGTAAGAAGGCCGCAAGCAGAGGTTTCCGCATGTTGTGGTTAATACGACTTTCTTTCGGAGTCTGGACGGACAACATCTTTACGAGACTCTTCTCGGCTTTCGTTCGGCCTCATCTGGAATACTGCGTCCAGGCTTATCCGCCCTGCCTGGTCCGGGACAAAATGGAGCTAGAGAGGGTTTTACGAGTGGGTACTAGGTTAGTCGAGGGATTACGGGGACGGACGTATCCCGAGCGTTTACTTAGTTTGGGAATGCGTTCAATGCACTACCGAAAGCTTAGAGAAGACCTAATCTTTACTGAGAATTCGGTCCAGATTTATCTGAGTTATTCAGTACCGCCAGAGTGTCTGTTCTACGCGGTCACTCCTTGAAGCTGGCCAAACAGCGGTCCGATCGGATTAGGGCGGAAATTCGGCTGTCACATAGAGTTATCGAGCGCTGGAACATGCTTCTGGAAAGTGTTCTCAAGGAATCTACGGTTAAGGAGTTAGAGCGGCAATTTGACGCTCTTGGGTGTCAATACGCATCCTTTCAATTTCCCTAAGTAACTCGCATCTTCGTACTTCCATTTGCTGTTCTCTACTTTTCTTCACGCCTTGGTATTATTTTCTTATTTCAAGTGACTTTCCTTATTCTGTGCCTCCGACTTTTCTTCTTATCCTTTGTTTACTTCACGTGATTGCCACAGCAGAGATTGCTAGGGCAGGAAACGTGAGAATTAACCGGTTGGCCATGGTGCGATACGGGTGTTCTGTTTTAGATCCATCAAGAACTGAACACTTCATCAATTGTTGGCTCAACGATCCACTCAAAATGGAACACTTACGTGATTCTCCTATCGTTCCAGTCACATCTGAAATTGAACTTGAACTAGCGTTAGCATTAGGGTGGAACACAGACCTCTGCCGCAGATAGCGATATACAGAAGATATATTAATATACTCTTCCTCCGTGAATAATGAACTAGGGTCACAGGTCGGGGTTGATGCAATCTTGAAAATTGGCAGCGAAACCCACATATGCTTGCGTGATCAAGTACTGAAAATATGAATACGTCTCAATAGGAATGATGCCTTAGTATGCTACATAGCATAAATTGATGAAATCCCCAGCATACATGAAACAAAAGCATGAGTTGTATTTCTAAAAGACGGGAAATCTTTCTTATTCCTTAGGAGACAACTCATGCGCCAAAATTGCCGTCTCTAATGCAACCAATTGTGGAACATAGCAACAAATGCGCAAACAAAATTGATGCATGCAGGGAAACACCCATCCAGTTTGACAGTGCTGCCACCATCATCTCATCAAAACTCGGTGACCAACTGCTCATGTGTAATAGGGCAACTGAAACAAAACAATTATAGTTGATTAATACATGTAAAATGACTTTCTAAAAGACTCAGCAAAATTTTCCAAAGTAGCATCCTGATCTTCCACTATAGAGTTATTCAGCGCTATATGGCCAGAACAAGACCAGCTTAGTATATCAGACCAGGTGCTCTGCCAACAACCACTCACGCTATGCATTTTCACCATACTCATGAAGTCACCCACGTTTCCAGCTCATTATAAACGTGCATAAGTAGGGAATAGATCAAGTTGGTAAGAGGCGGAACAGATTACAGCACATGTAGATGAATCGCACAATCAGTTGCGACGACCATGTGCGTATCAACTAATTTGATATACTGCTTTTTCTGTTGATATGAAGATATCAAGCGATCGGACGTCCGGAATAGCATAGTCTGCTGCTACAAAACGTAGAACGGGCCTTGGATTAGTCAATAGCAAATAAATTTTCATACAACGCGGGCGAATTCAGTGCTATACATTACGTCATTAACCCATTAAAAGTTATCAGCTAAAAGAACGCATCTCTTAGACCATCTCAAAGGAGCTCGACTTCCTGGGATGTTGCATAAGATCTTGCTTGTTCGGCGCTGTTCATGTAGGCGAACCAAATTGTTGGTATCTTACGGTAAACTTTCGGCCAGTTTGACCTCTCCAGCTCCCATCATTCGCTCAACGCATATGTAAGACCTCATATAGAGCACGCAATTTTAAAAATGGCAACACTGGCTATAGCACGATCTGGCTGCACCGGAGACCCCAACGTTAAGCGCATCCAAAATTGTGAAGGGTTTTTAGACCTCCCATATTATCTGCACATGAAATGCCTAATAGAGCACTGTGGAAGTCATTGTCGTCAACGAAGCGACTTCACACTGGCCTACCAGCTCATACAAAACACAGGTAACACTTACCGCTACTTGAAACAGACGCAATACAAAATTAAGTGCTGAAAGCTGAAAGCGACTATCCTATAGAGTTGGCTGAATTCCACTAGAATTATTTTTCTCTTCAAATTTGTTAACCGAGAAAGATTATTTCAACTTCTATCATTACTGCGTTTACGCTGTCTGAGCTGTTGCTGAGCTGAGTCTTTTAGAGTCTTTTAGAAAGTCATTTTACATGTATTAATCAGCTATAATTGTTTTGTTTCAGTTGCCCTATTACACATGAGCAGTTGGTCACCGAGTTTTGATGAGATGATGGTGGCAGCACTGTCAAACTGGATGGGTGTTTCCCTGCATGCATCAATTTTGTTTGCGCATTTGTTGCTATGTTCCACAATTGGTTGCATTAGAGACGGCAATTTTGGCGCATGAGTTGTCTCCTAAGGAATAAGAAAGATTTCCGTCTTTTAGAAATACAACTCATGCTTTTGTTTCATGTATGCTGGGGATTTCATCAATTTATGCTATGTAGCATACTAAGGCATCATTCCTATTGAGACGTATTCATATTTTCAGTACTTGATCACGCAAGCATATGTGGGTTTCGCTGCCAATTTTCAAGATTGCATCAACCCCGACCTGTGACCCTAGTTCATTATTCGCGGAGGAAGGGTATATTAATATATCTTCTGTATATCGCTATCTGCGGCTGAGGTCTGTGTTCCACCCTAATGTTAACGCTAGTTCAAGTTCAAGTTCTGACATGACTGGAACGATAGGAGAATCACGTGAGTGTTCCATTTTGAGTGGATCGTTGAGCCAACAATTGATGAAGTGCTCAGTTCTTGATGAATCTAAAACGAAACACCCGTATCGCACCCTGGCCAACCAGTTAATGCCCACGTTTCCTGCCCTAGCAATATCTGCTGGGGCAATCACGTGAAGTATGCAAAGGATAAGAAGAAAAGTCGGAGGCACAGAATAAGGAAAGTCACTTGAAATAAGAAAATAATACCAAGGCATGAAGAAAAGTAGAGAACAGCAAATGGAAGTACGAAGATGCGAGTTACTTAGGGAAATTGAAAGGATGCGTATTGACACCCAAGAGCGTCAAGATGCCGCTCTAACCCCTTAACCGTAGATTCCTTGAGAACACTTTCCAGAAGCATGTTCCAGCGCTCGATAACTCTATGTGACAGCCGAATTTCCGCCCTAATCCGATCGGACCGCTGTTTGGCCAGCTTCAAGGAGTGATCGAGTAGAACAGACACTCTGGCGGTACTGAATAACTCAGATAAATCTGGACCGAATTCTCAGTAAAGATTAGGTCTCCTCTAAGCTTTCGGTAGTGCATTGAACGCATTCCCAAACTAAGTAAACGCTCGGGATACGTCCGTCCCCGTAATCCCTCGACTAACCTAGTACCCACTCGTAAAACCCTCTCTAGCTCCATTTTGTCCCGGACCAGGCAGGGCGGATAAGCCTGGACGCAGTATTCCAGATGAGGCCGAACGAAAGCCGAGAAGAGTCTCGTAAAGATGTTGTCCGTCAAGACTCCGAAAGAAAGTCGTATTAATCACAACATGCGGAAACCTCTGCTTGCGGCCTTCTTACATTTGTCGCTGGAGTGTAAAGCCGAAGAGTGTAGGACGCCTAGGTCAACCTGACTAGATACACGGGGGAGTTCGTCCCCATCGACTAAGTACTTCGTAGGAGGACAACCTCCTCCAATTCGAAGAACGAAGCACTTTGCCAGATTTATGGGCAGTAAGCATAAAGTACACCAGGCACAGAGCTTATCCAATGCTTGCTGCATAGCTTCGGAACCCACAGAAACATCGATCATGTACCACAGCTTCAGGTCATCAGCAAATAGCAGCAATGGTAACTCAAGCTCCGCGGGTAGGTCATTCCCATATATTGAGAACAGCAGTGGTCCAAGGACCGAGCCCTGAGGCACGCCACTGAGGAAAGACTGCCTAAACGATAAGCCCCGGCCTACCCGTACACACAGTTCTCTACCCTCAAGAAGTCAGTCACCCAATGAAGGGCGCAGCTAGATACTCCGTAGGAGGTCAGCTTTTGCGCGAGCCTCAAATGGAGTACCTTATCAAATGCCTTCGAAAGGTAGACGAAAAGTACGTCCAGTGCGTGGCCGTTATCCACTGCATCCGTCCAAATTTCGCTAGCCACCAGTAGATTCGTCAGACACGAAAATCCCTTCCGGAATCCGTGTTGTACCTTTTTAAGTAGATTAAATATCTCAGATGACTCTCCAATGAATCCCTCACTAGATTTTGTAAGGGCTTGACTACAACACTCGTGAGGCTAACTGGCCTGTAATTTGCAGGCAGACTCCTGTCCCCATTTTTGAAGATGGGACAGATGACAGCTTCCTTCCATTCGGAAGGCGATGCACAGCTGTCAAGCGATTTCTGAAACATCATAGCGAGCGGTCTACTTAGTTCCAAAGCCAACTCTTGCAATAGTTACGGGTGAATTTAATCAGGCCCAGAGGCCTTAGAGGGGTTCAGCCCTTGTAACAGCCTACGAACTTCCGTCTCCCCTACAATATATTCAGATAGTCCTGAACCCTCTGGGATCCTAAAAACCAGCACAACGCCTGTCAAAGAGGTTTCCCTTACAATAGATGCCGCATATTGCCCACTAAGTACGCAGGCCTTGTCATAGTCCGTATGCGCATGAGTACCGTCATCACGCACCAATATCGGAATTGACATGTTCGAACCGCAGCGCCTTTTGACATAAGCGAAGAGTCTTTTTGGATTCTCTGAAGCTTCGCCCGCTAATCGTTTCCTGAAATTGAGCAGAGCATCCCTTAGGTGTTGCCTACACCTATTTCTAGCCTTACGCTACCTATCATAAATATAGGTGGACGGAGCATCTCGGTAAGTCCGCCAACATCTAGACCTCTTTGTGAGCGGATGCCTGCCAGTTGGATCTATCCAGTGCGACTGTGCTCGTGCCTCATTTCTCATTGTGACTGGGATGAAGGGAGCAGAGACCACTGTAAGGTAGGACTTAAATTTATCCCAAGCAACCTGGATAGTATGGTAGTCTGAGATCTCACAATGGAAACCCGAAGCCTTGGTTCTCATTGATTGATAGTCTGCGTGCCATATGTTCGGGCGAGACTCAAAAGCACCCTGGTAGCGTCTAGACAGAGTACAACTGAAGAGCACACAAACATGATCACTGGAACCCAGTGGAGTTCCGTAAGTAATGCCACCAACCAAATCGAGCGACTTAGCAAATACAAGGTCTAAAATAGACAGTACTTGTGCGTCCATATACCTAGTGGGAAGGTCAATGAACCGATGCAAAGATACTTGGAAGGTTAGCTTAAGCAATTCAGCGCCGAATGTACCTGACGCTTAGTCGCAAGAAAGATCCGCCCTGCAGAAACTCTGGGAGGTTGAAGTCGCCCATCGCTAAACAACTGTTTGCGGACTGGGAGCAAATGAATTCAAGTAACTCTTTGTATACGCTCCCAGGGCTTCTATACACAATTACAACTGTAACCTGAGCCAAGAATGTGCTAATAATAGCAGATAGAGCTTCAACAGCTTTGTCTGCTGACTGGAATAAGCAAGTCTTCAAAACGTTAAGTTTACAGCTCAAATAAAGAGCGACGCTCCCTTCCCTGCCGACCAGCGGAGTAATCGCATCTAAATAGTGCGTAGTCAGATAGATGTACTTCAACATCCTGAGACAGCCACGTTTCAGTGAATGCGAATATATCGGGATGAGACCTATCTACAAGCAGACCTAACTCACTTACCTTATTCCTTAGGCTGCACAAATTACTTGGCACCATCTGAAGGTATTCGTTAGATCCAGACCTAGGTCGTGCGCTACCAGAATTGGCAGTGGTAGGGCGGAAAAGGACCGCCGGCTGACCAAAATAATATATCCACTGTACACTGTACTTGTGCTTCGCTGCTGCGTAACCACCACTAGCAGCGCACGGACTGAGTATACCGCGAGGACGCCCTCTTTACGAGGATTCGAACCGGCGACCTTTTGATTGCAAGTCAGGCGCGCAGACCACTCGGCCACCGGCCGGCAATAATACTGAGATATACAACCTGATGTTCACTACCTGATATAGGGGATTTAACTTGTGCACATATGTGTCAAATCGCCCTTGTGTATGTGGAGCCTAGTGTATCAGTAACTGTATTCGGGTGTTGATTTACCAGTGTTCATCCAAACGTCTCGATTTCTGTGTGGAGGCTGATAATGCAAATTCGATCAGGGTCTTATTTTCAATAGATATTTGACAAGGTGAGTTCAACACCAATTACAGGTTGACCAGTAGTAAGTTTGCAAGTGAAAGCAAATGTAGTCAAGAGGTGTCTGAAATGGGATGCGTCAAGGGGGGCGGGATTTAGGCATGAGAGAACAGCATTCGAATGCAAATCTCCTTACAAATATATGAATTTTTACTTGTTATGAATCACTTTTGTACAATTCCTGATAGGTCGTCTGTTGTGGTTACCATAAACTGGTACTAAAATGTAATTACCACTCCTGTGTCAAGGAAGGAATTATGTTTGTTTTTCTGTAGCCTAGCACACCGCATGTTTTCCCTGCAGAGACCACTGGCAGCAAGTAATTCCCAGATAAATTCCAAGAGGAGAATGGAGAGACACTCCTAATTTTAGGTGAATAAGTGCGTCATCCAACCGTGTTTTAAATATTGCGTGTCGTTATAGGAACGACCGATTAGGGGAGAGCATTGCACAAGTGACATACGGGAACAGAAAGAAGTTTTTGCGGTAATCAAGATGGCTGTGCATTTCCACCAGTATGAAGGACGGAACACTCAGATTTGTGTTGAGTTGCAGAAACTAGCCGCACACATGATGTTAATCGTGCAGAATCAGGTATACTTTTATCTGGTCTCCTGATAATTTGCGATACTTCAGTTGCTCATTTGTTCACTGAGCTGGAAAATTTGTTTGCAGACGGGGAACAAATGAGCAACTGAATTACCAACCCGAGCTACCAGTTTTCCGAAACATTTTAAATCTGCGATACGGTAAACTGAATTTTCCCAAGATTTTCAGCTTCGAATCGCAAAGTCGATCACGGATTCCAGTGACTTATTTGATGGCCAGAAGACTAGTTTGGACCAGAGCAGTGAGATGGTGTTTCAGTCATGGATGCCAGGCTTAACTTGCGTATGCGACATGCGAACGTAAGCACTGAGCATTTGTCGGAAACTGTAGATGTCAATTTCTCCGAACATCCGTCGCAACAGCACGACGTGTTGGTTAACGTTTTGGTTGCCTGTTCGGACTGTTTGGAACAACCCAGCTGATCTATATAACATTGGACGGAAGGTCGCAACGTTACGTGCCTTCCCAGCATGTATAAGTAATTAATATCGTATGGTATGGAGAGCATCTTGCATGTACTCATGTTAAAATGCAGTAACTTTTGGTTTGACCTCAGTGGTACTGTGTCTAGGTCAATCTAAACAGCTGCAGGTCGACATTCACATGTATGTTGCTCCAGAATCTTGATGTCGGCGGCAATCTATAATCAGCTTGAACTGATTTAACGTGCAAGGACTTTAATACGTACAAAATTAATCAAAACATCTTGGATATTATTTTGGACCAGCGCCATTCAAATATACTATCACTGTAACAACTTTTTACTCAAACAAGCAGTTGGATAAAGCACATCAATGTTGTTCACTTGAATGAGCGTCCTCAACCATGCGAATAGTATGATAAATCGTTTACCTAGCCCACCTAACTTCGATGTAATCTAAACGATATTCCTTTGAATTATGTACCTCTCTCAATCTTCTCTCAGAGTAGTCATTGTGCACTCAGTCAAATCGGATTTTCAGCCCTACATAATTCTGTCATACGTGCAATTATCTACGATTAAATTCCATACCATCGCTAACCATTTTCACCATCATGCGTGATGAAGCTCAAGCGGGCAACTTAATCACGTTGAGCCGATTGTCATTCTGTGTGACACCGGACGATACAGATTGCTCTAGACAGTCGGAAAAAGCCAAGCTTATTTCAATCCGGCATTTCTCAACGCAGCTGTAAAGGAATTTATGATCACTCAATCTGTGTTCAGCGCCGTCTTCAGATTCAGTCATCAGGTTCCAGTTACCAGCCATCTTTTGAGGCCTTGTCAGCCAGAGCGACTGCACAGCCAATCATGTGTACCGCGACCACGCTGACTGCTCCTTTGACCTTGCAACCACAAAGCTTGTTTGACAGATGTGCGCCGTTCTTAAATCCAGAAAAGTACAGAACGCCAACCAACACACTGGGTCATGTAACGACACCACGTTAAATGGCAGAAATGTAAAACCGAAAAGGCTCCAAGGAAAAGGCATTTGCTGATTAGGAGAATGTCACCGATTAGTTAAAACAGGTTTGGTGTGCTCGCGCTGTTTGGAATGGTATTATCCGAAATGTGCAAATGTGTCCCAACAACAGGTACGAGAGCGAAATAGCTCATAAGAGGAGTTATGGTTCTGTATTGCGTGATCGACCATCCCACTTGTGAAGTGCTTGTTAAACAAGAATTGCCAGCGGTTAGTCGCGGAGACCAATCAGAGAGGGAAGCGAGTATGCACCAGGGACGCGTGGCGGTCTCTAAACAACGGTCTGCTGCACAATCCGATTCCCCTGAACCACAAACAGCCACGTCCCCATCTCCGTTTTCTTCCCCAACTTTGACAGAAAGCCGGGCAAAAGCTGACCCTGGAGTACGACAGTCATACAGTATCCATAGCAAACTAATTCATGCACCCTCCGAAATGTCCGGTTAAGTAAATTCCACCACACATGACATCTAGCTTTAACAAAGATGAAGAAGCCGAAAACAAACCTTGGTACGTCTAACTCAAATGTCCCTTGTTGAGACAAAGCGACTGGGCATAAGTTAATTGTGCAGTGATTGCTGCAAAAGTCAGCAGGAAGACGGCCGTTGCGGTCTTTTGTGTTGTAGATACCGGTAACGCGAACGGAGGGACAAAGAGTAAACAGTCCACCATAATCAGCAGGTCAGGAAAAATATTAACCTACCATTTAGATCAACGCAAACGGGATCCAACAATGGTACCTTGAGTGTTGTGAGTTCAAATGTTGCTGAATCTACCTTCGCCTTGGATCCGCAACACCTGAAACCAATATTAGTTAGTCATTAGCTAACCTTCTTCATATGCTAAGAAGGCCATTTTCGGTTTGCCCTATTGCCGCCTCCCTGCTCTAAGTTGGCCGTACAAAAGCCGTATGAGTATCCTCGTTGAATTCAGTCGGTAGACATGTAGGTATTTGAATTGGCGTCATCCGTGTCCAATGATATTTCGAATAAATGAAATGCACATGCGTTTTCCCAAACTTAAGTATGAACTATCACAAACTGGATAGAGATATACCAAACCGCGTGAACAATAGTACTGAAAACGTGCATGAGTTTCCTTTGGAGGTCAGGCAAACATCCATTATCGAACGCATGAGAAGAAGTACCCAATACGAACTGATGGTGTTTTCTGTAAAGTTTAGAAGTGAAGATATACAACAGCCTTAAATCTTGGGCATCAATATTTGTGTGAAATTGATATAGGAAAAGTGGCGCAACTGCCATCAGTACGGTTACCTAGTAGAATGATAAATAAACAAGTGTTACAGTGAAATATCCTTTGCTTATATATTCCCCGTATGCTAAGTCTGGTCTGAATAATAGATAGCGGAGTGCATTGAACCTGCGAATGTGATGGGTGTTCACTACAGTCTCTCCGTGTCGCCAATCTGTCGGATCATCTGCTGCCCGAGGTAGGATTTTAATGCAACATTAAGCATTGACAGGAGGTAATACCACATATATAGGCCACTTACGGCCGCCTCGAAGCGACAACAACTGCAATACTACATCAACTAAAGTGCGCTCCTCACTGTCGAACTTCCGGCTTTCAAAACTGCCTTCCCTTTGTTTTGCAATTGTTTAAGACTTAGCATGGCTCTCATCCAAGTACTCAAGGGTTTGTATATACCGCTGTGTACTCTGTTATGACCATAAGCTCTCTGTTAGAGTTCTGCATTGTACCTCTCGGGTACAGCCATTCGGTGCTCCTAAAACTATTGCGCAAAGAGCCGATTCATTTCCCATGTAATAAATTAAGACACTAACGTACCATTACTGTTGGCATTACCTTTCCTTAGTCTATCCGGAAGATTGGCCATGTCCAATGCAACTTCTGGTAAGCGTCACTGCGCTTCTGCCTTTAATTCGCTTGATACTTGCGTTTTCATTAGTCCCGGTAAAATCAGTATGGCAGATGAACCAAGGGAAATATAGCTTTGCTCACTCTCATCACCAACCTTTGGAGCGGAACATAAAATGTCGACATCAAAATAATCACTAGTCGGTTAATTGTCAGTATGGTTCACTTGCTACGGATTTTCCAACGTCATTTCTTTTCGAATGCATAGTCTAACGTAGTAACACGAGGGACAATCCTGAGCCTTGGGCTCAAGATGTCAGAGTTTACACTTTATGCGTACTGTATGCTAGCAAGCGTTGGTAGACTTTTGATTCACGCATATCCACCCAACTGGAAACATTATCAATAAGTTGCCAACTTAGCATTGATCCGTATCAACAACACAGTTCGCTCGAAAACTCCTGGCGCAAGTCAAATACTGAACCTTTATCCGGCGATGCATCGGCTCACTATGCGTCGTGCTAGTTAGCATTGAGCACCCAGTCAATCGAGCGTCATGTAATCTACAAGTCGATTTCAAGCAGCAGTATGTAGGTAGCATAGCCTAATGGGCAGCATCATGGAGCGCATATAGTGATGTGATTTGCGGTAGAATAATAATACGTAAATTTAGCTGCCGTAGATCACCGTCTCCGTATGTCACGGTAATAGACTACATTTGAGAAGGTAGAAGGATGGTCATAGGACATGACGAGTACAACTGTGTAGTGGGAAACACGTGAAATAGCCATGGAATATAACCGAGTTAGGTAATCCCAGTAAAGTAGGTTAGGTATGGCTCATCGGTTCTAGGCAGGTGTAATAAAGATACTACATTGAGCCAAGCCAGTAGTTCATCCTTCCAGAGGGAAACTGTACCCAAGCGCACCTTACATGAGCAATAGAATAAGGATGACACAAAGAAGATGACGAAGATAGAGTAAGCAACATTTTAGGTTAGCAGGTAAATGCTGCGATAAAGTCTACTGCTATTCATAAGCTCAGCTAAGTTAACGTCCGCTGTGAGAGAACGAGATTTATACAAACTTAAACGAAAAAGTAGAAGCACAATGCAACAGTCATGACTAATGGTTGGTGTGCGCTTTAAATGCTGTCTCCTATATTACCTGTAGGCTATCTGTGTCGGAAAGCAAACCAGTGTCAGTCCGATCGTCCCTTCTCCGAAGTGCCCGAGAATTAACAGGTTTGTGGAAGCACCAGGCGCTCCGTCGTGTGTTACTAGTTATTTTCCCCTGATTGTTGGTTCTGACCGCTAACCAATCACGACAAATTCACCAGTGTGTAGAATGCTACCTGTGCCGAAGCATTTCGATGTATTTGTCACATCGTGTTGTTGCTGTGCCCTAATCAACATTGTTGACTTGGCTGTTTTCAATGCGTTTACTTATAGGCAGCAGCAGTACAAGTGGGGCGTATAAAGGCACTTGAGATGGGATATATTAACCTCATATTGCAACTCGCAATAAGTCACGGTGTCAAACGAGATGAAATGTAATCGGATCCATCCGTCAATTGAGATTGTAGCAGGCCGCGACCAGATGTTAGCGCGAATTGCAATTTGTGGGGGGGGGGCAGTTAAACATCGAGCCAGCAGAGAATGGTGTCATGCGAGTGAAAGTGTGATCAGTTTGTCAACTTGAAGTGTGGCGCTTACAAGTGTTTCTAAATTGCATCCACTTAGTCATTTAACATGACGACGAGCACCCCCCGGTGCGAGTAGAGGTACCAGTTGACATAGCATAGGCATCTGGTTTGACTTGCAGTACTTCAGTGTTGCGAGCGGGCAATTGTTCGACGTATGTATGGAGTACCACAAACCGTATGGAGAAACAATAGCCCACATGAGCAATAACGCTACGTAGGTGCAAGAGTTTGGATTAAATGAAACAGTAACAGCCATATTCCTCCTGTTTTGGATAACTGCACATAAATTAAAAGCAACCGATACTAATGTTGGTGGTTATCTAAAATTTTAAAGTTAGCCTAAACGCTATACGTAAATTTACTCTGAAGTGTAGGTATCAACAATAGATAGAGACCGATATAAGTATAGGGTAGCAATTGCCATAAAAGCGGCTATCAGATGGAAGGATGCACAACTAAGACTTACAGTAAACCAGTAATGTCTTATCGTTAGTGTGTGCTGCAGACGCCATCTACTATATGATTAAGAAGGCGGTAATATCATACATTCCCTGATAGCCGCTTGGAGGCGCTCCCATGAATAATACACCTAGTACATACTGCTGTGTCCTGTCCTACATTCGGCTTTCGCAAAAGTGCTCAAAATGTTTTAGCCAATTTACAGAAAGTAGCTTGCATGACATCCAATTAATCAACCGTAAGCAAATGTGTCTTTATAGTCTACTGTGGCGCTAAGCTATTCATGTAAGCGACTAAATAGCTTGGAGCTCAAGCGACACGTAAAACTTCCCGGGTCCAACCAATAAAGGAAGCCGAGACGTTAAGTACGGTAAAATTAAATAAATAGAACTCAAGAGCAATATGTACATACCTCAGACCCAGTAAAACCAGGTCTTTGCAAGGCACAGGAAGAAGGCAAATCAGCTAGTTTAATGGGTGCAACAGTCCTACGCGATTGGTTCGCATTACATGACATAGAAAAGTGGGCGCTGTGTCTTCGGGTCAATGTGGAATGAAGGGAATTGCACGGCGGATGACTCCATGGGATTGACGAATATCTCAAATGGGTGTGTGATGGGAACCCGGGCATGTTACACAGCATGGGCACAATCGTATCTAACAGCGGGGGTTGGAATGGAATCATTTAGGCTTAACTAAGAAACAATGAATTTCAGACAATATTATCCCGAACACATCTTTATATTCATGGTGCGGTTTTCGATGGAAAGATTGAGCCTTGCATACTTAATCGCATGGGGAAAGACGCAAAATGAGTACCCGGAGCCACAGCAGATGGCGCAGCCCAGATTGTTAGCTGAAGTGTGATCTTGACATCTAGCCTGCCATTCTCATGGTAATTTTGCGCAATAAATTTACTAAAAATCTGCCATCATACATCTCGGTTGTAGCTGTTCTGCATTACAAATCTCTTGTTTCTTTGCGTAGTGTTATTTTTCCATGAAATATATACTAAAGCACTCCACAACACCGCAGTTAGATTTACGGATTTCTAATTCAATCCAGAGGGTTAGCCATTTCCATGCGAATTCTAGCAGGCATCCTTGCCATTCCGCATCCAACCTAGATAATTGTTGCTTTTTACTAAGCGCACCTTAGTTAAGTTTAACGGATGCACAACGGGAAAATAGCTACACTCACGCTCGTAACTAACATGTGGAACAGAACAGGTAGTATCAACAACACGAAAATGGCTAGTCAATTACTTGCCGGGATTGTTTATTTTACACGAAAGAGCCAACGTGTCTACGCTTGCCACGAAATTCGTTGGACCTTGAACCGCGAGACGTCAGCCTACACTTCAAACCGAGGAAGTGTTGTAGATTACTTGGGCTTCAGGGATAATTGTTGATTCATGCAACTAATTCTTCACCAGCATACAAGAACCAATGTAGAATAGTGTAAGCATCAAGCGCTTGGTAGCCTGAAGCTGACGCGGTCCCAGCACGGGCGGCTTCCTCCCACTGCTGGCTTTTAAGATGAAAATGTTGGAGTTTAGCCGACCATCTTAGGTGATACGTATACACTCTTAATAAAAACAGAAATATAACCACTTAAAAGCTTTGCCAGCAAACGGCAGCTGATTGCGATTGTCATAGTAGTAAACTATGTAGTTAGCGAGTTACACCAAACTTCATAGACGTAAGTGATGACATCTCTTCACGAATTCGAGGTATTCTGGGGCAGTCGGTGTTAATAGGAAGATAAACAACAGGTTGCATAACATTGTCTTCCGAGTCAGTATGTAATCAGATTTCTTGAAGCATTGAAACTGCTGCATTCGAATACACGATTTGAGGTAAAACGGTGATAAGATCCTCCATTTTCCAAGTAGTGATCAAATATTGCTGGGAAAAGTAATGGAATTTGTTCCCTGTCAAACGAGCAAAGTCTAAGGCTTACATGCTAGCCAGCACATTAATTTCTTAAATTAAAAGTATGTTTCCCCATAACACTCGTTAATTATTCCAACGTTGTATACCTATTGAATAATACTTGGATGGGGAGCAATATCGAGTAGAGATTTCAAAATTTGACGGAATAGAAAAATATTGGTTTAAATAAATAATTCTGATAACCAAACTAGTAAATGATATCTATTTGAAAAACGATAGCGAATTTGACTAACAAACATTGACTCGTCAGCGAGGCTGCCTTAAAATTTACATAGTGAGCATCGCTTGTCGGACACAATAATCTTGTGCTCATGTACCACCTGATTTACTACACGTCAGATCTACTAATTCTCCATAGAAATTAAACATTCCATGCGACTGGCTCACTTAGGATAGAGGCTCTGGGTATATCAAAAATGTTGCGCTTTCGGGCCTCAGTCCTGCAATATCTACCTGATGCGTGCTTATAAGTAACAAAATGCTGGTGGATTGAACCGGTGCGAGCAAGCAACACCCAATATGTACACCGCACTATTTCGTACTAAGTAGCAGTTGTTCTTATTTGTTGCTCTGTCTTTCAAACTACTTTTCCTATACGAGTGGCTACGAGATTGCTTGGGATGACTACCAAGCCAATCATCAAGAACCCGGGGAATTTCGAGACAGTCCCTTCCACATTCGATCATCTTTGCCGCAAAATTATCCAAATGTCATCACTTTACTATTCTGCACGCACACGGTCACAACCCTATATCATTGCAGTAACCGTTCACAACGTCACAAAATGAGCTGCTCGCCAAAGCTCTTCTGCTTAACCGAAACCTATTATGACACTGCGTGAAAAATGCAATGTGGAGAAATACCTATGCAAAGCATTTACAATAACCGGATATCCATGAAGTTTCTTCCGAAGATGTTTGATCTAAAAGATTACAGCCCAACCTTAGCAACTATAACATGCCTTATGGCAGTCAGGTTATTCGAACAACTAGGCCTTGCAGTAAATTACAAGCCAACTGTCACGGAGAACATCCCCATCGAAACTATTTGTCAAACGGAAGTCCGGGAAACAGCAAAACAATGTTTTACACGACACGTTGGAAAATTCTCAACAAGCATCTAATGGGTCAAACAGGAGGAAAGATGTCAATAATGATGCGGGAGCACAAGAAATAACGTGACAAGCACAGCGCTGTTTAGAGGTTCGCCGCATACGCGAACTAAAAGTGTATGGGTTTGAAGGGGACAAAATTACCTGACGCAAGTGAAGCAAGGATAGAAAGAAAGTTTATGAGAGCAAGCTTTTTATAGAGTATTTTATAAATGTGCGCCCCGGGATCGCTCCGATGTACCAAATATTCAGATGGAAACTAATCCTAAATAGCTGTATATGTCTAACTTAACCAACCATAAAACGGCTAGCAATTCATTATTATCCCGTTGCACTAAGCATGCGCATAATGAACTCTCTGAAATGATGTCATCGGTCTTTTGTCTACAGCAAAGTTTATGTACCAATGACATCGACTAAACATAATGTACTTCTAACTGAGCAACAAATCCGGATCAGTTAAGGTATCTAAAGAGTAACGCTCTATTGTAGCCGTGAGTACCACGTAGTGCTGTACACTGGTGAGGTCAATATATTTTAGTGAAAATTTGCATCTGATTTGCTTTGCAGCTGAACCCATTCTCACCATACGGCCTACAAAATATAACACCTCGCCAATTCATTTTAACTCGTTTTGGAGTTTAGTGGTGCTGTTTCCTCAAAAAATTCGCTCCAAAATTAAGTAAATTAAGGTTGTTTAATACCGGACGAAATGGGGAAATAATATCTTTATATGCTTGGGTTACTTTGCTGCCTACGTCAAAACATCACAGGTAGTGTATTTGCTTAATGGTTGGGTCCTGTCCGAAAAGGCGAAGAACCGAAGTCGTGGCCCAACGATTGCATTTGTACCTTTGAATCACGAACCAAAGGTTTTATTTTAAGGCGACTAGCTTATCAGTGTACGATCCAGTCAGGCAATCAGAAGCTACGAGACGCCTACTTCTATGAAACCTACCGGTTGGCAAGTTTTGATCATAAATCAAAGACCTGGTTGATAAACGCTGACAAGCGGCTATTTCGTCTGTTTGAAGGAATATAACAATTTAAGTAAATGTATCCGAAAGCGTGAAAAATGAAAAGAATCATATAGCGTTACCTACTAATGCTTTACGGCGAACAGGATGAGGTAGCCAGTCGGATCATCGTTGGTTTTCATTTGTTTGTGTCATGCATGTACAGCGGACCTATTCGCCTTTCTAGGCATATGTTTTACAAGAATTGTATGTAACCGCCTTGCATTTACTTTGTTCCGTCTGTTCGGATGTAGGTCCCTGGCGTGCGAACTTATCTTGCGCGCGACCGTAGTTCGAATATCTTGTCTTCCTGGCGTGAAAATGGTAGTCTAACATGAACGAATGTCCGTGGGAGGTAGGCTTTCCAAACTTGTCGGTGTGTAACTTGATATTACGCGCCCGTTCCCTATTAGGCATGTTCGGTGCTTAGTTCAAAATTATGGCTGTATTACACCAAGTTGGAATTGTTTACCTTAGCTTTATTTCGGACGGAATTTTTAGCGTTTCCATGTGTGGTGTGAATGAAAGGATTATGCAAACAGGAGAATCGAAATGGATATGCATGAAGAAGCACGCGACTGACCTGACGCAAGCGAACGGATTCGTTGTTTGGAGGCCTACATATATTCGCCAACGCGCTGAAAAGTTCGTATTAATTTTACGGTGGTGTGAGCTTGTGTAGCTGTTCAAAGGGATGAATTTTAGGAATGCATTGGCATTGCCTGTTATTTATATCGAGGTTTATGCGCGCTAGTTATGCCTTTACTTTCGCTGAACCTGCTTTGTCGAATAAAACTTTTTATATTATGGACCAAATAATACAAACGTTTAGTTCTATATTTTATCTAAATAAGAATGTAATTGTTCATTTGTTCCTGGTCGATAATCTCTGGAAGCCCTCCACCGATTGCTCTGACATGTTAACACAATGTTGAATTTGAATATGATCAGGATTTTTTCAATCTGCTATTGCATAACTGGTATACTTAGGACAAACTATCCTTATTTAAAGGTTTACATAAGTTTAGATTTAGTTGTATTTTTACGACTTGGGAGTATAGTTATTTGAATGATGATATTTAGAAAACAAGCCGCGCATGTCAACCAATTCGTCTGGAATTGAGTTAAAACTAAGCTGTGTAGTTCTCCATAGCTTTCAGTTAATGTGTTTAATTACTATTTCTTTCTTCACTGCGTTTCATTTGATTCTTTTAGCTTTTCTTAGATTGTATTGCCGAAAGTAACGGAATAACGCTGTTATTTGATCTAAGTTTAAAAACAAACTTTTGCTCCTTTAACGTGCTTTTGTTTGATTTTGTTTCGCTTTAAATCTTTTGCAACATTTCATGCTTTCACGATAACATTCTTCCATCTTTTTCAGTGTAGATGGTCTGGTTTAGTTCACGTACGTAATGCTCCGTAGAAGGTCAAACTGTGGCCTTTGTACTCGCGGATCAAAAGCGGTGGGATTAGTAAATGCAAATCAACCTAGAAATTACGGGGAACCAGCAAGCGAACAATACATAAAAACAGCTACTATACGTGCCCAATAGATAGGCGCGACTTACAGCTAGACTTGAGAATGCTCGATTACGAACATGTCGACCTCGTTCTGCTGTTTCAGCTGTGCTTCTTTCTCAACAGAAGGTACGTGACAGTCTGAGAGCGACTGAGAGACATCAATGAAAATCAGCAGGTCATTGTTAAACACGAGGTGCTTCTCAGCAGTCATGCGATAACAATCGCATTGCACTTCGTTAAGACCCATCTGCTTAATACAATTTGAGATAGCACGTTCACATCGGCTCCAAGACAGATTTGTGTCCGTATTTCAAGGGTATGAAATTTATTAGAGAAACGACAGGAAGGTGTTGCGCCGCCAGAAAAAGCAAACTGCTTCAATTTGCAGTAACATCAATGCCATTAAAACTTTATTTACTAGGAATACCGCCGAATCAAAGCATTTCCTATCTAACCTCATGGAACACAACAAATGCTCTAAATGACGTCATTCAGTGTAGAAATTGCAGCAGATCAATGACAGATTAAATGACAGCTTTATCTTGAATCCGGATCCCCAATTTCATTCCCAGATGGTCAACATGAGTTGCTATAACTGTACTTCACCACTAATTGCAAGAGTAATTTGAATAGGCACTGCGGATTTTCACTGGAAAATTTTTTTTCTATCCTTTCTCATTTGCAAGAGCTCCTTTAACAAAAGTCGGGCTTGTGCGTTTGTTCAAAACAGTCGTTGGCATGGTTGCATCTGATAGACACATAATTGTTATTTGTGCTGACAAACGCCTGCTGGAGAAAACGTGCGAAGATTTAAGGCTCCAACTATGAATGAAGTGACAAGTTCCACTGTCGCAGTTTATTTCCAACTTAGGGATAATGTTCTTCTTCGAAAAAACGGTCAGTTGACAAATGTTATAGGCACAGAGATTCTACGATGCCCTGTAATCTCCAATCATTTTTGAGAAGTTGCTGATGTATATATGTTCAACCTTACGATTATTGATTACTGCTTGGAAGCAGCAATAAGAAGTTTCTCTGTGTGGCTGCATCTAATATCATTCAGGTACAAAAGCCGGTTATGTTGGAGTGCGCTGGAGATACTTTAAATCAGCAAAGTGCTTGTCCATGCATTTCTTATATTCCGAAACCGACTTTGCCTCAACTATGTGCTGCGACAGATTGTTCTATATATTTTCCACTCTGCGTTCGAAATAGTGTTGGTGGGAGAGCCGCTTAACTGTAATACTGCAAGCTTGTACCGGTGTCCTTATGTGCTACTTAATGCACGCAAATGCAACAGCGGCCTCAGCATGGATATTCCGCGAGATGTACTAGCCGGTGCGTCATGATGAGCTTCACCCGCAGTCGACGATGAGTTAGGGTGTAAGGCCCTAGTTTTTACACCGGTTTTCGCACGACACTACCTAAATTGAGAATCATTCTGGTAATCACTTGCTGCACTCGCCCAATCTATTCTACCTCGACCAGGGTGGAAGTAAAATATGCGGAAGAGTCATACTCCAAAATTGATCGTATTAGTGAGCCGAAGTGGTGAGTGGTAATCACTTCGGACCAAGTGCTGAAGCTGCTCCTGACCACCCAAAGCATACGAAGTCCGTTTGGTTAAGCTTATCCGCGTCGTCCATAGATTTCAGGTCGTGGAATGAGAGTACACCGAGGTCTCACACGAAAAGAGCGGGATAAAGCGGTTGACCGTCCACGGTAAGGTGCAACTCTGTTCTCATGTAAGCAGCCGTCAGAATTGTTAATTTACCGGGTTGATCGGAAAGTTCCCCTCTGTAGACCGCACGGTGAAGCGGTCGAGGTCCTGCTGAAGAAGGTCACAGTCACTGGGTGCGAGGATTACTCACCAAATCTTCAAGTTATCTGCAAGTAACGCACATGGTGAACGGTGCACATCGTTTATACGGATCAGAAACCAAATGAGCCTCAGTAGAGTGCCTTGTGGCACGCCACTGCTCGATGGATACCAGTCGGTCTAATTGTTGTCTATCTGGACCTTGAACTTCGACCAAAAAGGGAATTCCTGATCCATCAGTGCAATAAGTCGCCAACACCGCGCATCCTCATCATTGGAACAGCACTTCATTATTCATCAAGTCAAAGGCCTTACTGAAGTCAATGTAAATGAGGTCGAACGACTTGCGTTGGTTTACACTTGCAGCCATTCGTGCATCGTTAAGAATAGGGTGGTGATGTACGAGCGATCATTTAAGTAACTGTGCTGTGAGAGTGCCAAGTGGCCTTTACCCTCAAGAAGATTAAGAAGACTCATCTTCGGGAGCTTCTTAAGCCTCTTTGCCAAAACTACGACCACGCAGTTCAGCCGGTAGTTATCCACTTTGCTTGGGTCACCACTTTCCTTACTGGCGTTACGACTGGGCATTTATAATCGATCGG
>OX104065.1:36052323-36076033 GCA_944474145.2 Dicrocoelium dendriticum
GGAGATACTGACGCACCGTTGCGTGGCGATCGGCACTGGTTTGAGGTCAGCAGATCCAGGTGTGTCGATACCAGATGAGTAACGCGTTCTTTAGGGTGGGTAGGCGATGTGCGTGCTATCCATCCAGACGGTAGAGGTTAGACAGTGATGCGAGACAAAGCGACTGAGGCAAAGCTATGTGACTTGGAAAATACTGTCTAATGACGAAAGTGTCTGTCTGACAGACGGTCTGCTCACATCACCCCAAAAATATGGCTGGGTTTTTTACTTCTCCTCAATGCAACATTTTCTTTTCTCAACCCGTTTGCATTACTTTTTCAATTGGACGGGTATCTCTTCGGGCCTGGCTCTAATCTAACCTCGGCTGACCAGTACCCTTTTTCTGACTGCTCCCCGACATCCGAGACGTTATCGCTCTAGTCTCTACATTCCAAACAATCTGTACCCTTCATCCCGAGATCTTTCCTTGGCATGATAACTGGATTTTCATATAGTCAATTTCGTCCCGAAAGTTTCTTTTCTTATGACACTCATCACTGTTTTTCAATTAGTTATTTGGCGTCCTATCTTCATGTTGCTGGCTTATACGGACTCGTCTGAACGGTCTTCTGCTTTCTGACCCACCTGGAACTTCTGAGATCTAAGTGACCTATGCTCTGCCGAGGTACCGCCTTGTAACCTTCACTTCAATAGCATTTTTGGTCATGATTCATCATCATTATTATATCCCCCTTTCATCCTAATCATCTGTATATACCAGTGCTCAGTTTTAGTATTTAAATCTTAATTATACGGCTTTCTTTCTATGCGCTGACACTCTATTCTCGTCTTAATTTTCACCTTCTTTTGGACCATTATGTCCCTAATGATCAGGGTTTAAGCTCCCAACGGCCTCTTCACATCACCCGGAGGCTAACTGCCGTTTCGTTTAGCCACTTTCTTATTAAATTACTTCTTTTATGATGGCACTCATTACCTTATACTTAGCTATATCTGTCGGCCTAGCTACATCTTGCTGACTTATTTGGTTTTATCTGAACGGTCTCTTGTTTTCTGACCTCTCTCGGACTTCTGAGATGTAACTGATCTAGTAACAGCTGACACAACGCTCTGTTACCCTTATCTTAATTATATCAATGGACGTTATTCATCCTTCTTTTTATTAGCAAGGATGAATCATCACCTGAAGAAGGTCGGCGATTTCTCCAGTTCTCGTCAATAGAACCTGTTTTTCTGACCCTTCCTTTTCTTCATGTGCTTTCTGTTGCATTCCTTCTTTATTCGACTTTAACTTACATGCGTCTGTCCTCTCTGACTTCTTACATTCCTACCAATTTAAGACTGAGGCAACGCGTCCCTGTCGCTCCTTCTGAGTGATATTCTTTCCCATAATCTGCATACCTCGTCCTCCTCTTTCTGGTTCCAACCGATTGAGCATATGCTCATTAGGAGCCCTCAAAAGCTTTTTTCTCCATCTTCATTCCTGTTTCGGAACAATCTTTCATTCTCTACTGATCCGTGTTCAGCTTGCTTCTCGTCGTATTTCGCCACCTATGATACACATGCATATGCGATAGTTAAATGACAATTACATCTATAGGGGTGCAATAGTTCAGTCATCGCCGCAATTGATCGACTGCATTCCAGACGCATAACTTTCTTTTGTCTTTGCGGCTGTTTCTGTTCGTTTCCTTTTTTTCCCGAGTTTGTCACAAGTACGGCGACACGCACCCAAGGAATGGTCCATCGTTGTGACAACAATACAAGCCAAACAGTTCCTTTATCTGGACATGAGCGGAATATTATCGACCCTTTTACAACTTCCTAACCGGACAAATCATTCGTTATCATGCACGGATACAAATTTTCCGAGGCTTGATCTTTTGGGTTCAGTTTGCCTACCAATATCTCTTCCACATAACTCTTGCCTGGAGAACTACTTTTGACTTCGGAAGGCACATTCTCTTGCGATACAAAGCCAAAACAATTGGTCATTATGAGCTTTTCAATCCGCGTTGACCGCTCAATTGGCCGTGGTTTCCTATATTTCTAATCAATTTTACTACATACCCCGGGGGATCTGCGATTCTTTCTTCGGAACCATGTTCTATCCTTCAAGACTTCAACAACAATTCAACATATTTCAATGTATATCTCTCGGAGACTTCACGTGGTTCAGCAGATGATCAACACATAATATTCAAAAAGAATGTTTATTTCCCGACCTACCAATCGGGCATATGACAGGACTCAGGAACGCAGTAGGCTCCCGGCTAACGCATCAGCCGGCAGGAAAATGGGACGCAACCTGACTGCGAATAACCGAGCAAATAAACGTTCAACCAGAAACGCAGCCAGTTACAACTTGCCATTCAATGGATTGGCGGCAGTGTTTCAGGACGTGGTGGGTTTTCGCCTGTCAAGCGTTCTTCTTATAAAAGCAACAAATGTCCGTCTAACAACACTGCAGCGTGGCGAATGTGACTCGACACCGAATAAAGTCACATCCCATAACTTCCTATTGGCAGGTCAACTAGCGTCACCATTCTAGATAGGTTCGTTACACTGGAACTTCTACATCTGCATATACTGTCGTCTTTTTGTATTCCACGATATCACCGTTGACCTTGGCGTTACTCGTGCACGAACTCACTGTTTTGTCATATCTCTCTTGAGTGTGCTCTTCAATTATCTTCCCATGGATCATTCAGGATTATCAATCTATTATTAACCGAGGTCCCGTTCAAACAATATCCAAATTATTATTTCGCATTTTCACCATTGTACAGTTCCAGTCATGGACATGTGAACAATTTTCTACTCTCAGTTACAGTTGCCATAAAATGTCTGTACAGTTGTGCATATCTGATCATGCCTCCATGGGCGTGTCTCGCATAGTCGAGAATAAAATATTTATTTATCTATTTATTTGTACCGCACCAATTTGTGGTTAGTGCCACACTCATCTGCACTCAGTACACGTGTCATGCGCACGATCACAAGGACCGTGCAACTTGTCCACTCCAGCAACGACTAACTGTCTCCTAGTGCCAGTATGGACGAGTAGGTGGGTACTAGACAGGTAGGCACCCTGTCCGCATGCACATCCAGCGCAGCCACACCGGGGATATCAAAGTACAGTCAATCACTTGAAATGACATTATCAAATAAAATATATCTGTTAAAGCATACGGCTATGCCGACATAATGCTTCGATAAATTGGCAAAAGAATTAAGTTAGTTACCAACGAATCCGCGATAAGTACAGAATGTCCACAAGTTATCCAAAATATTACAAACACAATAAAGTTAACGAAAATAACCACAATTAGCATAAACAACGTGGCCGGTTAACAGAAGATTATTCACCTAGGTAAAACAAAGCAAATAAATTGGAATGAAATTTAACCGGCTTAAAAATACCTGATGTAAGTGTATGTTGGTTTAGCCTAATTGCGGTGAAGAAGCATCATGAATGCATCAGCCTCAGCATGGGGCAAGACGCACGACATAAATCGTTAGCAAATAGCTTATGGCCACAGTAGGGTACACGTCGGTAGGTACAAACGGTTGAGTACTTGCATATTTGCACAAAAATTGCTAACACTGTTTGAAAAGTCGCATGTTTGACAGTGGGCCGCGAGACTTAGTTGATGTCACCTGTCAACGCCAAAGGTTGCGCATCAATCGTTCTTTGAGTAGGTGCACATACCTCGGGCAGCAAATGAGCGAACCGGTCGGAGACACAGAGAGCCAGCAGTGGACACTGCATCACATTCGCATGTTGTGCGATCTCCCCAATCAGCTATGCAAACCAGACTGCACACTTAGAGAGCACCACATAAGTGCACGCTATTTCACTGTACCAGAAGTCCAGCCATAATTCTACCTAGCGGTTGCTTCAATATTGCTACATCTGGTTCCTTCAAATATGGATGCCCAAGATTTAAGGCTGTCACGTCTAAATGCTGAAGAAATAATCAACAGCTCGTATTGGGTAATTATTATCATTGTAGTGAAAGTTGTCGTTTGCCTGACCTCCAAACGAAACCCAAACACGTTTGTCTTACAATTGCTCACGATGTTTAATTTGTCGCTATCCAGTTTGTGACAACTCACACTTAAGTTTGGATAAACGCATGTGCATATTTAGTAGTCGAACTGCCATTGGACCCGGATGACGCCAATTTATGTATATATGTACACCGAATGAAGTCGACGAGGATACTAATACCGCTTTTGTACGGCTAACTTATTGCAGGAAAACGGCACTCGAGCAAACCGGAAATAACATTACCAGAACATGAAGAAGGTGAGTTTATGACAAACTCATGTTGATTTCAGATGTTGCGAATCCAAGGCAAATTTGATCGATGCAAACTCCATAGACTGATCATAAGGGCGGTTGCTCAGGTGTAGGAGAAGGTACTATTGCACGCGGAATAGAAGCATGATGCGTACGCTCCCATTCCATTTACTAATCCAGGCCAATAAGGCGGCGTATTTGGTACTTTTGCTTGCGTGCTGAATAATCTTGCATTTCAGAAGTAGGTGTTGTTTGAGCTCCCCGGTGTGAATGCGCTTGCAGTGAATGTTGACTAGGTGCCTACCTGTCTATTACTCACTACGTCGTCCATACTGGCTCCAGGAGACAGTTCGTCGTCGCTGGAAGGGACGGAGTGCACGGTCTCCATGACGTTGCTAGGCTCAAAGAGTGGTTCCATCCTGTGTGGAGCGGGCTACCGTTCAGCCACCGCCATGTGTACGTCTGGTGTACATGATTTCCCACTTAGGCCGAAGTGTTTCTTTTCTACTTGTTGATTAAGCGTGGACCGGCTCCGTTGATGAAACGTGGCTCCCATACATATGCCTGCCGATCTTATTCCTTCTGGTTTACACCGGATATGGGGTGTGTGGGTGGAACTGTGAATGTTGGATCGCAGGCCATCCATGGCCTTCTGTAGGCGCAGGCGTCTTGTGACTGTCCCATGGAGTTCACAGTGACGGGCAAATCCGGATACCGATGCCGCCATACCATTATTGGACTAGTAAGCTCTCGCCCAACACTGGTTAGGGTAGAATGAGGTATTGGAAGTTTTGGACGAAAAACAGGTTTAGCATCTGTTATCAACGGTAATTAGCCTTTATTTTTTTACAATGTCCGAATTCGTCCTAAAAACTACAGCGTATCGCTGTAATAACAGCTGTGAAATCGTTTGCTGGAGCCCAGCATCGATAATTCGGGGTGGAAAGCTGATAACCATGGTCAGTTTGCACATTTTATCGTAAGGAATACTCCAAAGTTTGCACATATATAGCCAGTTAATACTAAGACTGTTAAATACTGGCTGATTAGTGATGTAACCTATAGACTCAAACCTTTGCTCATTGTAGGATGCCTAGCAATCCGAGAATAATTCCTGATGCACTGAGGGTAGTTTGTTATGTGGGAAAAACTGGAGGACCTCCGATGGATTCTTAAATGGATTATGAAATGATGGTGATGTACCATCTAGCGTCTACCTGAAGAGCTGCAGTATATCCATCAACACGCATTATCAGTTGGCTCCTGCGCGATACCGCTTGGGCGTGATGGGTAGCAACAATGAAACGGATAGTCTTCTGTGGTAACTTCGCAAAGCATTTGTTTGAATTGTCAGTTTTGGTCGGGTTGTATGGGTTGCAGAAACTATCTTTGTGACCAAATCTTTGATATTGGTTACACCGACATTGGAGAAAAGTGCATTGTGATGTCTACTGCAGTGCGCCATAGTTCCAACTTGCTGTAGACGGCGTTATGTACTCCTACTGGTGTGAGCTGACCTGTCTAATATCCATCATGTTGATCCACTGCTGTACCACCATACTGAAATCATGTTTCATGTTAAGCAGGTGTTGACATTTCTCTGCGAATTTTTGAAACTTGATATCTGAGTCTTGCTTCAGCATGGTGAGAACTCGTGTGCAAATGCCTGCTTCTGACAGAGACTGTAGACCACAAATGAACATCAGACACTGTCACGGATGCAAGTTTAAAGCGTTCATATTGACGATTGACTAAACCTGCATAGGAGAGTTTGACAAGTTTTAAAAATTGGGAGCGAGTGCTGGAAAGTGAGGAATGTTAGCCTAAAATCTGAGCGAGACACTGAACTGTTTAATTGAATGAAAAGCCACGTGGGTGTTGGGCAAAATGTAATTTGCGAAACGTTCTTGTTCCGTGGCTTCCAATTACGAAGCAGTGTTCATGATCGGCGTGCATCCTCCTTGTCCCCCAAAGACAACACGAAATATGTCCTTATGGCGATTGAAGCAGGACTCAACTGTGACACCAGATGCAAAATCTTGTTGGAATAATTGAATTGTAGACACAAATGATTCTAAATTTTTCTGTTCATCATGCAGTACCTGCCCTTGGAAGTTATCGAATGCTTACGAGTCAGAGTATCGAGTAGAAGGAGTTGAGGGACTTCAAACTGCGTCTGCTGTTGTTGAAGAATCTCAGGTAGACCGCCTACTGATGTTGGTATTTTTGTTGCCAGATCCGACCCCAGGCGATATGACCTGAACTACTATAATTAGGTGGAGAAAATGCGGGATTGTGGATATGACCAGGTATTATTGCTACAACGAGTTCAAGAGTCATGAGTTCGGCATGCTTCTCATAATGACTGTATTTTACGGTTATTAATCGCTAACTACTCTGATGATTTGCTGGGTATGCGCACAGTCTGGTTACTTCGGAGCATGCATGGGATAGTTTTGTGCTTCCATATATGACAGCAGCTGCGCAAATAAAAATCAGAAGTGTGCGTAGTTTGACCTGATCAACTTGAATTGCTGATCCAATGCATTGGGTTGCACAAAGGCTGGGTAGTATTCCATAGGATGAATACGTATTTCAGTCGTAGGTCAGCCTCGTGTTTCTGCAGTAAAACTCGCCTTCCTTCACTGATGTGGACTCATCACAGTGGTGTGGCGTAAGAATAGCTTGTCGTGCAATTACATCCAATGAAATTGGTGTAAGTGTGAGTATTATATTTGTGAACTGTTGTTTGCCCATATGCAATGGTTTCAAGTGGCCTATTCGATAGCATTTCAATGAATGATAGAAGTAGCTGCTAGACATGATTATTATTCATTTCGAGCGAAATATCTATCCGATTGCAGACTAGATTTGGGCTTAAGCTTCTCCCTGTCAGTCGAAAAGTGGAAGCATTCCTAACCAAAGTTATAAATGCGTAAAGGGTATTCCGTGGCAATAGTAGTCAGTGAAAGGGTGTTGTAATATTTGGGTTTACATTGTGCGTAAATTCAAGATCCACCTATGGAAAATGGTACATAAGCGTAGTCTTAAATATGCACTATATACACATTAATAGCCACTTGTCACTATCTTCTGCCTTTTCTCCGTTGTACGCACTCCCGTTCCAGCTATCTGTAGATAGCACCACCATTCACTGGTGGGCATCTCCGTGCCAGCCGAAATGAATTCAGAAAAGTAAACGTTTGGCCGAAATGTGAATCCCTCCAAATTACTAGTTTCAACCTTGTCTTAAAACGGAGAAGAAATGTTAGTGAATTCAGTTAGACTGCAGGAGAAATCAACAGTCAGTCATAGGTCATTTTAGTGGACTTCTTCATCAAGTGGCCTGATGTGATCCGGATGCACAATACGACTGTCAAGAACATCACTAACGGGCTGAACAAACTTTGTGATATCTCGGATTATCAGAGATGATAGTGACAGCAATGATATTTAGTTTACTCCAACACTCTACGGCAAACTTTGAAAGAAGAATTAAATGTATCAGATGTCCTCATTATCGTATCATTTGGAAATAATTGGACAGGCAGCACTATTCGTAGGTGCCATTTCATGTCAAAGCGTTAAAAGGTGCTTTATGCGCCTGAGCTGGTGAATACTCCGCTACAACGCACACGATCCTAGCAATTACTAAAAACCGTCAATAAACCAAATTATAATTTTTTATGAACGGAAGAAGAAACTATGCTTATGTGTCACTTATATAAACGGTCAGTTAAACAAGCACGAACAAAGCATTTCTGGACAAAATGCTCTTAAGCTGTAGTCTGTTGACAAGCCAATTTTGCAAGCTAGCTTTCCAATCCTTTTGGTCTATCTTCAGTTGCGCATTATCTCGTTTTTCCCAAAAGGTAGGCGAAGGACAGCTGTGGTGATCTGGGAAATACGTTAACACAGTTCAATAGGATAAATTTTCGACTAGATTAATGTGTCCGCAGCGATGTTGTAAAGACGACGTTCAATGAAATGGGCACTGCCGACTTAAAGGCCCCGACGTTAAGAAATAGGAACGTCGACGTTCACTTCTAAGTGACCTTATACCAACACTGAATTACAGAATACCAGTTCCAATAATCACCGGTTTCAGTACGTTCTTAAGCTAAGCTCATTTCTAATACTTATTTTGCCCTATAATAAGCACTTACTGAAGGTCCTCTTTGTCTTCCTCTTTTACAGAAGCAGCTTATGTGTTTAGTAAGGCACCTATCCGGTCTCTACTTTGCTGCAGTTGGGCTAAAGCAACTTACACTTAAACTAGGTCTTTTTAAGCTGGATACATTTCATTCCACTTTAATGTGTTTCTTCTGCCTACTTGAATAATCTTCTATTAACTTGCACACGTTGTTTACGTTAATTGCGCGTATCTTCGTTAACTGTATGGCGTTTGTAGCATGTGTTAAGTAAGTTATGGACATTTTGTAGTTATCGCAGATTCGCTGCCAACCAACATAAGTCATATGATAATTTAGCGAATTGTTATGTCAGCGTACCTATATGCATTGTTCGATTGATTTGATTTCATCCTGTCCATTCAAGTGACTGGGAGTTGTTGGATATCCCCGGTGTGGGTGTGCTTGATGCGCATTTCAACAACGTGTCTACCTGTCTAGTACCCACCTCCTCGTCCATACTGGCTCCAGGAGACAGTTGTTCGTTGCTGGAGGGGGCGGAGTGCACGGTCCTTGTGGTCTTTTTAAGCTCGAAGAGTGGTTCCATGCACACAGTGTGGAGCGGACTGCGGTTCAACCAATGCCTTGTGGTGCTTTGTTCCCAATTACAGCGTGCTTGTGTTTGCTTGTGAAGGAGTGTGGGCCGGATCCCTTGATGAAACATGACTCACATCCACATGCGTCCCGGTCTTATTCCTTCGGGTTTACAATGGATATGGGTTGTGTGATTGGATCTGTGGTTGGTGCAGCGCAAGCCACTCATGGTCCCTCTGTAGACGCAGGTGTCCTGTGGCTGTCCACAGTGAGAGGTAAATCGGACACCGGATGTCGCAAACCATGTCTGGGTCGGAAAGATTATGGAATGGTTTTAGTTAAATGAATGTTACCGTTGAAAAATATTGCTTGCGAGTTTACTAGCACTGCTCAGGCCCTGGTGACAAGTTGTTCCGTTTACCAGTCTGAACACGGAAATCATTGGATCTAGCATGTAAGATGACATCACCATTTTTACCTTGGTCTAACTAACAAAACATGCTAAAATAACAGTAACCGGGGAATTTTAGAGTTTGGAAATACAGACTATTTTATGCTTCCATGGTAACTGGTGTGCAGACCATATCGTCCAAATAGATCAGTGTTAGGAGGAAGCAAATTTTGTGCTAAACGGGGAGAAGCTCCTAAAGTGCAGATACTGACTGACTTCCTGTAGACAGACCTACTAAAAATCTGTCTGTATACCGTGTAGTCAGTACATCAAATGTAGAAAACATGTCAAGCTCGTTATCACGCTCACTGTCATGTTTGGGCGCCTTTTGTAGAGACATTCGTTTGCATAATCCTCTTCCACTCCCGAATTCCTGAGTAGCCATATATAATCAAAGCAACATTTATACAGAATAACAAATGCTATGTTTGTATACATGTTTTATTCCATCTTCCCCCTGGAAAGGTCCGCTGGCAGCGGTCCTAGTGATTACGTTGTGTGTTAATGTGGAGAAAGTGGAAGATTTTTACATTCGTAGGAGATGATTTCACAATCACTTTTTTCCATCAATATGTGCTATTCTAGATATTTAAAACCATACTATTTTTTAACCACCTTATTTCATGCCCTCTCTTCTTACAGTACATTTCATTGTTACAACAGCACAATAATCCTAGCAGATGCTTGACCTATGCGTAACATGCAGCATAGTATTTCGTCATTTATTTCACTACTTTTAAAGTTGCGGTTTACCAAGTAGCTTACTCTAACATGTAAACACACATTTACCAGTTCAGTGCTCAAGAAGCCTGAATTTAGCTAAATAGAGGTCGCCTGTTTTAATAGAGTTTGGCCAGGCAATTGTTGGTCTCATACAGTGGGCTTTCGGGAGGTACGATCCATCCATCTGTTCACAAATTCGCAATACCTATGTGAGACCCCATATGCATTAAGCGATGCAGGCTCGGCAAAGCGATTTAAATCTCGATCAGTGTGCAGCTGAGACCAACTAGCGGATGGCAAAGAAAAATCATAGAGGGACTGTTCAACCTACACTACCATATGTGACTAAAAGACCTGGGAGAGTAAAGCGGAATATATCGTCGTAGATAGGGTGACCTTATCCTGGCATTCCAGATGTCGTAAATCCCTGATCACGCTTCCTGCCACCTCCGGATGCTTAGTCGTAACAAAGAATTAAGGGGCCGTAAGCTGATGTTGGCCACCCTATACAGTCGGGTGGAGTACCGACGGAACTACTTTTCCCTTTGAGCTTGTCAACCGTGGAAATCGCTTTCGACTTGTGTCGTATCTGCGCCAACGTTACCCTTTAAAATGAGCACCTTGCTTTACACCATCTACATTACTTGAGCTGATTTATTTTCATGCAGTGACGACAAGACTTAGACAAACATTGTGCTCACAAATCCCTACGAAATAGGGTTAGACAGATATGCGTTTATGTTAAAGTAGATAATATTGTGAGTCCACAGATGTGTTTCCACTACTGTGTAATTTTTTGAACTTATTATTTCTGCGAACCATTCCGGGGGACTAGTCAAGCCCTGGCAGTTTTTTTATCCCTAGTCTACAATTGTTTCATTTTTCCATCAAGTAAACGTAGTTCTGCTTAGCTAGTTAGTACTGCTCCATAAATAATTTAGCTCGAATTGCCAAGAGAATTTTTCTGTATATTTTATATTTTAATTAAGTAAGTATATATTAGGAAATGGACTGCAGACGAATTCTGCCACACAAGCAGATTTCTGTGGCTGTTATTATGTTCAAAACCAACTATATTTAAGCTAATTTTTGTCACATTTGCAGATAATCGCACCCAAAACCTCTTACACTTAGAAGGTTCTCCTCATATCGGGTGAGAAAAACGATGATCGTTTGTTTACATTCTACCAATGCATTAACCTGTATGGCACTAGGCGCTTCTCTCTGGTTGTCTCGGGATGCCTGCTAATCTACTTGTAATTCGATGGGGGGAAATGACGTGCGATTTCCTCTTATCTAGCAACACATCATATGTCGGTTGTTGTGATTAGGTGCTAGTTACTTGTCGGGATTTTAGACGCCACGCCTACTCAACCTACTGCTTTTCCACAATCTGTGATACCACCCTAGCCACATGCCTGTGGTGGTAACAAACCATGGATTTTGTTACATCGTTTCTCCAGAACAATCATACATTGTTTCATACGCTGTAAAAGTAAACACATCTCTGTCGACTGTTTGCTTGTTGTCAGCTACTTCCACATAAGAGCAAACATTGCTTGTAATATTTCATGACAAATTTGTAATAATTGCAAAGTACCATGCATTTGTAAAAAGATGACTTTTGTGAAGATAATCTTTAAAATTAATTCCTAAAACTTATAACGTGCGCTAAACTGAACTACCTAATAGCATCATCAATTGGTCTGTATGCCGAACCATATGATTTTGATGAAGATCTTCGTTTTAATTAGTTTCCACGCACTTCACTAATCTTTTAAAATATAAGGCATGTTGGACAATGATCTGACATTAAATGTTGCTAACCTAAATGGATTGGGTTTTTTAAAAATCACTACGTACACCGACCCCGTGAAGTACTTGGATACCATAATGTGAATTTTACAGAATCGGACGATGCGATTCCAATTGTCAGAAGCCACCGTGCTATTAAATCTCTAAACTTTTCACAAAGTAACTGTGTTTTAATATGAATATTTAGAAATCAGAACCTAATTAATAACCACTGCTTAATGATAGTGTGCACTAGTCTGTAAATAAAAAGAGTTGATAAATGAGTGTACAAAAGATTTAGGGTGTAAAGTCATTTAACTAATCGTTGACATACGGGAAACTATTTAATGCGCCGAATTATCTTCGAATTAAGGAAATCACAATATTTTGTTTTAGAGAACGGTTTCTAAAGTTCAGTACATTGGGTATGGATTTTCCTGTTGGCGTTTATATGGTGATATTGCAAATGCAGGTATTTTCTTCGCTGATTTCTAAGTAGCCGAATAAAATTCTTTAAGGTTGACAGACGTTAACTGATAAGAAATAAGCATTTTAACGGGATTTCACTGGCTGCAGCGCAGCACCTATCTTTTCCCATACTCTATATTAGGTGTTCTTGATTATTCAAATATTAAAACGTTTCAAATACAGAAAATCGGTAGAATAATGCAAAGGTATAATTTATTTTCGGATACGCGACAGCAGCTATCTGTACATATAGAGCTTATTATGTTTCTCGCCAAATAATTTAAAATTTTGCGCTGCAGACTGATGAAAGGCTTCCTGCTTAATGTGGCTTTTTGATACAAATCAAAACAAATGAAAAAGGCAAATGAATGTACTTCAAAACCCACCCAAAATTTATAACTTGCGTATTATCCACTTTTTCAGATTGTGGAAATGCTTTCGGGAGTGAAATCATTAGGCTTTACACTGTAAAATTCGTTGGAATACTTCTGCGAATATCAGTGGATCATATAGTCCAACAAGTTGGCCCATGATACAGTCTCCTTCAATTAATTTATTGTGTATCTGTTGAGCTTACTGGAATGAGTGTACAATCACTCAAACAATATGTTTATTTGAAAAGATGCATCTGGTTAAAAGGAGTTTGTTTCCACTGGACAGTATAGTATATAAACTATGATATTTTTTGCCACTGTTTCTATTTATTATATGCGCAGTTTTGTTCAAATGATTAGTTGCTGCACAAAGTTAATTACATGAAAATGTGCTGTTGCATAGCACTCCTTTTGAAAGGAATTGACGGCGGAGGATTGTGGATACGTCATGTGTATTTGCATTCACAGATCGTGATGCGATCAAACATGCGTTTTGCATACTGCATTGGAAGCGATGTCAAACACAGCGTAATAAACAGTTGCGAGCTAGAGCAGAAGACAATTAAAGCAACTCCAAACTGCCAATGGATCCTGTTCTTATTATAATGCATGGCGTGGAATAAGTCATGCAAACGAGGAACGGCGTCAAAACTGGTACTGTGAATGGCGAATGTGGTGCAAGGTGCTGTGCTCAACACAAGACACTCATTCTGATTTGTGAATTCTGACAGGGCAGAAGAAGATGGTGTTTTATAATCGAGAATCCTATTTGCATCAGAAACATTCTGCAATTGATAATGATAAAATGGGAGACTACCCTAGGTCCCAAGTATGCTAAAAATCCAAAGGTTCGGATATACATTTAACAACCAACCACAACCTTTTTCTTCGTGTCCGTGGTGAAAACACACGTTTCATTTCGGATCCGAGACTAAAAGAAATTCCGCACATAGATTAATAGGGAACGGTTAGTCAAATAGGAATACATTAACACAATCAACCAGCGGTAGTGTGTGTGAAACAAAACAGAGGATTAAACCGCAGCCAGACGATCAAATGAAGGACATACCAAGTTGCTAACGGTAAGTAATTGATCAAGCCAGAAAACGTTATTAAGACACCAAATCATGCAAACCTATTCAATCGCAGTATGTTGATGTTCGTACGGCTCTGTGACCACAGCTATCAGATGGACAATTCTGTGTACGTGTCGAATAGGAATTGGTTTGCAAATATGGCATTTGTTATCACTGAACACTTCCGGACGCTTACAGTACCACAAATAAAAGTGTCGTAATGATAAATGAAAATATTCCCGAAATTCCAAGCAGCGCTGGGATTCCAATCCCAATCGTTATTTTACTATTGCTAAGTTCAATACCGATCTGCTACATATTTAGTCATAGTTCTGCTACACACATACAACGTATCATTTTTCGCTTACTTTGATTGCCTTCTGAATGCAGGAATCATTGCATCCTCATGGCTGTTGGCTTAGATAACTCTGGGTTGATAAATATTTGCGCTCGTCTGTCTGCCACGTTTGTTATCAACAATGTTCGGGGTAAGCGATCTCTACAAATTCAAATTTCCCTGGGGTACCTTGTACCTAGATTATATGGGGCGATACAAATAAGTGAAAAGTTTACAATAAACAGATGTCATATTCAGGTTTGGAGCTTGAAAATAATTGGACTACAATTACTTTTAGTGTATCACTGTCCCTAATGAGATGCTGGCAGCAGTCATATCGGGGTATATTTAAACCTAAAATAACCCCGAGCATAGTTCTCTTCAAATAATTCTGTTACGTTTATTAATCCTAGAACAACGTTAACATATGTTAAGCATAAACAGAAAAAATATCCTTTGACGACTTTTTTAATTCATTTTTCTTTTTTTACTATGGACGTAGGTTGGCATTTGTCCGTGAGGTATTTAGTCGTCCGGAAGTTATATTTTGGTATATTACTGACTATTGGTTACTGGTTTAAGAGTGGACTTGATTTGGTGCTATCCGTGGGCAAAAATTCACTTTGTAGGACTCCGACTTGTTGAATTTTTGACCACGAAGGTGCAGCATAAGTGAACACATTACGGGACTAGATTTGGACTGGTTGTAATCAAAGTACCCTGGCCATTCGAAAACCAATAGTATTTGAGTATTTGAGTATGCATATTTGGGATATGCATATATTTATGCTCTGTTTCAACGTACATTTATGTCTTAGATAAATATCAAACTTTCATCCAAATTTTGGTATCCTTGCTGAGGATACAGAATTTTTGTAGCAAGCTTCCGGATATTCTGTGTTCACTTCATTCATTCGCTAAACATCGAGTGTGGACTAAACTGGACAATCTTATCACCGACCCACTAATGTGGTTCGGAAGTGCGGTGATTTCCGGTCTACATAATACGTAGTATACTAACCGTGTAAACAAACTTCACATCCCGCCTTTTTCATGTCACCCCACTCACGTGTGATCCTACATGAGTTCGTCCCACCTTTTGGTAACTTGCGTATACTCTCCCTTTCGCTACGCAAACCATTATCCCTTAGCCCAAAAAAGTGCCCTCGCCAAGGATGTTTACATGCTTCCTTGCATTAATTGCGATCACAGTAACCGTTCTCCCGCCCACTCTCCTGGCGCTCATCAGATCTTCATCCTGTTTGTAATTAACGAATCACATCATGTTCACTGTGGTTTAATATCCCGTGTCCTGTACTATGCAGGCCATGGACCCTGAAGCCTATCCTGTTGGTCACGGACAGAATTGTGTTTTATTATAGCTACATTAATTGGAAAGTCTATTATTGAGGTTGGTGTTGTTATTACCCCATAACTGATCTTAAACAATACCATAATCCTGGTTTATTTTGCTTGCTCATTTGACCGGCTGAATAATCGGTAGCCCGAAGCTCTTCAATGTAAAAGTTCGCTTACAAGCGTTATTAACTCCTAACCAACTCCAATATAATGGTCACATTCATTAAGACCTAAGTAAGTTGTTGTCGTCAAGTGGACATACTTGTTATGACGACATCATCTTCGGTAAGTTCCAAGTACAACAGTCTGAAGGTCTGTCTCCAGATGTAAGGTATTTAACATGAACGAGCTTTGAAATATCCATTGGTGGTTGGATTTTAACGTGTGAATAAAAACCTATGCGATCACAGCAGTGATTAAAATAGACCTTGGCTTTGGAGTGTTGCGTCAGTTAAAACAACACAGTAGCTCCTTAAAACAACTGATGGTAGGGACGCTGCAAAGAAGTAACAAAGGCTACATCAAGTATTTATCTACAGAAAAGTAGAAGGGGGAGTTGAATGATATAGGTAGAAATTCGTCAAACCTAAACTCACTCGGACAGCCGTCACAAGCCCAAAAATGCACTGTTCGCGCGTTTCATACTTTCGGAATTTGTCAGCAGTGCCAATTCTATCGGCCCCTAGTAGGGCTCGAACCTGCAACTCGACTGTTCTCAGTCCGTGGTTGAGAGCAATAAGCTACAGAGGCCTGCAACAACCATCTTGAATAAGTTATTATATGTGACATAACAATGCTCACTGTGCACTGACGTACACGTTTGTGCCGTGCAGAGGATAGCGTAGACCCTGCACCAAGCGGCGATCTTTCCGAACTTAAGCCGCTAATTAATGTGTGTCATTACAAGCAGTTTGGTCTGAGCAATGGTTGCAAAAGAGTAGTAGGGGAAGTTCAGTTGTATAGGTACCAATATGTCACATATATACTAACTCAGACAGCTGTCACACGCCAGAAAATACACTGTTCGCACGTTTCAACCTTTCAGAAATCATCAGCAGCACGCATTCCATCGGCCCCTGGTTTAGCTCGAACCCGCAACTTGACTGTTGCCAGGCCGTATTTGAGGCTACTGAGCTACGGGGGACGGAGACGACCTGGGTAAATAAGTTACCAGATGTGCGGTAGCGCCACTCACTATCCACTGACTTCCACGTTACTGCCGTGCAGAGGACAGGGTTGCTCCCCATCCAGCGACGATCTTACCAAACTTAAGCCGCCAGTAAACTTATGGTCTTATAAGCAGTTTGGTCTGCTTAACGATTACAAAAGCGTAGTAGGGACGCTGTATGGTATAGGTGGAATTTCGTCAAATCTAAACTCACTCAGACAGCCGTTCCACGCCCGGAAAAGCACGGTACGCGCGTTTCATCCTTTCGGGAATCGTCAGCACTGCGCATTCCATCGGCCCCTGGTATAGCTCGAACCCGCAACTTGACTGTTGCCAGGCCGTATTTGAGGCTACTGAGCTACGGGGGACGGCGACGCCCATGGTAAATAAGTTACCAGATGTGCGGTAGCGCCACTCACTACCCAACGACTTATACGTTACTGCAGTGCGGATGACAGAGTAGCCCCCCATCCAGCGACGATCTTACCAAACTTAAGCCGCCATTAAACTTATGGCCTTATAAGCAGTTTGGTCTGCCTACTGATTACAGACGAGTAGTAGAGGGAGTTGAATATTACAGGTAGCCCCCAAACTAAGGTATTCCTTTTTGAGGGGGTTACACCCTCCGTTCCACGGCAGTAACGTTTACGTCAGTGGACAGTGGGCACCATGTCGCAAATAATAACTTTTTCACGATAATTGTTGCCATCCCTCGTAGCTTAGTGTTCGCAACCACGGACTGGCAACAGTGGAGTTGTGGGTTTGAGCCCTGCCAGGGTCCGATGGAATGCGCACTGCTGACGATTTTTGAAAGTGTTTATTTACCTAAACCAATCAGAAGTAATCAAACCATCCTTTTACTGGCAGTTCGTTTGCAAAATTTTGCGATGAGTAAGTAGCCAGGACCATTCTGATTACCAGTGTAGAGAGCAACATGGCAGTACCGCGCCGTCCTCTTCTCCGTAGCTATGTAGAAATACCGCGATTTCGAGTAGCAAGACAAATCCGCCTAAGTTACTATCGGGGGAAAAAGAAAATCTTCCGAAGAACCACTGAAAACAGAAAGTTCATAATGTGATATACATTGAATTCGATTTGATTGTAATAATAGACTGGTAAACCGGAGGAACAGCTAAGCAAATATCCGGCTATTGGAACATTACTTTGGAGTATCGTAATCGCCATCTGCCTATCAGCTGCTAGCAAGGTTCGCTTGTCTCCACCTACACAGCTACGGCCGTGGTTTTATCACAAGCTTATTGTCACGCATGCATATATCCAGTACGCAGCCATGTCTCATCAGTCTGCTCACGCATTGCACTTGCTCTATTTCCCATATGCGCATTAACAATTTTAGACATCTTTTCATTCATACTTTTGCACACACACACTGCCGAGACTAAAAGACCCCCAATTAAACGCACTTGCCAAATTGATTCTTGTCGGCTCTCAGGCGTTGAACAGCGGCAGTGTCGTGGCATTTAGCTCAATAGCGCGGTCGTAAAAGTATGGTATTGTTCATAGTATGCAGTGACTATGGATCCGTCACGAAAATTAACTGTGACTGACCATCAAAGTCAGAAGACATCTAGATGAAAGTTAACAAATATGAAAAAAACCTGTTAAACTTTTTGGCAATTTCTAATAACGCTCAAATGTATGCATCGTCGATTCCATTGACGTTGAAATTCTTGCCGAGGAAGCCTGTGACACAGTGGTACCTGACCTTTTTCTTGCAAGGCAACTGCGAATACTGTTCTAGGTAAAGTCCGCACTCCTATTTCAGAAGTATCTTCACAGACTTGCACGAAATGCTAGATGTATTCCTGGATCCTACGCGCTGTCTGGAAATCCTCTAGCTCTACGGGAATCACAGAGCGACATTGATCGAAATGTCCCGTGATACCATTTTCAGCGTCATCACAGACGGAACAATTGATGCACTCATGAAGGTGAAACTGCCCATACTGTTATGCTTACCACGGATGTCCAACATTAAGACTGTAAGCATACCTCATCAACCCGGTCAATTTGAAAACAACCAACCCTGCCAATGTTTGAAAGAAGCATACTAATTACCTTCTTAATGACTGGTATAGACTGCAGTCGTGTGATATCTTTTGTGTCTATTGGCGCAATATATATAACAGCATGTTACCGAGAAGTCATTCAGCCCGCGTATGAGAATTTAGTTCGCCTTACAGGTGCTGCCCACTGCATCAAGTGGATTGCAGAGAACATTAACAAATTCCCTCCAAAGGTCGAGAGATTTGTTACAAAAATGAAGTGTATTTTGTCTTTCGGGAAGGATGATGTGTGTCTACATTGAATATCTAAAACAGGAAGGCTTGGATAACGCGACTGTCCCCTCCTGCACCGGTTATCACTCGCTGTTACTCCTGGTTGGAAACAGCGCATATCACAGCAAGTATTTCCATCGTCATCTAACGGTGTTGCGTCGTACAACATGAGTTTGAATACTCAGCTTGTGCTTGTGAAGTTGTGAATTTTCTTACCAACGAAAAGACGCAAAACGCTTTGAAGAAGTCACTAGGTTGTATTGCAATCCTTGATAAAATATGGTCGGTCACATAAAATCTGCCAAATGAAAGTCTCAAGTCATCCATAATATTTACATCAACCTCTCTGATCTACACATGTCGCCAAAAACTGCCGCGGAGGAAAACTGGTTGCAACGCATGCAGGTTGATTACTTAAAGTGTAATGCGTCTATTAAAATTCAAGCTAACTTGCAAATCTGCTTCTCTCAAGCTGCACAAATGGCCAGTAGTTGTTAACATCACAGGGCAGCTAGCCATTTTGGAATGTTATTACGGTACTCAACCCCAACCTGTTCATCACCTTTCCCAGTGACCCAAGCAGTCCTAGCAATGGTTCAAGTTTACTTCGCTCTCCAACTCTGGTAGCTTAATCTTCAACCTATCGCAAAGTGGTGGCAGAATTGTATTGAGTAAAATGCGAAGATACGCCGATCATCTGCTGCTCGGTGAGTGAAAAAGCACAGAATTGGTAGATATTGCTGAACGTTTTATATATATTACCATGAATTCGGTAAAAAATTAAATAGAGCTTCCGTGCTTATAACAATGTTGTGTCCAAAAAACATCACAATCATTCAGGTAGTAATATAAAATAACCATGCTCGGTACTATTTTAATTTCTGGATTGAAATATGGCTGATATATATAGTGCTTGAGAAGCCTTTCGTTTCAGTTTATTCTAGTCTACCTTATTAAATCACGGAATATTTTTGTTAGCTCCACAGAAGTTACGAGGAATTTTCAACCTTGAGCGCAAAAGTTATTCAACACCGCAGGAAAATAGAGTCTTTAACTACCTATTGACTACATGTCAACCTCTATGCGGTTGCATGCAAAAGGTGGTTAAGTATTTACACATGGATCAGACATCCCTTTGTGCTGCCCATCAAAATTTACAGCTAGACAAGGGGAAGCATCCGGTTTAATACTTGTACCCTTTCCGTTTATCTTGCTTTTGCTAACCCAAATTTAGTCGTTCTTGGTAAACTACTTTGGGAGAGTGCCGTATGCAAACTTCTCATTTTAACTCGCGCTATGACTGACAGTATAAATGCTCCTGGCGTACACCAGATTTCATTAGGGTAGTAGACAAGAACCTATTATCCATTTTCCTCGAACTAAGTAGTTACAAAGAACTAGGATCCCTTTGGTACCACGTATTCCTAGTCGTCTGTTTTTATTAATCAGCATCTCGTCTTCCACATGAAGTAATGTCAGTAGTCTTTTAAATTTGCAAGCTGCATTTAACCGGGTATGAATTACTATTCCCATTAACATTTCTGATGTAGTTCTGGTCGTCTTTGCATACGGTGTGATTCTGTGTGTAGCCAAAGCAAATACCAATGCACCATAGCAAATATTCCGCGATACTTAGAGGACTTGTATAGACACCAACTACTTGGGATTTAGCTTTACGACTGGTCTATTAGCAGTTGCTATATAAAGCAACCTACTGGCATGTTTCATACTATTGTTCCGAGGAAATTCGACACAATGTATGTTTGGAAACTGTGTAAAATTATCAGTTGGAATATGTTCCTTGATATTATATGTCTCGGCTACTTTGTAATAACACCTGTAGTTACGTCATTGAATAGGATAGCTTTTGGCTACTTGTTATATAAACCGGTGGCCACCATAATGTTTCGTTTAGGAAATGGTGCTTTGGCAAATGGACCCAATATGCCAACAGCCATTTTTACAAAGCGCTTGATGAGATATTCAGTGAAATGAATTGGGGCTTCCAATGGCTTTTAACTTCTTGTCTGACTGTTGGCACGCATTGCATTGTCGAACTGCATCTCCAACACTTAATTGTCTCCAGCCGTTAGCAGTAACCGCTTAATTGGGCCTTCGTAGGTACAATAACAGAATGACCCTAATACCCGCTACAGATAACCTGCTGGAACAAGACTCCAAAGAATTAAGAGCTGTTCGCCTCTCATAATAAACTACCTACTATGGAAAGCTCATGGTGAGGAGTATAATATTATAGTAACCCTGGTTAGATCCTCGTGCGTCTAGGCCATGCATTAAGCAGATACTCCCTGCTAAATATCTGATTTCATTGTCGTAGTTTGCTTAGAGCAACTACCGGAGGTCTACACGCAGCGGTTTGTAACTCTTGTTACTACAGTTCCATAAAGTAGCTAGGGCAGAGGGATAACTGCACCAAGCGAACGTACAGCCGAATAAATAAAAGTGCCACTTCCTTCAATCCCAATTTTAAGTTAGATCATAGATTTACCAGTAAAATAATTCATTTTATTGATTGACAAAGCCTTTTATTCTTATGCTACTACCTTCTCTTCACATTCCTGTAAAGGAGACAAATCGGACCTTACACCAACCTCCGAAGCATCAGTTGAAAACACACTTTGGATGGGGCTCGTTAAAAATCCATACTAAAATGGTGAACGCAACCAGCTTTTGTAAGCTAAGATCAGTATACGCGTGTTCAGTAGTCTGTTGGAATGATTACTTTGGAAGTGGCCGTTGTCTCAGCTGCTCAGCGGTGGTCGGAATTTTACGAATTATTGAAGGTAGTAAGAACACAGTCCCAAGAAATGTTTTAATAATTGTTGTAGCACGAACCGAGGAAGATTTGGTTATGCGATGCTTTATTTACAAAAGACATAGCGAGTTTTAGGTCAAGTACAATGCTTTTATAAGTCCGGATGCTGAAAGTTTTGTTTCAACAGACTGGTAAACTATCAACCGCTGGAGTCCATCTAATTTAATTGTTTGTGTGCTTTGATGCGGCAAGTTTAATCCAAACGTCGATGCATAGTATGGTATGTGCTAGAAAACAAAGATGAAAAGTAGGTTTTAATATTCTTGGACATTGTTTTCTTTAACACCGAAATTCATTAGGTCCTAATATTGTTTGCTCTGTAGCCTTGTCAATGCGTGAGTTCTCCAGAATGCATCTATGTCGCCTCTTGTTGGGGTTGCAAATGTTACTCACGACGCCATCCATTCTTGAAAATACCAGGAACAGAAAGGACCACGGTTACAGGCACCCTGCGGTAATCTTTTAATTTGATCTAAGAAAATTAAAAAATACATTTATCACAAACGAAATTTGCTAAGGACAAACAGTAGTACAAGAAAGCGGACTTTGTTAAAGCGTGTAGCGTATTTGGCTCGTTAAATATGTTTACCTATAAAGCAATGCCGACACAAACACTGGAAACTTTCTTGGACCCATCCATTCAGTGTGTAGTGACTATGAACCGATCAACAAAGCCATGCAGGCGGTCTGGCATAAGTTGCACCTGCTGTCAACGAATCTGCTCAGGTCATGTTTATCATACTATTCGCTTCACCCAGCGGATCCGTATGTCCGCTACATTTGCATATTGCCGTCACGACGAAAACGAGTTATCAGTAGCAGATTTGGTTGCAATTTTATCAGAGATTTTCAACGCCATTCAGTGAATTCTAGTGTGTTTAGGTCGGTAATTGATATGCGAAACATTGCTGAGTTGAGACAAAATATAGCGGATACTGCAGACGCAGTTTAATTAACTTACCTAATATAACCGCCCTAGGTTTCCTGAATACCCGCGTTTTTATATAGACAAATGCAGATAGTTGCGATAGTTAATTTCACCTATCTTACTGATTTTGGCTCCGCTGTTCGAGACTGTAGACCTACTTTTCCATCACAAATATTAGCGATATTCTATCTATATCGACTGCCCTGATACGGTGAATAACCTCGTGCCAGTGTACTCGGTGGCAAACAGGTCACGTGAGCTCATGTCGCGGGCACATGTCCCATTAGTATGCATCACACATACGATTTGGGGAGCGATGCAGTTTCATACGTGACAGATGCAGACACTTGAGTGACGAATGTAATCAATTTATGGATTTAATTGTACGATGGATATTATTCTGGCTGATTGGGAGGTAATTGGTTTAAGCGTAATATGACTACTGGTGGTATTGAAACCCATTTCTACTTAAGGAGACACGGGCTTCATCATTCTAGCTGAATGTTGGGCCACTGTAATACTTACGTCTGGGCTCATTGGGAAACCCCATTAAACAAATCTCCATATTCTTACTTTCAGTGAAGCGCTTTTGGCTTATCTATTACTATCAGTCCTGAGCACTTGTAGAATAGTACAAGCACGGTCTAATCTAGTAGAATTAATTAATATGCAGCCCACGTCCAATACTCCACTTTGCTATTGAACTGCCTCAACTTGACGGTTAGAGGAATTCGTATAAAAACAAACAGCATAATTAAATCACGAAGGTTGTGTCTCGATAGGGATTCTGCGGCTTTCTGAACCCAACGCGCTTGACGATTTAAACCAGTCTAGTCTCCTTGTATTTTGCAAGGGCCCATTCAAGG
>OX104065.1:36076518-36159078 GCA_944474145.2 Dicrocoelium dendriticum
TCTTTGTCTCGCACTGCTGAGGAATAAAACGTTTATTTATTTATTTATTTATTTATTTATTTAAATCTAACCGAACAGCGATAGAAATCATGCCACGATCATTTCCTAAGCATTATTATCATTATACACGTTAGCTAGTGGTGGGAAACACCTCAGCTACTGTGCCGCAGTAATTATGTAAGAAAATGGGAAAGAATGCAACACATGCAAGCCATCAGAGCTCCCGGTGACTGATGAGCATCGTTTCTGTAATCTACCCGCCGGCTACTATGCAGCAAAATAATTTACTATACAAAATTACTTAAGGCTAAGTAGTGCGATCGTGGTACGGGGAGGCTAAGAGGGACGGCGTGGGACTAGGGAACGCCCAGCACGAATGCCATTGAGGTGGCTCCTAACCATTTCAACTTTAATAAACACCCATCAGACAAAACGTCTACCATGAAGTATCGGGAGCTGTGCCAGCAATTTCATCTCGATCCACTTTGGTTTCGAAGATTAAAACAACTAGGCACTGATGTGCAATCGGATTCTTGACAATGTCTGTTGCAATCTACCCACACTAACATTAGAGCAGAGTTTCAGGTGCGGCCTTCGCAACAAGAACTTTAGCCTGGTTTTACCTGACGCGGAATAAATTTGTGGTTTAAATGCTTTCTTAACAGATGTGCTTTTCTGGGAAATCGGATCCAAATCAAAACCAGGTTTTTGAGACAGCAATCATTTCGCAGTAAGCTGGGAATCTTTCACTGCTTAGAGAACATTGCGTACATTTGCATGTGGGGAAACACTTGGAGGGCCATGTGACCACTAATGGTTGTAGTACCGAAGCTTTATGAATTGTAATTAGCCCTCAATATTTATAATATACTCAAACTACAAAAGTGCCCCTTACCCTCACACAAAACATGAGCTTAAAAGAAGGATACATTGCTGGAAACAGACAAATATAAAAGCATGGCTTTTTTTGCCCATGCAACAACATTACGTTACCAGTATACACAAAATCCGTACCAGGTATGGACACAGCTCCTCATACTATGCGAAATATACCAGTTATTATCGTTATCATTATGGTTATTATTGCTGCAAACAAAGATTTCCAACTGTGTATAAGCATTCAATTTAACCGAATATCTCTTCTATTCTGAAGAACGCTTGTCTACAAGGTGAAAAAAGCCATTTCTAAGTCGACTGCTCGCTTTATCTTTATTAACTAATGTCATCCAGCAAAACAATTACGCGTGATTTGGCCGTCCCAACTTTAGACCAACCAATGCTACGGCGGAAGCAGCCTAGTAGATTAAAGGTTATTTAGTTCGATTTTGTTTTATACCTATATCATTAAAGCATCTATCCAATCCGATTGCAATATGGGGTTGCTGAACGTGTGCCTAAGTAGCCATGAGCTTACAGCGACTGAATATGCATGCTTGTTTGATAAATTTAAGAAGCTAATGGAACTTCAGTTTCAGTTACATTAACCCAGGTTGCATGAACTTGATTAATGAGAAGATAATCCCTGAGATGACATTAGAATCAAAAGACCGTTAGGCGAACAAGCTTGTTTTCGGTGGATCGCATCAGGCCAACACACCACAGATGATAGGAATAAATCAAACACAGGGTATTTAAATACAATGAATCAATGAAGTGAATTGACCGGTTAATGCGATCAAGTGGCCACACTGGCTTGGGCATCGTTTGTGGAAGGGTCAGGCGTGGTGTCGTAACATGAGGAAGTTTGAGGCCATGGCAGTTGTAGAGCATGTACAAACTCCTTTTGGGCACGCGATTCGGGATTATGGAGCCGAATAGCGATTGCTTCTGCTGTCGCCAATAGGCGACATCGGAGGGCTCGCGTGTGACGTCCAGATATCCTGTAGATAGGCCGGAAGGCCTCTCGCACATTCACTTGGTGATTTGTGTCGGCCATATCTAGGTACAGCCTCCTGGACACTTTCGAATTTCTTGACTCGGTGCAACAACTAAATCTAGCTGGACGGAAGATGTTCTCACTAGATGTGACGTCACTTTTCACCAACGTCCCGTTAGAAGAGACCATTGACTATCTCTGCGAGTTTATCCAATTGCACAACTTCAACATCGGTATTCCAAATGACTGTTTAATGCAACTTATATTGGCGTGCACTAAGAACATTCAGTTTCAGTTCAATGAGACTTTTTACACACAAATAGACGGGGTAGCTATGGGTTCACCATTAGGACCGCTACCCGCCGATGTCTTCATGAGTAAGTTGAAGAATACTCAGCTAAACGAATGTATCAACAACTTGGTGTACTACGGTCGATACGTAGATGACATATTTTGTGTTGCGGATGATGGAGTATGTATCGATCTGTTAGCCCACTTCAACGCTGCACATAACAACATAGTGTTCACCATAGAACTTGAAAGTAACAACTCGTTGTCATTCTTAGGTGCCTACATCACCAGAACATCAGATGGGACAGTACAAAGAAGAGTACATAGAAAGACAACTAGGACTGGTCAATATACTCATTTTACCAGCTTTGTTCCAATGAGTCAAAAACGCAACCTGGTCCGTTGTCTAACGGAAATAGCGAGGAAAATATGCACGGAAGATATGCTGTCAGATGAACTGCGTTTTATTCGAAGCGTTCTCGAACAAAATGGTTATCCGGACAAATTCATCCGGAGACACATGGAGCCACCAGCACCTAAAGTCCAACCAATCACCGCTGAAAGGCGCTTAATCTACTTATCACTGCCTTTCAAAGGTGATGTGATAGCAGAACGAACTACTCGAAGGCTCTGCAATGCAACAGCGAGAACGTACTTTGCAGCTGACCTCCGCGTCAGCTTCACTTCCACGCCAGTCGTGAGTCAGCATCTCAAGGACAGGTTGCCGAGGTCAAATATTTCCTTCTGTGTGTATCATTTTTTTGCTCGTGTCGAGCACGTTATATTGGAAAGACGACCAGGAGACTGTCTGAGAGAGTGCGAGAACATTGCCCGGTGTGGCTCTACACTGGTGTCAGAAAGACAGTAGTCAGCGCGGTGCCGGGGCATTTGACCGACACAAATCACCAAGTGAATGTGCGAGAGGCCTTCCGGCCTATCTACAGGATATCTGGACGCCACAGGCGAGACCTCCGATGTCGCCTATTGGCGACAGCAGAAGCAATCGCTATTCGGCTCCATAATCCCGAATCGCGTGCCCAAAAGGAGTTTGTACATGCTCTACAACTGCCATGGCCTCAAACTTCCTCATGTTACGACACCACGCCTGACCCTTCCACAAACGATGCCCAAGCCAGTGTGGCCACTTGATCGCATTAACCGGTCAATTCACTTCATTGATTCATTGTATTTAAATACCCTGTGTTTGATTTATTCCTATCATCTGTGGTGTGTTGGCCTGATGCGATCCACCGAAAACAAGCTTGTTCGCCTAACGGTCTTTTGATTCTAATGTAAAGATGGAGAACAGCGTTATGTACCAAAATTAAACTTGAAGACTCAAAATGTCTGTGCAAGCTCTTCTAAACTCTTTAGTAACCCACTTGAGATTAGCATGTTTACCTTGATCTCAGTGTTCCTTCTCCGAAAGCAACCTTTCAGACATAGTTTATAGTTGTGTTGGAATATACAGGACCTCATTTAACGTGTGGAAGATAAATTTTAAATTTATCTTTAATTTTTCTTAATACGCTTTCTTTTCATCGCTTGATGGTTAGTGACACGGAGAGTTGTTTGAAGCCAGTTTGTAGCACTATATCTCAGCTCTGTGGGCCAACAGAAACGCATACTTTGGAACTAGCTTTGGGTCAATTCTATCATGTTGAATGCGTCGTTGCATAAAGTGATTACGACAGCTGGTCAGACCCCTTCGACTTAAGGATACCTTTCCACTTATCGATAACAATGATAAAATCAATCCGTCCAGTACGTGGATGCTTTCTTTATATGCGTGTTATCTGCTCACTAACGTCCTGCAACAAGGACGATGGATTACATTTATGAGTTAGCTAAGCAGTCTGTTCAGTCATTGTCATTTGTAATCAAATGGCTAAAGCGATCTCTGCTGTTCCGAATTGAAAAGATATGCTTCAAATTTAAACCGTAACCTAACACTATGTCTACACGGTAGCAATGGTTAGCCCACTCGGCCATGTATCTACCGATCTCCTCATGCTGAGGATCCACATGGGCGTATGTACGGCAATTGTCAAGCTGCCATACAATAAGCTTTATGTGGATGACATACCAAGATTGTGTTCAAGGGGGTAGTACATTTCGCAGTTGGTGAAGCAGCTTAATGACACACAAGTCAAATTGCAGTTAGTCTGTGAAATGGAGCCAGACAATTGTTTGTAAATTTTGGGCACTCGCATCAGTCGCAGAAATGATGGATTCATTAAGATGTCTGTCTGCAAAAAAGCAACGTGGTCTGCCTAATCACAGCCAAGTATTTCTAGTGTTTTTCATAAAATTCTGATGTAATGTAGAAAGGTTTTCACCTACCTACTGATTGGATGTGTATGTGTAAGTATCACAGTCTACCAGTCAATAATAAATTGATCCAGATTTATCTACAGTCGATTATCTTTTCCGATATTGTTGGAACGGCATCCCTCGGGAATCGTCAGTACCTGATTACTGTGATTAAAGCGGGGGGAATCGCAAAGGTAGTATGGAATTATCCTCCTGATAGCAACTGTTTCTATATTTGGCTTGAAACGGACCATTTTTAGCTCCTTTCATTGTGACTTGTTAATGTACGTTAAGATTTTTACAGCTAGGAGGAAGAGCATTCATGTTATGTGGTTTCTCGAGCAATACCTCTTATTATACGCTGATGCATTCTCTACATGATGTTTGGCTCATTGATTAGGAAAGGTGTTTTCGTATGCTGTCAAGATAAGTGAATTCAAAATGGATCGTCACAGTCTTCAATATGAGCTAAATAATAACCGGCGGTAAATCACCGAGGGTAGGTTGGGAGTTGTTGAAGAACAAGAGTCACAAACCTACGGTCCGAGGACCGGATTCGTGACGCAACATCAGTTCATCCTGCCCTGTGACTATATCCTACCCTTCTTAATAAAGCAAATGAGACACGGATCGAAGCGATATCATACGCATGTGAAAATGCATGTCGTATTTTCGATCACCCCACCCTGTTTGAAAGCTAGCTTGAACTAGCTCATTTTTATAACATGACACTGTAATTTCCGGCTATTATTGGTCCTACATCATTGGAAAATTAATGTGGGTGATTACGCATCAAACTATCTCATTCGTGCACTATACTGTGTTCCCGTTTACCTCATAACTTTGTACCTCAATTTTCAGTTGGTCAACACCATTGATCCACGTGTCCTACGAAACTGTTGTATTACGTCGTTAGCCTCATATGCTTCATAGCGGCTATTTGAAAAAAATTTAATGTTTACAGAATAATAGTAGGGGGAGTTGAATGGTATAGGTAGATATTTGTTACATCAAAGTTGTTGAGGTTTAAAGTGGTTTGAAGCGCAAATTTCTAAAGTTTGAATCTATTGCACACAAAAGTATGCCAAGTGTACACCAATATATGAGTTAGCCTAATGCCACTATGTCGTCCCACATAGACCAATGCACTTTTTGCGTTTTACCGCACAAATCCTATGTGATTATGTCCACTGCGTGCGCAGAGGGACACATCACTATCAAAGCAGTTTACAAAACGACAGTTTCCACTGACAGGTGTAGAAAAACGATAGAGCCATAAAAGTGTGTGTAAAGCAACTTAAATGTCTGTTCCAACCTTTCGACCATGGTTGAATAATTTTCGCCGCGGGCTACAGAACTCATCTCAGGAATCAGGCACTCGATTTGTGCCAATTCGTACGACGGAACAAGTGTGAACATAAAACCGAAAGGAGAAAGCGGCTTACCGACAAATAGTTTGTGGATCAGTGACGCGCGTAAAAGTAGTCCGAGAGTTAGGATTATTCAGAAGCAAACGGCAAAGTTTGAGACGTTGGTGGTCACGTTAGAGGAGCAAAATGAACTAGTCACTATCTTGGGTATTGAAATTCCTTAAACTCAAGTTGCAGGTTGGTGATTAGTTTGTAGCAAACTCAGACCTGCGAATGGACCATAACTATATTTACACCGGCGAAAAATGCACAACTATGGTGAAAACAACAATGACAACCCATAGGGTGGACGCTCTCCCAAGTTTCATGAATGGCCGCAAAGCAGAAAATATAATGCAAATTTGCGTGCTCAACTCATGAATCAGCAGGGAAACAAAACTTGACCCTTGCAAGTTGTGCTAATAACGGCGTGGCACGCAGTAATGTGGAAGTTTTGGGTTTTGTTTCACGTAAGAAAAATTAACTCACAAAAGGAATTTCCGCTCACGAGGAATTGCAAAATGCATTTACGACGAAACCTAGGATAATTGGAGAAAATGATACTTTGAAAGGTAAACTTGCACGAAATAACGGAGAAAGCTTCAGTGTTCAAAATCTGCCCTTCAAAACTGCCCTTCATCTTTCTTCTTAATGTTCTGTGTTTCCTAATCCCACAGGTTACAGTTAGACAGAGTGTTCCTGCTTTAGCGTGCATTTGTTTGCTGCATAATCAAAAGTCGTTACCTTTGATAGCAACTGTCAAGTAGAAGGTCAAACTGCCATCTAGGTTTTATCCGTCGTATATTTAGTTGAGCCTCTACGTGTTTGTGTAACGTTTAACTTCAGTAGTAAGCACAGAGATATTTGAAAAATATGTAGGCCACTGTCGCGCGACTATGGATTGAGAACGCGTAGGAACCACCTCCGACATACTTACAGCAAGGAACCGTTGTCCGGAGTCGAGTTGACTACCGATGAATGCTTAGAGCAGTTATGATCTAATTCAACACTTATATAATTTGTAGAATTATGTAAACTTTATTTTCCAATTTTAAGATGTATGAGAGTTTAGGCACATGTTAGCTATGTTATAAATTGTCTCCAGATCTCATTCACAATAACGTTATGAACAAATCGCTTTATAAAATGAGACTGCGGAGTCTAACTATGTTGTTGTGTTAAAGCTGTGGATTCAGTGCGAGTGAACATAATAATTTTATTGGTGGGCTTACTATGCAATGATTTATAAAAACTTTAAGATGTTAACAATGTTTGCACATTTTCTCACAGATTGCGGTTCATACATCTATGGAACGGTTTCCGAATTTGCATTATGCAAAAATACAACCAAAAATACAACCATGTAATATATCAAAACGCAGGTAACCGCGTTGACGAGCAATTCGTTTTGAGCAAATCGTTTCAACAGGGACAACGGATGGCCTATTTATTTCAGTTACATACCGAAAGATTTTACAATACACTAGCTTCAGACAATGGCAAATTATTTGGTTGAGGTCAACAAATATTAATGAACTACAGTGTAATGATCTTGTGTTTTTCGAAATAAGTCGCATATTATAGTACAGATATAAATAACATTTTCACAGCGTGCGGGACAATTTGCTAGCGCAGGCTGAGTACTCAGTAAACACAATGCTTGCAAGGCGGAACCAAACTCTGAGAAACAAAAGAATACGCGAAGCACGACGTCCAGTTTTTAACTTATTGGACAGCGTACGCAAGCTCTTATTTGTTCCGGTGCCTCAGGACACTTCTGAAAGTAACTGGCTCAACTCAGCTTCTTCCGCATATTTTCTTAACTTATTATTGTCGTGATACTTGATTTGATCAGCATTCTGCTTCTGTCAGCTTTGACCGTTCGGCGCCCGTCAGGACACATCAAACATTATTTCAGCATGCTGGAATCCTCAAATCCATATGACATTAGGTCTTCCTCATGTGAACAGTGATCAGTGACTGTATACGGTATAATAAGCAGCGCTTTACAAGTCCCATTGGGTTCTATGGCAGATTTCTTAAAAAGTAGGAACAAAAGAGGCTTTAAGAAAGGAATTTCCGCTTGCTAGACTGCTATTCTACAATTCACGTAGTTTCATAGCACCCACAAGTGAAGCAAAACTTCCAAGATATGTTCCGGGCTTAGGACGCTGATATAGTGCTAAGTAACAAAGCGTAAATGTATGAGTGCTTCATCTAACTGGCTTAAAAATATTGTTATTGTCGGTATACAGACATTCGATTCATAGACAGCATTTAACAGATGACATTCACGAAGCAAATATGAATGCCAAACGGCTATAATATTTTGACACCCACATTGCGTGACATCTCAGGATTGTATTACTGCTGATTTTCAGCAAAGTGGGTTAAACATTATTTGGATTATGCAGTCGAGACTATTGTCCGCTGCATACGCCCAATCGTTCCAGCCTAGACGCGTATTGAATATTTCACCTTCTATTGAATCACTTGGATGCCAGATATTGAGCCTGCTTCAGTACATTAAGGTATTGTTTCAGCCATTAATGCCAGGCTTGATTAGCTTATTAGTCATAGAGGCAAGCATACACACAGAGCACTTTTCGGAAATCAGATATGTATGTTTGCCAAATCGCCAGTTGCAGTTGTCCGACGTGTGGGTTACCAGATTTCGAGACATTTTTAGATTGCCAAGAATAAACAAAATATTCTTGAATCAGCACACCTAGGTCACGTGATGCTTTACATGAGTTCTTTCATGCATGAGTTGGTACCCAGGTGTCGTTTAGAGAGTATTTGCATTTACTTACGTTGAAATTCTGTGAGTGTTATGCTTAACCCCGAGGTATTTTTTCTAACTCACCCTAAAGCAGATATTTCTCGATATTCAAATTCATCCTGCCCTAAATTTTGCTGTCGTTGGCGAAGGCGTCATTAAACTCAAACTGCAATCGTGGACCTAGAAATTTGCTTTGCGGCACACCACACTAGACTTGTATGCTTTCAGATAAAGAGCTTCGAACTCTAACCACTAACTAACCTAGAAAGTAGAAGTCGGTGATCTAGATTAGAAAATGGTTCCGATCCCGTAATACTAGAGCGTGGAATTCAGCATATGCTCATCTAGCCGATCAAATCCAGGTTGGTTTGATCAACTTCCTCCTAAAGCTTCAGCTGATTCGGTCCAACTGTTTTTTTTGATTTATGAATACGGCGGGCATGATCGCTGTCGACGCATGCCAAGCTGCTACGCAGTAATAAGTTTCCAGTGTTACAGCTAGCACATCAACATACCATCCATGATGGATTTTATGACCTTGGACAGCATGGTGTTGAGACACTCGAAGGGAGTTTGAATGTTCAGTAATATATCCGCCTTTGCGCATCTGTCATTATTGCAAGTTTCCACATAGGTGGAACCTGTGGTTGGTCTAATTAGCACTGGAAGAGCCTATCCAAAACTTCTTATAGTTGTCGATGTGCTGTTCACAGGGCCTCTAGACTTATGACATTAACAGCAGGAGAGATGCATTTACGAAGACAGGTTAACGTTTTAGAGACATCAGCAGTGGATGAGATGTGGGTTAGTCAAGGGGAAATGTAATATTTGCAAGTTCCTTTGGTCGCAAGGCCCTATGAATCGTGGGGGCATATTGCATTAACAGCCCATTTGCTGCTGAAAATATACCCGTCACGTGTACGCAAAAGCGTATTCATGACTTAACTGAACTTGAACGTGTTAAACCATTAACCGTCCTGAGTAGCGCAAATATTTGCCACAAATTTCCTGGACCATTGAGATGGTTGTACAAAAGCTACTGATAGACGCCGGCGCCTTTTGCGATATTCTGCTTATTTGCGATTTCGTCTTCTCTGAGCAGTTGTGTCAAGTGGTTATGTTGGACTAAGTATTTGTCACACGTTTCTAACTTTGGAGCTACGCTATACACCACCTATAGTGCTTTGCATACCAACATCTATTTTCGTGTATAACTTCAAAAGACAGAAAAAGTTTAGGACTCATCGCAAACGCTTATCTCTGAACCGTCTATAACCAGCCGACAGAAGTTTTTGGTAACCCCAAGCCAGGCGACTTCCGGGGGATCTTCGGCTAAGAACGACCAGGCTGTGGCGCTGACCAGCTAGGTTAATTGATCGTAGCGTGCATTGGTTCACACCGTCTAATAATTTTTATCATGATATTCCGCATATAAGAAGAAGTTAAAACTAATGACTGCATGATCGCTGTGATCCAAAGAGCAGACTAACAACAATATAACAATCATTTGCTCCTCGTTGCTAAGCACAAGACCCAACAAAAATTGATTGATACCTGTTCTGAACCCAGCATGCAAAACGACTTGCTTGTAAAGCGGAGCGTCGATTATGGCCCCTTCAGACTGGCATTGAATTGTTCATTCGTAGCAGGAGATTCTAAGTAGTGTACATTGCAATCGCCTATGATAACTTGATAAACATGGGCTGTTGTCAGGAAATCCGACCAGCACCACAACAACAAAAAGACCAAGAGTACGCGGTCGACTGTTCAGAGCGAAATCGGGCGCAGTTCTAGAGTCTGGCACGGTCTTTGACCTACTTACATTCAAGCGAGTTGCGAGTCGTTATAACTCCCGATTAATAATAAGAAGACATAATTGACACTACTTAAAAACGTTTACTTACACGACTGATGTTACAACCTACTGTCCTGGAAAACCGTTAGCTACACACTTGGTCGAAACCAATCGATGTTCACGTGCCATATGGTTAGCTGAAAGTGCCAAGCTAACATACAAACACAAACGCTGAAAATCGATCAATTTCACGTGCAATCTGTGTGGCTGTCATAAGTGATCTCTCTAACACCCTCCTCGGTTAAAAATAACCTGTTGCACATAAGATGTTTTGCTGGGAATGACAATGAGTCTGAATTGGGGGGCGTGTACGTATGCAACGATTCGTTTATGTTCCACTTCTGTGCTCATACCAAGGCGTTGCTCTGGTTGTGGTTCCATTGGCTTAAACAAAGCCAATGTACCTAAAAGAATGTGTAGGGGAACCGCTATAGTGTTATTTTGCTTAATCTGTTCGGGTGTATAAAGATGTTTGATGTGCATTATTGTTCGTCGCAATCAGGCGATAATTCAGATGTGTCGACCAGCTATCCGGAAAACACCAGACGGCCGTTTCGCCCTATTGGGGCTCATCAGTGGTGCGCATACTTCGGTCCTCTGCGGAGGATGGAACCCATGACTGCTAGTGGCTCTTGCCAACTAGTCCGCAGCTTATGCAACTGCGCCATGGAACACGGTAAGTAATACCAATTCGCCCGTACGGATTTCACAAAATGCTATGTAGATTCATAGCTGCCGTAACCGGGAAGTCCTGACGCCGGAAGGCCGACCGCTGTCATCTGCATGGCAGGTGCCTGCATGGCAGTGGAGGATGCGTCGGGCTATATCGCATTTAGCTAACAATTCATGATAGTCAGATACCGTCCTCCATGGCGCAGTTGCATAACCTGCGGGCTAGTTGGCACAAGCCACTAGCATTCATGGGTTAGATCCTCCGCAATGGACTGAGGGATGCGCACCACTGATGAGCCCCAATAAAGCGAAACGGCCGTCTGGCGCTTTTCCGGATAGCTGGTCGACACATCTGAATTGTCGGCTGATTGCAACGAACAAAAATACTCACCAAAATCCTTCCATTCATATGTAATGTTCAATGTGACTTACATGACGCGTAGTTAATCTGTTTTGACATTCCACTACATACAGCTCACTTCCTTTTCTTGCTTTGACAAATCCTGGAATTCAACGTTTATGCGTATCACTGTAGTTGTACGCAAAGACTGGGTCACCAGGAGGAAAAAATCTCATGCGAGTATGGTGCTTGCGATTGAACTTGTTTGCAACTTTCTGGTCACACTCAATAGTCTCGTTTGCTTGAAACATGATATCTGACGGTATGCGTAATGGTCGACCAATACAATATTCCGAGGATGATTGCCGGTTTGGAAGAACAGGATTCGGTGTTGAACGATACATGCGTAAGAATGCATCCAAGTTTGTAGCAATCTCTCCCTCTCATTTGAGATTAAACAGAGCACCTTTGAATGTATCCACCAATCTCTCAGGCTGTCCATTGTAATGGAGATGGTAAATGGGACGACCTATATGCTGTACACCCATGGATTGACAAAATCGGTTGAATTCCTTCGATGTGGATTGTGGACCATTATCATTGAAGATTGTTTCTGGGACCCAGACTATGCGAAATAACGACGAAGAACTGCGGTTGTTGAAGCTGTCCTTGGTTGAGTGACGCAAACTATTTCTGGTCATTTTGAGTATGGATCAACAATAATCAGAGAATATTGATTTTTCAGTGGGCCTGCATAATACACATGGATCCGCATACCGGCAGCATTTGCTTTAGGCCAAGGTTGAAGGTCAACTTTGATGGGGGCTTTTGCAGCTTGTGCAGAATTGGAACAAATACGAACAATGTTTTCGATATCTTTACCAATATTTGGACAATAAGCATAACATCTGGCAAGTGATTTCATTCGTGTAATTCACTTGTGTCCGGCGTGCAATATTTGAATCACTTTTACTCTGAGATTTGTGGGGATCACAATGCGATCTGCCAGCATTAAACAGTCGTTCACTAGTGTTAAAACAACTTTATGCACAAAATATGGTTTAATTTCCGCGTCTAATAGAATTCTTGGCCAGCCGTTAGAAGATCAAAGATGACTCGTTGTAAAGGGCTACCTTACCGCGTAGACTCACAAATGTCATTGTGTGTAACTGGTAAATTTCCTATGGACTCCTCAAAGATAGATTTTATCTCCGCATCAAGTCCAATTGACGAAATGACCTTGTCTTCATGTGCATGCGAATTGATCTCTTGGCAATCATGTGCGATAAATCGCCAACCTGTCCAAAGCATTCCGAACGGGTGTGTTTAATGGTAAAATCGTGTCCAAGCAATATTATTGCCCAACGTTGCAGACGATTTGCAGTGTGAACATGAATTTCTTTCTTGGTACAACATATAGAAACAGGGGCATGTGATCAGTGCACAACGTGAATTTCCAACCATGCAACATCTTATGAAAATTTTTGACTACAAACACAATTGCTAAACCTTCTTTTTCCATTTGGCTGCACTTCCGTTCACATGTTGTTAGTGTGCGTGAAACATGACTGACAGCTTTTTGCCTGCCTTCCGGAAACTGGTGCAAGGGTGCTACCCCAAATCTATACTCTGAAGCATTAGCAGCAACTATGATATGATGTTTGGGATCATAGTGTGTAAGTGCAAGATCAGGTTAAAATTCGCTTTATTTCATCTAATGCCGACTGACAAGCTGGGGATCATACCCTTTTTGCATTAGTTTTCAAGCCTTCATATAGTAGCGCCCTTAGGGGGGTGCATATTAGGAACAAAGTTATTGTTATAGTTAACTAGTCCCAAAAACGACGGAAGTGTTTTTCTGTCCTTTGGAACTTGTATTTGTTGGATTGCCATAATTTTTGATGGATCCGGACGACGAGCACTGGCATCAATGATTGAACCAAGATAAGAAGTTTGAGACATAAAGAACAGGCATTTGTTGATTTGCGGAGTAAATCCGAAACTCTTGATCCTGTCAAACACTGTATTTCAGAGTGCCTGATGTAACTCAACTGAAGCGCCTACGATTATTCTGTCATACATTTAAGCCATAGCAAAAGGCAACCTGTTTGGCATTGTGTCTATTACTCGTTGCAAAATTGCCGGAGCACAATTACTTCCAAACGGCAGTCTGGTGTATTGATATAAACCCTTATGAGTATTAATGGTGAGAAAGTGTCTTGATTCCTCATCAACTTCGACTTGTAACTAGACATCAGAAAGGTTAACTTTGAAAATAGTTTGCTACCATTTAACCGCGCAAACAAAGCATTCGGAATTGGCAATGGGTATTGGTGAGTCTGAAGTTCACCATTTAGTCGAGTTGAAGAATTACCACAAATACGTACTGTGCCACTCGCCTTCTTAACTACCACAATGGGAGTAGCACTGGTTGGATACCTCTGGTTAGCGCGTCCAATATCTCAAAGCGAATCAGTTCTTCATCAACCAATGGGTCGGCTGAGTAGTGTACTGGTATTTTAGTACGGAATACTGGTTTTGCTTCAGGTGCGACATACAAAGTAGCCCGAACTTTGGTGCGCAATGCAAGTTCTGGTTGGAAAAGACAAGTATATTTTTTTGCAAGTTTGCCAAAATATCAATGTTCACTTTGTATCAACAGTTGCGACATCACTTGAAGGCATTTTTCGCATGCTCTTAGTTTGGTAATCAAAATTGAGCTGATTGGAACATCCCATAATTGTTACTCATCTAACCATTCAATGTCTACTAAATTTAGTCCATTTGCTGCTGCAATGTAACAGGTTTTATTGCATTTATCGTTCCGAAATGTAAACTCACGGTTTATTTGTCCCCAAAGTCGATTTTCTTGCCAGAAGCGTTCCGAGCAGTACGTTTGGTAACAGTATTCTGGATCGCCAATGCTTTTCTAAGTCAAATATGAAATGATTGTTATGCTGGAAGTAGTGTTAATCTGTAATTGGTAAGTTGTTAATTAATAACCTGATAAACTTTGGCCATGCCTCCCACGAGAAATGTTTGTAGCGGATACTAGATTTTACTGCCTTCTGAATCCGGTTGATTGGTGAAGCTTGAACGAACGGACACAGTGTCCCCCTTTTGACTTAATGTGCCACAAACTTGACATTTATGGAATCGAAATGCACAAAAGGGTGCAAAGTGCCAGGCGCCATAATTGCAGCATGGTGTAGATGGTCGTTGGAACCAACCTCTTTGTTTTGGAAATCTGTTCTGTTCCACGTGTGATTTGGTGAGCTTAACAACAGAAGTCATGTCTGAATAACATTTGTTTGACTGTAACGTTTGTGAATCACGCTTTAGGTTTATCAATCTGAGAGATTCCATAGTTAAATCGTGCAAGCAAATGTCACAAGTAGAGTCCAGTTTTGATAATAATTTTGTTCTGATATCGGAATCCGCAGGCAATTTTAAGCCACATACAAAAAAATCAATGCTTTGGATTGATCGTCTGCCATTCTTTTATTTTGGAACCTTTCACATACCATGTTCGCTCTACCTGCATATTTCACAATGTCTTCGTATTCTATAGTAAGCTTTAAACAATTATAACGAATGTTAAATATAGATGTCTGTTCTCCAAAAAGTATGGTAATCTTATCCACCGTTTCTTGCAAACTATAATCTCTTGGGGGTTTCGGTAGAATATAATTACAACATCTTGTGTGTTCAGAACATCCATGTTTTTTCATCTAGAGCCGTACTTTTGCTGATTCATCAAATGCTGAACCGTTGGCATCAAAATTTATTCATATCTCTTGTACCAAGCTAAAAATGTATTGCCACTGTCTGGGTCGTAACTGAATTCTTGAATTTCATTGGCCAACGCATGATTAAGCTGAGTATCACTTGAACAATGAACAATGATTTATGTCGGGTAAAAAGCGTGGCTTGGCAAACCCCGCAGGATGGTGGGGGTTAAAGTCCAATTATCAAATCTTAGGTGAGTTGTCTGTTTGAGCGGTTATTCAAGATAAGCTGCTGAGTAATAATAGTGTATGTGGGAATTGAATGAGAACGAGGTGGCAAAATGGGGACAGTTATATTTGATGTAGTACATGTGAAAAGCAAAAGCATGATTACTCAATTCTGTCCCTCATCCTCAGGTTTAGGTAACGTGTTAATCCGGTTTGGACAGGATAGGCACAGTATAGGCAACGAAGTGATTGGAGCCAAGGGCAAGATCCAATCCTTTTTTGAGAGTATCTAATGTGGGGGAGGAAACAACAAAGTTTGAGAGGGAGTTCCAGGGTTGGCAAACCGGAAGAGAAAAATAATTTCGCCGTCATTCCAGATGCCTAAACTATGCATACAATTTCAGAGAGTTATGTCTGAGATAAGTGTTATGGCTGAGTTTCAGTAAATGACGGCATACACAATTAAGGTCACACAATATTTGTTAGACTAATATGAGATCGCCGCGCAGCCTTCGGTAGCGGCCACTGAAAACACCCAGGGACTTCAGCCTTTGATGGTAGGACAGATTTCGTATACCCTTGACGTTCTTTGTGGCCCTGCGTTGGGGTTTCTTTAGTACTTGTAAGTCGCGCTTCAACCAAGGTTGCCAAGCTTGAATGGCGTATTCAACTTAAGGGCTCATGTAAAATTTGCGCATCATAAGGAAGATGGTATGGATCGAATGTTCCGAATGCTGTCCGCAGCAAGCCGACTTGCAGGTTGGCTCTCTTCGCAGCTGCGTCTGACAGCTTTTATCAGTTACCTTCGCTTTGAATGAGCACACTATTGTCGCGTTCTTGGGAAGTTGTTTGCAATACATGTGATCCAAGCCTATACACGCAGTCATGTCTATGGCGCAATTGAACAGCGTGACATTGTTCCACATTGAACCATAGCGTATTCAAAAATGACCAAGTTGAAAATGTGTTGAGGTCACGCTGGAGGTTTCCATGATCGTTCTGTTATTTGATCGCTCGCCATAAGTTGATATCAACTGTGAAGAATAAGAAATGGAAGTAATTTTCTTCGCCAGATAGTTCATGAAAATCAACAATAGACGGGGCTAGAGCATCGAGCGTTGTGGTACACCGCACCCAAGATCAATTGCGTCGGACAGGGATTCTCGTACTCACACTTCCAACCGACGTTCAAACAGAAAGTTGTATATCCAACGCAGCAGAGGGTCACCAACGTCAAAGAGCTAAAGCTTATGGAGCTGAATTCCGTGGTCTATGCGATCGAACACTTTGGGGAAGTCAAAGTAAATAGCATCAACTCCTGCTCCACCATCAATTGCTTCAATTCAGCTGTTGCGTGCAAGTAACAAATTCGTACTGCATGAGCGCTTTTGTCGGAAGCCATGTTGCTCTGGTGCTATTATTTTGTAATTTTCCTGATACTGCTTGAGCACATCCGCGATGTTAGACTCACTAACCTTGGGAAGCACAGGGAGTAGCGTTATAGCATGCTAATGTGCCTGGTCAATGCGGCTAACCCTGATGAATTGGAGTGATTACCCCACACTTCCATATTTTTGGAATATGGTTCTCATCCATACAGCGCTGATAGAATATTGCCAGAGTTCCGCCAGATCACAGGCTGCTGCCTTTAAGGCCTTCGTTTAAATGTTATCGACACAAGGGGAGCTGTGGATACACAAGGACAACAGTTCCTTTGACACTCTGCAGTAAAAGTAATATTGGATAAAGCTGATGGTGGGACAATAGAAAGAGGGATAACCTTTGGGCCTGTTACCTTATGGAACGTTTGTGAATAAAGGAACTGTAAGAGATCGGCTGCTTCCGTTGATGATCGCGTGCGTCTGTCAGTCGTGATCATTGCTGGAATTCCGCGTAACATTTTATGAAGGCCATTAACATGCCTGTATAAGAGTTAGTAGAGTAGTTGTCAGCAGAAGCTCCTGCTGATGCGTCACCTTGTACTCGCAGTTTAAGCGGGCACAGAATTTACGCCGTACCACTTAGGCAGTCCAGGTTTCGAAATTAGGGTGTCCTTGTGCGCTGTCCGTGCTTATTCCCTCAAAGACATGCAATTGCGTGTTTTGCTGCTCAGAAATGACGTTCTTTTCCTTTGCCGATGGAAAGATTTCTGCTCAGACGCTCGCGTTACCGATGTGGTAAATGTCCTTGTGAAAGTGTACCGGGCGATTTCTGGGGGGCACGCAGTTAAGTAGGTCCTTATCAAAGGCGGGTAACAATTTCTGATGCTTAACCGGATATAGTTTCTCGTCCTCTTCCTCAGTATATTCCGCATAACGAACATATTTGAAAAGTAGAATCACATGGTCATTGCTACCCAGTGATTTGCTTGCAATTAATCCGTCTACCATGAGCTTTTCATTGGTGAGCACAACACCAAGTATCGATGGCTTGTTAGCAGTTCGAAATTTGGTTGGATTAGCCACGTGGTTGTACAGAGGGTGTAGTGCACCGGAAAACAAGCTCTTTCAGCATTTTGTAACATTGGATTTTACGGTTATTTTAACCTTCGAAACGTCCATTTGTTTTACTGACTGCACGTCCGTTGACACAAACCGTTTTGGTGAGTACCTCGCTGCACGTTTCTCGCTCTGTCTGATTCGCTTCCTATTCTTGTAGCCTGTACAATATACGTTGGGTTCAGTCGCCTCCGACTTCTATACTGTCGTATTTGACACGTATTACGTATCATTGCTTACCGACTAGTATCCCAGGCTCCGCCCAAAAAGTGGTGACCCCCTGTCAGGAACACGCCGTCCGCCATTTTGCATTTTCATTCTGGTGAGCTCGTTCCAGTGATTTTGTGATTCATTACTTGGGATCATATTGTTTTCTTATCTACCACAATTTTAAACTGCATTTTGCAATGGATTATCTAGAGGATAATCCGTCTCCATGCGCGGTTAACGCCTTTCAGTCTGTCATGGTCAATTCTGTTGACTTAGCCCCTCCCCTTTTTGGGAGAATGATCCTTTATTATGGTTTTGCACCTAGAATCCGTATTTTATATTCGTACGATTTCTTCTGCTTTCGCAATGTATAATCAGCTAATATCTTGCCTTCCTCAGAATATATCATCGCAGGTGAGAGACGTCATACTTTGCCCCCTCTAGTAATGAAATATGAGACACTTAAAAAGGCTATTATTCAGCGAATCACGCCTTCTGACAAGGTCCGTCTGCAGCAAATATTTAGTGATCTGCAGCTAGGATATAGGATGCCCTCAGCCATGTTGCGCGAAATGCAACGGCTCATCGGCGCGTTCAACATGGACGTAGGGATTCTCCGCGAGCTGTGGATGCAACGCCTTCCTGAAAGCACACAGGCTATCCTTGCAGTAGCAAGTGACTTGCCCATCACAGCAATTGCAGATCTAGCAGACCGCGTCATCGAACGGCACCAGCCAGAGACTGAAACCAAAGCATCTAAGCAGCTTTGCCCTAGCGCAACCACAACGACAGGCGCGATTAGCCCGCCGCCGGCAATAGACGCATTATCATTGCAGATAGCGTCGCTTCAGCGCCAGATCGAGGAACTCACTTTAAACCGTAAGCATCGCAACCGGTCTGGATCATCGCCCCGTCGCACAAAACCTGATGCCACAGATTACTGCTTTTACCACTCGCGTTTCGGTACTAAAGCCCGTAAGTGCGTACAGACGTGTAGCAACTCCGCTATAGATGATCCGCCACGCCGGCATGTAATGGCCACGAACGTCAGCAAAGCTCAAAGTCGTCTCATCTACATTAGAGATTATAACTCGGATACCCAGTTCTTAGTTGATACCAGGGCGGAAGTCAGCGTCCTTCCCCCTATACCAGGTGGGCCTACAGCTTCTCTGTCGACAAGCCCCACTGCTGCCAATGGCACGCCAAAAGCCACCTACGGTCATCGGTCGCTTACCCTAAACCTAGGTCTTATGCGCACGTTCCACTGGGTATTCACTGTCGCTGCAGTCCCCTTTGCCATCATCGGCATTGACTTTCTCAGGCATTTCAACCTATTGGTCGATGCGAAACGCCAGATGATAGTCGACACTGCAACAAAACTCAGTGTACGTGGCATCACCGCCGATGTCCCATCTATATCCCCGGTCTATGCATTTCCCCAGACCTGGCCAGACTACGCTAATCTATTTTCTCCGTATTCAAAACTCGTTCAGCCAATGAACGCAGCTTTGCCTGTGGAAGCCCAAGTCACGCACCACTTACGGAAGAACGGCCCACCTGTGTCATGCTGTCCACGCCGACTATCGCCTGAGAAACTAAAGCTAGCTAGGGCGGAGTTTGAGCAAATGCTTGAACTTGGAATAATCCGCCCTTCTGACAGCCCTTGGTCCTCACCCCTGCAGATGGTGCCCAAGAAATCTGGTGACTGGCGCCCTTGCGGTGATTACCGCGCACTCAATCGTCTAACCGTCCAAGATAGGAATCCCATCCCACACGTGCAGGACCTTACCGCAAGCCTCACAGGTAAGACGATCTTCAGCAAGATCGATCTGGTTCGCGCTTACCACCAGATACCTGTGAAAGACAATGACATTCCTAAAACAGCCGTCATCACTCCTTTCGGTTTGTTTGAATTTTTAAGAATGCCATTTGGACTGTGCAACGCCGCACAAACCTTCCAACGCTTCATCCACGATGTTACTCGTGGCCTAGACTTCGCCTATTCCTACCTCGATGATATTTTAGTAGCCAGTTTATCGGAACAAGGGCACCTCGAGCATCTTCGAACTCTCTTCCAGCGCTTGACCCAACACGGTGTCACAGTCAACCCGACTAAGTGCGAACTCGGTAAATCAACGGTAGAATTCCTAGGCCACCTCGTTTCATCGTCTGGTATCGAAGTCCTTCCTGATAAGATCCGAGCAATGAAGGACTTCCCAGCTCCGACTTCGTTCAAGCACCTCCGTCGGTTTTGTGGTTTTGTCAACTACCATCGACGCTTCATTCCGCGCTGCGCTCAGCTTATGCAGCCATTGACTGACTTACTCAGAGGAAATGAACGTAAGTTCGCTTTCCCTGACACAGCACAGGCAGCCTTCGCCGAGCTCAAGGATGCTATCTCCAACATAGCCCTCCTCGCTCATCCGGAATCGACTGCACCTCTTTCTATTACGACTGATGCCTAGGACGTCGCGATAGGAGCCGTCCTCCAACAACACGTTGGTGGGTAATGGCAACCCCTTGGGTTCTTCTCCAAGCGCCTGCAGCCAGCGGAATCCCGCTACAGCACGTTTGGCAGAGAACTGCTGGCCATTTACCTAGCGATACGTCACTTCCGGCACACACTCGAAGGCCACGCTTTCACGGTCTACACTGACCACAAGCCCTTATCTCTGCCTTCAACTCTGCCAGCGACAAGTACTCACCACGGGAAACAAGACACCTAGACTTTGTCACGCAGTTCACTGCTGACATACGTCATGTCTCAGGTGTCGACAATCCCGTCGCCGACGCTCTCTCATGCGTCAACCTCACTCTGCAGTCTTTGCCTACCGTCGACCTTGCAGCCATGGCATCGGCTCAGGCTCAAGACGAAGATATACAACGCACTCTGCAGTCCACTTCGCTGCATGTGCAACCTGTTCCTCTCCAAACCACGGAAGGAACCACTCTCGGTGACCCTTCCGCAGGTTGTTCTAGACCTCTCGTGCTCGTCTCCTTCAGACGCAAAGTCTTTGACGCACTCCACTCACTATCGAATCCCGAGATCCATGCATCTTTGCAACTGACCACCGTACGTTTCGTTTGGCCACGCGTAAACAATGATGTTCGTACCTGGGCTCGCGCCTGCCTTCAATGCCAGCGCTCCAAAGTACATCGTCACACCCGCAGTCCTCTTGGTTCATTTCCTGCCCCGGACTCTCGGTTCTCGCATGTACACTTAGACCTAGTAGGTCCTTTGCCTCCTTTATGCGGATTCGTATAAATTTTTACATGTGTTGACCGCTTCACCAGATGGCCATAAGCCATCCCCGTAACGGACTGCACAGCTGAGACTGTTATCCGGGCCTTCTTAGATCGGTGGGTCTCGCACTACGGATGCCCATCCACCATCACAAGCGACCGAGGAACGCCTTTCGAATCATCATAATTCTATACGTTCTGCAACTTTTTAGGCTGCCGTCGCAATCATATCACAGAGTATCACCAGCAGCCAACGGGTTAGTTGAACGCTTCCATAGACATCTTAAAGCCTCTCTCTTCGCCTCCTCCGACCCTAGCTGGAGCGAAAACATTTCGCTCATACTCTTAGGCATTCGCAGCAGCATCAAAGCTGACTCGCCATGTGCACCAGCAGAGCTGGTTTACGGCACGACGCTCAAGTTACCATGAGAATTCGTTCCACCTCCCGCATCGTCGGGTATGACTCCGTTTAACTTTGCGTCCTCCCTAGCTCAACGCATGCGTTCACTACGCCCTACCCCGTCCCGTGAACAGACTAGAGAAGTACAAATACACAGCGGACTCTCTACCTGCTCTCACGTCTTCCTCCGCACCAACGCCGTGTGGCGCCCTCTCAAGCCTCCCTACACTGGCCCTTTCAGAATTCTGCAACGGACTCCGAAACACTTTACTTTAGACCATAATGGTCACCGAACAACGGTGTCCATCGACCGCCTCAAAGTGGCTTTCTTTGAGGAGCCATTTGCAACCCATCCTGATGATCTCGCACAAGCACCCGCACCTGTGGTGACTTCCCGAGCACTGGATAGCCCGGAACCCTCCGTACCCCTTGACCCGCAACCTATCCCGCCTCAACCCCAGGCAACCGAGCGACGCGGTAGACAGGTCAAAGGTCCGGTCCGTTTTTCAGATTTTGTAAGCGTTTGCTATTTCCATTAACACGCCTTTTTCGTCTTTAATGGTTATGCTACGTCCCATCCACAAACGTTTTGCAAAATCTACAAAAAAGCCCAAAACATTTTGAAAACCTTAAAAGCTTATTTATTTTATCATGCATGCCGTGTTCCTTCGCCGTTTTCAATCCACTTCCCCGACCGTTGCCCACCGCCTCTGAGTTCTAACTTACAGAAGTTCAACCACCGGAACTGCCCAGGCAACCTTTGCGTTACTCGCCAAACGGCGAACCGCAACCCTCGAGTGACTAGCCAGCCGTCCCAAAGCTCACTTCCTCACCTAAGGAACATATAATCGCCCTCTGTCGCAGACACCCACGAACAGATTGGTCCCCAAACGCCGCCCAGTCATTGCCGACGAGGACGCCGGATTTATCCTTGGGACGAGGACGCCCGCATTTCTTCGTGGGACGAGGACTCCAGGATTTCTTCGTGGGACGAGGACTGTGGACTAAAGTGCGGTGGGGGGCGTGACAACTCCTAAGCGCACCGTCGGGTCTGCAGCAAAGGGAAGGTCCTGTCGGCCTTTTCTCTGGACTAGCCAGTTTTTTGCAGTCCGACCAGCCCGCCCCGACGGCCCACCGATGATGCACTCTGGTCCACACGATCGTCATAAATAATACCTAACAAAAGCCTGGACCCAGCGAAATCTGCTACACACCCCACTTTGGAAGCCCTTACTCAAGCCCCTGCAAATATTCGCATCCACCCTCACCTTCCGTTTCCCCCACTAACAGCTCTATCGAAGGCTTCCATTCTTCAGCCTTCTAGGGGAGGCCCTTGTAGTGTACCGGAAAACAAGCTCTTTCAGTATTTTGTAACATTGGATTTTACGGTTGTTTTAACCTTCGAAACGTCCATTTGTTTTACTGACTGCACGTCCGTTGACACAAACCGTTTTGGTGAGTACCTCGCTGCACGTTTCTCGCTCTGTCTGATTCGCTTCCTATTCTTGTAGCCTGTACAATATACGTTGGGTTCAGTCGCCTCCGACTTCTATACTGTCGTATTTGACACGTATTACGTATCATTGCTTACCGACTAGTATTCCAGGCTCCGCCCAACAAGGGTAGCTGGAAAGTACGTCTTGGAGACAGGCATTAAACTGCATGCTGTCGGTTGCCGCTATTTCCAGATTGTGCAAACTAAAGTCGCCTGCGATGTGAATGTGACTGTATTTCTTCTTCAAAGCGACATGAAGTACGTGTTTCTGTTTGGGGTCTATTTCACAAGTAGAGTTTCGTGGACAGTAAATCACCACTATAAGGTGTGTCTTTGATCCGTAACCATTGCCGGCACCAAAGCGAATCTCAGGGCACGGCTCTCTGGGTGGTCAAGAACTTCACGTCGGAGGTTAGTCTTGCATAACAGAAGTACGTTATCACCTCTTCCATCTGTCATTCTGAAGCAGTGGCATACCAGGTAAATTGACTTCAGAATGTGCAGTCTCAAGGCTTAACCAGGTCTCCGTAATCATAATGAGATCCCGCGCTTAGGACGTCCGGAGTTCCCTAAGTTCGGCCAAGTTACTAAGAAGAACTTGGGCGTTAGTATACAAACATGATAGTGTTTTGATGTTAGAAGTATGTAGATGGACAGCAAAAAATTGGTGTTTACTTTTAAGCCGACCGTTCGTTGGTCGGTCACTAATCGTTTTCTGCGTGGGTCTTTGGTTCCTGAATTTCATTCAGGCTGCTTGGTAGCATGGAGTATCCAAGATCGAAATGTACCCAATGTGTCTCTCTGTCTCGTCCTATGCCGCTAATATCATGTTTTCTACAACTCTGCAGGATTGTGGAGTCAGGGATTTTACTTAGGTAGCATGTTTCATTGAAGTGCTGATAACTGGTAGCTCTGCGCCTGCTAAATTTAGCCTAATCTCAGTAGGCAACCTGGAAGGATGCTTCAACCAGCTATCCCATAGGACTTCTGTCATTTCATCGGCGTGCAGCACGAATTTCAATATTTTTGAACCGAAACCCATGTAGTTTGTTGATGAAGGAATTCTGGTTAGCGATTTAGCAATAACTTGGTACAGAACGAGTGCTTTGCGGATGCGGTACCACTGCTCTCGGTGATGCCTTTGCGCATCGTTTTAGGAAAGTCCAGTAGTTCAGGAACACCATGAACAAATACGTTTTTTCTTTCTTTCGTAGGAAAGCCGCCATGATTTTCTTTTGACCATCCTTTCCAAGGAATATCGGATAGTATGCGTATCCTGCTCGATGAGTTGCGAAGAGGAACTGCTGAGATTAGGACTATCTCTGTCTCATCACTTGAATTCAAGGTTACTCGAAGTAATCGGGTTCATCTTAGTGCACTGAATTTGGGTGACGTGTTACAGCGCATTGCCCAGTTGGGTCAACCAGAATACCAATCGCGTCGCGATTATCTACCAGCTTGCCTTTTTTGTGCCAGAACTGAACTCAGGAATGTTAGTGCACACGGCCGTTAACGCACTGTGGTTCAGTTTAGCAAATGTTGCTTTGCGTGTTGTGGCTTTTAACTTGGATTGTTTGGCGGGCACTTAAGGAACGTTATGAAAATGGCGTCGCATCTCTTGTGCTTAGTCCAGAAAATGCATGTACGAGTGTCTCTTTATGCGTTTTTATGGAAGCCATCGATGCCTATATTACTCGGCTCTGAACTGCGGGTGTTGTTACCCACTCGAAAGATTTGGCGTCTAGGGATAAGTTCGTATCAGTCACGCTGGATGTGTGTTGCTTATTTAAATGGTTAATAACTGTCGGAGTAGGTAGCGCAGATACTGTCGGGCAGTTGGCAAGGCTGACCTTAGTCTTCGACTTAGGGACAGAGCTCTGTGGGGGTTTGTTGTGGAGCAAGCTCGGTGTTGTTAGATTCTAACGGCAAAGCACTGAATCTCGCCATTTGCTAGACTGTTTCAGTCAGTTCTTCGCACTTTTTCTTGAGCGATATTATAGATTTGACTATTGGAATTGCTCTGCATGTTTGGCAAAACCAGAGCAAATCAGTCAGGTTGATTTGTCTCTTGATGGTAGTTGACAGACCAGCACAGAAGGGGTAAAACGGATGGCCGCAAAATTTGTAAATAATGCCTGTTTTAACTGCTCCTATACACGCCTACTTCCCACATTTGCGGTCAAGTGGAATCAATTCCATTGATTGCCGTTGTTAGAAACGAACGCTGCCCTTGTCTGTTCGCGTGAGGTAGAGGGCGAATGACCCTCGCTTTCTTGGTCTGAGTCGCACTGTAGACGTCGGTTGCCGTAGGTGAGTTGCACGACGAGGACACAAGTACACGGCGTTTGGCTAGCTTTTTGATCCACCATGGTTCTTGTAGGACAAAGCCGTTGGAGGTGGCTTGTAGTGGGTGGCTGACAGCGGAAAGTGCCGGCGATGGGCGAATGCAACTGAAACCACAGATAGACTAGTAGCTCCGTTAGAAATGGTCCTATGTATGTAGTTCTAGGACCACCAGATAGCGCGGATAATCTTTGATCGATCACAGTATCGTAGCAGTGGAATCTGTTAAAAGAAACAGTGATGTGTCTTTATAGAAGCACGAAGCTCGCTACAACAACTTGTGTATCACAAATCACTTTCCGTAGGAAATACGTCCGTAACAATATGCCCACTGAACACCGGGATTTATTCTGATTCGGATGAGTGTATGATAACTGCGCTAGGTGAAGAGGAAGAAGTAAACCTCTGTGACAGGGAAGAGCATGTTTATTATGTGACCAGTCAGGCAGGACACAAGTTGCTGGTTTTGTAACATTGGCATGATAACATTTTAATCAACCATCTCCGTTGCCCGACTGTTATAACTCACACTTAGTAGTAAGAAGACGGAATTAACACTGCTTGAAAACTTGTACAACCGAGGTTACAACCTACTTTCCGGGAAAACCGTTAGCTACACACTTGGTCGAAACCAATCAATGTTCACGTTCCATATGTTTGGCTGAAAGTTCCAAGCTAACCTACAAATACACGTGCTGGATATCGATCGATTTCGCTTGCAGTTTGTGTGGCTGACATCCGAAATTTCTCTACCATGTACGTTGAAATAACCCATGATAACTTGATGAAGATGGCTTGCTGTCAGGAAAGCCGACCAGCACTACAAGAACAAAGAAGCAAAGTTTACCCGGTCGAGGGAACACAGCGAAACCGGGCTCAGTTCGACAGCCGGGTCCGGTCTTTGACCTAGGCGAAATCAAGCGATTTGCTCGTAGGTGGCTGGTTTGGAGCTCAGTGCCCATCACATGATGGCTGATGATAGGCGGAGTGGGCGTAACAGACAAAGGAGACAGGTGGAAAAACAATTGACTTAAGCACCAAATACACTAATCGGGACGATTTTGCGGTATGAAGAAAGAGAGTTTGTTTGCTAACTATGCGAGGAGTGGGCCAAATATCTGAGACCAAATGATGGACGCCTTCTATGCTGAAAAGGAATTATACGAGAAGTACATTTCAAGCAAATTTTAAGTGGGTGTATGTTCATCACGCCTGTATTTAGAAAATACACTCCTAACGACTTCTTTGTATATAAAAAACAGCAATTTTATCCTAAACGTGTATGCCAAGCACCACCCAATAAAGAATAATATAGAGTTTCCACTCGTTAAAGGAAGACGCAGTTACCTGACCTTCACTGTCTTGATTCCTTGCCCAATGGTCTAGCTGATTCCAAGCTACTCATGATAACTCCTCTTAATTTCAGCACTATGTGTTGCTAACACTGTATGATAATAATAATAATACAAATTATACTTATATTTCTCTTGATGAGAGAAATTATGTTTATAGCGCACATATCAATTTGTCAGAGATATCCATGCTCTTGCATGGGTGACATAAATAGGTGAAGTATTGGGATATACGTTTCATGTATTAACATTCTGCCGGATGGTTGAGGCCAAAGCCTAGTTATGAAAACATTGGTGTTTATAGGTTTTTGGGCCGCTCATGGAATAGCTTATCGAGAGATTTTTCCCAATTGAATGTAGAGCTTAGGGTAGTTAGAGCAAGGTAATTGGCGAGTCTGCTAATAAATGTTGCCACGTTGTCACATGACCTAAGTGTTATTGGTAGTCTATGCCACAGGTGACTGTATCTGATCAGGAAGAAATTAGAGCAGAAGTTCGTTCTAGCCTTCGGTAAATTCAATGTAAAATCTTTGTTGCGAAGCGCTTGAGTTGCGCAATGTTGCAACTTGAGTGTAAGCAGGTTGGAACACGTCTTTTTGTGTAACATGTGAAAGATAGCAACAAGTTTGCTTCAATCGTCGAATCCCAAGTGTTCGGAGATGAAGATCATGGCAACGTTCGCAATAACTCATAGCAAAGCGTTTACCAGTCAGATGCTTAGTAAATGACCTCTTCAGGATCTCCACAGAAATTCTCTCACTCTTTCTCATATTTCTTTATATTACGCTGTAGTATGCCGGGATGGGGCCAGTGCGTAGCTTGAAAAGCCCAACTCTAGCACGAGTTGTGTGCAGTTTGTTTGATATATTGAACATAGACTGTCTGGCAAATGCTACTTGGTAATGGACTTGTTCGAGGAAATTGAAGGCAGCCGAGAACCGAATGCCAAGATCTCGCGTGGACGACTGTGTAGGAATGCGTTCATTGTTTAGGGTGATAGATCCTTCAGGGATGCAGCAGCCGTAAGTCATGAATCTTGCTTTCTTAGCTGAGAGGTTCATCACAAATGTGCAGCACAATGGCTCAAGGGATTGTATATCATTTTGAATGAGCACTAATGTCCCTTGAAGCTCCTCACGCCGAAAATTATAGACTAGTTTGATAACGTCAGCAAATAAAAATTATATACCATACCGTGATATACCGTACCATATTATACAGATGTGGTGACGTCATTGATGTAAAGCAAAAGACTAAGAAGTCGAGCAGGCTCCTTTGAATGACTCCACTGGTGATTGAGCGTGTGGAAGAGTGATACCCACCAAAAGTGAGTACCTGATGATGATCACTCAGGTTTGATGAGAGCCAATCAAGTAATCGGTCCCAGATCCCAAAGGTCTCCATCTTTTGTAGCCATCGCTTGTGCGGTACTCGGTCGAACCATTGGTGTATGTCAAGAAACCATATTACTACTGCATAGCCGGAGTCGATTGATTCTGAAACTTGCTTAAACTCACACAATTGACGGGTGGTGCACGATCGCTTATTGAGAAAACCATGCTGCGAATTGTTGATCAGGCCAATAGAACCAACAAAGTTCATCATCTCCATTCTGACCAGCTTTTCAAATAGCTGAGCGCTTCTCAAAATGCGGTGAATTGGTCGGTAGTTACCAATCGTTTATTTGGGACCACCTTTACGCGGAGACATAATAAAAGACCTTTTCCATTGGTTTGGAAATTGACCAGATTCCAGCGATAACTATGTTAAATCACGTACCATAGACACTATTTCATGGACATACGCACAGTTTGGATTAGAGCGTTGTTAATCACTTGTGCTTACATACATTTCCCCTTTTTAAATCTTACCACTGCTACATACTCACGTGTACTGCAGACTGCATGATTGCATCAGCATTTGTTTTCTTTGAATCGCATCTGTGTAATCTATTGTACATATTCTGTTACGAATTCGGTGCTTTATCCCAAAAATTTATCTTCACCATCCTATGGGCCATGCCAAGTATTCGCTTTTATACCCACTAAAATTATTGCTCCTTCACTACATTGCAACCCCTTTAGTTCCTTGTGTGACTGGTTGGGCCTTAGATGATGGGTGTGCTGAACTAGCCTCCATTGCTATCTGTAGTAAGCGAAATGTGATAACAAACTCTGCCACACTGCTTACATCAGACTGACAACAGCAAAATCCAGCTGAGAAATTTAACTAAAGAAGGAGGACAAGCACACAATACCTTAGCTCTAAATAAAAGATGTCGAAATGGGACGGCTGAAAGAGATGACACGCATATAAAAGCACTTGTTTTTACAGTTGTATACAGAGTACATGTCTTCTTTGGCACGTCAGCTAGGATGAACTGAGGGAGTATAAGAGTATTTGGCCTACTCAGTTTAGGTGATTCCTCGTTGATCCATTTCAGCGAATATTCAATCCATTTAAAACCACTTGGCCAGGACATAAATTGCAAATTTTAGACGTTCATGTGATAAATTGTAGATTTGTCTGCTCATTGCTAGTCGCCATCCGGGCATGCTTGCCTGGCGAATGTTGATAATTGAACAACGCAATTTATGACACCGCTGCCATCTCAGTTACAGAATTTGGTACACTCTCGGTAGTTACAAAGAAATGAAGTTATATGGTCTGCCCGGCTTAAGTGATTAACAATTGGTTTCGCCCTAGAACAATTCACAACTGCGTCAGCGTTATCTAAGCATCAAATCTGCATGAGTACAACCATGTATAGTTGAGTGCTAACGTTGAAACAAATATGAACAAAAATGTACAACAGTGAAATCCCTAAACCAAATAACCAAAGAGAAGAGCATCCATGCAGATATCACATTTCGGTTACTTGGAGAGGCATACGATCTCAACTGTGTTATAATGTGGTCTATTCCCACTTGGATATCATTATGCTACAGGAAACCTGGTATCATGTTGTTGTAGATCCATTTGTGGAACCCTTTCGCTCTTTTCGTGTTGACCGCCAATACACACAGACACTTTGTTATTAGTATTATCGGTTACATTAATTACTCAAAGTGTAGATCGATTAACTCGATTTTTCAACAGAGTTCACAACGAATAATCTGTTTAATTTTGAAATGCAAACCCGGATTTCTGAAAGGTAATAGTTCCATTTTATTGGCTAATACTTATATCTTAGTCAGCTCTACAAGCTAGGAAGTGAAAGAAATTTTACGATGGATATACCCCGGCGGCCTTCAACCACCTAATAGTATCCTTGTGCATAGCTGCCGGCACTTTTAACTGATCTGACATCATCTTCATTACGAGCCGCTGGCTACTGAACATTGTGTAATCTGTAACAAGTTAGATGCCACGCTTGACATGGCAATTATAAAAACTTGAAAGTATTTTCTGTTAGTACCCTGGTGCCGCAGGGGAGCTCTGATCATGCCATCCTAAAGATATCTTGCGTTATATGTAAAAAGTTGAACCACAAATATCACATCCGTTGAAATTATCGAAGGTTAAGGTGGAGAATACTTCCTCCACACTACAATCAACCATGACATGAAACTATCGCTTCCACAGTTGTTAGTTTACTTCTCGTTGCGGAGAGCTCGAAGTGTCGTGAGCAGTTCACTAGTTACCTAATCTTAAGCTTCTGCACCAGTTGTTCAATTGAAACTAGGTTCTTGTCTTAACGTCTCAAATGATTGCCTAGGCTTAAAGAAATGACTTTTATACCCAAAAGCGTTTAACTATTAAAGGCTTTATCGATTGAAATAAAAGAAGAATTGTTGTTCGTCGCAATCAGCCGACTACGATATATAGACCAGCTGTCCGGAAAAGCACCAGACGTCCTTGTCGCCCTATTGGGGCTCATCAGTGGTGCGCATACGTCGGTCCTCTGCGACGAACAAAAATGCTCACCAAAATCCTTCCATTCATAAGTAATACCAATCCGCCCGTACGGATTCCACAAAATGCTATGTCGATTCATAGCTGCCGTAACCGGGAAGTCCTGACGCCGGAAGGCCGACCGCTGTCATCTGCATGCCAGGTGCCTGCATGGCAGTGGAGGATGCGTCGGACTATATCGCATTTAGCTAACAATTCACGATAGTCAGATACCGTCCTCCATGGCGCAGTTGCATAAGCTGCGGGCTAGTTGGCAAGAGTCACTAGCGGTCATGGGTTCGATCCTCCGCAGAGGACCGCATGATGCCCACTACTGATGAGCCCCAATAGGGCGAAACGGCCGTCTGGTGCTTTTCCGGACAGCTGGTCGATATATCTGATTTGTCGGCTGATTGCGACGAACAAAAATACTCACCAAAATCCTTCCATTCATAAGCAAAAGAAGAATTACTTCGCCGCAAGCAAATCGTTGTCCACATCAAGATAAAAGAATACTTATCAAAAAATGCGAAAAATGCTGAAAAAATCTAGTGGTCACAAGCGGTCACCATTAAAATCCGGATGTGGAGAAACAAAACCTTAAATATTATGTCGCGGATATTACCTCAGCCCCTGATACATCCTCATTATATGAGCACATTAGAAGTAAAAAGGGAAGTGAAGGGGTTGCAGTTGAAGTATCTAGCTGTTACCGATAATTCGTCTTCTGGAGTATTGAAGATGTGTGCGAATTAATTGCCAAAGCTTCTACCGAATTTTAAAAGCGTGCCTAGATCAGCAAAAGATGCTGATAGTAAGAATGCACTTATCACGTTAGTGTCAAAGTGCAGAAATGTTAGATATTACCCCATCCCTTGAAAGTCGATCTCTTTAAAGAAATTAGAGAGGCATATACTTAAAGGGATCTCAGAGACTTGCAATATTACGACCTCATCAGTTTGCACATCACACCTCATGGTTTATCTAAGTAGCAGTTGCACGAATGGCACACCATTGTCAAGTGGCCCTATTAGCCTTTCGGTTGAAAGGATAGCTAAGATGTAGCTAAGATGTACCTCATAAATCTAAACCTATCGTCGTTTTCAATTACATACACTTAAATCATTTGTTTTCGTTCTCTGATTGCATGGTACAATGTATGCCGTCCAAAGCGTTGTTAAGCAATTGTTGTGCCACCGATACTTGACTACGTTTGAGTATCACGAACGTATCTTCGACGTAGCGAACCCAAAGTTTCGGATTAATCATTGGTAGTAGATCCTCTTCCAATTATGCATGACAATCTCTGCGATGAGTCCAGATAAAGGTGATCCCATCGGTGCACCTTTCACTTGTTTATACATTTTTCCTTTGAACGCGAAGTAACTTGAGAGACAAAAGTTGAGAAGTTCGCATACGCTTCTGGTCGTCATATTCCCAATCTTCCCTCCGCTGTTGTTTAGACGTTCTGCGATAATTTCTTTGGCCAGCCGTAAGTTAACGGAAGTGAATAGGGCGGTTACATCGAAGGACACCATGGTTACATCGGGTTCTATTCGCAAGTATTTGAGCTTTGTCAAGAATAGTTGGGCATTGTTTTTGGAGTGTTGCGATTTGCTGATTAGGTGCTTGAGGCGCCTCCATAGTTCGTTTGCCAGATAGTAGGTGGGCGTGCCTGGAAGTGACACAATTGTTCTAAAGGGTGCTCCACAGTTGTGTACTTTAGGTATTCCATAGAATTGTGCAATGGAAAGCAGATTACACCGAGAAAGCTGAGCAGCTCCTGAATGATACCACAACTTACCAATGCATTGCGAATGACCCAACGTCGCAACTTATTAACAAAATAAACAGTGTTGGCGAAGCTTAAGCAGTCCAACGAAATATGGGATGAGGAACGAGAAAAAATGGGGGGTCGCTATTTGAACATTGCACAATTCTATGGAATACCTAAAGTACACAACTGTGGAGCACCCTTTAGACCAATTGTGTCACTTCCAGGCACGCCCACCTACTATCTGGCAAACGAACTATGGAGGCGCCTCAAGCACCTAATCAGCAAATCGCAACACTCCAAAAACAATGCCCAACTATTCTTGACAAAGCTCAAATACTTGCGAATAGAACCCGATGTAACCATGGTGTCCTTCGATGTAACCGCCCTATTCACTTCCGTTAACTTACGGCTGGCCAAAGAAATTATCGCAGAACGTCTAAACAACAGCGGAGGGAAGATTGGGAATATGACGACCAGAAGCGTATGCGAACTTCTCAACTTTTGTCTCTCAAGTTACTTCGCGTTCAAAGGAAAAATGTATAAACAAGTGAAAGGTGCACCGATGGGATCACTTTATCTGGACTCATCGCAGAGATTGTCATGCATAATTGGAAGAGGATCTACTACCAATGATTAATCCGAAACTTTGGGTTCGCTACGTCGAAGATACGTTTCGTGATACTCAAACGTAGTCAAGTATCGGTGGCACAACAATTGCTCAACAACGCTTTGGACGGCATACATTGTACCATGCAATCAGAGAAGGAAAACCAATTTTCTTTCTTGGATGCGTTAGTAGCCAGAACAATGGACGGCAAATTGTAAACTTCAGTTTACAGAAAAAAACGCAAACCGACCAGATTTTGAATTTCAACAGCAACCATCCAAGACGTCACAAAATAAGCTGTGTGCAGACACTGTTCCATAGAATAGCAACTCACTGCAGTACGACAGAAGCGAAACGAGCAGAAGAAAAACAATTATACAAGTCATTTAAACGCAACGGATACCTACGCAGTTTCCTCCGAAGATGCTTAAACCGCAAGCCCTCAAAAATCGAACAGACGGCAGCTATGACGAAACGTATAGTTCTGCCGTAGATAAAGAACGTACCTGAAATGACTGCCAGGTTGTTCAAACAACATCATATCATTGTAGCCCACAAGCCAACGGGCTCTCTGAGGAAAACATTGTCAAAACCAGCAGGAACGCAATAGACACTAGAACGACGGAATGTCGTATACAGAATAAACTGCGTAAACTGTGAAAACACCATGTGGGACAATCGGGAAGGAAGCTGTCCACCAGGATACATGAACACCAAGGAGCGTGCAAGAACCATTACGCAACCTCATTGGTTTCAGCACACGTGGATGAAGAGGGACACAGGTTCGACTGGAAGAAGGTAGAGATCTTGACCGAAGGAGAAACACTAAAGGGAGGGAGATTTTTGAAGCCTGGTTCTTAACCACGAACTCACTCAACATGCATATCGACCTCGATCAAATATATCAACTGCTGAGACAGAGAGGGTTCAAGCGGTTCAACAACCGTTGTCCGAAAGCACCTAATCCAACACACGAACAATGAACAGCATGGCCAATATGATCCCAGACTACTCACCCACACCCGTTGCACCAATCCGAGTGCGATAATCCCAACCACGTCGCAACAACATTTCCGCAGCCAATGACAATGGTTCGTTGAACACAAGGATTCACCAATGAGAACGAGGCAAAAGTAATAGCCCTGTATGCCTAAATAGGTAACAGAGTGGTGGCTGACTGTATCCATTATTGGGTTTGCTATCTACCAGCTACTGCTCCTTAAGTGCCATCAATCCCGCACTGAAGATGCAACCTCGATTGGTGGCGAAACGTTTGCAACCAAGTTGCCTAGCTCAAAGAACTCCACAACAACTGGTTACAGGCTAGACCATCTCAGCCTCCTGGTCCTCCATTTTGGGGTTGGAATGAGAGTGACACCTTATCCCTTTAATCGGACTACTTTCAGCTTAGCGCCATAGCCGCTGCCTTGCGGTCACTCATTGTACTAAAGGCTTTGGTTAGCAACCCTAATCGTTTTTTGTTTTGAGCTGGGCTGCTTAACAGTGTTCCGCCCACGCAGTACTATAAACACTTCTTCAAACAAATTTCTGATGCTCTAGGCACAGCAGAGGATAGTAAACCATACTTTATCTGCTGCATTCAGGAGGTTGGATAGGGGTTTGGATGCCGTTTCTCAAGACTTCTCGACTTCTTATTCTTCCTCTTAGGCTTTTTCTCCTTTATGGCCCCGTTCCAACTTACTTTTTATCCCCAAATTTTCAATCCCCAATTCTTGGCCCTGCCCCAAGATTCTTTGCTAGATGTTTATCTTCTAGCTATAATTCACATGTGAGCGCGAAGTCACAGCTGGCCGGTCGACAAGCCCATGTCTAACCAAGCGGTCCACTCCCGTTCATCGGCGTCCATTTGGAGCCCTCGATCCTCCTTCAGATTGGCATGCCTCAATGTACGAACATTGCTACAGATCGGTCAACAGGCAACATTTGCCAGAACATTAGAAACCTTTCGATATATATCTGCTGCTTATCGGGGAGCCGCTTGCAAACTCGAGCTCTGTGCTGACTCTGCGATCCCCTCAAGTGACAACAGCAGTATTTCCTTATTGCGCCTATCCGGTAACGATGCAGCTTCGAGCATCTGCCAGGCTGGTGGTGGAATTACTCTGAGTTCCCCCGCTGAATCTACTCTGGTTGATTGGATTTCAATCAGTAGTCGGATGAGTACGGTGCAATTGGTTGGCTCGTTCAAAGCTTCGAAGTCACGCGGGACTAATAGGTGTCTATTCATCATAGCTGCCTACGCGCCTACAAACTGTAGCGATGATTCGGTAAATGGTGACCCTACCGCCAACTGACCTAGCTCTTCGCCACAGAAGAAGCACGGACATGGTTGCGCTGGGGGGATCTAAACGCACAAATTGGAAATTTATCCACTGATAAAATTTACCTGGGCGGACAGCACAGTGTAGGCTCCCGTAATGATAACGGCGAGCGGTTACTGCATTTGTGTGAAGATCCCCGCTTATTTCTTACAAGCACCAACTTCCGACACAGCACCTGCCGGAGGGTAACTTGGAGCCCACCAGCCTCTAACCAGCCTTGGACACAAATCAACCACATTGCAATCAATTACCGCTGGACAGGCGGCACCCAGAAATTGTGCTTGATTTGGAGCACATGTATGGACACCGTCAATGCCTTGTATGTGTTGACATGCGGATGCGTTTTGGCGGACACACTCGACGAACCTGTGAGCGCACTGACACCAGCCAACAACGAAGCCAGCTGCGCTGAATTCCTGTAACGTAGGCTGACAAGTGAGTTGATTAGGCGCTCACTGGAGACAACTGAACTTCACTTACCGCTTGTTCACTAGGCCTTACTTGAAGCAAACAAATCCTCATGTGCTAAGTCTAATATCCAACATGGACTTTGGGTCTCTTCGCGGTCTCTGGAACTTATCGATGGTCGCCGGCATATCCTGGTTGGAAGCGAACACAATGAAACTCGCAACGAGCTCTGGGCAAGACTCCGTGCTAGCCTGATGAGTTACCGCAAATATTGCTTTTCTCTTCTTGCATCAGAGATGGAATTAGCCGCTGCCCATGATAATCGTCGAAAGTTATTCCGCGTGGTACGGAAAAAGGGGAACAAAGAAGAGGTGTTAGTGGAACTATACGTGACGAGCGTGGACAGCCAATCCATAATTCGTCAAAATCTTTGGAGCATTGGGCTGAGCATTTCGAAAAGCAATTTAATCTGCCGTAATTTTACGATTTCGCACCGGCCAGTGATCCCCCAAATCCCTGGGCTGTCCTTTTGGATCCGCCCTCTTGATCAGAAGTGGAACGCGTGATCGGACTGTTGGATTTGAATAAAGCTTATGGTCCAGATGATCTTCATCCAGTCCTCTTCAAATTAAGGGGCCCTGCTCTTGCAGATGATTTACATGAAGTATTGTGAAACTGTGGGAACAGGAGACTGTCCCAACCTACTGGGGCCGCTCCGTTATTGGTCACATCTTTAAAGGAGTCTGGCGTTCGAAATGCGGCAACCATAGAGCAATCAGTCTGATCTTCATCGCTTCCAAATTATTTGCCTCCGTAATGCTTGCAGACTGACTGGCGCTCGTGAAAGCCAGATCCGTGAGGAGCGAGCCGGGTTTCGTCGGGCTCGTGAATGCAACAATCACGTTTTCACCTTGCGTCAGTTGTCGGAGCACCCGTCACACATATTGGGGGCCCACCGTAATTGTATTCCTCGACAGCAATATACATTCGTTTCAGCTGATGAGTTTGCTCTTTGGAACTGTCTAACCAGGGAAGGTGTGCCCGAGAAATATGTAACTATTATTCGAGCAGTATACGCGCATAGCACGGGCGGAGTGAGGGCTTACGGCAAACTGTCGCCGCCCTTCAATATTTCCAGCGGTGTGAGAGAGGATGCTCGTTGTCACTTTTCCTCTTCAACTTCGCTATTGATGAAGTCATCTGGATTGCATTTACAGGACACGAATTAGGAGGTGGTGAGCTACTTCCAGGAGAACGACTTCTTGACTTGGAGTATGCAGGTGGGATTGCACTCATCGGTGACAGCTTCCAGACGTGCCAAGGGGTATTGGACAGATTAGCACCGGCTGTTAGCCGCTTCCAGCTTTGCTTTGCACCATCGAAATGCAAAGCGTTCCTCCAAGGTTGGCAGGGCTCGTTCACTGAGTTGACCCTTGATGGGGATCAGCTGGAGGTCGTTCAGAACTTCCACTACTTGGAAAGTTGTATCAGCGCTCTTGGGTTTGACGAAGAGATCACGATCAGTGTAACAAAAGCTCGAATTCTATTTGCTAGTCTTCGCAACCTATGGCGACGGCGCGACATTACTCTCGCCCTGAAGGGTAGAGTGTGCAACGCAGTGGTTCCTTCTACCTTACTGTAGGGTTACAAACCTGGCCCCTTAGATCAGCGGACATAAAGAGGCCAGTTACATTCGACCACCGGGGCCTTCGCAGTTTGGCTCACATCTGGTGGGAACACCGCGTGAGCAACGAGTTTGTTCGACGCCTTGTTTAAGGCACAAGAAAAGGAGTTGAAATGCTCAGCACCGAATTTTACGCACCAGGCGCCGGTGGCTTGGCCACCTGTTGCGCAAGTCAACCCACCGACTCCCGCGACGGGCATTGTGTTGCCCTGGGTATGGACTTAAGAAGAGGAGGGGTGGCCAAGTGATGACTTGGTCGAGAAGAATGAAGGCCCTCACTTCGGAGCTCGCCTCGGTTGGAGCTTCACGGCCCCATTTTTGGGTCTAAAATACGATGAACACGTTTGGCTGGGTACAGTTGCTGACATGGCAAGGAGCCGAATTCAGTGGCGTTCCTACTGTGAGTTTTTGTCCCTCCCATCCCTTTTAGCCTCTCTCTCCAACAAATATCTCAGGAGGTAGCATAATATAATTTTACGTAATAATTTTTGTTGTTGCCTAATAGCCGGATGATATCTATCAGGAACGATGCCCATCAAATGCTGGTAGCTCAGCTAGCATACAACTGTTGTATTTATGTTCCTTTTATTTTAGGTATTGCGGCACAGTAGCGGAGGTGTTTTACACCTCTAGCTAACGTGTATAATGATGATGGTGTTTCCAAATACAGTTAGCCAGCACTTTCCTAATGCAATTACCGGAAACGTTCAAACTTACCCTTCACTTGAGTAGCATATGTAGTAATTGTCATTTGAATAGATATAAACGATTAAAACCAACAAATTGGCAGTACCTCAATAATCGGTGCTTTTGCTACAGGTTAGCCAACAATAGCGACATGTAAAACTTGCCAACAATTATGGAATCAATACACATATAGAAATAAACACGTCTCAATTGAAAAGGAATTAAACTGGCATATTCAAGATCAGTATGAACAGGAGAATACACTGAGCTGTGAATATTTGATAATCTGTTCATTACATACAGGGAATGTATTGTGTTTCAATTCTGCATAAGGAAGAACATACAATGGATTGCATGAACCAGATGGCTTCCCTGTGTGTGTGCTTTTCACCTGTATCATCAGTACACTATTGGCACGTAACTAAAGCATTGCGAGCAAGTGTGAGCACAAGGGATATGTATTGAAATATTTAAGTAGTGCACTACATATCGGGCGTTATTGTTTGAAGCGGTATGAACGTTATTATTGAAGTTGATGAAGTAGTTCAAAATGTGGGACTGAATGTAGAGTAGTCACTACCCAAACTTTAATACATTCTTTTAATTTGCTGGTAATTAGTATGAAACTTTTGATTTACTGCCCGCAAGATACAAACTTTTATGTCAGTGGTTGCGTATAATTCCACTTTTTGCGAGCGACTAGTCGCTGCCACTAATATGTATGATCATAATTTATGTACATATCTATTGCCACAGTTGTCCACACAGATGTTTCAAAAGAGTTCAATAGTTAGCACAGCAGTGACTGTTCAGATGTTTCAGAAGAGTTCAATAGTTTGCACAGCAGTGACTGTTCTCTTGTAGACTGGAACGTTCACGCACCTTTAGTGAATGCTAAGGCTCGCGCTCGCTAGCATATTGACAACTTTTGTTGCGTATCCAATGCTCCAGACTCAGATAACGTGGATTTCTTCTTTACTTCAGCTAATGCGGCCATCACATGTTCACTCCAGAATTTGTCCTTACTATCGAGCGGCTTCACTGTAAGCTAACCATATTCCTTAGGAGAAGACATATATGAACTGATGGTGAGGTCGGATGGAAAATACCTTGCCTTTACTCAAGTTGAAATGCAGTAAGTTTTTGGGTTGACCATCGATACGCTGCATCTAGGTCGCTCTGAAGCACATGCTGGTCAGGGTTCGCCTGGATCCAGTGGGAGATCTTGAAATCGTCGGCAAAGATTAGGAAGTTTGAAACGATTCCTTGTGCAAGGTCAGTAACAAACATCAAAAAACTTGGACCTAGAACTGAGCCTTGCGGCACACCACATTCAACTTGTACGGTGTCAGATATAAAGCTCCTAACTCTAACCACTAATTGCCGTTGAAGTAGAAAGTTGGCAATCCAGCTTAAGAGGGTCACCGATCCCGGAAGGCTGGAGGTTGGAGAGTAGTATCCGATGGTCTAGATGATCGAAAGCTTTGTGAAAATCTAGGTAGATGATATCAACGCCTTCTCCAGATTCAGCTGCCTCGGTCCAACTACTGCATGCAATTAATAAATTTTGTTGTACATGACAGTTGTCAAGGTGAACCGTGCTGCTCAGGTGTGATGATGTTACAGTTTTCCAGATAGCCCCACCAGTACATCGACAATTATGGATTCCATGACCTGGGATAGTACGGGAAGAACGGATACTGGGCGGTAGATGAAGGTATCAGTTTTCCACACACCTTTGTGTATCTGGGTTATTATTCCAAGCTTCCACATAGTGGGAACTTGGTTCTGGTATAAGCAGCGCTGGAAAATCTCAGCTAAATGCTCTGCCAGTTGGAAACATTATAGTGTTGCTCATCCCAACACTGGCACCCCAAGACCGCGGTTTCGTCCTGGTTGGGACTCATCAGTTGGAGATAGCCTGAGTTGGACTGGAACTCAGAGCCTAGTGGCCCACTGTTGACGCCATAAGCACTATGCCACTGAGATCCACGAGCGATGCTTGGTCCAGCGGAAACGAACCGTTGCTCGTGGATCTCAGTGGTATAGTGCTTATGGCGTCAACAACGAGCCACTAGGCTCTGAGTTCCAGTCCAACTCAGGCTATCTCCAACTGATGAGTCCCAACCAGGACGAAACCGCTGTCTTGGGGTGCCAGTATTGGGATGAGCAACACTATAATTTCCATTTGACTTACGGTCTTTTGGATCGGAATGACCGAGGTCCACCTCAATTGAACCGAGGTCTCAATAGAGCTTGCTTGTAGCAACCCAACCGCCAGCGGATTCTCCAAGCCCGACTTTGCTCTGCCAGTTGCCTTGCTGCTGCTTGTAGTGCCTCTGGACGAATGTTGTCAACACTCGACGAGCTGTATTTGCGTAAAGTAGTCGGCTGTTGCAATACAGCCTCCGCGGTAAAAATGATGTGTGTCAGTCCTGGCAAAGTGAGGACAAAGGTTGGTAGTACGCTTGGGGGCAAGACCCTTTGATTCGTGGGACATATTGCACCCGCAGCGCGTTTGCCGCTTCCACAGCCCTTCTTGTTGGGTCATCAGCCATCCTGAGTGTAAGAAATCCTTGCCTCAACTTTCGTATATTATTGCAGTGCCTGTAAAGCAGTTTGTGGTTAGCACTGAAGGATTTTGCGCTGTTCTGCTGTTACGCGGTATTGTCTTCTTTTAGCAGTTGAGTGCATTGGTTACGTTGGGCTGCGTATTTGTTCCGAGTTTCTGGTGCTGGAGCTTCTCTGTACACTTACCATGCTGCGTTGCGACTTGTCATCTATTTTAGCCTGCTGTTCCCATTGAAAGAAACTGAGTTACAGATATTGCAAACTTTGGGGCCTCTGCAATCAGCTGACTGAATTTGTTGACACACTCGAGCAAGGCAACTTCCGGGGGTTCTTCATTAAGGAACGAAAAAATTATGGTGCTGACGGGCTGGGCTAATCGATCGTAGCTTGTCATGGTTCGCACAGTCCCACCGTTCTCATTCCGATATTCTGCATAGCAGACGAAGTTGAAACTGACGACTGCATGATAACTACCAACCAATGGGCAGTCTACATCAACACATCAATCATATGCTCCTCGTTGGTAAGCACAGGATAAAGCACAGATGGCTTGTTACCTGTTCTGAACCGAGTAGGCAAAGTGATGTGACTTAAAGGAGGAACAGTGGTTATGAGATTTTGTAGAGCGGCTATGCATTGTTCTTAGATCGCGGCTGGAGTTTCTACACAATGTACGTTGAAAGCACCCATAATAGTATGTGAGTGTACATTGGTTGTAAAATGCATCTCAAAGCAGCCACTAGGTGGTAGTCGTTTTCCAGTGCAAGGCAAGCGTCCATATCTTTTAACCACAAGCGGCTACAAAGACAGTCTTGGACCTGCGAGTCTGAATCCTCCAAGGCTTCGCACAGTAAGTCGCTTCGGTAATAAAGGAATACCCCTCCTCCTTTTGTGAGCCTGTCTTTCCGGATCAGCGACATGCCTGTTAGCGAAACTTCGACGTCCGTCATTCCCGTGTGCAAATAGCTCTCGGTGATACCAATGACATCATATCATGCGGAAACTTGGCGACCTTTCAGTTCGGCCAGTCCATGAGCATTCGTATACAAGTAGTCAAGTTTCTCGGTCTCTAGGATCTCACAGAAGAATGAAGGGGTCAAGTGTGGGAGAATGTCAACCGATGGGTCGGCAGTTACTGCTACCTTCCATTCGATAAGGATACCTTGTCTGAAACTTGATTCGGATAAGGTGCGTCCCAATCTTTGTTTTGACCTACTTCTGAGTCATTTAAAACAGCAGTCAAGTTACGCTTCTGTACATCCGTCGGAAGGCTTGGTGCTTAAGTGCTTTAATATTTAAGCTGTGCAAAGGTTCTGCGACCATTAACCGGAGTTCAGAATTAAGACGTTTCCTATTTCTCCGCCATCGATCCAAAACATCGGTTGCTTGTTGCTCCGACTGAACCAAACGTTTTAGGATTCTAGGGCCGCATCCTCTTTACTTTGGTGAGAGAGGTATCCTGGTGAGCGATAGCGCGAATGAACAGCCACTGTTCTAAATCGTGTTTTCCGGTCTCTTGAACATCGTTAGAAGGACGTTCTTGCACGTCATGTATGAAGATTGTGTGTAGGCGGTCTTGCTTGCTATGCCCCTCTTCGGTGTTTCGTTTTGATTGTCACGCGCTCCAAGGGACATAAGGATAAACGCGTACCCCACAGGATTCGTGTTTTAGCGCGCTGGCGGACAGCAAAACGTTTTATACGTCGATGGAGGTTTCTAGTGTTACTCGAATAAGTCTCGGTTCTCCATAGTGTGGCGAGTTCGGATGACGAGTAATTCGTAATAAGTTTATGGGCTTGGTTTTGACACTCATATGCACGCACAATGGGTTTCATTGGTCTTGGTCGTCTGATAACTTATCCCGCCATGTTACGACCGTATATTCGGGGACATTTGAGTATACAACAGTCCGTGCACTATTGTTGGATCCCGTTTTCGTTTATCTATAAGGTGGGTTACTCGTTTGTCCTGAGCTGCTGACAAGTGTTGACTATTTGCTCTTTGTCCCTCTATTCAAGTCAACGGTGTTTACAACAGACGAGGCGGCAACGCCGGCCTCCCAATTGACCTTTGCAGCAATCTCTACATATGTAACTGATGTTCCGGGGGGTCATGTCCCGACAAAAGACATTTGAGCAACAGGTACCGAGGGTTGGTGGTCGGTTGCTTCATCCTTGTTAATGCTACATCGCATGTCTAAAGGAATTTGCTTAACCAGACGTTTCGAGTGGTGCCTTATTTTTGATGTAAGGACTACTGTTTGACTCTCGTAGGTACTGTCTGTTTTCTCCCGGCGTTCTACCAAAGTTCATGAAGAAAACGGAGATGGGGACGCGGCTGAGTGTGTTTCAGGGGAATGGGATTTTTCAGCATTCCGATGTTTGGAAGCCGCTAAGCTTCCGTGGTGCATACTCGCTTCCGTTGAAGTAATCTTCTTTATCCTCTGCTCGGATTCTGCTGTTAACCGGTCTCACATCTGAGTTAGGGTATGTAAGTACTTAACGAGTGGGATAGTGGAGCAGGCAGTACAGAATCAAAGTTCACCTTGAAAGCTATTTCGCTCCCTACCTGTTGTTTGGACCCATTTGCAAATTTCGTATGATACCATTCCAAACAGTGCGAGCAAGCCAGACCGATTTTAACTATTTGATGACATTCTCTTAACCCGCAATTGCCTTGCGCTTGGATACTTTTTGGTTTCGCATTTCTGCCATTCAACGTGAATTCGTTACCTGACCCCGTGGATTGGTTAGCATTTTGTACCTTTCCAGTTTTGAGAGCGGCGCACATCGGTCAGTTGAGCCTGGTGGTTGCAAGCTCAAAACAAAATGAGCCACTGTGTTAAGTAAAAATTGGGTGTTACACTACTATGACGCGTCGATTTTATGACTTCCCATCAGATAGAGTTAGAAGGCATCGAACCCGGGCTCATCGGGATGTTAGTTGCGACCGCTACCCCCAAGTCACCGGGTCACGGGCAACGCTTGGCACAACAGTATAATGAATGATATTGAGGGTCATTTTAAAGTACGCGTTGTGTGGATGGATTGCGACGCGCAACCTCAATGTTGACCGCGATTCCCATTGAATCGCACCTTGGTCATATCAGTGCAGCGTTTTCTGGCGGGCAACACCCAATTTCTATTTGCAACACCTACGGTCCAGTTGATCTCAAGACCAAGGTTAGCTTCAATGGGAATCCTTCTCAACATTGAGATTATGCGTCGCAACCCATCCACACAACGTGTAATTCAACAGCAACCCACCGTGTTGTTTTGCATTCTTATTGATGGTTGTGAAATATTTTTAACAAATTGGAATAATCTCAAATTATCGACCAGTTTAAATCATTGTTATTTGCAAAAGTTTTCGCATACAAGTGTATTCGATGTATATTGTTAGCGAGTTTCCGGCCCCAGGTACTGAACCATATATCGTTAGGTGAATGGACATTCATATAACGGTTGTACAGTTAAATTTACAATGTTTTGTCTGACATAGCATCCTTTGGCCTCACGTACGAGCATCGGGTAAGTTGCAGTGTTTAGCATGTTGCGCTTAGTCCAAGGTATTTTTGACACCCAAATGATAATACTGAACCTAATTACATTGATGTACTGCATACGGTATTGCGAAAGTATGTTATCTGGAATATGGTTATTTCTGGTGGATTGAGTTAACTTCTAATAACGTTTGCTATCCAGCGTCATATATTCTAATTAGAGGGTGCTAATGAATAATTCATCGCATGACATTCAAGGAGGCACAAATTTGTTCTTTGCACCATATAATCCTTGGTCAGTTATGCTGTTTTTTGTCTTTGAATCTTAGTACCCTTTTGGTCAACAGGGATATTTTGGGCTGTGGCAAATATTTAGACGCCATTCTGCATTACTGGAACAGCAGGCAAGCAAAAGTGGAGACAAGTAGATCATTGCCCCAAGCAAGGCCTGTTCCATTATGGCATTATCCTCTTAGGGTCACTCGATTTATTTTGCGTCTGTAGTTGTAAGCAAGTAAGGGGTTATCATCCACCCTGCTAAATTAGACCAAAATAATTAAACAGAATTCGCTCACAACGAATATTTGCAAAGCCGTAGTGATATTTATGCATACTTAGCTTTCTCGAAGTTATGAGAAACTGATTCTAACTGAAACCAGATAATTGTGCAAACAACCATACCACTCTAGCATGAGTGGGTTGTACTTTTACCATTTTCTTACAAGCAATTAGGAATAAAATAATTATGTTACGTATTCACCTAATTGTAATCGTGATTTGTATGATTGAAGTTATTTCATTGTGACAAAGTAAGTTGCCAGTCATTTGTTATTGGTATAGAGAAAAGTAGTTACAGGATATGGGTAAGTTCGGCCAGTAGTCTCTAAGGTCTTAAGAGAAGGATCCCCGGACCATATGCCTAAGGAAAGAAAATTCCGAGCTCACAAACCAACTAAGCAATCAATGAATGACAATGTACCATTACAGAATTCCAATTCCATAGTTAAATGTTCAGTCTCCACAAGAGTGTTTAAGCTGTATAAAAACTCGACTTTGCTATCTCGTCTTATAATCACAAAAGTGTCATCCACGTAACGCTACGAAACTTTCGATGAGTTACTTGATTCCGTTAGCGCCCTCATTTCGAAGTCGTCCATGAGAAACTTTGCCAATACACGGGATTGTTTGCAATCTCATGGAAAGCCACATCGGTCGTGACAAGATGCACCCATGTTGCTCATACATTCGTCCAACAGGCCAAAACTGTTTCCCGACTTGGGCACTTTGCCCATTCATCGCAACCCAAAATCGTAGCAGTGATGCAGCTGTGTTGCCCCTACAAAAATACATCAGTGGAGAACGTCCTACTCTGTGACGGGCTTGCGATGCATAGCGAACCAAGGTTTAATATTAGCTGCGTTGACAAGGTCACTTGGTGTTGGATTTCTTCGTTTACCGGAAGTATTTCATGGAAATTGTTATACAGTTTAATTTCATTTCTGATTCGGAAAGTTCCGACCAGAAATACTTGTGTTTTCATTGCTTGGTTTCGGCGATCTTGCTGTCGCCATTTTCACTGTCAATTGGTCACCATTTTTTTCGGATTATTCATAATGCCGAAGCTGTCAACCAGTGGTACTTGTTTCAAGATAATTGTATATCATGCAAATGCCATGATGTGTGTTTTGTGCCAAGTTAAATACCACAATTCATGTGTTGGATTATTATTTAAGCATTTGCATCTTCTTCGTGAGATCCAACACGATTTCGTTCAAACTTTATGTGAAATTTGCGGAAATAAGATACAGCCAGGAAGAGTAAAGCCGACTTGTAGTATTCATCATTCCGTTGCTAACAGTCCCGTGTGTTGGGCCCGACAACCTAGCCCGTAGAGCCTTCAGGTTTCAGCTCAGTCTTCCTCCCTACCCGTACAAACTCACCGACACGAAGTCCAACTGTTGTGAGAAGCCCAGTTGCACCTGGCATAAATTGTTTACCTTCGTTGTGTCCAACGGGCACTGATGTCCCAGCAGGTGAATGTTTGAATGCAGCAGACCAGTGGAAGGAAAAAAGAACGAAATTAGGAAGGGAGGTTGAACGTTTAACTTCTATAAATTAACAGTTAGCCAAACCACGTGAGGCTGGTAATATACTTCGCCCTGGAAGGTCAACCTCGTCCGACTAGAGGCGTTATAATCTCTTGATAGTCTACTCGCCGGAGTCCAGTGTTCCATCACCCCAAATGCATTACGATCACGATGTTGAGTTGCTACAGAATCTTATTGACACAATCCTTGCCGCTGGTGTGGACTCAGTAAAAGTAAGGCAAAGTACCCGTCTTGGAAAGCAAGGTGATTAACAAAATCCGCCTATGGGAATCACTTTTGTGGACGAAGCCAGTCCAAGACTGATCATGTCCCGCCTAAATAGGCTGAAACGACTGAAGGTCCATATTAGTCCAGACCTGGACCCAGTAGAGAGGGAGCGGCTCAAATCTGCCATCATTGAGCTGAAAAGACGTACTGTTGAGCGGGAAACAAATCTTCGTATCATAAATTTTCGGGTCGTTTTCAACAATCTGCAAATCAGGATAAACAGGCTGCTCACACTTCAGGCACGTCCGGCGGCTCCTGATGCGGCCTGCAGGTAGCCTTTACAAACGTTTGCAGTGTTAAGAACAAGCGCGATGAGCTTTGTTGTTTTGTTGCGTCTGAGCTGCAGAGTTAGTGGGGCTCGCAGAGACATGGCTGCATTCAGAGTTATACACCCAAGAACTTAAACTCAACGGTTACTTCTTTCTGGGATGTGGTATTTGAAACTGGCGCATCGCAACATATATGCCAGGCAACAGGCATAACAACACGCTCAACCCCGTCCTGTCTCGACCTGATGTTAACGAACTACGGACAACGAGTGCGGGATGTTGGGATCCTGGATCTCCTGTCTACAAGCGGCCATTCAGTGCTCATAGCTGATATGGAATTATTTTCGTCATATTCATTTCCGCTAGAACCAGCTCACAACTACTGGAAAACGGACTTCGATGGTCTCGCTCGAGCAGCTAGCCAATTGGGTTGGTCTCTGTCACAAGTTGCATCTGTGGAAGACTGTGGGATATTTATACAAGAGAGAGTGGCCTCATTTTGTTCCCAACTTGTGCTCTTGAACTGTCGAAAGGTTGGTCCGAATAAGCCCCATTGTTTTGACAAGGATTATGGAATTCTGGCTCGGAAGCGGGGCAGCCTGTGGGACAAATTCCTAATCTCTAGCTCTGTCAATGATCAAGAAGGGTATAAATGTCAGCGGGACCTTCGTAACAGTGCACAAAGGAATAAGCCCCGACATTTCGAAGAGCAACTCGCAGTAGCCGCGAAGACGACCCCAAAGATAATATTTGCTTACGGGAGATGACGCTTGAAGCCGGCAGGGGATGTGTCAGTGCTGGATGGCCCGGATAGACAGCCCTTAACCTCCAGCACTGAGCGCGCTTCCGCTTTGGCAGCGCACTTCGCTTCCGTATTTGCGAATGACCAGGTGTCTGTACCGAGTTCTACGTGTACTGCTTTTACCTAACTCGACAGTCTGGATTGAGGCGCTGAAGAGGTATGTCAACTACTCGACAACCTTGATGGCACCAAACCTGAGAGACCTGATGAGCTTTACCCACTAGTTCTCAACTCATTTTCGACCATCACCTCTCATGTCGTGACTGACCACTTCAACAACTCGCTGTCCGAAGGTCTCTTGCCGATTGACTGGAAAGGCTCGGTGGTGAAGCCTATTCCGAAAGGCGGCGACCATAGCAAAGTAGACAACTAAAAGCCAATTTGTCTGACACTTATTTTGGAAAAGGTTACTGAGAAAAGCTTGAAGAAGGGATTGCTGAAATTGCTATAATCAAACGAGGTTATGACGCCTGCACAGCACGATTCTATGCTAGCCTGCACATCTATTACAAACCTGCTTGTGAAGAGGCACAAGTGGTTGAAGGCAATAAGCAAGAGGAAGTCTGTCGATGTGAAATTCATCGACTTCAGTAAAGCGTTCGACAAGGTCTATCGTGAGGTTCTCCTTCACAAACACAGGATGTGTTGTGCCAGTGGCTCACTGCACCGGTGGATCCGCGACCTTCTTTTTGGACGAAAGTGGAGGGTACAGGTCGACGACCATCTAACTGACGGGTATCAATCTACAAGTGGCGTACCTTAAGGCGCTGTGCTGCGGCCTACTCTTTTCCTGATCCACATCAAAGATCTACGCAGCTTCTCCGGTTGCCGTGTGCCTTGTTTGCGGACGACATGAAGATTTGGAGAGAAATCGACGCTTCCGATGACTGTGGCCTACTTCATTTAGACCTCTACCGCCTGTCCACATGGTCTGTAGCATTTCGGCTCCCGGTCAACCCAGCCATGTCTGTATTTATGAGCCTGGGGAAAGGTGATGATGACAGAACCTTCACCCTTGATGGTCAGAAGCTGTATCCCACACCCTCCGTGAAGGACCTAGATGTACTTTCGCGCTAGGATTTGAAGTCCGTGGACAACACGAACAGGCTATATCGTAACGGACTCTGCATGCTTTTGGCGCTGAAACGTAGCTTCGGCACACGGTCTGAAGAGGTTGCCACTCGCCTCTTCTCTTCCATCATTAGACCAATGCTAGAGTACGGTTCGCCCACCTACTTTCCGATTACCCGAGGCGAGGCACAAAAGATCGAACGGGTCCAACGCGTTGTTACCAGGCTGGTCCCGAGTTTACGTGGCTTCGGTGTATGAAGACCGGTGTGAGAAATTAGTACTCTACACCTTGTACTACCGTCGGGTGCGAGTCGAGCTCATTATGACCTACCGTATTCTACATCTCGGTGAATTTCCTATGCTGAGGCCAATGCAGCACACGCGGACACAGATACAAACTTGCCTTGTCCCATGTGAAACGTTTTCCCCATCCACTGTGATTCGCACGGAAAGTGGTAAACATTTGGAACAGTTTGCCCGAACATGTGCTTGAGGCAACATATGTGCAGCAGTTCAAAACGTTGTTAGATTTGTATTTTACCACTATTCGATTCAGAGAACGACAGCGCAATTACGATGACATGTCACCTTTGTGATTCGTGCAATACCGTGAGTCAGCTATTTTGAATGTTGCATGAGAACGATAACGATATTTATGGCTGATAATTTTTATGTTTTTCACCATATTTCGAAGGAGTTGTTAGAATTCATTTCCGCTTTTCTATAATACAATATCCAGTATTCAGATGGTTGCAATTAGGCGTGTGCCAGTGTCACACAAACGCATGCTTTGGTTCAACAAGCTACCCATGCAAATCCGACCAGATCTTCCAAACACACAGTAGCTTTGAAAGCTCGAGTTGATTGTGCACTCCTTTCAGTTCACCATCTCACATGACTCGTTGCCCATAGTTGTTTTTCCCGATTTCCCTGTTGAACAACTCCCAGGATAAATTTCACCTTGTTCATTTCCGCCATGTTTTTATCAGTAGGTGGCACATTGTTCACTAATCTCCTATTTGCCATCATTACTTATATACCGACAGTGTATTTACATTCTTTATTATGTAAACTGAAATGAGATTACCAAAGTCAAACTAATTTTTCAAATATTTCTTTTTATCTTTCTTATTTTGATTATGACCATCCTGCGTGTTCTGATAAACTGAAGCTTTATTGTCCGTACAAATCCGTTATGAAATGCTTTTACTGTAGCTCGGAAGATGCGTGCACTTCGTAGCGTCTCTCCTCTGCAGAAAACGGTAACAGAGAAGGAAATGCAACTGTAAGTGATTCAAACGTCAGGAAAAAGGAAAAATTGAACAGCTCTCTATGTCCAAGGCAAACGGAAGCTGTCATATAATTGCCAAGTTGACTTTAAGCGCCGTATCAACTATCGACAGATTCACTTGGCTTGAAGTAGCTTTGCCTAACAAGCGAAACATTGTCCATAAATTATGACAACCAATGTAAACTATCTGTGCTCTGTCTCCGCTAGCGTTAACACTTCAGTTCATAAGAAATACTCATCGCATTTGTCAGTTAAATTTTGCAATGACTGCCGGAGTGAAACCTTTTTTAAAAAAGTTGAAAAGACTATGATCACCTCGCAAAATGAACACTCATCTGCATAATTATTTAGTGAGCGTTTTTGAATATTGAACTTAAATTCTCGTTTCAAATTAGGCTCGATGCACATAAATTTAGCTTGTGTTGACAAAGTTGTATACAATGAAGTAAACTGGGTGGGCAGATGATATGTGATATTAGTAACCCAACCCTACATTTAACATATTTTCTCGCGTTTTCCAGCCGCATGCTTGACAGGACACAACAAGAAAACAAGCTAGAACGCCAGTTTTAATAAGCCCGACGGATAAAAGGTTGACCATCTAAATAAATAAGTAAATAAATTAGTTATTGTCGGACATTGAGAAGCCCGCCCATATAGGCATGATAATGGAATGTGTAATTGCGAGCGCACTACACAAAACGGTGCACAGTGAGTAGAAAATTATCAGCTGGAGAGGAGTATCCGGTCTATTATGGGAGATAGTAAATTAACACAAGAATAGTTGCGTAGTTAAGACATGGGCAATGTATTTTTTAATTACACGTGCTACGTTAACGTGTAGCATTGTTATAACTTCAAATGAAGATCATTTAACAATAAATTACGCTAAAAGTAGCGACTCAAAATATGCCAGTATGATGACGACTTCCATAATTAAAATATCATCCAGTGACGTTGCCGCATATGAATCCTGAAACCCAATCACTTCTGTCAATTTAGCATGTGAAAAAGTACATTTTATAACAGTCAACATGTTTGCAAATGGTATTTACAGAGTACTAGGTTCGGTCTGGTCCAGGTGGACGGATACACTGTGCGTATATCTAAAACTGGAGAATTCCTTATTTCCTTAATATTAACGTATTATGCATATCAAAATATGCAAATCAGTGACTGATCTGATTCATTACAGATAAACCGATTTGTAACATCTGAGTAAGGCAAACTGAGGGATTTTCAGATTACACTCTCTTTTTATGTTCTAACATCGAACATAAATCTAAATTCTCTCTTCACAACGATCCTATATGCTATAAGTAAAATGAACTAATAAATTGCTGTATTTCCTGACAGACGACCTATGGCTCAAGGTTGAAGCTTTAATAAGCTCAGGTAAACTGATTTTTCAGCTTACTACACCTGTCATAAAAGTCGTGAAAGTGATTATCTTTTACACAATAATGACAAAACAGCGGCGTGAATTTTAGCGCGTAGCACAATCCCACCTACTAAATTTACATGGTAATGATTCGAAAGATGTTAACTTCAAAAAGTATTATGTCTACATACGGTACGATCAACAACTGCAGGCCCACTTGCATATATTGGACTGTACTTTCGTCTGGCTGTTATAGATCGTCTTTGTGATAGTAGACAACACAGTGTGTGATTAGCTTCTATGAGTGTTTCGAGGCAAATATTGTACGGGAATTAGCTCGAGTAACTATAGTAGTTTGAAATAACATGGCTGTTGGAATGCCCCTGCTACTGGACGGATCTCTCAGCGATAGATAAGAAAGTGTAAAATTATCGACTGATTATGTGAGGTCCATCGCAGCCAGTTTCCAAATCAGATAGTCCTCTACGTGCCCGCAAAAGCACTAGACTGCAGTTTCAGCTTGTTGGGCATCATCAGTAGTGCCCATCCATCGGGATTCGAACCCATGACCGCCAACGACTTGCACCGCCAGTCAGAAGCTTATGCAACTGGGCAACAAGGGACAGCTTCGGATCGTCATGATTTACAAGCTAGCTGCAATATAGCGCGTCTTATCCTCCACTGTCATGCAAGTTATGAACGTTGCAGAGGACAGGATTGGCCCCGTCCTGACAGTTTCTAAATGCTATGTCCTACCTAGCTACTGTTAGTGGACGTCTTGTCTTTCAGGGCCAAACCTGTCCTCTGGAACGTTCGTAACTTGCATGGCAGTGGAGGATAAGGCGCGCTATATCGCAGTTAGAGTGTAAATCATGACGATCCGAAGCTGCGCCCCGTGGCCCAGTGGCATAAGATGCTGGCTGGCGGTTCAAGCCGCTGGTGGTCATGGGTTCGAATACTGACAGATCCGATGGATGCGCACTACTGACGATGCCCAACAGGCTGAAACTGCAGTCTAGTGCTTTTCCGGGCACGTGGATGACTATCTGATTTGGAAAATGGCTGCGATTGACCTCACATAATTATATCAACATCCCCTACTCATGAGTACATCATATTGACTGTTTAGTCTGGCGAAATCACAGTGCTCCAGTAGCTCAACTGTAGTGGTAAGTACGCGGCAATGCGATACACAAGCCTGTTATGGCATAAATAGAATGCTCGTAATGGCCAAGCAAAAACGTCAGTCTGCACGGAAAATTGTGCCTATGGATAGTTTGCAAATGCATTAATGATATGAAATAGCTCAAACACCAACAAACATAAATGTAGGGACAGTATAAGATTCCTAACTGGTTGTGAGCTGATTTGTGAAGTTTAAATAAGACGTCAGTGTACTTGATACCATAAGCATAAAGCTCCGATATTTTATCGGTTGTTTAAGTTTATGCACACGACAATATTTCTATGGAAACCGGGGTTTGGTTGTCCGCATCAAGGATTACAGCGGTAAAATATATAATCCTATTATGGCATAAGTAGTATGCTCATGAAGGATAAGCAAGTAGCGACAGCCTGCATGATAAATTATGCCTAGAGAGAGTTCCTAAATTATTTACTGACATGGAAAAGCCCAAGCACGAACGAACAATATAAATTTAACCACAATATATAACACATTTCTGGAAGTGAGCTGGTTTGTGTGGTGGAAAGCGAACGTCAGTGTACTTGATACCTAAGCATAAACCTCCGATATTTTCACAGTTGTTTAAGTTTCTGCAAACCATTTTATTTATATGGAAGCCAAGGTTTGGTGATTCGCGTCAAGGATTACGGCAATGATATATTTTTGCATGGTGATCTCTCACGGTAAGGGTAGACAGACAACACCGGTAGACAATGCAAATGGAAACAAAGTTACTCCTCGGAGAACAATATACTATGTGGAGTTGAGAGGAAGATCTATTTCGAACGATGGTGATTTGAGGTATTTTTACTTGATAATCTTTTAGGAAGTAACATATGGATGCTTTAATGCCGCAGGAAAATAGCCCGTGGAAAAGGGATTCACCGTAAAAACAACCGAAAACACTGCTTGAGTGATGGTGTCAAACTAACTGAACAGCATTCTCAGAAGTACGATCTTTACTTATGAATATTCTGCCCTTACATCCACGTAGCTGCAGAAGTAAGGGATCAAGGAACCTACCAATATGGATGCAAATATCTATAATCGGAGAGAAGACTTTGATAAGTAAGTTGGATGGTACGTTACTTAGTCAAATTTTTTCTACTGCCGGATATGCTGACTTCTGTGTAGATGTCCACTTACCTCAGCGGCATTATATTTGAAAGTGTAGACATTTTATATCTCAGAAAACGATATGTTCAACCAGCAAGTCCATTCCGTTTGCCTTCGTGTAGGCAATGGCAGAGGGCTTTACTGTAGGGTGATCGAAGCAGCCAAGTGATGATGTTTTGAATAAGGAATATATCTTTAGATTATTGGCGGATCCCTAGTTCATGAACATTAGCTTTCCCACATTTATAAAATATTTCAGGTCGAACCTATTGACGAACACAAGCATATGTGCTATGTTATAAATAGCAGCAGCAGTATAATCATAGTAAAGACAGTATACTCTTGAGTTGAGGCAATCTTGGCACATATAAATCATGGTCACATGCATACTTTGTAAGCACTCTCAGTTCTTTCAGCCTGCGGTTTCAAGGAAAACCCCGGATGTGCTGTTTGTAATGGCGAAACGCGCTTTGCTCTGAAATCATCATAAATCATCAAGGGTGGTAAGCACGCCACCGTCACAATTGCGGTTGATTAGTGTGCGGTGAACACGATGGCATGCAATACCTGCAAAACCTACAGCAGCGTCAACAATCTATGTATGACGCAAGATTTCATGCAATGTAATGGAACCTAGCTGCACGTGTCTACGATAACTGGATGTGTTCTATAGTAGCAATATTCAGCGATGCGAAAAGCGACCATTTGCACGTGTACCGCAATTCTCTTTCAGTCCGCATTCCTACATCAGACGCAATAACTGCAGCATTGTCAAGTAGTTTGTAGAATGTTCTCACTAAATATGTTAGAATAAAATGTGTTCATGGTTTATGCAGAAACACAAAATAATTCCAATGTGTCACTAGTGAGAATTGCCATGACACTGGTTGCAAGGAAATGAGGGCGCATCAAGTATTTTGTTCACAAAAGGTGTTGCATAAAGAGTATCTCATGGTAATTACTTAAACGATGTACTCGCAGAATGTAGAAAAGTGGTTGATGTCGCGCCAACAAATTGTCCTGTGCTGGCTTACAGACAGTAATTTCGGTTCGAACGACTGATGGTAACCACGCTTTGTAAAGATGGATAGAAGCAAATTCGTGAGTGCAATGAGCGCAGCAAGTGGACATCTGTCATTTGTATCCATATAAATACCGAAAGATGCTTTAGCCACAGAATGTTTTAAAGGAGTATATTCCAAGTTTGAAGCACTTTGGATCCAATACGACATTTCACATGCACCAGCCAACCTCCGCATAGCTGACATAAAACTGTTCTTTCGTTATTTTAGGTCAGATGGACTAACACCATCATAAATTCCAGATATACACAATACATTCTCCAACTTCATTGTCAATGTTCCTACTATAATTCTGGTACTTTTATGTTTTATATTAGATCCACTTTCTCCAGTTTCTTGTGAGTGCCACCATCAAAATTCGATACTACTAAATAGCAATAAACAAACCAGCCATCGGATGTGCTAAAATACACTTGAAAACTAATTTATATATTACCGTAAAAATATCCTCAAGAGAGCTAAGAGACCCGACATAAATACCGTGTGTAACATCAGGTAATACATTGATACGACAGGCAAGTTGATACCGTACAAAACTGCGAAAAAGAAACAATTTCCATTTTTCTTTGACATTTCTCGATAATTCTTGGTAGTTAAACTAGAAAATGCTTTCTTAACCAGAATATGCCGTCACAGGTGTGTCAAGCCAAAAAGGAAACATAAAGGTTACTATGATCTGGAAAGGAGGCTGTTTGAAGATGAAACTTTTCGGTTGCTCTTAAAAATGCGCGATAATTGGGAGAGGGAAGCATCTAAATCCTGCTTTCCCTATTCATGGTGTTACCAGATAATGCACCATTATTCTCTAATGCTTAGGATATTAGTCAACGTGAATCGAATAATCATGAAGACATTCACACATGTTCTCAAAGTCTGTAGCAATGACTGATGGCTAGCTATACTTAATGGCTAAAAAAGGAGCAATAGTAGTGTCACCGAGATTCCCTAGTGAGAAGCTTACGATTACAACAGCAATTCTCCGGTGTTCTTCAGAAAACCCGGTATCCACAATAACTTGTATTGCAGCATCAATTCTGCGCGAACTTAAATACTCTGGAAAACCAAGAAGTATTGAGCAATTAAGGCAGAAAATTTGAATTTATGATCTAACAACATAGCAATTGCATGGTTTTGCCTTTGATTTTGATTAACCGCAAATATTGTTAATCGTTATTTTAGGATCTTCAAACACCTGTTGTTGAATTATCCATGAAAAACACAGTATTTCGATTTTTTGTTTAGAGTTTGGTATTTCCTTTCTCAACGAGATTCGTAGCTTGTTATGTTGGAGTTCAGCCTATTTACCAATCGCTTCAGACGGGTATGAAGCACCTACGCGAATCACATATTTAATTGAGTTCCGTGAACAGGTAGGATATGTCACCGCGAGGCAATACAGAAAGTTGGATTAGTATACTTGGATTTTCCCTACATAAACCAATAATTCATTCTTAAAATCATTTGTTTGATCTAGGTAAGAATATTATCAAAAGGTTTATGGCACATCAAAAAGGGAGATAGTATTACACTGGAACACATACACAGAGCATATACAAGGCGTTTCCTTGGTACTTCTTCAAAACTAGAATATGCGGAACAAGATGAAAAGCTCAGGCTTGACAATTTCTGGCCAAAGCGCACTAGGCAGTAGCTAGTCATATACTTCAACATCGCACAGAAATATGCATGTCTCCAACCTCAACATGAGAGTAAGGTATTCAGCAGTCTACAATATGGAAAACGGAAAGAACTCAGTGGCAGGATGCAAGTCCAGGTCAGCAGGTCTGCGAACGTTTTCCTCAACAGGTATCCCAGAGTCTGGAACAAGGCGCCTCCCGGAATACATGCCTGCAATATTGAACACAAATTTCAAAAAAAACATCAGCAAATTCTTGTCAGTAATGAACGTGATCAAACTGTTTGCTTGTTCCAAAACAACAAGCCAAGCTTACGAGCAGCGTCCGAGTTTTATATGACCAAGTGCATGCTTCACAGCCATACTATCTCTCGTGTTGCAACTATTTTATATGTGAGCAAACAGCTAAAAGCCATCAAAAATAATTGCACCCCAGTAAACCGTATACTATATGTTCCTTGTCATCTAAATCGCTCTTTTCTGATTTGATAGTCGCTTTTGCTGATCCACACGTGACCATCGTACTATAGAGTATGCACACACCCGATCATGTCGAAAAATGCGTGTCTCGCAAAGTAGAGAATAATTTTACAATCTCAAACTCTCCCCCCTGTCTTCGTACTGTAAGCCCGCAAACTGTGTGCTCGTGCAAACGACGTGGTGGGACTGTTCAATTATATGCACTTTACTTTGAGTGTTTAATCAATAAGCAGGCGGACAGTACTCTAGCATTGGTCAAAAGATGGTGGAGAAGAGGCGAGTAACAAGCACTTCAAACCAGTAACGATAGCTACTTTTGAGCACCCATAACATGCGCAGTTCGTTACGATATAACCTTTTCGTGTGGTCAAGGGAATTCAAATCGCAATGTCAGAGTACGCGTAGGTCCTTCATGGAAGTTGAGAGATATAGTATTTGGCTATCAAGAGTTCAAGTTCGACCGTCACCACTCTTCCTCAGGCTCATGAAAACCGACTTGAATTGGCTGAGCGGGAGGCGGACTTCTTCAGACCATATGGAAATGCGGTTGAGGTCTTGTTGACGTAGGCTCCAGTCGTCGGATGTGCTTATCACCCTCCACATTTTCAGGTCGTCTGCAAACAGGGCACATGGCGACCAATGAAGCTGAGTTGGAATGCTGCTATAAACCAGGTATAATGTAGGCCACAGCACAGTACCTTGAGGTAAGCCACTGGTCGTATGATACCATTCAGTCAGATGGCTATCTATTTGTATCTTCCAATTTCGTTCAACCAGAAACTCCTGGAAGCCCTGGTTAGACGCCGTTGCCGTACAATCACTGCTTTTGGAGAAGGACCCCATCATTTACCATGTCTAACGTTTTGCTGAAGGCGTTGTAGATCACACCGACAGAGTTCCCTTGGTTCACTGCTAGTAAACATTCAAGCTTCGTTACCAACAGATTGATAATGCATTGACGGATTAGCATAAAACAGTGCTTTGCGGGCACCGGAATCGTTTTTTAAGAGTAGCTGTAAAATGCTATTCGTCAGAATCTGCTCACTAACCTTGGCCAACATAAGTATCAAACTAATTGGGCTGTAATTGTGTACTTTTCCGAGGGCATCGTTTTTCGAAATCAGCCTATCCACCGATTATTTCCAAGCAATCGCAACGAACCTACGGACAGCAACCTGTTGAACAAGTCAACCAAGGCAGGCAAGTTGATGTACCATAAGGACTTGCTTAACTCGGGGTTGGAACCAGTCAGGCCCAGCAGGCATGGTGCCTTCATGGTTGACCAGTAGTTGATGGACCACTTTCAGTTAATCCAGACTGTCGAATTCGGTAATGGCGGTGCACGCAGAAGTCGGTACAGAAACTTAGTCAATTGCAAAGACGGCTGCGTCGGTCACATACCGTTCCGAATTCATCTACGCTGTCGGAATTGCGGCAGCTACAAGCTTTAAACTTAAGAGATAACACTTTAGAGAAGAGTAGTAGGGGTAGTTGTATGGTATAGGTAGAAATTCGTCACATCTAGGCGCACACGGACAACCGCCACACGCCCGGAAAAGCACTGTACGCGCGTTTCATCCTTTCGGGAATCATTAGCAGTGCGCATTCCATCGGCCCCTGGTAGGGCTGGAACCCGCAACTCGACTGTTGCCAGTCCGTGTTTGAGACCACCCAGCTACGGTGGACGGCAACGACCATCGTGAATATGTTACTAGATGTGATATAGTGCCGCTCACTTTCTACTGACTTACACGTTACTGCCGTGCAGAGGACAGGGTGGCCCCCTCACCAAGCAACGAGCTTACCAAACTTAAGCCGCCAATTAACTTATGGCATTATAAGCAGTTTGGTCGGCGTACTGATTCGAGTAGAGTAGTAGGGGGAGTTGAATGGTATAGGTAGAAATTCGTCATATCTAGACTCAGAGTTGCGGGTTCGAGCCCTACCAAGGGTCCGATGGAATGCGCACTGCTGCTGATTCCCGAAATGATACAACACGCGTAAAGTGATTTTCCGGGCATGTGGCGGCTGTCTAAGTGAGTCCGGATGTGACGAATTTCTACCTATAGATAACACTTTCCAGCCTTTCTGAAAAGACAACGGAATGATCGCATTATAGCAAGAACAAAGCAACAAGAAAACACAATATTTATTGTACCCGACCAGGGTTCAACAAGCTGCACGCAAGGACGTATTTATCGATCACTCCTCCGACCCACAATGCAACACACATGGGGTATTTCTGCAGGTCACACAGGTGAGTCAGTTATCCGCAACTTTAGGGGCTCGGACTGCCTGTTTGCCCCCGTAACTTGTTTTCCATGGCTTGCATTCTGACCAGCCTGGAGTAGTTCTACGGCATTTGATTCGCTTGATCGTTCTTGCCTTTTTCGGTTTGGGGTTACTATTAGATGCATCGTTTAAGGCGCTTCCTTCAGATTTGTTGGCCTTAGCACATTTTTTCCTGTCTCTCTGTCGGAGTCGCGTTCCAATTAGTTGCTCGCGATCCGCTCTCCCCCCGTTTTGTGAGGCTTGAGTTGTGCCGTCTGACCTTGTCCATGACGTCTGTACCTGTTTCTATTCACGCTCGTTGTTGTGGTTTGCGAATATTTCGCGTCATCATTACCATCCAATGCACCACGATATGATACGTCAGAAACATTCGAGGATGACCTAGACAGAATTTAGCCGTGGCATTGCCGTTGCCGTTATAAAGAACTAATTAACCAACTCTCCTTTTTCCCTTCAGCATTGCACGGCACTCACTACCTTCAGCGTAGCTTCATCTTGAAACAGTCAGCGATTTATATATTGCGCTACGTACGTGCAGAATGCATCTTTTCTCTGCCAAACCACATCATTAGTTTTAAAAGAGCAAAATACAAACAAACGCCATGCTAGCCAGGTACTCAAAGAATTTCATCACCTTCATATTTTTTGGGTTTGTAATGGAACCTGGATGTGAGGGTGTAATTATGATTGGCAAAGTACAACCTACACTTGGTCCCTCTGTAGAAGCCGGGTTCTGGTAATTATCTACAATCAAAATGATGATAAGGGGCAAATCAAGAAACCAAGGAAGTATAGGTTGAGGACATTGATCAAAAATTCAAATGCCTCTCTATTTACTCAGCGTTGCGTGGAAATTACTTCTTGAGTTCGGCCGCTCAACTTCAAGCAACCGTATATAATGTACAAAGACATCGTGAAATGTTATAACTTAAACCAGCGTTTGATTGAGAGAAAGGTACCTTAAATTATCATCTTACTAGAACGAATATCTCACTTCCGGATAGAAATGGATATAAGTGTTAGCCATTCTGAGCTACCTGAACCAGTGGGCATTTCGTATTAACCTAAACACTGCGGCCGTGATGTTGATTGAGTCCATCGATAGGTGATCAGAGTGATGATGGTACGCAGTGACATTAGAAGGCCTGTTTACTTTACGATCTATTCCATATTCTTTATCAGTCCATTCTAGTTTAGAGCGCTGCAGCATCCGGTGTTGTCCAACTGCATGATTGGAACTAGGTAACGGAGCAGAGTCTGAATCGGTGACAAGAATTCTTGCCCGTCGAAACATCGAAGCCTGTGCCTGTGGTATGACGTTTCGTCTTAAGTTGCCCAATCACTAAACAGGACGTGATAGACTTATGACTGAGTGCTTGCGTGTGGAATGATGTTACGCGACGGACCTGAGCGTGGTTCTAACGTTGGAATGATTAAGAGATTTGTACGTTATTTTCGAATGAAGAACCAGGCGCTGATTCATTAGAAAATAAGTCATTGCACCTGTCAAAATAAAATTGTCGCTACAGAGTAAATAGAACCGTTCTGACCGATTTTTAGTTTTGCGACTGCCTTCGCCTTAAGGGAATTCATGACGAGCTCACAAAATGGTTCACAAGGATTCATTTCTCTTAAACGTACACAAATACTGGCTTTTAATCTAATTGCGCTGAACCAAATAAACCTCACCAAATCCGTCTAATCACAAGTAATCAGCACTAAACCATGTCAGTCCTCAAAAATTCTATGTGGATGCACTTTTGTTAACAAGGAGAGTCCGGACACTCAACAGTCAACCACTGTCCTTTGCACAGTTGGGTAGTGGAGGATAGTTATAGCTATACCGCTGTTAGATTTCAATCCATTATGGTCGGCGTAAGGTGGTGTCGTAGTCGGAAAATTCTAGCAATCTTGCTATTATCTGCTCCAATGCCTTTAACTTCCATCCTAATTAAGCCTGCATACACTCATCTGATCAGGCTTGAAGTCCTCTTTCCAACACGCAGCGTATGTCGAATCCACGCATTACAAACGACTATGTCCCGTCGATTTTTACATTTTCTGTTTTGTCTGTGGAGGTATACAAGAGGCATTTCTTTCGGTCTGAATCCTACACCACAAAGTGTGACCATTTTTGGAAGGTTCTCTAAGATAACTGCACGACTGCTTTTATCGTTAGCTGCGTAAGGTAAGTACAGGGGGCAATATAAGGGATTTACAGCTAATCTTTCAATTGTGTCGCAGTCGCTGTGGCTGCCCCATAAAATCAACCCACTGGTCGCACACCACTTAGAGCCAAACCAAGAGGCACTTTGAGCAGATCGATAGCCTGTGCTTCTTTTGAGGCCTATCTGCTTTCACCTGCAACCGCTTGTAACCTTCCACGACGAAAATCAGGAGAGCCAGTGCTTACCCGACTACTAACCGGTGTGTCATTGGAAAGGTGAGACAAAAGCAGCACCTTTGGAATCCGTGGTGCTCGCATTTCCAAACTAACGGCGTGTGCAACTTGGACGTGTAGATGCAAATATTTCACAGCGGTGCTTTTCTTATGCGTTTAACTAAATCGCCCAGTTTCCTGAAGTTACCATTTTTACACGTAAACTTTCAAATAAATTCAGACACTAGCACCCAATGTCTTTGCTCTTCTGATTTTGCTTTAGTGTATCTTATTTCGGTTTCATTATCATGTCCACAGTAAGGAGACGCTCAATGAGAAAAGAAGTATTATAGACCATGATGCTTCCTTTTCAGTTCAAAAGATTAGACAACGAACCAACGTACCCGCAACACGGCTGGAAGCAGTAGCAACGAAAGTACCCAAAGCAGTGTAGGCGTCGTGGGAAATTCCTTTGGACTACATGCTAACCTGAGAACCACCTGCAAAATATCCACCCATAGCTGAAACTACATGCGCTGATTTTGCATTAAAAGTTGACATCCCCACATCGATATTGCAACCTTTGCAGAGTCTAGCTGCCTTATTTGAATTACCCTCAACTATTGATAAAATGAGCCTCACGAATTGCAGCGTACCGATAGACTCGAGTTCGACCAAAATACGCACTCGAGTACGCTGTTCACGTAATGCGTCGGTTTCTATGGTGCCAGGCAATTTAACAAAAAAGTGTTAAAAAGGCTTTTCACTGCATGCGGCATGCAAACTTGTTGGTGCAGCTGCATCAGACTACTCAAAAATATAACGCGTTTCCGCGTGTCCTGTAATTTATTGCTAAATTCTTCATTTAAAAGCGCAACCTTGTTGTTTAATATGACTTTAAAGCGTCTGAACGTTATGGAGGATAAAACCCCTACAGCGCGATGATCGTGCGCTATATATCCGGTACGAGACTAGACGGCCAACCAAAAGCAATGGGTAGAACACACAAAATGAGCTAGGGAAAAAGTTTATTGGACGGGAGGAGAGTTAGCTAAAGATATAAATAGGTCACCAGAAGGGAACTAGCTAGGGAGAATGTAGTTGGCGTCGAGAGCGTAGACGGAGTGTCGTTCGCAGTCAAGTTGCGCGCCGAAGGCCGAGATCGTATTTGTGTTTCCAACAAACGGGAACAACGTTCCAACAGGCAAACCGCCTAATTCCCTAATGCATAAGGAAGCTATAAGTTGAATATATTTTAGAATAGTTTCCACAGTCATACGGGGAATCTCCAGGTTATTACACCCCGCTACAACGAGTGATAGGGAGGCGAAAGCTTGAGGTAAACCTAATTACCAAACAGCCATCTGGAGCTCGCATCCAGTTTATATTCCTGCACTTAGTGGCAAACGAAAATTTGAGAATAATACTCTGCTTGCTGCAACTAGGGGCGAAGCGATGAATAATAGTGACGTTTGAAATTAACACGGAATCTGATGAATATACGGGCCGCTCTGTAGCATTAGATGCTGTGTCCGGAAGAAAAGCTAATTGTTGTACTTTAGAGTTAAGATCAACGTCAGATGTAAAATTGATAAATTAAGGACCTCCAACAGGCCAGTTTTACGGCTAAGCATGATAAGTCGACCAAGCCCAAAGCGACTACAATCCACAAAACTAGTGATGTGGATAATGTTTCCTCTTGGATAATCAGTTCTGGTATTCATATAGAGCTGCCCAATGCCGTTCCCTGCATGCGAAGTGACTACAATGTGGATCATAAAATAACAACTGTATTACCTGCTAAATCCCAATTGGGGACAGTTCCATGGATCACCGTATTACTTTAATTGAACTTTCCGTGAAGTCTACATTTATTATTGTTACCAGTTTCTTTATCTCTCTACTTTTTCCAAACTCATACCCAATTCTAAAACCCATATGGGAACCCTTGATCAAAAGGCGATTAATTAAATATATTATGCGATCACGTTGTACATGTTGATAAGGCCACCCAGTTGTTCTGTGCCTCGCACTGCTGAGGAATAAAACGTTTATTTATTTATTTATAAGCATTGAGCTGTCATGTTCCGCCTAAATTCTGCTCTGGCCAGTGTCCAAGCTCACCGAGAATATCATTGGATCTGATCGAATTGATTTCTAGTAAAAGGACGGTTTACTTAGATTTATCGCAAGCTTTATCTGGCGACTCCATCTTCAGTTTGTTTGGATAGACATGCATTCATTTGTCATAAAGTTATGGAGGACGTGCCACCATTTTTGCACTTTACACACTGTGTAAGTGGGCACCATGACTTTCCGATTCTATCAACGAATTACACAGATTATGTTGATGGTGGTGTATGGATTGACACACCAGTGCGCATCCACCGCTTATAGTGAAGCCTTGTATATCGAGCGCAAGTTAGCGGATTGTACCCATGGATGAAAATAACAGCTACCTACTGACTCCTATCAATGCCTTACGTAACCAACAGTCTATTAGTGATTTGATGCATGTCTGACAATTAGTTGACTTTTTTCGGATATGACATGTTTATGAGAAATCTTCCTAGTCGTTGAGGTGATGGCTGTGTAATTTATCTAAAAGAATCGCTCGCAGCTGCAACTTTCGAGAACCCAGTGCTGAACGATATCCAACTTATGGCTTACGAAATCCATTAATCAGCAGCTACTCATGGGATGTAGATACAGCACGCCAAACTGTAGACAGGAAGAACTAGAACATTTGGCGTTGGCATTCGAATGCGCCGCTAGCCTACCAATTAAACATAAGATTATTACTGATTTCAATCTTTCTTCGATTTCATGGCCCATGTAACCGCTCCTTTGAAATGCCAAATGCTTATCTTCTATATCCAAATGAATGGCTGGCACCAACACCTCGACCAACTTACCTGAGTAGAAAGTACTCTGGATCTCATTTTTTCGTTGGGCATATCTGCAATCAGTATTAATGTTCTTGATGAATTTCCGGGGAGCGATCAACGCGTGATCAAAAGCCGCCTTAGGCTACTCAAGGTTGATGTACAGAACATAATGCATTATCGCCTGTTCAGTTCCGCCTACTGGGACACTTTCAAGGATCTGGTTTGTTAGGTGAATTGAGAAACCTTTTTCTCCCTTCATGTCCTCAACGAGTGCAAACCACTTTTATAGTATAACTGGCTTCTGCATCGATTCGGCAGTAGAAATATAGATGCTTACCAAACTAAAGATAAATTCGCTCGCATGGCGTTGAAGGCAACATGAAAGCTTGATAAGATTCTGAAGAAACTCAGGTTAACTACTGACGTTGCGCTATTATTACAGCAGCCCAACCTCGTTGATAAATAGAGCATCAAAATAGCAAAACTCTCATTCTAGAAGAGTATAATTCGCTGAACGGCTCTTGCAAAACAGCTGAGCTAAACAAAATATTCCGTGCCCGGGGTTTGCGTTGCAGCAACAATTTCAGTTTTCTCTCCACACCTGATGCAACACACCGCAACGAACCAGATGATATCTGCGAAGTTTTCAGTGCTTATTTAGCCAAATCTATGGTTGATGAATCATCAAGTATATCAGCAGTTATCGTGCCGTAAATCAAAGGAAGTCTATGCATGGTGGAATTCATTATGGTAAAAATCAGTGGTCAAGTCTCTCGCACATGCTTCTCAACTTACGCAGACCCTGATGAGATACCACTTGTTTAATAAAAGGTAGTGGTAATGACTTCTTTATGCTTTTGCTCGACGTCTTTACATTCTCTTTTGACAACGGAGTATACCGTACTGATTAGAAAACTTTGTCCTTATCCCGCGACACATAAATGGTACCGCCCACGAGTTTAAAACTTTTGCCCCACCAATCACACAGTCATCATATGTAGAGTAATAGAAAGTACAGCAAAAGATGAACTATTTGTATTCTTGAACAAAGCTAACGTCAACAGCAGTTCGCAACACGGTTTCATCCAAGCTCGATCATGCGTAACATACAAGACAATATTTTTAAACCACACAACGGCTGCCATAGACAGCAAATACAGCTTTGTAATCCTGACCCTGGATATACAAAAAGCATTTGATAGAATGCCGCACGCAAGGTTACCTTAAAAACTGTAGACCAAAGGCGTTGGAGAACCGATGTTTTCTTAGTCGTCTTCATATCTAATTGGTAAACAGCAGGTAGTGCGCATCGGCGACCATTTCTCTAAACCGAAAGCAATCACCATTGGAGTGATTCAGGAGGTGTCTTTCGTCCTCTTCTTTTTCTAATATATAGTAACGACATATTCCTGAAAATAGATGTGGTGATACATTTATCTTTACTGATGCCATTAAGATTGTCTACTCACAATCACGTGCAAATACCCAGGAAGACCTACGTCTCATTCAGGATGACCAATCTGCCATTGATTCCTGGTGCCAACTGTGGCAGACGTCATTTGCCTTGGACAAGTGTAATAATTCATCATAAAATTCCAAGTAGAGCCAGACAGTTTATTACTACATGGCGCATATATCTGGCAATGCAGAGCAGTTCGCCACTTGGGCGTGCGATATTCGCTCACTGTTCACTTTCTGAACATTGTGAGTTTCAAATTTCGAAAGTCATTAAGACCATCGGTTCCATCTGGCATTATATTTACCTCACGGAATCACGCATTTCACTTTACAAACATATGTATTACCGTGTATAGAATACCGTTCAGTGTCCAGTCTAATCTGCAGAAATATGACCAGCATGCACTTGAGCGGGTCCAGAGACGCTTCACTCAAATGCTTTGTGGAGATTACCCAAAGTTGACATACAGCGAGCGAGGTGATAAACTTGGATTTGACCAAGTTTGGCTTCCGAGAATAAAGCTGAAGCTATGTTTTCTCCATAGATTCATAAACCGTCAAAATCGCAGTCTTGATAACAGAGTTCGCAAAGCTTTAAATAGCAGCTATCCAAACCACAACAAAGCAATAGATGTCATGATAACAAGAATTTACTACGAGAAGCAGAAAACATTATTTTCTTGTCCACTCTTTACCTCAATGATCACTGCACCCCAGTGTCTTTCTGAACGTTTACGCTCGATAATTTATTTTAATTTTACACTGATGTTACTTATCAAACTATTCATCTCGGCAGACGTTCGGTAGATGACCCAGACATATTTTGATTTCATCATATTCACCTGAACCATCCTACGGGACGCGTCAAGCACTTACTTTTATCCCGTGATAAATCATTGTTCATTGTTCATTGTTCAAGATTTGAAAAACAACTTGCAAATAATATCAGAACATGCTTAACACTTTGCAATTTTAAGCTTGGGATAAGTAAGTAGTTAAACTTATAAAACTTGTTTAATGTATTCGGAACATCACAGTCCCTAGATAACTCATTCGGAAACGATATCGAAGGTGCTTGAACAAATTTTCTAAACATGAACATAACATATCGGACAACAGCCCCTTTCATTTTATTTCATTTGTGCTTGTCCCAAATATCTGACATGTGATTGTGAAGAATCCTCGTTCAGTGACAAAAAGCAAATGGCAGAGGAATTCTGATTACTTTTGTTACCTAATTTGAAACTGCACCTATGTTTATTTATAAAAAGTGTTAATGCGATGCCATGGAAAGTTTGTACCGTTATTTGAGCTGTTCATTCTAGGGAACACTTGCTCGCATCGTTGAGGAATTTATAATTTAGTTATTTAGTTATTTATTATCCCTCCCATTGCTCAGTGGCATCAGCTGCCTGACACTAATGCACAGCCCTAACAATCGTGGGTTCGGTCCCCTGGCTAGGACGGATGGAATGCGCACCACTGGTGAGCCCCAATAAGCCGAAACAATGGCCCGGTGTTTGAAACATTGGTTATGGACCTTAATCGCCGTGAACCAGAGAAACTTCACCAAAATCCGTCTACTCGCAAGTAATGTAATTGTAATTTCCAGAATGTGTCTTCTTCTCATGCTATGCCCAAATAGATCCCGTTGCCACCAGGAATTAGCCGCAACTCATTCACTACCGTGAATGTGTTGAAACGACTGTTGCCATCACGGAAACGCAGCTCTTCTGGTGAACACCACTTTTGCTCAAAGTAATTTTAGGTGGCTGCCATGAGCTTGACTAACCAGTATCGTGATCTGCAAGCACATTCCTGACGGCATGCCAGCCCTCTTATGTAGACAAGCCATATAGTCCTCCCAATGTACAAATGGGGTGATCATGCTGATCTCCGCAAAACTATCGCATGATAAATTCGCCCTCTGCTTTCAAAGGACATGTAACTTTTTGAGGAAATAATCTTGGGGTAGTTAGATATATGCATTGGTATCGCACCGGAGTGGTACACACTTCGCTGTAATTGCGCATGCACCAGGAACATTCAGTTAGCACCTGATAGCTGGACCGGACTTGTCGATGTCGTGGAAGTAGTTGATGCTGCGCATCATGATTTCACTAATGCTACTGACCGTCTGGTTCTCTGTGTCCTTTGTTACATGTTCCAGAGCTTTGATATCGGTGACCTTATGCTGAGCTGTATAAGTCAATTTATACGTCAACGCCGCTTGACGGTGAGAGTTCGACGTACGATGTCTAACCGTTAGAGATGCACTGTGCCCTCCAAAGACTATACGCTAGGACCACAGCAATTTCTAGTATTCATAAAAGACTTTTCAAGAGTGATCATCTGGAACCTGCCCTTTGTGAACAACCTGAAGAGTTTGTGGGCCATCAAGCCAATAGTCGATCCCAAAGTACGGCAAAACGACATAAAATAAAATAATAAAATAAATGTCATGTTCCTCGGTGTTTCGAGGTGCAGTCCAACTATGTGGTCTGATCAATGTGTACAACAGGATCGCAAAAAAATAATCAATTTGTTCACGCTTTTTACAATGGATCCAAAACAGGTACTAAACTAATTGGCAGGATTAAGGCATTAAAGAAATTAAAAAGCAGGAACAATAACGTAAGCAGATTTAAACTGATGTCCAGTTAAAGTAATACGGCCACTCGTGGAACCATCCCAGGGGACCTGCTTCCATGCAAGGTATTCCCTCGAAAGTTTTCGCTCGCACTTCCATGCAATAACTGGCCGTGTGCCGGTGTGGCATAGTAGCATATGAGCCATCACCTGTATATTATATGTTTCGTTCATTTTAGAGCTGCTTTTGAACATATATTATGGGCCATGAAGGCTCAGCCCAGTCCGTCATGCGGATCATTCTATTATGGCACTTTTTTATACGCCAGACAGTTGGTGGCAATTTGCCTTGCATAGGTAACGTCTTTTATAATCTGGAAGCTGTAATCCGTCACCACAGGAGATCAGCCCATTCGTGGCCAACTATGAAATAAGGAAGAATATAGAAAAGAAGGATTATATGAAAGGGGTACTATATCGTTAATGTAAAAAATAGGCAGGTATGTTTTGTACATCGGCGTAGAAATCGATTGAGCCGATCATACGATAAATTGTGTAGCGTGACAGCCGGAGACAGATGACTGTACGAGTTGTCCATAGGCAAAAGTCGCATAGGGAATCAGTTATTGCCATCACTGAATTCAAGCATATGTTTCTGGACTGTTAACTTCAGAAAAGAGGGGGAAATGATTAGCACTGGAGAACAAATGTAGCTAAAGGGATCGCAGAACAATATTACTAATTAATCAATTTGTGGTGGAAAATTACGAAAATAATTCCTGACGTCACACCAGTAAATAATTTTGCTCGCGGTTTTAAGCAGAAGACAGTTGATATGAATTAAGTTTAAAGGGCGTAAAACCGCATGGAAGGTAGCGTTAAGGAATAGCAAAGAAGCGGTTTGTAGCAGCTCATCCTAGCTGATCAAGTTTTTTCTGGTGCAGTAGAGTTGATGTTCTCCGGTATCATACATGATCCGGCCCTTCTTCATACAGCTTTTCATCATCAAGTTGAATGTTTAAGATCCATTTCGCTCTGTTCGTTGACAGATAAGCCTTTATCATTTTCTTGAACATGCAGAAATGTTCAATACATCTAATCTCTTTTGGCAGCTTATTCCAAATGGAGCCATACCTAAGAAGATAGAAATTTCTCCTTAGACTGCTCTTGAATTTAGGTAAACGGAATATGCATTCGTTATCTCGCAGTTCATAAGTGGTGTTTTCCCGAAAGTTCAATTGATAGGTTCCAATATATGCTTCCGCCACGCGAGTTTGTGGAGGAAGCACAGATTTAGTTGCATTCTTCATAACCACAGAGGTTCAAGATTCAATTGCTTTCACCTATCTCGGTATGAAAGAGCGGTTGAACAGCCAAATATGCGCTTCGTAAAGGCGCGTTGGACGTTTTCAATGGCTCTCAAGTCAGCCTTTCGCAAGTTACTGAACACAGCACAACAATATTCAAGCAAAGGCCAGATACTGATTTTGAAAGCAGTTAGTCTGGTTTCTTTCAAGGTTAGCAGGTGGCATATGAGCCCGACCGACTGCTTGGCCTTTTTCACTATATGATTTGTATGTTCGCTAAAGTTTAACGAACTGGAATATCTTAAACCTAAGTCACGAACAGACTGGCTGATGGGGATGACTACATCATGAAGCCTGAACTCTTCTGCTGCTCTCTGCCATCCATACGATAGAATACTACACTTCGATGTTGCAAATGTCATCTGCCACATATCAGCCCATCTCTCAATGGCTTCCAAGTCACTTTGGATATTGTTAACTTCAGCGGTACGCTGAGAACCTGGGAATGTGTAGACCACCTTTAAATCATCAGCAAACAAATAAGGCTTCCCAAATTGTATAACAGAAACCAGGTCATTTATATACAGTAGGAAGAGTAACGGGCCTAAGACACTGCCTTGTACCACTCCACTGGTAACCGGACGAGGTGAAGAGATATAACCATTGATTTCCACAATTTGCGACCGTCCTACTAGGTAAGATTGGATCCAAGAGTAAAGCGGATTTGTAACACCGTAACAATGGAACAATGGAACAATGGTTTATGACGGGTATAAAAGCAATGCTTGACAGGTCCCGTAGGATGATGAGAATTAACATCGTAAAATTAAAAACCGTATCGATGAAAGTACGTGTGAAATGCATGACTCACAAAGGGATTGGAGATGCACATAAACAAATAATCCAATAGGAATTTTAAGTGGATTCCGTCCACGTTCGTTGTTCACTAATACCGTACTTACTTAATTTACATAACAGCTTTTTGTGTGGGACTCTGTCAAAAGCCTTTTGCATGTCGAAGAAGATAACAATGCACTGAAGACCTGAGTCAATTGCTTCAGTTAGATGGTTAAGGAAGTCAACTTGACAGCTAACACACGAGCGAGACTTCAGAAAGCCATGCTGTGAAGGTGAGAGAAGTTTGTGCGATATTAGGAACGAAACCAAATGTTCCTTAACAATTCTCTCTAGCATGCGTGAGAGAATGGCTGTGTGACTAATGGGGCGGTAGTTCCGGATGTCAGTTTTCGACCCGGACTTATGTCGCGGTATGACCGTAGCCATTTTCCAACGTTCGGGGTATTGACCAGACTGGAGAGACAAAGAGAAGATATTTAATACAATAAGAGGGATATCATCTCCACCGTGTTTGATTAAAGGAGAAGAGATCCCATCGGGTCCAGGTCTGTAGGATGGTCGTAGACAAGTAATCATACGTTTTATCGTAGCAACACTAAGCTCGATCGCTGGGACTTGTTCAGAGAAGTGAAAGGAGGTTGACAAATCTAGGGTTTCTTTTTCAACATTAAAGGATCTAGCAAAGCATGAGTTAAAGGCTTCCGCCATGGCGATTGGGGAATCAATGCAATCACCTTCAGACATGACGATGTGGGAGGGTAGGTCAGTTTTGCCACCTCTCCTTTTCTTTAGTAATGCAGTCACCAGTTGATTTGTATTACTACTATTTACAGCCCGTCGTTCTTCCTGCATGAGACGAGTTCGATGTTTCATGTCCATCTCAATTATAAGGCGTTGGAGTCTCACTAATACACTAAAGTCATGAGTACGTTCAAATGTTCGAGTTAGCACTCGAATTTTCCGCTTGTGCTTTGCATTGTTAGCGTATTTTGAAGAGACTCTCGTATTATCACAGGAGGCAAGTATGCTTAAGCACATAGCCACATTGTCATAGAAGATATCGGAGGCTCCCTTAATATCAGACGAAAGAAAGAAATGGTCCCAATTTTGGACCCTTAGCAAAGCTGAGAAATCTACCCAATTAATATTTCGCAGGAAGTGTGGAACCATCGCAAACCTCACATGCGACGACTCAGCTATAAGTTTAAATCTGACTATTTTGTGAACACATCCAGGGAGACCGTCAATTACATCAGTAGCTATCTGGGAGGTGCCTGAGGTAAAAAGTAGGTCCAATATATTTTTCCCCCTGGTAGCCACGAGAACATGTTGCTCCCAACCCCGAGTGATGACGGAGGTTATGAACTCTGCATGTTTCGCGTTTGTTACTAAGTTTGACCAACAGATATCTGGTAGGTTTAAATCTCCACCTACAACTTTATCGAAGGAACCAAGGTCCGATATGTAATTGAAGATGTCAACCAACTGGTTCTCATCACTGAGGCTGGTCCCGGGTGAGCGGTATATACAGCCTACAAGAATTCGCTTAGTACCAAAAGAAAAGAGTAACCAAGCGGAATCAATAGTGGGGCATATAAGTGGGAGTGTGAATTCAGACACAGTGAGGTTCTGTGAGTAGTAAATTATGCAACCACCTCCTCTGCCTTGTTTTCGATCACTTCTAATAAGCTTATAACCTTGGATAGAAAGCAGCTGGCTGGGCATAGAATCATGACACCAGATTTCAGTGAGTAAAATCATATCAGGTTTATTCAGACTTATGAAGGTGCGGAGTAAATGAAGTTTATTCAACAGAGAACGGATATTAATTATCACCAGTTTTGAAAACTCCTGGCGTTGTTTATCACTCCGTCCAGTATTTATTCTTGCAATCACATTGGTTCTAAAGCCTTCCGCAGCCAATCCTTTACCGTGAGATTCGCCAGTCCTATCGGGATTAGGGGGGTGGGGGAATGGGTGGGGGAATGCAAAAAGAATGCTGTGGTAAGTTGGGGCGATTGAGCTTAAGTGGATAGGGTGTCATTGCCGAAGGGCTCACTGAAGGCATTGTGAGAGGAGGAGGCGGAATAGAGTATGGATAGGGGCATAAATAAGTGGTCTGTGATTCTGCAAAGCCATGTACAGGCCTGCCAGGAGAACAGCCTTGGCTCATCGCCGGAACAATGTGGAATTTTGGCTTGCCACTCTGTGCAGCTGCATTATTATTCACGACTGTCATTGGGACACGGGGAGTCACCTCTCCAGCACGAAGGCCCCTGTTTGATCTAAGACGCTTAGGACGCGAACCATGACCACTGCTGCTATGTGTAGTCATAATGTCAATGGGCCGTAACGTACCTTCACTGGAGTTATCGACAGTCCCATTTGATGTTTTTGGACTTGTATCTGTTTCAATAGTGGTGTGGGGATTGATCCCAATCCCTACTGGTTTGTCAGAACATGGTGCATCGAGTGAAGCTACACTATTTCCTATGTCCACAAAACTAATGTGGTGTGGAGGCGTGAGCATCTCAATTTCCGCTACGTTGTCGCCAGTCTTAGCATCGTTCGTGTGGACAGTGGCCTTGTTAACATTATCTGCCTTTTTAGAAGGGGAGAACCAAACACTGTTGAATGATCTCCTTCTTTGCAATCCAGGAAGCGCGCAAGGAGGATGACTCTGCTTCGGCTCAGGCGAGACATTAGTTGCACTCATGCGTTGAAGCTCACGTTGCAAAGGTGACCTGTCTACGAATAAAATAACTTTGCAAAATTTCGGGACAGATCTTAAAATATTTTGACTTTTGATAAACGAATTTGCGAGACTTTCACTACGGAAGCTGAACAGAGTCGGACAAGGAAAACGCAAAGATTTTTTCCTCAGTCTTCTACAACTAATATCGGTTTCAGCGATGTTGCACGCTCTCGAAACAGAGCGCAAAATGTTGTCAATTGCTATATTGTCAGCTATGTTGAGGGCGATGACGTTTTTTCCCCTTCTGCATCTTTGATTAACCTCAGAGGCGATTGCATTTAGGAAGTTTAAGGCTCCAATTTTGTGCTTTTGCTCTGGATTAGCCGGAGACTGAATTATGTATGAAACTGACATTAGGAGATCTCCGAATGAGTCAAACAACTTTAGTTTCTCATTTTGTTCCTCTAACTGTTTTTCCAACGTCTTTATTTTGGCTGACAGTGAAGATATAAGGTCGACAACACTAACTGAACTTTCTGTGATTTGTTCTTTGGACTTATTTACCTGCTCTTGTATCCCAGCCTCGGAATGTGTGCAACAGGGCACAGGTTCCTCGACACTCGTGACGGCAACATTATTTACCGTGCTTATTCGGTTTTCCACACGCTTTTTCCTCATTGCACGAGTGTTAATGGCAGTCATCAATCTTGTAAATGAGAAGATCAAAGCTATCTATAGTATATGTTATAGCCAAGCGTGAATTCTGGAGTAACAAAGGTCGCTAAGGTCCAGTGATTTACCTATTCAAGTCAACAGACAGGCCACCGTTTCAGATGCAACCAATAATACAAAGCAACCGGATGAAAGAGTGCTCAGTTGTCCAAATTCCGCCAAGGGTAGACTGTCCTGCAGTGATCGACCGCTCCGTGCACAGGTATCCCTGAGGTCAACTCCGTGTGTCACGTTATGCCGCTAGTTCCAACAGGCGCACACGCACAAATCCGGCCAAACAAAGAGATTTGTGTGCGTTCGATAGAACGCGATTCACAGTGCAGCGTGAGAGCTCTTGGTCAATCAAGGCAGTGTACGAAGATGGAATTTCTTCTAGTCGCCTTATTCAGCTACCGACAGGGTTGGTTTAGGTCTCCTGAAGTAGAGCTAGCAATAAGCTTTCCGTTAATTCCAAAAACCTTGATGACGGTAGAAAAGTGGTGCACTCGTAGGCGAACGACAAGGCTGAAACACAGCCAGGATTGAAAACCGGCGTTAGACGTTGATCCGTTAATAGTAGCCTCGAGAGCGTTCGCGAAATGGGTAGACCTGATCGAGCCCGATTGAATGAGTGTACCCAGGCCAATGTGCGAAAAGATTTGAATCCGAAACTTGAAAAGTCAAGAGCATTAGGGTTTATGAGTGGTCAGCCCAGAACATGCATCAGTTTAACATGAGAAGTGTTAAGTGCAGAGCAAACACTAACAGAACACCTACGAATATCCATTCGAGGCGTGGCTTTTACTGCACGTTTCCAATGAAACTGATTTCGGGTTATTACAAAGGACGAACTCAGTTGCCTAATATTGCCCGGAAAAGCAATGATCCCAGCTAGTCAGTACCAGGCCTTGTGGGGACTGCGTTTATTAGTTCCGACCCTATTAACGTTCCATAATGGCTTAACGTCTACGTAGGCCTCAAGTAGAACAAACCATTCAGATCTGGTAGCCCAAATGAAACTTAATGCCGCCGCCCTTACGACTCAACTAAGAAGGACTTGGATCATTTCATTATTATCCGATAATGACAGACATAGAACTGAGCATAGGAAAATATCGTCGTCGTTCTTGTGAACTTGTAGTGCTTTATTCTATCCAACAGCTCCTCATCTACGCTGCAGTCCATTATTTGAAACCAGCCGCAACACCTTTTTGGGAGCCCAACATATTAACCTGAACACACGTTAGTGCCATTTGAAAAGTCACCGGATCGTTGCACTCATCGCGTGTACTAGTCGCGGTACAACCTTCAAATTTCTGTTAGCTTCTCTACTGCGCAAAAGCGATTTGAAATTATAGCACTTACTTTATATGTGTTAACCCTAGTTATGGGGCTACAGTTTAATTCCAATTAAACTGGGTGCGCGTGGGAACAGTGCGTTGAATCCGCCAACGTGCACTGTCTCTTTGGGCTCAATTACCGCTGAAATATTCTCCTCCCAACTAAGGGGTATATTAGGCGTTTACATTCATCCGATACACCCAAGTAATGGAACGAAAAACGAAATTGACAGTGCAGATTGCCAGTTAGATAAATCATGGACCAGAGTATGATTGCGTGTCTAATCCAATTCACACATAACGGAAGCTCCAAACGAAATCAGTTATAAGAAATCGCTCATTATAGTCTTCACGACAATCAGCACCCAGTAAGGTTTACGTCATGCTTTTGTGTGTGGGTGCACTAATAAACCCATAAAGATTACTAAGCCGTCTGTTTCCTCTAGTAAGAGGTCATTTTTCCCAAGCGTGCACAACAAATTGGTTGAAAATGGAGATAAGAGTTGTCCTTAGCGACAGAGTAAACTGTCTACTACAGTCTCTGGCTTGGTCGCCGATCTGTGTTTGACGTGTAGGTGGCTTGTAATAAGATTGATCGTAGCCAGACCCAAGTAGGTGACTTTCGAATTTACCTTCACAATAAGTGCCCCGTGACCTTGACGCATTTGCTCAAGGACCCTGGCACACATGAGCGATCCATAAGATTGGTTCGCTTTCGTTTTGCTTTTGTTGAAGATTTGCAAGCCGTTTAAGTTCTCTACATCCGAGCGTTTGGGAAACTGGACCTATGTCAATACGCATGTTTATGGAATTCTTCGTTGTGTTTGTTTCACCACCTTAGTGGACAAGAGCAACTCTGATTGGAACCTTTTGACTACCACCACACCATCTGGCTAGGCGGAATCATTCCCTTGGTGTCGCATCCTCATGCAGTTTTCTAAGGAGGGTGCCACGGAAATCACTCAGGACCTGGATAACAGAACCAGGTCTATATAACTCCTGCAACGGTATATGGTCGTAACGCTGATGACCCACTCGAAAAAATAAGGGGTTCCCAGTTACCTATCTATTCCGCTTGCGAAGTTTGTCTTAAATGTGAATTTCATGTAATTCCGTACAAAAGAGGAAGGGCAATCGTGTGTAAGGGATGCTACCCCAGTACAGTAAAGAATGGCGGAACATTTCGTTTGCTTTTCGACAATCTAATTGTCTACAATTTAAATGGAACTGGAAGTGTACCTGACACCGGAGCTGCTCGGTATTCGAACGATTATTCAGCTTGTGATATTAAGAAGAAGAGGACATTGAAGTGGATGAGCTGGAGAAATGTATAATGATCATTTGGTAGTTTTAGGACATCTATGTTTAAATATCGAGGACATTTGTTATACACTTCGAAGCGCCACGTGTAGCATCTAAGAACATTCCGTAAGCTCTAGGTAAAAATCACCAAAAGCTTAAGGTCACTGTATGTGCAACCGTAAAAATATCAGTATTTCTATTAAAGATAAATAAGTTAGCATTTGAAGAATGGCATCATTTCGTGTGTGGAGGTGTTCACCTAATCGCTTCACAATGCTTAGAAAGTATGCAACGTTAATCTCTCTATCCAGTTAAGTTGGGTGTCGTATGACACTTTAACGCACGATGTTGCATTTTAAAGCACCGTCCTTGTTCAATAAGAATACAAACGTTATTCTTTACAGTAGGAAAATAAAACTTGTGAACACGTACCCCACCCTAATTTCTCTCGAATGCCGAATAGTCGAATCTTTTAAACTCCTCTGATGGCATGATGATCACATTCTGTTCAACTCCGGATGTTAACCGTCACACTGCAAATATATGAGGCCCAGATAAATAACTCCTTTAACTAATAATCACCTTATTAATTCACGGAAGTTAAACACTATTTTCACGAGAAAACTAGTAAGCTTGCCAACAATTTGGCATGAAAAATCGGTTAGAAGCAAACTGAATACTGAAAGTGGAAAGCAAGTTAAAATATTTCTGTGTTTTGCCATGGGAATTGGACACTGTAGGTGGGTACAATCACGTCAGCGATTCATGTGCTTTTGCAGTATTGTACCCTTGTACATATATGTTTCAGGTATGACACAATTCCAAAATAGAGAGCCCACCAATAGGCGTCGAAGAGTTCCCTGAATTCGGACATCGATTTGGTCTCGACTACTGTCACGGGGTTAATTGCTCCAATATATCAATACTCGACGATCGAAATACAGTGGCTGAACTGTAACAGTCACATCCAGTACTATAAGCTTGTACCGGTGCCATTATGTGTTGCTTGTTGCACACAAGTGCAGTAGCTGCCTTGGCATGCTGAGGTTACCACGATGTAATACCGAGGCGTCTTTATGTTATCGAATCGAAACCCAAGGTGTTACACGGTATACTCTTCTTCTTTCCTGTATCTTTCTATTTATACGACTTAACTGAAACGTGGGAGTGAGTCTGGAGGCTGCATGCTGAACACGATTTGTCTTTCGCACCACCACCGAGTCATCAGCAAGTTCCATCTTGGTGAGACTGGACCTTAATGTGGTGCGATGGTTAGTGAGCCTCAATGTTCCATTGAGCTATGCTGGGTGGTGATTTGCATATTCAGAGCCCCTCATACCTGGTTAGTCAATAGATAAAGGCCAGACAAACTCAGGTTCCTGGTCCTCTAGGTTGGGTGTTGAAGTGGGGTGGCTCTTTACTCCATAAAACGGGCTCTTCGTATTCCAGTGTCAATACCCCAGTGTTTTTGAACCAAAGACTTTGGTTGAGAACCCTAATCGTTCTCCCGTCTAAGCCTTGGCAACCTGACAGTATCCTGTTCTAGCAAAACACCATGACGTTTCATTCTAACAAACTCTGGATGCTCTGGCCGTCGCAGTTATAGCACGTTAGCTGAAGGGTTTTTCTCACTCACAACTAAGGTATATTGAAGATGATTATGATCATCAAATTGCTAGAGGTGGACAAGAACTATTGAGTATACGCAGCTAAATGCGACTTTTGTGGTCAAGGAAGGAGCTCGGCTTTGTGAAATCATAAAAATCTGTTGAATACACTATAAACACTGAGAACTACCCATCAGTTGCTCTGTATCATTAGAATACCTTTTTGTACTGTATGTGGCTGCTCGTGGGAAGTTCTATAAAATCTGACACAGTTTGTTCCGAGAGATAAGCTTGAGTACTGCCCAGGTAAAAGGTATTGTCCTGATAGATGAAACATTGTATAGGACCGTCACGATTCGCCTTGCGTTGTCTATGCGTGACTTTGCCTCCTACTTTCGTCACAGTTGACTGAACACCGTATGTGTACTTGTATTGCTGAATTCCACCTGCGTAGATTTAGCGCAAATGAGGTGACCTGAACTACTCCAAGTAGGTGGTTAAAATACTGAATCGTTAATATGACCACGTAGTATTGACGCAACGAGATAAGACATCAAGTATTCAGCTTGTGTCTCATAATGACTGAGTTGTACGGTGTATTAACAGCTGAATAACTTATGACATCCTGGGCACTGGTACAGTCTGATTGCTTGGGGGAATGGCTGGGATCAGTTTAGGCTTCTGTTTAAGACACATCCCTCTTCTGTTGACGTATCTGTATGGAGCCACCAGCCCATGAGTCCATATAAATCGAACCGGTGGTCGTCCATCCCGTACTGATCATCTGCGTACTGTATCCACTGCTGGTACCGGCTCCTTGCTTGCATATTTCACTCGACTCGAATTTGCTTCTGTTATTTTCGGCAACGAAAACTCCCCCAGTAAAATCTGAAAATGAAGCAGGGGATTGCGGTGAGATAAACAATGATTGCTGCTGGTAGGAATTCTGATTTGGTTCCACGTGCCACGTTCCGCCATGGACCTCTAGTAAGTAGTTGAATCGACCAATTTGTCTGGTGACTGCACTAGGCGGTCATCTGTTTGTTTGATTGAAGGAGATCTCGTGCCCATACCAGCTCACAGAGCTTTAGATTCTGCATGGTCCCAAGCTGCTGGTGTTGGGACATTATGCACTTTTCAGGTCGGCTAGTTGTTCTGATTCGGAATAATCGTATCCCAGACAGACCTGGTTTGTCTGACCAATAACATTTCTGACGGTGACCTTTCAGTAGATGCGGGATTTTGTGATTCGATACACCATGTGGGAGGTTTGTATGCACTCGTCCGTAGGACCGTCCCCCAGCAGTTTGGTCAATGCTCACTTGAAGGTGTCAACAAGTCGCTCAACCTGACCATTAGATTGAGGGTGGAAAGATGATGTTCGCATATGAGTCATATAATTGGAGTGACAAATGGTCGCGAATTCCTCCGGTGTGAACTGTAATCCATTGTTGGGCTAAAGTGTTTCGGGCATACCCAAACGACTGAAAACCTGGCATAGCTGTCTGGTGGTTGTTGCTACAGCGGTTGAGGTCAAGCTTTGGATGACCTCTATAGACACAGCGTCCATTACAGTGAGATTTGAGCTGCCCTCTACTGGGCTGGATAACTGTGCGTCTGAAAGGCCTCGTTAAGACCAGTTGCGAAATCTTCACATACACGTATCAAGCCATTAGACTTTCGAACTATCACGATGGAAATAGCCCAGTCAGAGTGATCGACCGTTTGTATGTTACGTGTGGCAAATTGATCCCCGGGCGAAAAGCTACGAACGCAATCAGGTACGAAGGGTATGCAAGCTGACTCAATTCGGAAAGGGAGGTGACACGTGGGCGAGAAAGCTGATTGCCAAAGCGCGCGTGTTTGCCGCAAATGATGATTGGGAAAGACCCTGCCAGTGTGTTTCCAGGGCCCAGCCGAAAGTTGATAAAATCGCGCATCAGACAGCACGCGTGTTGCCAAGGCCTGACCGGAAGCTGATGAAATCGCGCGTCAGACCTCACGTGCGTTGCCATGCACCGGGTAGGTGGACGAGGACTGGAGTGCCCGAGCAAGACGGTGAACTGGACAGACGGAGCGGACAAGCAAGCATGGAGGGTAGGCTTACAGCCAAATCCGCCAGGTGATGTTTGGAGGGTTGGTGAGCCCGACATATAAATATGAGCGTTATCTGTTCTAATATAACTCTGGTCTGCTGAGTCTTCTTCTGTCTTCCTTCCTGTCGGTTTTGTGAAGCCGTCAAACAGAGTAGGAGTAAGGGCGCAGATTTACCAGCAGGCGTGAATCAACCGGTCGATTGTGGGTTCAATGTTATAACAGTCGGCGTACTGCTGATCATCTATCATATATGTGATCGATGCAACCATGACCTTGCTGGAAGTTAGCCTAACTTTCAGTGGATTGGTTCTCACGGGGACCAGTAAATCTGTCCGCAAGATTGCCTAAAAATTGTCCGCTGGTATGACCGTTGGAGCTCCATGAGTGACCAATTTTGGTGTTTGGTCGTTTCAGTTGGACACTTTTGGACGGCTTTTCGTCACTCAGAATGTTTTTCCCAATGCACTTTTACGTGTGCCTTGAGTGCAGTTTACTTAGTTGCAATGCCGTCAATATTAAGCCGAAATCTATTCCCACATTGTAATTACATAATACTATAGCCGTTGAGCTAAACCGAAAATGTTTCGAGTGGCCAAAATTCATCGAAAAGTTGTCCGATTGTGTAGACCGGTGGCACAAAATGGTTCACTAATGGAGCTCCAATGGTCACTCGCACTGACTGAAATTACGATTTTTCTAAAAGGCAGAGACTTTTGGTCAAAGAACGCAGGTGCTAAGAATGTATGATCTGACTTAACAACATTTCTGGACAGACCACGCCATTTATTTTCATACTAAATTTTTGTCTCCGCGAGTGACCAAAAACGCATTCAAATGGGATGGCTGGCCGTCCATTAGTGCGGGCAGGAACGTCGACGGAATGTGATACTCGTGAGGAGTTAGGATGCGTTGGAAACAAAGCGAATGCCTCGATTATTCTCGCACAAGTACGCGGAATCTTCTTGAGAATGGGCACGACAGTTGACAGTAACCAGTCTGAAGGCACATCTTCGTGTTCCAAATCGAGTTAGCTAGAGACGCGAGTCCAGTCATTAGTTAGTCACCACCGTCTTCCTCTAGCAGTGTTCCAGGACATAGTGGGTTTTCGTTTGGCAAGGGTTCTCTCTTTAAAAGCCATATATGTCCGTTTAGCAACACTGCGACGAGTAGGAGTTAACTCGCCACTCAATAAACTTACTGCCGCTTGCTTCAAACTGGCGAAACATTGTATTCCAGCAGCTTAATGCTGAAATCGTATAGATTATTGGGACCCTGCTTAGCTGAGGAAAAAAGGAAAAACGTACGAATTGAGCAATTAATCACTGATTAGTAATGAGTGCGATTCCCTGAATTCGCTCCCCTGCTTTGCGGGGAGGTTATTCGACCAAAGGCTCGGTGTGGTGCCCCCTAAGACAACACCTTAACTAGGCTTGCGAAACAGGGCATGATATTGCCCTTTGAAGAAACGGTGGACTCCTCTCTGTTGTGTCATTTTCCTCTTTGAGTTCCAGGGTTTTGAATGGTTTCATATCTATTTGTATACTTGTGCCCGATGGCCACCTTGGCAGCAGCTGTCACCTGGTCGCAAATGTGGTGCCAAAGGTCGTCCACTGTGGCTATGCATTCCACAACGCATAGCCGTGCAGCAATCGCCCTTTCCAGCTCGATATGTTTCTCCATAGTATCGAGGGTGAGGATGTTAAATTTAAGCTTCCAATTCATGGCAGGCACACAATAGGTTCTTTTCCATATGTATATACACAACCTTCGCTTACCAGCGGAATTTGAAACGGTGCGTTCCATCTTTCTATATCCTGAGTTGCATACAGTAGTGTTTTGT
>OX104065.1:36159156-36283394 GCA_944474145.2 Dicrocoelium dendriticum
TTGTCGAAACTGCATCTCCAACACTTAATTGTCTCCAGCCGTTAGCAGTAACCGCTTAATTGGGCCTTCGTAGGTACAATAACAGAATGACCCTAATACCCGCTACAGATAACCTGCTGGAACAAGACTCCAAAGAATTAAGAGCTGTTCGCCTCTCATAATAAACTACCTACTATGGAAAGCTCATGGTGAGGAGTATAATATTATAGTAACCCTGGTTAGATCCTCGTGCGTCTAGGCCATGCATTAAGCAGATACTCCCTGCTAAATATCTGATTTCATTGTCGTAGTTTGTTTAGAGCAACTACCGGAGGTCTACACGCAGCGGTTTGTAACTCTTGTTACTACAGTTCCATAAAGTAGCTAGGGCAGAGGGATAACTGCACCAAGCGAACGTACAGCCGAATAAATAAAAGTGCCACTTCCTTCAATCCCAATTTTAAGTTAGATCATAGATTTACCAGTAAAATAATTCATTTTATTGATTGACAAAGCCTTTTATTCTTATGCTACTACCTTCTCTTGACATTCCTCTAACGGAGACAAATCGGACCTTACACCAACCTCCGAAGCATCAGTTGAAAACACACTTTGGATGGGGCTCGTTAAAAATCCATACTAAAATGGTGAACGCAACCAGCTTTTGTAAGCTAAGATCAGTATACGCGTGTTCAGTAGTCTGTTGGAATGATTACTTTGGAAGTGGCCGTTGTCTCAGCTGCTCAGCGGTGGTCGGAATTTTACGAATTATTGGAGGTAGTAAGAACACAGTCCCAAGAAATGCTTTAATAATTGTTGTAGCACGAACCGAGGAAGATTTCGTTATGTACTGCTTTATTTACTAAAGACATGGGGAGTTTTATGTCAAGTAAAATGACTTTATAAATCTGGCTGCTGACAGTTTAGTTTCAGCAGACTGGTAAAGCATTAACCGCTGGAGTCCATGTAATTTAATAGTTTGTGTGCTTTGATGGGGCAATTTTAATCCAAACGTCAATATATAGTATGCTATGTGCTAGATAACAAGGTTGAAAAGTAGGCTTTAATATTCTTGGATATTAAGTTCTATAACATAGAAAGTCATGAAGCCCTAGTATTGTTTGCTCCGTAGCATTGTCTATGCATGAGTTCTCCAGAATGCATCACTGTTGCCTCTTGTTAGGGTTGAAAATTTTACTCACGACGTCATCCATTCTTGGAAATAGCAGGGGCAGAAAGGACCACGGTTACAGGCACCCTGCGGTAATCTTTTAATTTGATCTAAGAAAATTAAAAAATACATTTATCACAAACGAAATTTGCTAAGGACAAACAGTAGTACAAGAAAGCGGACTTTGTTAAAGCGTGTAGCGTATTTGGCTCGTTAAATATGTTTACCTATAAAGCAATGCCGACACAAACACTGGAAACTTTCTTGGACCTATCCATTCAGTGTGTAGTGACTATGAACCGATCAACAAAGCCATGCAGGCGGTCTGGCATAAGTTGCACCTGCTGTCAACGAATCTGCTCAGGTCATGTTTATCATACTATTCGCTTCACCCAGCGGATCCGTATGTCCGCTACATTTGCATATTGCCGTCACGACGAAAACGAGTTATCAGTAGCAGATTTGGTTGCAATTTTATCAGAGATTTTCAACGCCGTTCAGTGAATTCTAGTGTGTTTAGGTCGGTAATTGATATGCGAAACATTGCTGAGTTGAGACAAAATATAGCGGATGCTGCAGACGCAGTTTAATTAACTTACCTAATATAACCGCCCTAGGTTTCCTGAATACCCGCGTTTTTATATAGACAAATGCAGATAGTTGCGATAGTTAATTTCACCTATCTTACTGATTTTGGATCCGCTGTTCGAGACTGTAGACCTACTTTTCCATCACAAATATTAGCGATATTCTATCTATATTGACTGCACTGGTGCGGTGACTAACCTCGTGCCAGTGCAGTCGGTGACAAACAGATCACGTGCTCCCACGTTGCGGGCACATGGCCCATTAGTATGCCGCACATGTGCGATTTGGGGAGCGATGCAGTTTCATACGTGACAGATGCAGGCACTTGAGTGGCGAATGTAATCAATTTATGGATTTAATTGTACGATGGAAATTATTCTGGCTGATTGGGAGGTAATTGGTTTAAGCGCAATATGACTACTGGTGGTATTGAAACCCAGTCCTACTTAAGGAGACAAGAGCGTCATCATTCTAGCTGAATGTTTGGCCACTGTAATACTTACGTCTGGGCTCATTGGGAAACCCCGTTAAATATATCTCCATACTCTTACTTTCGATGAAGCGCTTTTGGCTTATCTACTGCCATCAGTCCGCAGCACTTGTAGAATAATACAAGCACGGTCTTATCCAGTGGAATTAATTAATATGCAGCCCACGTCAGATACTCCACTTTGCTATTGAACTGCCTCAACTTGACGGTTAGAGGAATTCGTATAAAAACAAACAGCATAATTAAATCACGAAGGTTGTGTCTCGATAGGGATTCTGCGGCTTTCTGAACCCAACGCGCTTGACGATTTAAACCAGTCTAGTCTCCTTGTATTTTGCAAGGGCCCATTCAAGGTCATCCTCACACACGCGTGACGTGCGTACTACTGGTTCATTTGGATTATTTCCCTCTATCCTCTCTCCATCTTCTCGCAGCGTTGTCACTGTACGCTCATTCGAACCGGATTTACCAGCTCTACACAGTGATCCATCATACGTGGAAATATCTTCTACGATTAGAGGCTGTGCCATCACTAAGCGTTTTCACTGGCATCTGTGATTAAGCGCAAGCGTTTAATTCAATCGTATTGAGCCGATTGCCATTCTGTGTGACACCATTCGATACAGAATTCTCGAGGCAGGCCGAAAAGCCTAAGCTTACTCCGATCCAGTGTTTCTCAACACAGCTGTGAAAGAATCAGTGTTCAGCGCTCTGTTCAGGTTGCAGTCACTCGCCATTCCTTGTGACCTTGTCAGCCAGTGCGGCTGCATTACCCATCACACGGACCGCGCGACCACGCCGACCGCTCATTTGACCTTGCAACCACCACGCTCGCCTGACCGATGTGCGCCGCTCTCAAAGCTGTAAAAGTACAGAACGCTAACCAACCCACTGGGTCAGGTAACGACACCAAATTGAATGGCAGAAAGGCGAAACCGAAGAGACTCCCATCGAAAGGCATTTGCGGGTTAGGAGAATGTCATCGGGTAGTAAAAATCGGTCTGGCTTGTTCGCACTGTTTAGCATGGTACCATACGAAATGTGCAAATGTGTCCCAACAACAGTTACGGGAGCGAAATAGCTCCCAAGATGCATTTTGGTTCTGTACTGCGTGTTCCACCATTCCCCTCGTTAAGTGCTTGCTTATCCTAGCTGAGAAATGCGACCGGTTAATCGCAGAAGCAGAGCAGAGGATAAACAATGAGATTACTTCAATGGGAGCGAGTATGGACCACAGAAGCGTAGCGGCTGCGAAGCAACGGAATGCTGAACAAATCGCTTCGCCTGCACCGCAATCAGCCATGTCTCCATCTCCGTTGTCTTCTCCAACTTTGGTAGAACGCCGGGCGAAAACAGACTGTACCTACGTGAATCAAGCAGTACTCACAGCAAAGAAAATCAGGCACCATTCAAAACGTCTGGTTAAGCAAATTCCACTAGACCTGACATCTAGTATTAACAAGGATGGAGCAGCCAAACACCAACCCTTGGTACCTGTAGCTCAAATATCTCTTGTCGAGACTAAGCCTCCCAGAACGTCGGTTACATATGCAGAGATTGCTGCAAGGGTCCACCGAGAGGCCGCCGTTGCGTCCTCTTCCATTGTAAACACCGTTAACGCAAATGGAGAGAAAAACAGTAAACAATCACTTGTCAACAAGTCAAGACAAATGAGTACCATACCTTGTAGATCGATTAAAAAGGGATCCAACAACAGTGCCCGGACTGTTGTATGCTCAAATGTCCCTGAATCTACCGCCATCACATTGCGGGATAAGTTATCAGACGACCAAGACCAATGGAACTCATTGTGTATGCAGATGAGTATCAAAGCCAAGCCCATAAACTTGTTACGAATTACTCGTCATCCGAACTCGCCACACTATGGTGAACCCAGACTTATTCGAGTAACTCTAGAATCCTCCACCGACGTGGAAAATGTTTTGCTCTCCGCAAGCGCGCTAAAACACGAATCCTGTGCGATACGTATCTATCCTGATGTCCCTTGGAGCGCGCGACAACCAAAACGAAACACCGAAGAGGGGCACAGCAAGCAAGACCGCCTAAACACAATCTTCATACATGGCGTGCCAGAACATCCTTCTAACCATGTTCAAGATACCGGAAAGCACGATTTAGAACAGTGGCGGTTCATTCGTGAAACACTTTCTTTGGATGATGTTGTGGCACTATCGCTCACCAGGATACCTCTCTCATCGAATTATAGAGGATGCGGCCCTAGAATCCTAAAACTTGTGGTTCAGTCAGAGCAACAAGCAAAGGATGTTTTGGATCGATGGCGGAGAAATCGGAAACATCTTCCTTCCGAAATTCGGTTAAAGGTCGCAAACAATTCGCACAGCTCAAGTATTAGAGCAACTGAAGCAGTAAGCATCCTGACGAATGTACAGAAGTGTAACTTGACTGCTGCTTTAATTGACTCTGAAGTAGGTCTAAACGAAGGCTGGGACGCACCTTGGCCGAATCAAGTTGCAAACGAGGTATCATTGACCCATCAAAAAAACGAATAACTGTCGACCTCCCATCGGTCGGCATTCTCCCTCACTTGACAGCTTCACCTCTCTGCGGGCTCCTAGAGACCGAGAAACTGGCCTGCTTGTATACAAATGCTCAGGGACTTTCTAACAAACTGGCTGAACTGAAAGATCGCCAAGCTTCCGGCTCGTATGATGTCATTGGTATCACCGAGACATGGTTGCACACGGGAATGACGGACGCTGAAGTGTCGCTACCCGGCATGTCGCTGATCCGAAACGATAGGCTCACAAAAGGAGGAGGGGTAATCCTGTACTACCGAAACGACTTACAGTGCGAAGCCGTGGAGGATTCAGATTCGCAGTTCCCCGACTCTCTTTGGTGCCGGTTGCAGTTAAAAGGCAAGGACGCTTGCCTTATTATCCTGGTGTACCGCGCCCCTAACTCAACACCCGAAACCGACTACCACCTAATGGCTGCTTTAAGGTGTAGCTTACAACAAAAGTACACTCACATTCTTATCATGGGTGATTTCAACGTACATTGTTTAGAATCCCCTGCCACAACCGACGAACAATTCAAAACCGATTTACAAGATCTAGTAACTACTGCTCCTCTTTACAACCACATCACTTTGCCCACTCGGTTCAGAACTGGTAACAGGCCATCTGTGTTGGATCTTGTGCTTACCAACGAGGAGCATATGATTGACGCGTTGGTTTTAGACTGCCCGTTGGGTCGCAGTGATCACGCAGTCATCAGTTTCAACTTCGTCTGCTATGCAGAATATCGGAATGATAACGATGATACTGTGCGAACCATCACAAGGTACGACCGACTCGCCCAGCTAGTCAGCGCCACAACATGGTCTTTCCTCGAAGAAGAACCCCCGGAAGTCGCCTGGCTCGAGTTCGTCAACACATTCAGTCAGCTGATTGCACAGGCTTCAGAGATAAAAGCTTGCAATAAGTGCAAATCCGTTTCTTTCGTTAGGAGCAGAACCCGAAAATGGATGACAGTACGCAACGCAGCATGGCGAGTGTACAGAGAAGCTCCAGCACCAGAAACGTGGGACAACTACGTAGCCCAACGTAACCACTGCACTCAACTGTTAAGAGAAGACAAAGCCGCCTATCAGCAGAACATCGCAAAAACCTTCAGTGCTAACCACAAACTGCTGTACAAGCACGTTAATAGCCTATGAAAGGTGAGGCAAGGATTTCCTCCACTCAAAACGGCTGAGGGCCCAACAAGAACGTCTATGGAAGCTGAAAACGCGCTGCAGATGCAATACGCCCCCACGTTTCAAAGGGTCTTGCCACCAAGCGATCTATCAAGCATTGTATTCTGCTCACCAGGACTAACCCACATCAGTTTTACCGCAGAGGCTGTATTGCAAAAGCTGACTTCTCTACGCAAACACAGCTCGCCGGGTGTCGACGCCATTCGTCCTGAGGCATTGGGAGTAGCAGCAAACCAACTGGCAGGACATTTAGCTCAGTTTTTTCAGCACTGCTTAGACCGGAACCAAGTTCCCGCCATGTGGAAGCTTGGAATAAAAAGCCCGATTCACAAAGGTGGAAGCAGATCTGATCCCTCCAACTACCGCCCAGTAACCCTCCTTCCTATGCTCTCCAAGGTCATGGAATCCATAGTTGCCGATGCACTGGTGTGCTATCTGGAAAACTGCAACATCATCACTCCTGAACAGCACGGTTTCCGTCGACAGCGGTCACGTACAACTAATTTACTCATTGCACGCAGTAGTTGGACCGAGGCAGCCGATGATGGAGAAGGGGTTGATGTGATCTACCTGGATTTTTCCAAGGCTTTCGATCGTCTAGACCATCGGATACTTCTATCCAAGCTGCAGCATTACGGGATCGGCGACCCTCTTTTAAGCTGGATCGCCAACTTTCTATTTCGAAGGCAATTAGTGGTCAGAGTTCGGAGCTCTTTATCGGACCCCATACAAGTGGAGTGTGGTGTGCCGCAAGGCTCAGTTCTAGGTCCACGTTTGTTTTTGGTGTTTATTAATGACCTTGCACAGGGAATCGCTTCAAACTTCCTAATGTTTGCCGACGATATCAAGATCTGGCGCAGGATCCAGGCGAACGCCGACCAACTTGTGCTCCAAAGTGACTTAGATACAGTGTATCAATGGTCGATCCAAAAATTATTGCATTTCAACGTCAGTAAATGCAAGGCGTTTTCCATCCGACATCACGGCAGCTACTCATACCGACTCGGAACGGATGTACTGCAACAATCAACTCTCGAACGGGACTTGGGTGTCCTTGTTCAAGATGACTTGGGTTGCTCCAGGCAATCCGAAAAGGCCTCGAAGACCGGGAACCAACACGTTGGGCTGTTGAGGCGGGCGTTTGGACAAATAAACAGCTCCATATTTCGACAAATGCTCAGTGCGTATGTTCGCCCCCATGTCGAATACGCAATTCAAGCCTGGCATCTATGGCTGAAATACGACCTTAACGCACTGGAGCAGCCTCAACGCCGGGCATCTAAGAACGTAACTGGAATACGCAATCTGTCCTACCAAGAGAGGCTGAAACGAATAGGATTGTTCAGTGGAAGCTATCGCAGGCTACGAGGCGACCTGATTATGACATACTTGATTCTGCGAGACCCACATCATGTGTGCCGCCCTTTACTGCAACTCAGCAGCAATACAAACCTGAGGGGCCACTCATTAAAACTCGCAGAACAATACAGTCGTCTGGAGTGCCGCAGAAATTTCTTTTCCATCCGTGTCTGTCACCCGTGGAATGCTCTCCCAGAATCGGTCGTCTCTGCACCGACACTAACAGTATTTAAAAGACGGTTGGACGATGCACTCATCCACTTACACTTTGTTCTTAACACTATGTCTCCATCCTACACATGGAATTATTTGTTGTTAACTGTGTGTGTTGTGGATCTAAGTGGATCGCAGGACTGCAGCGAAGCAAACGATAAGTCCTTATTTTCGTATTTAAAGTGTTAACTATTTTACTATCCTTTCCATCATAATTATTATGTTGATATCCCCACCAACTATCCAACGGGGCTTGTAAAGCAACTCTTCTTAACCCGTATAAATTCATTGTTCATTCTGTGAACGTGCATCTGCATGTCAGTAAATATTTTACGCTAAATCACTGGTGAAGTGCATGCTTTTTGTCATGGTTAGTACATTTAAACGTGTCATTATCCATCCATATACAACGAGTTTTAAGCTGCCAAACTACTTTCACCGGAGGCGCAAATGCACAAGTTCACTGGTTACTGGGTTCGCAGAAATGGCCAAGCGGCTGTATACGGTGAATGTTAACTAAAATGGGGATTCAAAGAAAACGCGAAAGCATCTGATTGCCAATGGCGCATAAATTTAACCCTTCTTCAAAGATGAGGAAATGAATGTGTTTAAGAGTTCATTGCCTACAGCCCAAATTTAATTATGTTCACGTTGCTCTCATTCACCGAACACGATAAAAATCCCAAATGTGGGGTCAGTAGTAGAACTACAGAGGTTAAACTCGAACGTTTGCGTGCTTACAACCTAATGTTTGCAACAGGATATTTATAACCACTTTAGGTTTCGTAGACTGCAGGTTGACCTCATCATGATATACCAAATAGTACACCTTGGTGATTACCCCATGTTGTGGCCGCTGCTCAGTGCGCACACCAAGCATACACGATGACACGGGTAAAATTTTGTAGTATGGGAATTTAAGTTGTTCGCCTACCAAATCTGCATTAAACGGGAAGATGTGCATATATAGAACAAAATAGTTCCACGCATAGTCGAGGCACAGTTTCAGTCAGAATTAAGAAATACCTGGACAGGCACTTCACTGACATGAAATATGTCAAAATACTCTCCAATATACAAAGTCATTTTACCTGTGGGATTTTAGACGCAGCTTCAAAGAGATATCATTTATTGCGCCTTCCATCTAGTTTTCCGTATTTAGTATACAGCTTGAGATAAATAGCGAAATATAAAATATGGGTGAATTGCAAAAACAAAAAATGGGACTGCATTATCAGGTGCATATTATTAATCCGTGAATTCGCACATTTAGTAAGGACATCGTACAAGAAGGCACGCTTAAATAATTAGTAAAGCATAAGCTATAAAATTCGGTGAAAGCAATTTTGTAAAATTACTTAGATTTGCTTATCATAGGTTAACACCACATGTTCACTGTTGTTTTATATAGTGATAAAATAAGTAGTACCATAAGTAGTAGTAGTAGTCGAATAAGTAAGTAGTAGTGAGTAGTAGTAAGTAAGTAATAATAAATAGTAGTAAATTAGTAAGTAGTAGTATGTAAGTAGTAGTAAATAGTAGTGTTAATAAGTAGTAGTAAATAAGTAAGTAACTAAGTAAGAAATAAGCAAGTAGTAGTAAAATAAGTAGTAAAATAAGTGGTAATATAAGTAAACTTCAGCTCGCCGTACGTGATGAAGGTAAACCTTTGTATCAAATATAATGAAATATATATGAAACGAAGTCCTTCTTTGATAGATACCTGTGAATGGAAAATGGGTTGGCATTCACGCTATTGCCAAGGGTATATCGTTCATGATATTTTCCGTATATTTTACCCTGAAATGTTGCCGACAAGTGCCTTGTGGATTCACAGGAGCATTCAAATTTAATAATACGCATTGATGGATTATTTTCCATTGCAATAATAAATACTTTCTCACTACTGCGACTATTTAGGCGTCAAACTTAACAATTGATAGTGTAACACCAGACTTATGATGAAATCCCTCTTATAAAGGAACATAAACACAACGCTGCATAATGACCTAATGAAGTCACCCATGATTACTCCAGAGTAAGTAACCAAGAATGTGTGTTTGAGCTCATAGAGGCAGTGCAATTACCTACCCCATTGGACGGACCTTTACAACACCCACACTTCCCACAAATGCATTTAAAAATTGCCTGTGCAACTTCTTGTGATTACCAGACAGTCACTGGGGAAAACTTATATTTCGTACTTACCAAACAAACGTATCACATCGTATGCCTACTGCCGCACCCGTCTTGACAATTTCAGGCTTCCGTATGATTCATGCATTACAAGTTACAGTAAGTCCTCCGATGGCTGTTGGTTACCTCAGCATAATATTGGACCCGCTTTTGCGCCAACCTATTCATGGATTCGGCAGTACGCTTAAACTACCACGGAATTCGTTTTGAGTATCTCGCTTCCGCTTTTTTGAATTTTACTATACTACTGGAAGCCCTGCTTATGGGATTATTTCAATTAGCGTAGCCTACACCGTGGTGCCAGCTCAAATCTTGAATTCCTAAGAAGTTATTCAAATTATACCGATTGCTATTCATTTTACGTGGACCTTTGGATGCTGACTTTTGGGGTACAGAATGTACTCGCAAGAATTGCAGGTACTAGATTATTCAGCAGAGGCTATTAACATCTAGGAAGTTACCAGCTGCATATAAGAAAATTGTGTCATAACACTGGAAGCAGTGGTGGTTAGATGAAAAGAATGAGCAAACTCGACTTCCACAATGCCGATGGAATTTAACCTTCGCAATCTGCGAAACAATTTCACATTGTGAGATAATTCTGCTCCTAATTAGGCCAAATTGTATGCTGGCCGGACATGGATTCTATCGCCGTGTGGAAGATTCGTATAACCAAAGTTGCTGTGACATATCACCCAAAATTATATCCAGGCTGCAAGCATGTACTGAACGAATGTGCCACAAGCTGAATATGTGTACCCAGCCAGCGGGCATCACGGTGACACGTTTACAGGTCAGAGGCCGGTCGGTTTGGCTTCCTGTTATCCTTACCCAATATTCCTCTCCCGCACATTTCCTTCCCCTTTTATCGTGCTTCCTTAGCTACTTCCTTCTCATCGGTCTCTTGCTAGACCATTGAGCATCCAGCCGCCTATGAGGTATTTTGTTTGTTTTGCAGCCCTAAGTGTCAATTACGGCCCGTCGCTTACTTGGTCACGGAAGAGCATGGAAAGCCGGACCGGGAAAATATGTTATATGAAGTACTCTATAAATAGGGTACTTGCTGGTCAGCTCATATTTAGCTTGATAGTCAACAGTTAACAGCATCAAACGTTGTTGAGGTAAGCCTATTTACAATCCTCATAATGCGCAGCATAGTGAACTAATATGAATTATTGTCTTCCCAATCAATAGATTGCTAATCATCGCGGTTCATAATGAATGTGTCTACTTCGCTTGAGCAGTTGGATTTCACTCACTCCCCGTTACATCACACCTAACTCTGTAAGGTATGCACACAACAGAACGTTAGGATATTGAGTTGGGAAACAGCATCGGGGCCAAGCAGCAGAAAAGATATGTTTAATCTAGTGCAAAAGAACAGAAGGCAGAACTCCTTAACTAGAAATGTATCAAAGCAAACAGGTTCAATAAGGAACTAGTGAATATGGAACATGTACACATATTCTTCATCCATGAGCTACGTGCATGTAGAACCTGTAGGTCTACTTTGAGTTAGACATTTTCCCAAACAAGCAGGACTGAAAATCCCTTCCGCGGATTCTCACTTGCTGATGACTTATGTTCAGGTTCACAATGCGCAGATTATTCCTTACTCGTGGCAAATTACTGCGTTAATTGCTACTCTAAAATTTCAGTAAACTGGCAACACAAAGCAGTGACCTTCATGACCGATTTACTCCTAGTATTTTAATCCTAATTTACAATAAATATTGGTGAAAACGAACGATGCATCGATCTGTTATAGAGCATATTAGATCAGTGGATAATTATTACATTAGGATTGGGTTTCTGTCGCATTTACGTGGGACGAATATTTACATTTAACTTGTTTTGGAATTTGAGTACTACCAAACCATGAATTATGCATTCGTATAGCAATTAAAGTTTAAGTAGGTATCGTGCGATATCAATAAACAAATGTTCGTCCATCCAGCTGCTCAGCAGATTCAAGGAAATCTACCGAAAAATAGTCACATAAATAGGTATCTGCCTATATTTCTGTGGTTGGACATATTCGACATTCAATAGTCCTTACGTACTTTCTCTTAGTTCTTATGTGTTATTTTTGTGTCGAAATATTTCTGTGAATTGTTTGTTTTCATTCATGTGGAGGACTATCAGTGGCCTCAAAAAAGCGCCCGAATTACTGGAAGCTTCGGCTGAACAGCCGATACATCGAATATCCAGCGCAAATCAGGACTACGCAAGGATATGTATTCAAGCTGAGATACTAGATGTTTGGGGACTCAAATATGGATCCATTCACCAAGGGCGCCCATCAATATGTGTAGCCTATACCGTTGATATGCAATCATGAAAACGCAACTACAGTTTTTGCAGCATACACCGGAGTGACATGCGAGCACTTTGGGAACAGCTGAACGGAGTTGGATTGGCTTTCACCAGGCAATTACCCTGGGGAATCCGGGGTGTACATGCACGTAGCACCTGGACTGCGGTTGGTTGCATGAGAGCATAAGTTTGTGATCCTGGCAAATCTTGGATGCTTGCGTAACTAATAAATTAGATGGCTATTTTTTGTTGCCCGCTAGATAACGTTGCAGTCTATGATCAGATTGGAAATTACTTAATTTTATTAGTTAGTGAGCTGCAGGAAGGCGACCTAGAGTCTCTGGTATGCTAACTGAAACTGCTGTTCAAAAGCCAACAAGTAGCACTGTGCAACACTTACCACGAAGAATGCTCGACTGAAGGATTCATTTTGAAACACTCAAAAGATGAATGAAACAGAAGCAGAAACCTAAAACGGTACAAGTCCCTTAGGCTGGTCATGGTGAAGATAGAAAATGTACAAAGTTATCGGCAACATTATATTCACTCCAGTGAACTAACTGCGGTATTCGTAGTATAAAATGTAAAACCTTTGTAAGTCCATAAGAAATTATGACAAATGGGTTGCTATTGGACATTGTCTCATATTTCTGAACACAAAAATGAGGTGAAATATGTGAACGTATTCTATGAGCTGACCGGCAGGGAAATCTCTTACAGACACTGGCGTTGATGTATGCGCAGTCAGTAACGTGATACGGTGCAGCTTAATGAGTGCACCGTCAAATCGGGCCTTGAAATCGACCACCATCGGTACACTGTTGGTAAATTCTGGCAGAGCATTCCACTGTTTGCAAATGCGTACGGAAAAGTACTTCCGACAGCATTCCAAACGACCGTACTGCTCTGGCAAATTGCTTTGGTGGCTTCTTAAATAACCCTCGTAAGAGGGCTCTAGGAAAAGAGGTTACGCGTGGTTTGGATCTATCAAAATCTAATACGCCCAAAGGCTTTTTTCCCAAATATTCATATGGTCTGATGTATAACCGGAGCAATAATATCCTTCGTTCTGCGACAAATTACACAAACTTTGACCTTCATGGTTGCCTGGCGGTGAGATTTCTCCTCGATCGTGGCTGTCTGACCTGTCTTGCTTGTTCTACCTTAAGCGTACGCAAACCCTTAGAAGCATACAGGTCGTGTCCTCGGAATGCACAGCTCAGGAGCCAGAAGTGTTGGATGCGCTTTTTTGTAGTTTGATCAGTTTTATTCGAACATCCAAGGTTGGCCTGGACAAAACGCCTAACTGCTTTTCGCAAGAAGTCCGGAGCTGCTTGTGTACCGACTTCGTAGGAGCACACCGCCAGGTGCCCTAGCGGCAGCACTCAACATTTTCCCACGCGCTTATGAGGAGTGTAATTCGATGTTTTACATAAAAATAAGCTTGGTCCTAGTAATTATCAATCTGGTACTCCACATTCAAGTTTAATGGGATCTGACGGGGATGCCTTCATTAATCTTTCCAAGCGCCGATGTAAGAACACACTTCGGAATCACTCTAGACAAAACTCATCAGTACCAAGTGTCTTGGTTTTGGAGAGCAGAAACTCATTACCTAGATGGTCGAAGGCCTTTGAGAAGTTGAGAAGAAATACAGCAACTTTTACGCCCGCATCTACTGCACCGGTTCAGCTGGATCTCGTTAGTAGTATATTTGTTGTGCACATTTGACTTCATCGGATTCCATGCAGTTTCGGGGCAAGATGGTTGGAGGCTGCTATTAGTGCACAAATAAGGAATTACATGATCTTTGAAATTACAGGTAGTAATTAATAGACGGCAGTTGGCTAGACCGGAACGACTATATGCTTTGTTAAATTAGAGTTATCACATCCTTTTTCCACAAGTTGGTGATTTGTATTTCTTTAAAACGGCGTTGAAAAAATCGGGCCAAAAGTTCCACTTAGCTCTCTCCTACCACTAATGTTGTCAACCATAAGAGAACTGTGCTTACGCACACTCCTCAGCATTTTGGTAAAGTTCCTGCCTTGAAGGATAAGTGGTTGTCTTAGGGGTTAGACAAGATTTGTCTAAGGTCATGTGAATAATGATCGCACTGAAATGTTGCAGCGTATTGTAGACGCAGAGTATTCGGCGCCTTCCTCGGTGTCCGAGTGGGCCGGCTGCTGCTAAGCTTGTGAAATTCCCTTTTCTGCCTAAGTAGACTGTTGACGAGTTGTTACAGAAGCTTGTGATTTGAGGCCATACACACTGCCAACTACTGCTGCTTTGCCATTCTGTCCTACCGAACAAGCCCAGTGCAGTGGCCAACTTTTTACACTTAGGTCATCCAAGTCTAGATGTTCAGCCTGAGTTTATAGATAAACCAGGCTGTTTCGCGCCATTATACATTTGCGTGTCCCGGTTTGCAGAAACGCGACAAACATTCTGGGTTGAACAATCTTCTTCGCTTTGGCTCCCTTAACTATTGTGTTAAACTGGGTAACGAAATGTTTCCATGCGCTAACCGGTGCCTCGTCTGCCAGCAAGATCCAGTTGTTTGTTTCACCTAGTCCAGCTAAAATTCGAGAAGTATAATAGTTTTCGTTGTGCCGGTAGTCTTCATGTGATATACTGCATAAAAGATGTATTGGCGGATCTTTGCGGGCAAAATTGACGTAGATGAACAATGAACAATGAACAACGTTTAATCACGAGATAAAAGCAAGTGCTTTACACGTCCCGTAGGATGGTTGAGGTGAACATGATGAACTCAAAATATATCTGGGTCATCTACAGAACGTCTGCATATATAAATACTTTGCTATTTAGCATCAGCGTAAAATTAAAAAATTATTTTGCGTAAACGTTCAGAAAGACACTGGGGTGCAGTGATCATAGATGGAAGCAGTGAGAAAGGTAAGGTATGGTCGCTCACTTACGTCCAGTCTATAAATACATCCTGTTGAAAAGCATGCTTGGCGTAATCCACAATAGAGGAGTTTAGGTTGGGAGCTAAGAGCAACATCTAATCGTTTTTTGAAAACGTGCAAGGCAGAAGAGGATACAACGGAGTCTGGGAGTGCGTTCCACTGTTGACAAACCCGAAGGGAAAAGTAATTCCGTCGACACTCTAGACGGCTATATTGTTCCTTCAAATTTAAACAGTTACCCCTGAGCTGCGTGTTGTGGCTATGTTTCAGCAAATGGCGGCATACGTGCTTGTGGTCATTCAGTATCTGATACGCTAATATGAAATCACAGCGCGACCTTCGATAGCGTCCGCTGCAAGTTCCCAGCAATTTCGGGGGTAAGAGTGATGGCGCAGGCCCCTTACATTCTTTGTTGCTCTTCGTTGTGGTGCTTCTATCTCTTCTAGGTCGCGCTTCAACCAAAGTTGCCAAGATTGGTTAGCGTATTCAACATGCGGACGCACACAGGAATTGTTCATCAATTAGAAGATTGATGGGTCAAATCTCCCGAGTGCCCTTCGCAACATGCCGACGTGTTGGTTACCTATTTTCGCAGCTACCTCAGCCTGTTTTGTACAGTTGAGGTCGCTCTGTACGATCACACCAAGGTCACGTTCCTAGGAGAGCTAATCTGCAGTCCGTTTGTCCCAATTAAATAGGTGTAGTTATGTCTATGGCGTAGTTGTACAGCGCCACATTTGTCTACGTTGAATGGTAGGGCGTTTTTAACTGACCAGTTCGACACTGTGTTACGACCGCACTGGAGCGGTTCGTGGTCCTCCGATTCTCTGATCCTTCGCCATATCTTGGTATCGTCAGCAAAAATAAGAAATCGCAAGCGATTGATCTTGCCAAATCGTTAATCAAAACCAAGAATAGGCGAGGTCCAAGAACAGAGCCTTGTGGTACTCCACATGCCACATCATTTGCATCAGACGATGATTCTCGGACTCTCACCACTAGCCGTCATTCTTGTAGGGAATTGCCAACCTAACTCATGAGTGGGTCGTTAACGCCGTAATTCCGAACCTTCTGAAGGAGATTGCGATGGTCTATGCGATCAAACGCTTTTGATTACCCTCTCGGCCATCAATTCTTCGTTGGTGTATATCTGATCTAGTATTGATGGCTCAACTTTTGTCCAATTCTGGTGGCAGTGTTGATGTGGCCGTACAATGAAAACTTGGAGACGAACTCATGTAGCTTCGCCATAAACTCTTCTCCAGCAACGGTTTGCAATTGCAGAAATTGCGTCTTGATTTCGCCGGTAATGGAATGTATATGTACTTCTCGTTTACCACACGCATTCTTGCGGTCAACGGATAGAATTTAATCTCGCGCTTTTAGGTAAGAAAGCGGTAAACGATGCCACCGAGCAGGCGTCGTCGCCTGTACCGTGTTAACCGGATCCTCCATGGGCTCACAATGAAGATAATTGAGCAAGTAAAAAGCCACCCCTACATCTTTGTTGGGTCGACTGTGTCAAATAACGGCCATGCGTATCAGTGCGATCTAGATATCACTTATGTCGTGGCGTAACCTCGTCTTCCTTTAAAACCATGAAGTAACAGTCATTTGATCCTTGACAAAGTCGCGATTCGGAACATTTACTATGCAAACCTTACGCATTAGTGTATATACGTGAGGGCTACTTGGATATCAGTAGCTCTTAACAAGGAACATATTATTGATGGGTAGTTGTGAATACCGATAAGAGAAGGACACCTACTCGTTGTTTGTATTATTTGCCAATTAAAGCAATGCATCCAATCTGTTTTTGTCTCACTTGCACTCGCGATATGTGGTTTGTATTTAGCTTTTTTCATAGCTACTATTTACAACACACCCTTAAATGAATCTCTGTTGTGGATATATTGATCAGCAGCTTGTGTCGCTTCCGTGAGGACAGCGAGCAGCTATGGTTCTCTAACCACTCTCTTCAGCCGTAATTTCGAAGGAATTGAGTTGCGTAGTATCTGCCAGATGCTGTTTATGTCTACCAAAATTTGGGCGATTACATTACCAGTTTTAGTAACCACGGACCACCACATTTTTAGTGTGGATACATGGTAAGCCTGGCAATCGACTTAACTCTGACGTCGCGAGCAAATACAGCATCACGGATATACCACCTTTCTTGCTGGGCATGAGTATGAGCTTCTGTTTGCTAGATTTTGATAGATAGAGCATGCCGTGGGCGTAAATATTTCTTCCGGCACTCTCCGTTTGGTTTTTGTTTGCTTTAACTTTTGGCAGCAGACGTTCGCTTCATGGAACATCCGGAACCATGCTTATCCCACTGTCTTTAGTCCGCGTGCGGTGTGCGGACAAAAGCACGGTCTCGACATCATCTTTGGTTTATAATTTTGCTCGCATTATTCAGAACTCCCAATGGTACTTCGACATCCTATGTCTAGTGATACGCATCCGTTTACTCGGCTTGGCCAGAACTCCGAATCCATCACATAGGAAATTCCAAAGCTTTAAACCATCCTCCAATTTACCCCATATTTATTTGGCTTTTGACTCAGGAAACCTTAGTGCTTACAAGTGTCAATATATAATCGTTCCCCCTGGTCTTCTGTAATGTGGGTGGCACGGCTATAAATGGATTTGTTGACGCTTCTGCAGGTTGTATATAATCATTAACAAGTGCTGCTGAGGTACAGGGTGAGGCTACTCAAGTCGCACTTTGATTATAAGGGGAAGCTACTGCCGCATAAATTGTTTATCTTTAGAGCGGTTCCTTTTTGCCGGTCCAGCAAAATTGTATGTTTCACTGTTGTTCCACATGTCGATACACAGGAAGGATGGATGTGAACAGTGGAGTTGGGTATGTCTCGAGCGTTCGAGACTACGATTTGATTCGTACTTCCCAATTGCTCATGTACTGCGTGACCTTGGGAATGGCTGGTCCGTTTTCGTGCATTCTTGCCATCGATTGGAAGAGACGGATGAGGTGCAAATTGTGTCATTTTCGTCTCATGCGAAGCAATTTTCGCATCTAAACAATCTTCAGAACTTCTGTGTTACTGATAGTAGCTAAGCTGTAAGTGGAACGGTCGTACTCTTAGAACAGAATCAAAGTAAGTTCGGTGTATATTATATTACTTTATTTTCGTTTTTACAAACTATGCAGAGCTTCTTATGCTAACGGCCATTGCAATCGGAATTAGCCAATCCAACGATTACCAACATAGCACATGTTTGATTAGCACAGGGTACTTCGTTTAGAGTTACCGGCCCTGATAGCCGAGTGGCCGTTAATTGTTTTTGGGCTAATCACCTACTCGCCATCGGCTAATGCTCGGTTTCCGACCGTGAGGTTCAGGTTGTAAGAGTCAAAAACTCTTGGGATTTAAAGCAACGCGTGTCGCGCAGGGAATTCAACAAGAACTAAATCATAAACCAAGATAACGGTGCTATGGAATTAAGAAATCATAGAAAAACAGGCAAAACCTTAACGATTTCCAAACTCAACTGCACCAGAAGGTCCTACAATACACTAGCACTCTGGGGTTCAAAGCCCGCAGGCCGGTCAGAGAACCAAAATACTGTCACATTATCTAGCACTGGCTTAGGAAAACATGGCAAGGCGTACATACAGCTCTTGCCATCTAACCAATAGCAAAACGTGGGCGCCGCACAATGCCGTTCTAACCAGCTCAATGCTAGATTGTCTAGTCTGTCAGGACACAACACAAGAACTTGCGTACCAGTGCTTGGGTGTCAAGGTTAAGATTAGTGAACCTTGGCCGAATGGATTTAGGTGCACAGAGAGACAGTAGAGATATCAGCGGGGCAGAACGCAGGGGCAGGCGGCTGACAGGAATGTGGCGGAATTCGGACGTAGAGGAAAGCGGAATAGTGAAACGCCAAACTCGGCAATGTTGGTAACGAGGAGAATTTAGACATGGGTTGGATAAGCATAAATGTTTGGGATGGCGGAAACCTCTGAGTACGCTGGTCAATTAACCAGCTCATCATGCTTTGTGTGTTTCATCCGTGCTCCATATGATCGTGAGTAAGGGGTCTGTGTAGACAGTCATCATGCTTAGCCACTCGGTTGATCGTATCAGCTAAATAACCTGGACGAAAGATGCATGTTGCTTCCTTGCGAGTGTTTCACACTGGGACCGCATTTTGCTTGTTGGCTGTAACATATCGTGAAGGAATGAGACGAGTTAAGGATTGATCGATAGCCGGGAGACTCCTGCACGGAAAGAGGCAAAGATCCTGGGTGGAAGACTTTAAGTGCACGAAATGTCACCACTGAATATGGGCCAAAAGTTGACCAAATTTAAACCGGGTAGAAACAATCTTTGCGAGAACTATTCCATCGTAAATGCTTTTAGTAGATGGAGCTCGTCAAACCGAGACTAAAATGTTTAAATCCTATGACGTGTGACAACATTTCGTTGGAAATGCGAAACTGCTCATATCAAAACATAAAGATTTCGCCGGGTGGCACCGTTTGGTGTTAATGAATTGTGGACTCGATACGCATTAAAGGGAGGTATAAGTATTTCCATCACTTTGATAATATCCATAATAGATGAATGATGCGTCGCAGTCCACTCGCACAACTAATGTCTCAAAATGGCCCGCTAATCCGTCACAAACCGTTGCGACAAACCTTCCTCGCCATGACCTGGTTACGGGTAACATTCCAAAGTTTCTGCAGTCTCTAACTTGTGATCAAACAACTTTGAAACCTGTAGTGGATATCAGAGTTACCGGGTAGGAGACATCCAGCTTCCATTTGTTTCATCCGATACGGTTGCGGTGATCAACTAGAACAAGGTTCACTTCAAAGAGCAAATCATGTTTCAAGTTGATGTCTAACGGCTGACAACGTCGTTTCGCACTACAAAATAAGAAAAAATAACTACTCATTATTTTAACAGCTGATAGTCAGGAATCCTAGTATGATGCACAATTTATGTAGCCGTTTTTTTTCCTATCGGTCTCAATACTTTCTGCTCTATTTTTTAGCGATTACCCGCTTAGTTATGGTGGAAAGTTATATACATGAGCAATGAAATATACTTGTCTTAGCGGTAGATAAAGGCTTGAATGTTGCAACGTTTCTATGGATTTTCTGCACGTTATTCATAGATTTAGCCCTGTAGGCTAGAGAAAAATGGTATATATATATATATATATATTTGCGTCAGCAGCACCTCCACATGGGCACTGACGTCGGTATCGTACTTTTCACCAGCATGGATTTCGTTGTATACGCACACACGAAAGGATCACTTAACGGTGATTAATTTAGACATTGTGAATTTTGTGTATTGTCGCAATTTCGGCGGAGTAGCCAAGCATTTCCTAATTGCGGTACATTTGCAACTTGGAAATATTGCAATTATTGCGGCTCTTTTAGCGTGATTGACGTATTAACTAATATTTGTTTACTTTTCGCATAACATAGGTGTCCCAGTTTTGCCAAATGAAAGATTTATTTCAAAATTATCCACCAACTTTAATCCTGTAAACGTTTTATTATTCAGGTAGAAATTCGTCACATCTAGACTCACTCAGACAGCAGCCACACGCCCGGAAAAGCACTGTACGCGCGTTTCATCCTTTCGGAAATCATCAGCAGTGCGCATTCCATCGGACCCCTGGTAGGACTCGAACCCGCAACTCGACTGTTGCCAGTCCGGGGTTGAGACCACTAAGCTACGGGGGACGGCAACGATCATCGTGAATAAGTTACAAATGTGATATAGCGCCGCTCACTATCACATTTGTAACTTATTCACGATGATCGTTGCAGTCCCCTGTAGTTCAGTGGTCTCAACCCCGGACTGGCAACATTCGAGTTGCGGGTTCGAGCCCTACCAGGGGTTGGATGGAATGCGCACTGCTGATGATTCCCGAAAGGATGAAACGCGCGTACAGTGCTTTCCCGGGCGTGTGGTGGCTGTCTGAGTGAGTTTAGAAGTGGCGAATTTCTACCAATACCATTCAATTCCCCCTACTACTCTTCTGTTTTACTATTTATTATCCTTAAAAAAGAATTGCGCATTTCGATTGCCATTAACTTACCTTACCATTCCAAGTGTTAATTAATTTAAGCTAACCAAAATTCCCTGCTATCTGCCTTTAACTTCGCTTTAATGGATTTTTCCCAGGAACCCACTTTGATTGCGAGCCGATTTTATACATCAGATTGTTTGCGTGCATTGTCATAAATAGCTGAGGAAGATTTAATCATGTATGTAAATTTCCCACCAAGGAAGCACTAGGATAATATCACGATATATAGTGTGTTCCAACTCATATTTCCTTCTGTTCTGACACGCAGAACTAACGAACACGGTTGAATGTCATGAGATATTCGAAATGAAAGAACACGCAGAAGCGGCTGTTCTAGGGATTCAGCATCAAAATTAGCTACTCGTAAATTTTCAGTAGACTTAAAAATCCATGACGTTCCTAGGATCCCCAGAAAATATCCGATAAAATTAGCCTATCCAATTACTAAGTTGATCTTGTTTACCTAGTGATAGCTTTGGTAGAGTTCAGACCTAGCATTTCAATCATGGGTCAGTTAATTGCAAAACTACAAATATTTATAACAACAATGTACATTTCTTTACTGCTTATTTTCATCATACAGAAGTCTTGATTCAGGCAACAAAAATCAAAACATTCAATTTAGTATTGTGATTAGGGTATAAGAGAAGATGAAGATCCGCGGTTATACTTTTTACTTACAAGGCAGACGCCAATTCCTATAAGAACATCATGATCCTCCAATAGAATTCGATTTGGCATCACCTGTCTTAAACAATTAAAACCCGACTGATTTGCCACGATAAGCAATAATTGTCGTTTGTTGGCATCCAGCCATAATTCCACCGGAATTGTCCATGCACACCGGATTTTGTCAGTCAGTCGTAACAATTTGCAGGCTGGTACTCAAGTGAGCTCGACCATGAGAGCCAAGTTTCCCCAAATTCACTCGTGAGTCATCACTGTCTCGTACCTGCTCTCCTTCTCACTCCGTATTGTAATCAAATGGGTATTTATTCACTTTGTTGGCCTCCCAATACTTTTAATCTCGGATTCCTTTTCGTCCCATAGTTTTGGTTGCTAAGTATTATGTGCTTTAGCATTCATTATTTTACCAACTACAAGTTGGTGATCGTATGATGTGTTTTAGTGGTAAATGTATGACAATTTCGGTGAACGGTGTAATCAAAGCATTGCTACCAACGAGCAACCGAGCAAGCATCTGTTTTATCTAACGTGAATAATGCGAAACCCTCCACATCGTTACGAAATAGGTATTCGTATGATTGCGATTTTGCTCTAGTATAATAGAATACGAATAATTAGGTGGAATTCCAAAAGGTTTTAGTATGGTACTTCAGGATTTCCATAGCCAAAATGCTCAGTAACACTACGGGTATATGCAGTGGTTCCAATATGTCAACGACTAACGTCGAATACGAACACTGTTGCTCGTTCTAAAGTCCTTAGAAAGCGAAGGCTTATAGAATTGTACCGCTGTTAAACCTGTCTCGACATTATACAATAACACATATCTTATCTAGTTTAAAAGTAATAATGCTGTCCCATTATGGGGTCGCTGGAAATGCACGGCATAGTTGTTGGCGTGTGAGCCTACATGAGCTTGTGTTCATGGTGACAATAACTGTGTAACTTCAGCTGTATTAACATGCATCGAGGGCAGTTTGTAGAGCGGACAGCCTCTTGGTTGTAGTTATCTACTCGAACTGGCGTTAATAGTTTCGGGTGTTTCTGGGCCACTAGGATTATGGCACAATGCTTGATGTCCAAATATACATATTACCTTACCGTAATGCATTACCAGACGTTCTCTAACAGGCTTGTATCTGGCATGTATACCGTTATACCTTCTACTCATTAATCCATCTTTTCCTCGTACATACGCTCCTCTGTTTCCACCAGATTATTTTGCCGCTGAGGTAATTCAAGTACAATCTAAATGAACGGCAGGTCGTACATAATACGCAAAATCAGGCTGTCTGATCTTTACTCGCATGGCATCACCATTGTTAATAGTTAATGCACGGGAATGAAAATAGTGATGTTTGTTAAAGGGAAGCTTTGGTGGGATTGCAAAAGAAAAGTGCGTACATTCTAGGTAATGTTACTGAAGTTTCCTGCTGATCTATCATTGAAATCCAATTTATCAGGGCGTCTCTGTTCATCAGCTTTTATTTGGTTTTGTGAAGAGCGGTTCCTTACAAACATTCAACCGTTTGCCACGTGCAGTTTATAAAAAGCAGAGTATTCCATGGTACAGGCAATTCAAACTGCCTTTGAAATATAGTCGGAGAGCACGGTAACTGCCGAAAAAGAAATGTTGAAAAATGCTTGGTGGCATCTTTACGTTTTGGTCGACAAGCGTCGCGGTGCACTTGCTATTCCAAGTCAACATGCGTTCGTGTGAAGTTCAACGGTCGGAAAAAGAGCGCAGCGTAAAAAGGAAATGTATACAATGTACCTGAACCATTGCACTTCGGCCGTTGAACTAGTCAACTATAGCTTGCGTGAAATGGTGTGCAGTATAGCAAGACGTCATCCTATTATCTTGGACTGAACATCTACTTTACGACAATGATTACGTGAGTTGGCGCGCTGGAACGAATGTATTTGAAAGTACGAATGCTGGTCGCTGTAAAAAAACCGTGATATTAACTGTTGTCTATGAACGGGTATGCCAGCTTTAATCCGCATGTGCATACAAATACATAAGCCTTGTTAACTGCTAGTCTCGGAAATCTACAGTCATAACTTTATATCAAGCCAGCTAGTTTATTTTGACGACTTGAAGCACATTGCAGCTGAACAGAACAAGAAATTATTTATCACTATAATGCCTTAGCTTCTGTGTTTTAACCTTTATGTCCCGTCTATAAAATGTTATTTAGTTGACCCTATCGCTTAGTGACACATAACTAGCCGTAGGTTATTTATACCTTCCAACTAATACCAGGATAACAGAAGAAGCATGGGTTTGTAGACGTCCTCGATTGTGCATGACACTACTCCATTCAATATGGCACATGGTGGTGATTCCTATCTACTTGATATTTGTTTGTCCAAATTGGCACCAACTGTAATTCTACCAAATGAAACAACTTGCTGTTCATTGGCGGATATGACTAAAATGTTATAGTGCCTACCAGTTGTTGGGATAAGCACAACCTTATTAAATTGTCTCCTTCACAGTGATAAAATATGGTACGTTCCTGTATGGCCGCCAAGCTATTGAACAATGATATGAACAATAATATATTACCGGTAAAAAAGCGATTGCTTTACAAGTCCGGTAGGATGGTTGTACGACACTTCGCGAAATGTCAACCAAAATTGTTACTGCAGTTTTTAAATACGAAAAATAATTTCTTTTACACTACCTCAAGTAGATTTGATGTCCATTACGCAAGCATTCCTTTGCTTTTAAGATATTTTGCAAAGGGTGTTGCTATAATGCATCCATGTAATATGCGTACGTTAACGAAATAATTAGCAGAGAATAGATATTTTGATATTAACGTAAGAAATACCTCCATATATCAATATGCAAATTGCTTACAAAGTTTAGTTATTGGATTAGATTTGAGTGTGCATCAAATGTAGTAACAAGCAAGACGAACGTGTGTAGCTCTAACACGATGCATGAGATGTAAGCAGTTCACAATAAAGAAGCAAAAGTTAACCTAAATATTACGTCATCAAGACTGAGAGCCTGTTAATAGGTTTTCTAAATGCTGGGTTCAAGAGTAGAGTAAATAATGATCTACTAAAACCTATTTACCTATCCCCATTTATACATGTCTATGCAAGAGACTGATGTTCGGATTAGATTCTTGAGAGAAAACTTATGGACATTTCTAAAACAGCACCAAATAGCTGTGGCTTTGATGGGTCTCCATAGTTCGAGCCACGCAATATATATGCATATATAAATATATACACATATATACATATACTGTCTTATGAACGAATAACTTCCACCGCGACCGTAAAGTCTATCCGAAGCCGTGATTAGGTAGTCTTACGTCGCCAGCGGCGTAGATACTGAACTAGCTTGTTATCTCAAAATGGGATTTTGAAAGGACGCGTATTTGCTGACAAAACATCATTTACTATCCACGTGCCTACATATGTATCATAGTGTAACATTAGCGAAAGAGCAGGAAAGCTCAATCTTCTTTGCACGCGATCGAGGTGAAGCAAGCTGTCCCACGCTCGCCTATACTGGTCTGTTTCTATCCTTAAACGCAACACACATGGAAAATTAATGCTTGCCACTGGGACTGCTTGGAAAAACAGTGAAGTCGCTCAGAAAAAGATGTTATTAACTGAAAATATTAGCTCTCAGGTCTGACAACCCACAATGTAAGCTAAAAGTAATAAGGAGTTGCTGTACAAATGGTACTCTCCATTCACGCCTAATACGAATGTGCCAGGTAAGGGAAATAGGCGCTGGATTTAAGCGAACTCCTGACAATTCATGCTAAACAAGCATAAATGCATACCGAAAAATGCCTGCAGTTTTTTTAACGATAACTTGCTTATGGGTTAGATTTTATTAAATCGAAACCAACAAAAGTTTGGGAACCCATGCTTTATGTAAGCGATTGTAGATGGCAGCAAGTATATTGAAAATTTTAAACAACATTTCACATTGCTGTTCACACCAGTATTATTGTTCAAGGACCGGAACGGCGCAAATGGCACATAATGTATGCATGGCTGCTAGGTATACAGAGTAAATAGTATCCTCTTGTGCAGTATTCGACAATTTGTAATTATCTCTTTACTTAGGTTATGGTAATAGTTAATAAAATATATGTTATGACACATTCGTGAATAAAAAGGCCACACGAGAAAAGAAGTTCGTTATTACGGATGAGACCTAGTATTGGCTGGCGCTGGTTCTGGTGCACTTATGCAGGTATGCTAGCTATGAGTGTCTGAAGCGCATTGTTACAAATTAATTTACGCCAATTAAACAATGACTCTATAGAATGGTTAGATTCATTGTACTCAAATGCTTTGATCATGTTGAACAAGATTATTTGAATGTATGTAGAGCACATGTATTCATCAAATTACACCAGCCAAGGTAGAACTCAAACAAAATACTTGCAATACATCGATCTTAGTATGTAATGCACAATATCTGCAGACATTTCCATAGAAGTAACTCAAAAATTATTAGCTGTCCTGGAGCTGACGAACTCTTCAGTTCACAGAGATATTCCGCAAATAGTCCCTGGTGCTATGTTTCGTTGGTAAAAATTAACCTGCTACTGATTACACACTACTTCTGCTGAATCTACTGCACATCTATTCAACCAACGCTTTAAGGTGTTCTTGAACTTCAGCACCATTACTCCGATGTATATTCATCGAATAGTTAGTAGAAACGGGTACAAACGTAGGCTCAATCTTATTACTGAAAGTTCACCTTGAACAAGTCGGAATATTATTTACAATGAACCTTACATTCTACAGGAAAAGTTATCTTTATCCAATAAATTGTGCCTTCTTAATCAATTGTATGGATAATAAATGGGGAAACGGCAATGTAAAAGCTGTGATGTGTGCATCATGTATATCAAGAGACAATGTTTGCATTCTTGAGTCTTATTTGTAGATAATAACAATTTTCTGGTAGGTAGTGGTCATTTAGTAAGCTTGTAGCAAGGAAAAACAACAATGATTCTCTATTTTTGGTACATATTTATATAAAATGTTTTGATATGTGTTCCTGTTATTTCAGCTAAGATGGACCATAACTATTCTAATAAATGCAATCTTGTTAGTGGTGTATCTCTACACCATATCACTACCATCTGCGGTCATTCCCAATTCGCTGCCCCATTACTGAGAATGGGAGACCTACAACATAGATTCTAAACTCTCCTCTTCTATCTAATCCCTTTTGGAATTGGTGCAAGTCAAAATAACAAAGTACACGCCTCAAGTGGATATGGCCCACTCGAAATTCAATTGTGACCTATGTGTAAAACTGTTAAGTCTGTTCCAGTTTGCTTTAACTGTCAAAAAGTGTACCATCCGAATGGTTTAGGGATGAGTGTACTCGAAACTAGACAATACAGAAGCAAAACCGAAGCATTTCGGTTCTGCCAGGTGTGCGAATCCATTCCTGTCGTTAGTTGTGTAATTTCCCTAATGAAAAAGTGTGAAAAGTTGGCGGAAACAGTTAAGCAACTGGTGAACGCTCGCAACGCAGCTGTGAAAGTAAACAACGCTATACTGGAAACTGAACGGACACCTACAAGCGCCCTGTTTAGGCCGAGGAAGAGGGCAAGGCATGCCAACCCCACCGTCACGTCTCAGTCTCCATCGGCCCCTAGCCTCATGACTCCACTAAGTGAAAAAGTAGTTTAAAACCCACTTACTAATACGTCCTCCAAGGGTGTAATAACTAGTAATGCAGTTGACATACTCGACACACAAAACTCCAGCAAGCCTACGGTAAAAAATAACTGGACATCCTACGCAGCGGTTGAATCTAGGTAAACGAAGTCAAAGACACCTGTGACTCCACTTATCGGAGAGGTCAAAAGTGTGCCTAAACATGGATCGCTATCGCCAGTGCGGTTCACAAATCCAAAAAAGAACAAAAGAACATAGTACTGTTAAGTAGCAAACTACAAGGCGGAATCATGATGCCTTAAGTCTTGTGTGCACTAACTTTCCTGAGTCCAAATCCAACACAATAAAGGGCAAACTGATAGACAATCGTAGTCAGTGGAATTCCATCTGTAATGCCATCAGCATGCGCGCTGAACCCACTAAGCTGAGCCGCATCGCAATAGACCCAAACAACTTACACTATGGTGAACCTCGACTACTTCGATAACACTACATTCCGAGGAATAAACGGAATCCATCCTGCTCGCTGCAAATCTACATCTCAGAGCATCGAACGGAGTATGTATCTTACCGGATATTCCGTGGAAAGAACGTTCAAAGAATATGAGCAATCAACAGGGAAGTAGAAAACACGCGCTGATAACCGTCATTATTTATGGCGTCCCCGACTCTCAAACTTCACCTCCTGAAGAAGTTCAGGCACTTGACCTGGAGCAATGGCGATACATTTGTGAGGCGTTGTCTTTAGAAAAGGTCATTGCTACCTTCCTGACCAGGATACCCGTGTCACCAAATCACAAAGTGTGTGGTCCTAGGTTGCTGAAGTTGGTCTTACTGTCTGAGCTAACTTTACAGACAGTTCTAGAGAACTGGGGTAAATTCCGGAACATGCTACCAACAGAAATTCGAATTAATGAAGCAGGTTTACGATCAGAGGCTACTGGTTACTTCATGGAGAGAACCAACTCAGTGGGAACAACCGTTGTTGCAGAGTCCACCAAAGAGACTGATCTGACTGACATCGTAGCATCCGGCGAAGCACTGCAGAAGGTGAGTGACCATCAGGATCATCATGAACCTGATCACATGGTGCAGGGAGTTATCCCAAGTCATTCTCGTGAGCATAAGACAATTTCAAAAAACTAGTAGCAGCCGACCTTAAGAGGGTCGGCCAAGTCTCAAACCTGTTGTCTATATCCACAAATAACCTTCTAACCTATGAGTCACTCTCCTGTTTTTATACCAACGCACAAGGTCTTTTAAGCAAACTGATGGAGCTTCGCCTGCGTCAGACCTCGATGTCAAGCGACCTGGTTATGATAACCGAGACCTGGTTGAATGAAGCGATCACCGATGCAGAAATCGCACTACCTGGGATGTCTATTCTATGCAACGATCGACCAAGTAGAGGAGGTGGAGTAGTACTTTATTATCGCAGCGGACTACACCTTGATCCCATCGATGACCCAGAGGTTCAGATTGTCGATGCGTTTCGGTGTCGTCTTCAACTTAGCCGTGGGGACGCATGTTTGTTGGGTGTGGTGTATCGCCCTCCGTCGACTACTTTGAATTGAACAACCGCCTAGCCTCCACAATGAAGACCATTCTCTCACAGTCGTAAAGCCACATACTCCTGGTTGGCGACTTCAATATTCATACCATAGAAACCCCAGCCGGTATCAACGAACACTTCAAAATGGAAGTACAGGAGATTATCAGTGGGCTACCCCTCTACAATCACGTCATATCTCCCACAAGATCCAGGATGGGAAACAAACCGGGTGTCCTGGACATTGTATTTACCAATGAAGAGCTTATGATGGAAGCAGTTTCGATAGAGAGTCCTTTAGGCTGCAGCGACCATGCAATGCTCATGTTCAAGTACATCTTTTGTGCAGAGTGTTCTTCAGAAAACACCGAGGAATATCAGGTTATTACGGATTACGGCGCTTTACTGACATTTATAAATGCTAAAAACTGGGTATTTCTAGCAAAATGATCCCCCGATGTCGCCTGGTCTGAATTTGCTCACCAATTCAACACGTTGGTAACTAGTGCCTCTAGGAAAAGACCTTCGCGAGCGAAGACAGTTAAAACATTCATACGCAGTAGGACACGCAAGTGTATCGTCACGAGGAATTTACTCTGGCGAAGATACAAGGAGTCATCGAGTGCCGAAACTTGGGAAGTCTACACTATCCATAGGAATCACTGCGTAAACCTGGTACGCGAAGATAAGATACAGCACCAACAGAATCTAGCTGTGAAATTTCTTTCAAACCCCAAGCTCCTGTACAGACACGTTAACAAGCTCCGCGAAGTGCAGCGAGGAATTCCTGCTTTACACATATTGTGTGGACTCGCAAAAAGCGTAACCGAGATGGCCAACGCCCTATGTCAACAATTCACCCCGAACTTCCAGAGCACGACATCGCCGCATACACAGTTCCCAATCGTTGTACCACCACCAGGACTTAGCCACATCACGTTTAGGACGGCGGAAGTTATGAAAACGCTAATTGCTCTTCGCGAGCATACTTCTCCCGGTGTTGATAATATTCGTCCAAAAACGTTGAAAATGGCTGCAGTAAACCTGGCGGACCCACTCTGCAAGTTCTTCCAACGATGCCTCGATGAGATGCGCGTGCCAGCAATGTGGAAGCAAGGCATCGTCACTCCCATCCATAAGGGGGGAAGTCGTACAGATCCGGCCAACTATCGCCCGATAACACTACTTCCGGTGCTCCCCAAAATCATGGAAGCGATTGTCGCCGAAGCTCCTAGGAACTTCCTGGAAGAACGAAATATCTTAGCACAAGAGCAACATGGGTTTCGCAAGAACCGATCTTGCACCTCAAACTTGCTGCTTGCCAGATCTATTTGGACTGAGACCGTTGACAGCGGCGTAGGTGTTGACGCAGTATATCTGGATTTCTCAGAGGCTTTCGACCATCTGAACCACCGTATCCTCCTCCACAAGCTGCAGTGTTGTGGAATTGGTGACCCCATCCTCGGTTGGATAGTTAACTTCTTGCTTCAACGACATCTGAATGTAAGAGTTCGCGGCGTTATCTCTGACCCAATCGACGTTAAGTGCGGAGTGCCCCAGGGCTCAGTACTTGGTCCATGACTATTCCTGATTTACATAAATGATCTTGCGACATTGATCAACCCCAACTCCTTACTCTTCGCTGATGATCTCAAGATATGGCGAGTCATTAGAGCAACCAGCGACAATGCAGCAATTCAGGAGGATCTGGACAGGGTCTACGAATTGTTGACTCAGAACCTGCTTCAGTTCAACGTTACAAAGTGCTAGGTGTTGAGCATACGCCATAAAGCCACTTGCGAATACAGACTGAGGGATCAAATATAGCAGCACACTACAACGGAATGCTATCTAGGATTGGTAGTGCAGGAAGATTTGCGCTGTTCCCGTCAGGCCCAGAATGTCTCCAAAAAAGCTAACCAACTACTTGGCCTTTTGCGGAGAGCATTCGGGTGCTTCGATCGTTCCATCTTTTCTCAGATGCTCAACGCCTGCATTCGGCCTCATTCTGAGTATGCTATCCACGCTTAACAGCCATGGCAAAAACAAGACCTTACCGCTCTTTAACGGCTAAAACGAAGAGCGATCAAGAACCTAAAGGGCCTGTTTCATCGCCCTTACCAATTGAGGCTGAAAACCCTCGGGGTCTACAGTGGACAATATCGACGCCTCCGTGGCGACTTGATAATGACTTATATGAACCTGAGGAATCCAAACCGTTGTTGTCGTCACCTACTAAATCTGAATAGCAACACAACACTCAGAGGACACCAGCAAAAGCTGGCCACACAATACAGCCGGTTGGAATGTCGCCGAAATTTCTTTTCCCTTTGTGTATGCGATCATTTGAACATTCTTCCCACATACGTTGTTTCTTCCCCCAAGCTAATGATATTCAAAAGACGTCTGGATGATTCACTTATCCACCTACATTACGCTATATCATCAGAGATGTCCACGTCAAACAAACGCGAAAAAACGGTGCTCATTCGCAGCTTTTGTGCTTTACTATTTATACACTGCTGTTGTAGAATATAGTTTCGGATATATTGCAAATGCATTCACCAGTTACCTCAGTCCCAGAAAGCGGTGCACGAGTAAGCGTTGGTCGTTTCACTTGTTCTTAAGATATGCCTTCCCCATATTAATTCCCATATTACTCTACAGTAACAATTCCGTACATATTCTACAGCGTTTCTATGAAAAAGGGGCACTTAAATTCACTGGACGCCTAAATTGACGATTTCCACGTATGTTTACCTTCACTTCAACCATCCTACGGGACTTGTAAAGCAATCATTTCTTTACCTGTAATATTTCATTTTCATTGTTCAAGATTGACTTTCGCAATCGTTTGTAAAATTGACGCGTTTGCTTCTTTTCCGGTGTGGTATTTGGTCTAATATATTGTTTCTGTTACGCATGAGATTCTCGGAAAACACTTCAAATGTTATGCGATTTTATGTAGCAAGATTTAATCTGTGACTTCCTGACAATTCACTTAAGTGGGTAGATGGATTAAGCAAACAATGCCTTAGCATAAGCACATGAACTTATTTTCAAAATAAGGTAGCAAGTTATTGCGCCGTTAAGCGCACTTATCAATAACGATGAGCGACACATGATTATATGGAAAGTGTCCACTTCGACCAGTATCATCAACCTCAATATGGAGTTTCTGCTTGCACTGCTCTTAAAACGAAGCACAACATCTATTATTTCCTAGTGAGAACGCTCCAATTGCTCCTCTGCATAAGCTTCAATGTATTCCTTGAAGAAATAAGCATTAGTAGTACAGACCTTGAGAGCATTCTGTATCATAATTTGTCATAGTTCTCCTTGCGTGCATTACCTAGTTGCTCATATTTTTCGGATTTTTGTCGTATAGGAAGCCGTAAACCACTAAAATGAAAATATTCTAAGCGGCTTTATCATTATTATTGCAGTTTCTTCTATACTTTGCAAACTAAATAAATTAGCTGTCTATGTTCCACCGAAGACGTTAGCTTTAACTTTGACCCTGATAGCTGTAAAAAGAGAACTTACTGGTATTTGAAAATGGACGACCCACTTTATTACCCAGACCGCTTTTTGTTCATGATGGTGGCATAATAACATTCCGAGAACATACCATTGGCTCATTTTGACGTCGTTCTTCCCACTGAGCAATCTGTTCGCTGGGGCTATTCTCTCCGGTGAAAGTGTGCTTGGTGTCCCACCTTCGTTCAGATATAGAAAGCAAGGAGAATTGAGGAAGTCACTTTGGAGTCCCATTTGTAGTTGCACCGTATGGATGACCCCATTAGTCTTCCAGCCATAGTGGTTATAATTCAATGCAGTCAGCATCATTTATACAATAATGTAGTCCTCTTTAACATGCATAAAATAAGCCCTAGGGTGATAGAGTGCTTATGTCTCTTACGAAGCAACACATTTGTTAGGCATATGGACGAATCATCATTAAATAAGTGACGTTCACTTCGGTTACAGGTGACTCCTGTAGCCTTGAAATGACAAAGAGCATTGTGCTGGAGGCACAGACAATTGCGTTTTGTAACTTGGCCGTACAACTTTAATGTCAAGGTTTCTGACACCTGACATGCGCGTAATCATCCATGTGGTTTCAATACTCGAGCTCAGCATCGAACTCGGAAACACTGATGTGTCTAACATCACGTTGAGGCATGTTGATTGGAGAAGTATAGTTTTCTGTCCTTAGGTTCAGTTCTTGAGTTGTAGAGCAATGTCCAAATCTAGGCAATGTTTTACAAGGGTATGAATGAAAGAATACTAGGACGGAACGCAAGCGCAATTGTGGTGGGCTCTTCGCCATATCAGCAACTGCATAATAAAGAAAGTGTTGTCATCATACGAACATCTTCGCAGTTGTATGATACAAACATTGACGCCAACTCCCAAGTAAGAGGTTACATTTCTCTCGAGCAATTTTTGCTTGGCCACCTGTAGGGTTTATCCACCCAGACCCCGTGTGGCCAATTTTCGCACGCCGCAGAAATCCATATACAGTCATGCATAACACGTGGTCCAGATACGGCGTTCTGGTGCCTGATATAATGGTGCTGAATAGGTACACTCGCTCTTCCTGCACCAAATACGAAACATCAAACACGCTCATTGTCATGTGGGGGTTCACACCATAGATAAGCTACGAATACGCCGATGGTCAAATGTTACTAGCATGATTATTCCTGTCGACTTGTTAGGTCAGCTTCCTAACCGTATAGATGGGTTAGAAGGACAGCTGCATTGTGAACTCTGCACTTTAAAGCGAATGTGATGTCACGTTGGCGCACAATGTGTCGGAGCTTGTTAAAAGCGACTGGAGCATTTGTTGTACGGTTCGTGACCGCACCTTTAAGCCCGAGGATGCTCATATATCTGCATGGGTGCTTAAGTTTCCTGAAAGACTTCTAGATGACCATCACCAAATGTCAGCACAAGCGTGGATCCCTGCATATCTGAGAAAACGAGTTTAAATTCCGAGGGTGCGAAGCATGCCAGACACGAATGAGAGCCAGAGTAAAGTTTATTCACTACGAACTGGCATGTTCAGGAGCTGTCGCCGATGAGTAAAATGTAATAGGCATACACACGAGGCCAAGATGTCAGTTACATTGAAACAGCTCCGCACTTTCTAATTCGTGCCAGGTGAAAGCCTTTACAGTGAACTTTCCATTGCGAATTAAAATAGGGAGATTGATAACACGCAAAATTGTCTTACACCGCAGGAGATATTACAGGGTTGCGAATGATTACTGCAAACCATCACTCTACCCAAACTATGCGCATAAAGCGCTGTTAGATCAGGTACATATCTATCGGGCATCTCTTGCCTCAGTAAATAGTTCCGAATTGCACATCAATCAACGGTAACAAAAGGCACATCTGCTGTCTGGGAACATGACTTTTGTTGGTCGCCAATAGATATGGCAGTGCTTCAACAATTGACGTAATGTAAAGATGTAATCAATGCATACACAGAAACCAGGCTTGCTACTCACGCACCTGACTGTCACGGGTGTAAGACAGTCTCTGTAAGACAAAAGAGGCAACTAACGTAGAGGGGATGTCGATCAGACTGATTCCTCTGTGACTGCAGTATTTGTAACGGGAGACACACATGAGAATTAGGAGCAAAACGGAGAGGCTCTGGTCTGTTGCGACAGATTCATGTTCCCAAACGTTTCACAATAAGTTAAGTAAAGCGTCCAAAAGAGCAGGTATCCCGAAATTAAAGTGGGCTGGATGGAATACAGCTGCTTGGGCAACCTTATAACATTTTAGCCTACTGATCTTACGTGCGATATCTGCGCTTGCAGACGGATCCATGGGGACGTCCCAGAAAGTATGGCGATTATTGACCAATGGAGGATTTGGCAACTCTAGTAGACTGTACTGCATCTCACTTGTTCTACCAAATGCTGCACACGATTTGATAAGCTGTAGACCGGCTAGCCTTATTCTTCAGATATGCTTTCGCAAACAACAGGTCTACTGCTGCCTGTTTCCTGTATAAACTGAATAAATTACGAAGGTTAAAACGGCTGTGGAAGTCTCAAACTCCGAAGCACGAGGAGAAAACCAGGCTTCGCGGATTCTTTTCTCGCCAGCAGGCAGTTTCGCCCTGAGAACTTTGCTAATCTCTGTTATTCGCTTTCAGTAGGAATAGGTTGGCAAGCAGCCAGAAGTTCCGGAGATTGCGTAGAGACCCAATGTCTAGGTCTTTCCTCGTGTCTAACGCACAACTACCTGTCTGCTGCTAGTAACAGCTGACTGATGTTTTACAGTGATCTTCAATCGTGCTCACTATGCGCTTATTTAGTTCGAATGTCGGCGAATTTTGATCCACATTCAATAAATGCAGCTTCACCAGTTGAATGGTGTCTGAGCCCTCAGAGCACCGTTGCGGATGTCCGCTGAAACCCACCCACAGAAAGGCACATACAAGAGCGCAGAGTTCAAGCTCATGCTTCAAATGGATCAACACTTTTAGACATTGCCTCTCCGGCAGCAATTACTCGCGAGCTGATCGATTTGTGTTCACTGGTGGTACGAGGCTGGTGGTCCCTTCTGAGTGGCCTGCTTCTGCGAGCAAGAGACAAACACCTACACACAGGTGCAAAAACCGCTCACCATTATCATTACGGAAGTCTACAAAGCGTTAGCCGCCCAGATCGAGCTCATCGTTGGAAATTTTTCCAAATCCCGCGTTCAAATCACAAGCCAGCAGCATGATATCCGTATATTTTCTATACCAGAGGACCGCGTTCACCTTGTGGTAAAAGTCGTGTTCCGCCGTGTTAGCGTTACAGTTTGTGGAGGAGTAAGTTGTAATGACAAACAAGGACCGTTTCTCCCACGCGACTTCGATGTTTTGAACGAGCAAGCGTTTTGACAGAGTAATCCGGATGTTCGTTTTGAAAAAGCGATCAAGGCAGCTTCCTCCCGGTGGTTAAGAGAAAATCTCACATCGGATCTACTGGCATTTGAAGCCGCGTCATTTCAGGCAAGCGCAATGAGAATACACCACAAGTGTCGCGCGTTGTGGGTCGCAGCTAAACCAAAGCACTGGACATTGGCCGACGAGTTTCTGATAGGCAGAGAATATGGTTTGATAGGGTCGCCAGTGTTTGGGAAGCTGTTGCTTGTTAGCCAATCTGCAACAAAATGGGCATGTTGAGACATGCTAAACTATGGAAGGTTCTAGTGCCCTAAATAGAAGCGCAGGAATTGAGGTTGCCTCTTTGACTGGACACGGACTTCTCTCCTATCGTAGTACAAAGTCCTGCGATTGCGGGTGAGTCGAAACTAGAAAATAAACGATTCCTGAAACAAGAGTGGAGCGGACTAGTAACAGAGGAGTTGACTACAATAGGATACAAGTGAAGTTGGTATTAGAATGTAAGCAAGGAAAAGCTTGAGGGATGGAAGAAGACTGAAATGTGTTGGCACTGGCAACCATTATCATCACCTTGCTCGATGCAACAACTATGGCGCTGTGGGAGATATTCCGCGATAGGCAGAGCATCAACAATTTATATGAAGACAAAGTCATTGTGTTGAACTGCGTGGACAGGATAATGACATCTTGCCTATTCTTAGACAGGAGAACAAACATAGCTCTCAACCAAATCCTTTGTTTCAAAATCCCGACCGCAGGGCAGCAGAATATTGACAATGCACTAATGTGAGTTCGTTTTATAAAGGAAGGAGCCACCTTCACTTCAACACCTAATTTGGATGTCTCGGCGACTGATTTTTTCATGTCTGTAACCATTAACAATACTGAAATGTGGCGTTGAAATTGCGAAATCCCAACCCATCATTGCCCAGTGGATCAGTTAGGTACGCAAAACATCCAACCAGGTTAAGATTTAGTCTCGTCGCTGTGGAGTCTTGTCTCGTCGCGATGACGATGTAGAAAAAAGTATAAGAAAAAGCACATAAAGTGTAAAAGAATCTTGTCTTGACTACAAGAACGAAGCATGTTAGGAATTACATTTATTTGAAGCACAAATGAAGAGAAGGATTCTTTTTGAGCGCAGAATCATAGGTATATGTGTTATTAACGAATAGTCTTGGTTAGTATGCTGCTAATTTGTGCTAGCAACTCATAGGACAGAGAAACATTCACCAATTTGCAAATACTTTTTGAGCTTTCAAGTAGGATTACCAAGTATTGATGAAAATGTTAATTGTTATTTAACGGCTACTTTGCAAAGTTTTATCGCTGCTGACGAGAGGGAGACTGTGATATCAGTGGAAGTTGAGTTTTGTCCCTGTCCACTTAAACATGGCCTAGTAAATGCATCTCATTAGAAAATCGAATATCGCAATAAAACAAGTTATGTTTGTCAGACTCAATTGATGATTATATGATGCCCACGGAAAATTTGTGCTTAAACTGTCCCACAATTTCTTGTGCGTTCTCCCCTATATTTGGATAAACGGGACACGTGAGACTTGTGAATTCACCTATTAAAATGTATTTACTTTTATCGGAGTCTTAGATATCCAGTGATCAACTCATTCCTAGCGAACAATGAGGTATTGTGTTTACATTTCATACTGCTTAAGATTTGAGTATATATTAAAGGAATCAGCAGAAAAGCCTCAGTTGCTTCGTGGCAATTTGCTAGCCGCTTCCATTCACAAACCTCGGAGACAAAGTTTCTGAATTCTGTCTTGTCTGTGGCAATAATCATCCTTAGCAAATACAAACACTTGGTTATCCTGGATATAAAGTATGTGGAACAAGCATCGTTGGAATGTAGCGTACCGAGTATGTAGTTCAGCCCCTTGTGAAGCATAACTTGCATTTCATCCTTATGGTCATCTGATTCCCCTATTATGCTCGGAGGAAACGCGCTGTCTAGAAATATCCATGCATAGAGTAGGCAAATTATATCAGATTTGCCAGACTTAATAGCAACATCTAACTGACCGTTGTAGAAGGGGGCTGAGAGTAGAGACAAAAAGCGTAGTAAACTCATGCACCTTTACACACGAATCAACAAAAAGGATTGGTCAGTATAAAAGTCTTTTACAACCAGTTGGGAAACATGCTTGAGGCACGCTTGTACTTATAACCCAGTAGTGTAGCAGAGTTACGCATGAAATGCAGAGTAAGAGAAATGTTACCGCTGCATGAGATTTACTTCGTGAAGCAGCTGAATTCTGCATGGTTGTAGCAGACCCATACAAGTGTTACATTTGATGCAAGTTTGAGTTATATTCCGTGCCATGAGCGTTGGCACGTAGTGATGTGGTCAATGGACAGAACTCAGCTGTAAATTGCGCAGTCTTCGTCACTGCATGGTGAGAGCATTGCTGGGCCTGCGCACGGGTTGCTTGAACTATGTGAGCACTGCAATTGATGATTTCGAGGCAGAAATACCAATTTCCAGTGTTACTCATGAGTAGGTGATTTTTACTGAAAACGGTTGTGGGTTTCAACGTGGCAGTCAACAAATCAGATGGAACATCAACCGCAGTCCATTTTATCAGTAAGGGAATCAAATTCCTCACTTATGAAAACATTCCCCTTAATTGCTTAATTCGATAGTTTATACAGCAATCAAATTGCATCCTCATTCACCGTAATACCAGAAAAAAGCCATTTAAATAATTAAGAAGGGGTGGATTGATCAGCTAGTAAAGGGGTGTCAAAATGCCCACAATGGATTTGATTCGTTCACACAGCAGCTGGTCACGATAAAGCCAAGGCTCTCAAAATTTGTTTACGCACACAAAATGTATGCTTGTTGAGACAAATCGCGATGAGCTTGGAATGGACATCCTCACACGGTAGTTTGGGAAAATGATGATTAGTCTGCTATAGCTGCGCGAAAACTGCTGTGATGCACATGATGTTCCATCCTACGCTTATCCGTTAGGTTTGTGATTCTTGCCTCCCTTGCCACTGCAATATGACTAAATGATAAAATACGGATTGAAAAGTTTCCTACCATTTTCTAACCTGTTTGACTTCTCAATTTGCAGTTTCAATATTTGCACACGTCTTCCCTTCGGTTAGAATGTCTTACTTGTAATATACGGGGCTTCTTGCAACTTACGGAGCAACGTAGCTAAAATAGAAGACTAACAATTGAAATATCGCCGCTCCGTCCGGCTGTCATTAAACTGCTCCGTCGTTTAATCCCTAATGTTTTAGCCTTAATAGGTAATATCCTTAGGAGCGTTTTCTTCAAATCAGCGAGCAAATGCATGAACGTCCAATGCTGTTTGGATGCTTAACAATTAGACATGCACGAGAGTATCAAACAACAATTTTATTCGCTTCCGACTGACCAATTCATAAGCGAAGAGAAGAAGGGGATGTGAATTTCACTGCAGGCGATAGAAATTTGAGCACTAGTTTTCAAAAATTGAATATTCTTCACGCAGCATCGAGTGCCGTGACAAAAATGGAGCAAGTGGTTAGTGTGCATGTATTTAATTAATGTTCTGTAAACAACACTGTAGACTTTAGATCTACATCCTCGTACACATTAATCGAAACAAACCACGATTGTGTCCCTTTTCCTATGAATATCATGTTTGTATACACGAAAGCTGCCCTTTTGGCATTTATCTTTTTATTTCATTTTGGGAATAGATATTCCATCATTGTTTGTGAATCAGATGATGTAATAACTGCGCATGTCTAGTCGTTACATCACCCAAGATGGCGTCATACTTTTACGGTTAGTAAGTTTTTGTTTCAACTTCTTGTTTTTTGTGATTCAGTCATTGTTTAAGATGGACGTGACTCCCAGAAGGCGCATGAAGATCGTGAACTTGCACGAACACACAGACAAGACCTACAGGGACATAGCAAGAATAGTAGGCGTCAGTCCGGCAACCGTCAGCCGTGTGGTCAAAAAGAAAAGGAAACGGGATGCATTTCGCCAAAACGCAAAGGGAAATATGGTCCTAAGAGGAAAATCACTGCCAGGGATGACGCTTACCTAATACGGGAAAGTGTTAAAGATCCTCGAAAGACTAGTGACGCATTAAAACGTGATTTGTGGGAGAAAGGAATAGAAATCAGTTCTTCAACGGGATCTGGCCCAGTGCCACACATCAAAAATGGTCAAGATATTTTTCAATACTAATCAAATAACCATTTTGGACTGCCTTGGGAATTCACCAGATTTAAACCCCATTGAAAATATGTGGTCTATTTGCAAGCAACGCCATCGTGGCATGGACTGTAAGACAAAGGAGAAAATTATTCAAGCTTTAATTCAAGTTTGCTACAGGGACCCAAGATGTTGAAATACGCCAGATTCGTCAGGAAATGTCTTTTTTAGTTCTGGAACAGCTCTTTTTTGGAGAACTTCTATATATTGTGGAGAGCGCATCATGCCCTGGACTGGATGCAAGGCACCGACGCCGTAATAACTAAAGCACCCCCAAAACATCTGCTTTTGTGGGTGTTTCACAAAATGGTCAATGTGGGAATCACGAACCTTTTCTCCCTCTGACCTCCGAACATACTGACTTCTCTGACCATGAACAGAGAAATGGCTTCCATCGCTGATTAAGACTTTTCTCCAATCTTCTTTTGTCTAGTTTTTGTATTTTAGTCCCCATTTGTAATGCTTAACTTTTGTCAGAAGATTTTTCACAGGCCGTCTGGCTTTCCGACCAACTTCCAGGAGTGGCCTGCCAACCGTTGAAGAACTGATTTCTATTCCTTTCTCCCACAAATCACGTTTTAATGCGTCACTAGTCTTTCGAGGATCTTTAACACTTTCCCGTATTAGGTAAGCGTCATCCCTGGCAGTGATTTTCCTCTTAGGACCATATTTCCCTTTGCGTTTTGGCGAAATGCATCCCGTTTCCTTTTCTTTTTGACCACACGGCTGACGGTTGCCGGACTGACGCCTACTATTCTTGCTATGTCCCTGTAGGTCTTGTCTGTGTGTTCGTGCAAGTTCACGATCTTCATGCGCCTTCTGGGAGTCACGTCCATCTTAAACAATGACTGAATCACAAAAAACAAGAAGTTGAAACAAAAACTTACTAACCGTAAAAGTATGACGCCATCTTGGGTGATGTAACGACTAGACATGCGCAGTTATTACATCATCTGATTCACAAACAATGATGGAATATCTATTCCCAAAATGAAATAAAAAGATAAATGCCAAAAGGGCAGCTTTCGTGTATACAAACATGATATTCATAGGAAAAGGGACACAATCGTGGTTTATTTCGATTAATGTGCACAAGGATGTACTGTGTGTTAATGACCAACGTTGGTTGCTCCAATATGTGGCCGGGCGACAGTGATTTTGTCACTGCCACTGCATATGTGGCAGTAAAATTCACGAGTTAATTTTCCGCCTAATATGGAAGCCAATTATCAGACGCATCTCGGCCGCAAGTTGCTCGCTAGTTTCCCGATTAGCGTCGGCCGGTGGCCGAGTGGTCTGCACTTTTGGTTTGCAACCATAAGGTCACCGGTGCGAATCCGCGTAGGGGTGGGCATCCTCGCGGTATACTCAGCACGCGCGCGAATGTTGGTGGCCGCGCGGCAGCGAAGCGCCCTTACGGCGTACAGCTGACACATTGTTATTATTATTTCCTGTTTAGGACACTATGGTATCATTTTTTCTCTGATGCACTACAGGTGGATCAAAATGCTATGACTGCAACTGCAAATGTGATGAGTGAACTAAAAGATTTACCGTCTAGACGATGCATTCATTTAATTGATCCAGCGTCAAACACTACACCGTTTTCCAGTGAAAAGCTTTTATTATGTTGTTATGTATTTAATTAGTGCCCCATGCTGAGGCTGATGTTGCATGCTTGATACTTTTTCACCGCACTTAGGCTAAACCAACACTTAAACTAGGTATCTTTAAGCTGCATAAATTTCATTCCACTTTATTTGGTTTGTTTTGACTATCTGAATAATCTTCTATTAGCTGGCCACGTTGCTTACGCTAATTGCGCTTATCATCGGTAACTTTGTTGCGTTTGTGGCATTTTTGAGTAAGTTGTGGACATTTTTTCCTTATCGCAGATTCATTGCTAACCAACTTACTTCAAATGCTGATTTAGCGAAGAGTTATGCCACCATATCTGTATGTATTATAGGTTTTTTTAATTTTATTTTGTCGTTTCAAGTGATTGGCTGTTGCTTGATATCCCCGGTGTGGCTTCACCTGATGTGCGTGTTGACAAGTGCCTACCTGTCTATTACCCACTACCTCGTCCATACTGGTTCGAGGAGACAGTTGGTCGTTGCTGGAGGGGACGTGGTGCACGGTCCTTGTGGACGTGCTAGGCTCAAAGAGTGGTTCCATGCAATCAGTGTGGAGCGGACTACGGTACAGCCACCGCCTTGTGTGCGCTTGATTCACCTAATACAGTGTGTTTGTGTTTGCCTGTGAAGGAGTGTGAGCCGACTCCGTTGATGAAACGTGGCTACCATCCACATGCCTCCCGGTCTTATTCCTTCGTGTTTACACTGGATATGGGGTGTGTGGTTGGAGCTGTGGATGGTTCAGCGCAAGCCACTCATGGTCCCTCTGTAGGCGCAGGCGTCCTGTGACTGGCCACAGTGACAGGCAAATCCGAAACCGGATGCCGCCAACCATGTAGTTAATTAATTAAAGTCAAACCATAAGACCCGACTGACTAGATGCGGAGCTGGATTTGTCTAAGATAATCGCTGCTCAGTTGGTTGCTTCGCCACCTCCATTTACATGGATATGGAAAATTATCAGATGATTGTAAAGTAAAATTTCTTTAATGGGCAGTTTGTCCACGGATTATTTTGACTAGTCAGAATCCGGCATTAGTAATAAATATAGCACTCACTGGATACCTCTACTTTGTGTCATTTAAGTTGCAGTAAAAAGATCACTCAAGTAAACGCAACTGAAAATGCAACCAAGGTACGGACTTCAAAAGACCAATGCGCACTAGTAACTGAGCTGTTGCAAAATTGGAGCAATGATGTCACCGGTATCTGCGTCACTGAGTCTAGTTGAACAAGTTGAGTGACAGTTAATGGTTGTGCTTTCAGCAGTACGGATGTCGCGAAATAAAAAAAGGGCTGCGTTGCCATGCCACGCCTGGATACTAAACTATACAGGGCTGGGCGAACTTTATCGCGGATAGCTTCACACTACGAATGAGTTGCAGACGTTTACCGCTCCCACTTTGCACTATCTGTTACTGTCTGGGGTGTAGCAAATACACCAGACCGGATTGTAATAACCTTTTACTGATTCAATCGCGTACATCAAAAAGTCGACCGGCAAGAGTCCATTCATGTCAAATCTGAAATACTTGCGGCTAATCTAGAGGACAAGAAATTTTGGCCGTAACTTGCCTTAATGTTTGCACCACTAAGATACTTCAGTTAAAATATTTAAAGTAATGGTGGATGTTTGTGAGTAGTGTGAAGTTCGAAGAAAGTAGAAGCCACGATTAAAATTCACGCACAATAATATGCCTCGACTGGGAGTCGAACCCCGGTCCACGAATTTCCGGTCCGTTGCTCTACCACCTGAGCTACCGAGGGCTGACGATTAGGTGCGCAAATCTTAACACATGTCTTCTGCTTGGTGCGCGACGTGTTGCCAATGAGCTCACAGTACCTGTCCTGATGTTGCAGATTGGCTCACTCACCCGTCACTACTTTCTTCGAACTTCACACTACTCACAAACATCCACCATTAATCTACCATCGCCCATTGGACGTCTGAAAGACAGGAACTTCGGTCTATTGGGAAGTGACGGGTGAGTGAGCCAATCTGCAACATCAGGACAGGTACTGTGAGCTTATTGGCAACACGTCGCGCACCAAGCAGAAGACATGTGTTAAAATTTGCGCACCTAATCGTCAGCCCTCGGTAGCTCAGGTGGTAGAGCAACGGACCGGAAATTCGTGGACCGGGGTTCGACTCCCCGTCGAGGCATATTATTGTGCGTGAATTTTAATCGTGGCTTCTACTTTCTTCGAATATTTAAAGTAATCATTCTGACTGCACCACAGCGATTCATGTCAATGCTAAATTCAAGAATGCAAAGCTAAAGTTTCACAACCTGCAAGAATTGGTCATTCAGCTGATAGTAATAGCCATAGTAATAGTAATAGTAATTGCTATACTTGTATATAATTCTAGTAACACTTAACTCGTCGTTGTCATGCGGATCAAATATCTGAATACGCAGATGCTATGATGTAGGAATGAAAGTACCTTGTCAAGCGTTGCTCCCGGATCTAAGAGCCATAGTTGTCAAGACGTCAACCTTTCAACACCAGTCATCGAGGGCCACACCAGCTCAGGTTATCTCTTTCTGCTTAGTCCAAAGGAGAACGAAACCAGTTATGGGGTGTCAGGGTTGCGAGGAGCAACGAAAACCACCAATACCTTGCATTTACTCACGTTGAAATGCAGTAAATTTTTGGTTGACCATTGATATGAAATATCCAAGTCGAAATGAGCCAAAACTGCTAGATTCTTTTCGCCAGAAGAAGTTTGAAACTCCTGATTGTTCAGTTTGTACGGGTAAACGAACTTGTGTGGTAAGTGCTGCACACTACATTTGTCCACATGGAATTGATGTAGATTCTGCATTGAACATGCATATACCCTATCCAGATCGGATTTAAAGTACTGTGATATTCCCTGGAGTATTTATTGCCATCCACACCTTGATTTCGTCGGCAGAGTGCAGGCAGCTCATGCTTATGAGGTTTGTGCAATCGTTACTATACGTCAAAAGTAAACGCGGTCTTGGTACTCGTACTCAATTTAAATGGGAAATGACAGCGACTCGTGCTCCTATTTCCAAGCGTCAGTGAAGAAGGAAGATCCTGGTCTATCCGAGAAACTTTTCCACAATATCAAAGTTCTGGAATTTGAAGAGCAGCGTGTCGTGGTCTAACCGGTCGAATACCTTGGAGGAGTCGAGAATAAATACAGCAATCTCTATGCTGGAGCCTACTACTTCAGTCCAGCTGGATGGTGCTAGTAATAGACTTGTACTGCACGAACGATTGCTTTGGAACCATGTTGTTCCGGTGTGTGTTAGTTAACTTACTCTAAGTGGGTTGATAGCACATCATAAATAATAGCTTCTCTGAGCTATGCTGGAACCGGTAGTTAGCCTCTGGGACGGTAGTTAGCAGGCGCATGGCGGACACAGTACCGCTGCTCTGGCATTCTTAGTTTTCCACCTGCAGTCAATAGGAATAATGGATTAATGTACAAATTTCGAATTCTCTTGTGTACTCTATCACGCACTGAAAACTGTGCAAAACGTCTACGACAGTACAAAATGAATCGTGAGTTTGACTAAAGGGCGTTTCCATAGAGCTCGGGGAACTTTTATCCCTCATTTTGTACTCATATTATGTCAGGTTGTACGTTCTTACGTCTGAGCTATATTTGATCTATATATGTAAGAAGATCTCGCCATAATTCTTATTTGCCTGTTTTTACTCCGGATGAGTATACAAATATAGAACTTTCCTACCAGGCGCACTCCTCGCGTTCTTTTATCTTAAATGCGTTTATGTGTTTGATTTATGTTGTAGATCTTACGCTTATAGCCGTATTGTCGTTGATGTCGTTTCCATTAGGCATATATATATTTTTACTTAATAACAACCTTTATTACTAGTTTAATCTAGATGACCCTCCGTAGCTTTAATGCGCAACTAGTAGGTATTCACAAACTTCTCTGATCAATAGTGCTTGGATTATCAATAGTACCATTCGTATGGGATGATACTTGCAATCTATCGAGGATAGTGGAACGTTGACGGATCCGTGACGTAAGTGTATAGAACGAAAACTTACGGTATGCTGACTGAGCTTGATAGTTACAGATAATCGGCAAATATAACTCTTGAAGTGTAGGGTCTCGGTGTCTCTCCGTCATGTATTCACTCCACGACTGACGGTCTCGTTTTTGTTTAGACTGATCAGGTAGAGATAGCCGAGCTGGGAGTGAAACTCGGCGCATAGTGCTTGGTGGCTATCGCCATGATCATTAGACGTTTGAGCTGCACGAGCAGTGTTTGACACAGCGGTTAGAAGTAGATTTCCGGGTTTTGGAACACCTGCCATGTGTCTGGTATTGCGACGCGCAATCTCACTCGTGGCGACGGTTGACATTGAAGTCAGCATCTGCCAATACGTTCGCTGGGACCGTCGCCGAAGTGCAGGATGTCGGCGTGGCTGTCTCTAATCCCTGCACTCCAGGACCGACGGATTCGTTTTTGTTTGGATTCATCAGGTAGAGTTAGCCGAGGTGAGAGTGAAACTCAGCGCATAGTGCTTGGCGACTATTGTCATGATCACTAGGGGAAACACTACTAAAATAGCCGGATTATTCTTGAAATCGGCACAAAAGTGTGAGGAATTTCATCAACACTCTGGAGCTTATAAACAATTTTTAATATGGTTTACTTGACTAATGGTCGTAGACGTACTGCTAGCTGCATTAACTGCACTACATACCAAACTCCACTGACTCAAAGTATGCCACATTTATCCTATGCTTGCACATGCAGAAAGCATTCGATCGGGTGCCTCACAAACGGTTACCTATTCAGGTAGATTTCTCTGAAGTCTGGAACACATTACTGCGTTGGCTATCCTCATACATTAACAATCACGCGAAAATAGTCAACAAAGGCGACCATTGCTCTTCCCCGCGTCTAATTACTAGCCTGGTTAAACAAGGATGTGCGCTTAGTAGATTAAATTCCCTCCTTTGTGTCAATGATGGTAGTTCGGTTGACAAAGTTGACTTACCGTATTTAGCTGTTCGTGATATAACACGTATCCACAAGTGCCGAGGAGATGAGCTTGGAGAATATAATACCACTCATCCAAGAATATATCCATTCGCTTGAGACTTGGTGCGACAAGGGATGATGATGTTGTAAGCTCAATAGTGAAGTATAATATATTGCGGTCGCTTAACTTCCGAATATTTCACACGTAACAACGCGAACGCATCTGTGTAGAACGGTCTACCCGTGACCTTGGAAGCAGATGTGCTTGTACCATTATATTCTTAGAACTGATTGAGTACCATATAGCAAGATCGCAGTAATCCTACACTAACATCTTTCATAACGTGCATAACTGCACAGCTACAGTTGAACTATATAAACTATAAACTATAAACTATGTAAACCCATCCTGGAGAATATTTGCCTAATCTATGGCAACTTGACGAAATCAGACAGAACATCGAGAGAATGCCTTCAAAGGTCATCTAATAAGCACCATTAGAAACATTTCTATCCTAAAATTCGGGAGCGATGCCTGCAACTCCTTCTCTATCCGCTTTGGCTGCGAAGACTAAAACATCATTGGAGACCGCTGCACAATCTGATTCATGGCAATACTCAATGAAATCGATTCATCCTTTACATTTCAGCACAGTTACACGCATGACCTAGGTAACAAAGACCTTACCCTGATTATACCAATAGGTAAGACAAATTTGCGGTCTCAGTTTCGTCTCACCATATATGCTTCACTGTGGAATCGGTTGCCATTCACCATCAGGTGGTGTGAGGCTGTGCCATCCTTTTGCAGTAAGTTGGGAGGCTACCTCTACCTGGACACCATTATGTTGTTTTTCGTGAGAAATTCAGTTGAAAATCCGTTCAGTGAAACCCCGAATATTGTCTGATGGTTGTAATAGCCCTAATTCACACAATGTAATTAATACTCAGTGTCTCCAACATACTCAAACTGAAAAATTGCCTCCTACCATCACAAAAAACAGTTATATTGGGCAAATGCCTTGCTAGGACGACAGACAAATACGATAAGATAACATGATATTGCAAGAGCATCATCTGCGCGTGTAGTTTCTGTGCCAAATATTGTCAGCGATTTTCGCTTTAGGAGAAATACATCTTTTAGAAGTATTGTTTTATTTTTAATATTATGATTATTATCTTCCTGCGGCATATTTTTCGACTTGAGGCAATACTAACTTGGAGCCTAAATGTGCCACTGGTACTGTGCACCTTTTTAACCGAGCACAAATTTGCGCTTGATACGTTTCAGAATGCTAGAACAATTGTTGGAAATTTGGCACACGGACACCGGCTACTGGCCGGGTCAGAATACAAACAAATGATAACTTTTTCCGACGAAAGATCTTTTAAATTCATGCTGAGGTTGAACGGGTAAACATTTCATCCTAGGTTGACCAACTAGCACTGACACTCGTACCCCTGTATGCCTTCCGTTACAAGCAATGTGTTAACGTACTCGGAGCATACATGTCCCCAAAAGACACGTACATTCAGCCCTGTGCTTACATGCACGTAGTCCCATTGGCTTATGTCCCATAACCAGTGATAATGTTAGTGATAATGCGTGCATGTAACCTCTCAGGAAGAGAAGGAATGGTGCCCACGTGAACATAAATGCACCACACATTATTTTGAGTTTAGTATCATATTAACTTTTTAGAAATTTTGGTGAAATGTGTGGAAAAATTATTCAAAATTAAAAGCAGGGGGAAAGGGTCGCGCTGCTGAACCACCCTTTCCGGATGTGGAGTAATTACGTTAAATTATCAAATACTAGATAAATAATATGACCACATGTATTCTAGGAAGAATTGGGGTGCACCATATGTGGAAGCGGCTGGTAGCAAAATTGAAGAGAGGCTGAATCAAAAGACTTTGAGAAAAGTGCCACCGAAAAAGAGAGGGAAGTACCAAGAGAATGTGAATGGCGTAGAGCTGCGTATAAACTTGCGAAGTCCTCTAAATATTCGACCTTAGATAAAAGCGGAATCGTTAAGATCGAATACAACTGAAGGATCCCAACGATCACAAATTATACAGTGCAGTAGGCGATTGAACACCGACCTGACGGAGACGGGGGGACAATCTTCTCGAGAAATAACTTTTTGGATCTTATGTATAAACGTAATTTCTGCAGTTTATAACTGAAGAAAAAGCATAAGAACAATGGAACAATACCATGGAACAATGGTATATGACGGGTAAAAAAGCATACACTTAACGAGTCTCGCAGGTTGACAATAGAAATACTAACAAATTGGCAAACCACATAAGTGGTTGAGGTAAGGAGTGTCAGTGAGATAAAAGGTAGAAGTATAACAGTTTTAGGGGGTTAAAGTGGTACGACGCAAAACTGGCTAAGAAATTGTTATCGTTGTTGGTAGCAAATAAAAATGGAGTACTCACCGGTTCGCACAGATTTACGACCGTGAATTTGGGGTATAAATCCAAAGAGGCTGGTCAGCCTAAACATATACAAGCGTTTTCGTTCATAAAACAAAACGCAGGGCGCTTAGTGCGACGTCCAATCGTTTTTTAAACGTATCTAATGTGGGGGCACAAACAATTGAGTTTGGAAGGGCGTTCCAGGGCCCGCAGACCCGTAGGGAGAAATAGGTTCTCCGACAGTCTAGATGACTGTACTGTTGGCGCTGCTTTAAACTGTTACCGCGAAGGTTAGTGTTCGGGCTGAGCTTCAAGAGGTGGAGGCACAAGTGCCTGGAATCGCACAATATCTGGTACACTAGTATGAGGTCTCCAAGCAGTCGCCGGTACCGTCCGCTGAACACTCCGAGTATCTCCAGTCGTTCCTGGTAAGGAGTGTGGCGCAAGCCCTTGACGATTTTCGTTGCTCGACGCTGTGTGGTCTCAAGCGCTGCAAGGTCACGTTTTAGCCAGGGTTGCCAGGCCTGGATTGCATATTCGACGTGAAGACGGACGTAGGAATTCAGCATCAAAGAGAAGATGGATGGATCCAAAATTCCGTATGTTCTTCGCAGGAGTCCAACGTGCTGGTTGCCCCTTTTAGAAGCGGAATCTGACTGTTTGGAACACCCGAGGTCTTCCTGTACCAGCACACCCAAGTCGCGTTCCTGAGTGGTGGTCTACAGATCGTGTGCCTCAAGCTTGTAGACGTGGACTTGTCGATGGCGGATATGAACAACGCGACATTTGTTCACATTAAACGGCAGGGCGTTTCTCACCGACCAATTCCAGGCGTCACTCAAGTCACGCTGTAGGACTTCATGGTCGTCCGATCGTTTTATCGCCCGCCAAACCTTGAGGTCGTCCGCGAAGAGTAAGAATTTCGACGTAATAACACTTACTAGATCGTTAATGAAAAGCAGGAACAAACGAGGCCCAAGTACCGAACCCTGCGGTACGCCGCATCCCACTCGAATCGGATCGGAAAAGGATGATCGAACTCTAACTACTAACTGCCGTTCAGAGAGAAAGTTACCGATCCATCCTAACAACGATACCGTACTGTTGGAGTTTAATGAGCAGGATTCGATGATCCAGGCGATCGAAGGCTTTCGAAAAGTCCAAGAATGCAACATCGATTCCTGTTCCCTCATCGACAGTCTCGGCCCAGTTGTCACGAGCTATCAGCAGATTCGTCGTACATGAACGATGTTGACGAAACCCATGCTGTGCTGGCGCAATTATGCCGTAGTTTTCCAAGTATCCCATTAACGCATCTGCTATCACCGCTTCCATGACTTTGGCGATCACAGGCAGAAGCGCTACGGGTCGGTAATTGGCAGGATCCGATCGATTTCCTGCTTTGTATATGGGCGTTATTACACTTTGTTTCCACCTCGAAGGTACGATGTTCTCTTCGAAACAGCGCTGAAAAAAGCAGCTAGTGGTTCGGCCAAGCGGATGGCAGCTACCTGTAATATTTTCGTGTGTATGTTTTCGGCCCCGGGAGAGTTGTGTGGACGCAAGGATAGCAGCTTTTGCAGCACCATTTCTGCAGTGAACGTGACGTTGGATAAAACGGACGGTGGGGTAACTAGTGGCGGAATATACGTCGAGGCTTGTACACCTTGGAAGGTTGGGGAGTACTGGGCCCATAATGCGTTGGCCGCCTCCTACGTAGTATGTGTATACCCATTGGTCGTATTAAGTGGTGGGATTCCCCGTTGCACCTTGCGAAGTCCATTCACATGTTTGTAAAGAAGCTTTTAGTTCGAACAGAATCGTTTGGCTAGCTCCTGCTGATGCGTTCTCTTGTCTTTGCGAACCAAAAGCACACAGTAGTTGCGATGCGAAAAGTATTCCGTCCAGTTTTCGGCGCTGGGGTTGCTTTTATACATTCGCCATGCCCGATCCCTTAGAGTCATGCATTTTAGCGTCCGGCTTCGCAAGAATGATTTCGCTGTGCGGGGATGTTGGGAAAATTTTGGTGTTGAGGTTACTATGACTAGTGACGTGATGGTGTTCGCAAATGTCTCACAGGCTAGTTCTGGGGTGCAGTTAGCTAGAAACGTCCAACTGGTATTCTCAACTAGAGCAGACAGAACGTGGTAATGGGTAACAGATTGCCTCGTTTCGAGCTCCGCAACTGGATATTCGGCGTGGCAGATGTAATCGAACTGCAAAGTCACGTGATTGCTACGGCCCAAAGGACTGCACACCTTTAGTCCATCGACCATGAGCTCTTCGTTAGTGAGCACTAGATCTAATATCGATGGGTTGTTTCCTGTTCTGAACCTGGTTGGAACGGTGACGTGGTTATACAAGAAGGTGCTAGAGGGTAGCTCTTGCAAATACGGCTTGAACACTTCTGTCTCGGATGCTGGATTATCCAAGTCATGGGTGTTGAAATCTCCTGCAACGAGGATGTGGCTGTACTTCTGATTAAGCACGGATCGAAAAGCGGAGATAAGTCTGTTGTCCCTTTCCGGAGTGGATTTCGGTGGTCGGTAAACCACAGAGAAAAGGCATACGTCGTTGCGTTCCAACCACAGTTTGCACCAAAGGACGTCGGTGACACAAGGCTGGGGATCGTCTATGAGCTCACAGCGAAGGTTCATTCGGAAATAAATGAGCACGCCCTTGCCTGTTCTGTCGTTCCGGAGAAGTGACATACCCGGTATGGCAATCTCAGCGTCTGTGATTTCGCCGCTCAGCAAGGTTTCGGTGATCATTATGATGTCTCGAGGCTCCGAAGCCAAACGGTGACGGAGTTCTACCAACTTACTTATGAGGCCTTGTGCATTAGTATACATGCAGGATAGTGCTTTTGTAACCAAGAGTGAGCTAGCACAGGTTGTGGTAGAAATGGAGTTTGTGCCGACCGTTAACGGGGCGGCCATTAATCGTTTTTTTGTGGTGACGTTTGCCTTTGAGTTTGCTTTCGGTTAGACAACTGATCGCGGCCTTCCGGGCCCTGCTGGTCCCCCGTTTTCAGCCGTGTTTCGTGGGATATTGTGGTTGTCGATAAATCCATGCCTTCACAAAGTTGCATGAGTGGATGGTTCAACAATTTGATCGCTCCCCGTGAGTCGTTGGTAATCCGTGGCAGCGTACCTGATGTCTTTACCCGAATTTCCGCGGGCAGCTTCATGCGGAATTTGGACCAGTTTTCCAATGCGAGCCGTAACATAAACTCAGATTGAAGCACCACCTTCATAAGTCTGGGACCGTTCCCTTTGTAGTTGGGTGAAAATAGAATCCTGGTCAACCGCTTAGCGATGATATTATTGAGGGAGATTTCGTGGCGGATGTAACTCCATTGCTCCCGGTCATGTGCGTCCGCTGCATCAGAGGTTGAGTTTTGGAGCTCAGGAACCCCGTACACAATTATCGTCCGTTTCGCCTCGGCTTTACGAACTTCCTCACGGTTGCTCATCTTTTTCGGACGTTCGTTCCAGGGGATATCAGGAAGTATGCGCGCTTCGAGTGATGAATGACGAAGCCTGTTGGACGATAGTAGAACTGCCTCTGTGTCCTTGGTGGAGTTTAGTGTCACCGGGAGAAGTCGGGGTTCACCGTAGTGCGCTGAATTTGGATGACGTGTGACTCGTCTCAGCATTGCAGGTTCAACCGAAATGCCAATCGCAGAACATATAGCATTCCACTGATTACGATCATCCAACAGCTTCCCCTTTATTGTACTCGTCTGTGATTCAGGAACATTTGTACACACAACGGTTAACGCGTCTTGGCTCCTTGCGTTGGATGCAGATTTGCCATGACTTACAGACACGGTGTTAAACGGATTGTTTGGTTGTTGGAGTCTGGTCAACCTACTGTTGCTTGGTGAGCCCACCGTAGTCAGAGGTAATTTAGCCGGTGTATGCATGGAGGCGACTGAGGCGTACGACGCCCGACTTTTCTCTACGGCGGAAGAGGTTTGCCCCGGAGCTTCCGCGGTTGCTGTTGAATGGAGATGGGGCTTGTGACTCAAAGGTATGGACATCAGTACTCTGGATGTTCGTCCGCTTTTGGGAGTTAAGTGAGGCAGGGGATTTGGAGAAACTGAGGCTGCAGCGCGGCTTGAGCTTCTAGCCCTTTTTTCGGCCTCGAGGTGGAGCTTTCTTTGACCGACTGTGGTACAATCATGGCCATATTCGTGGCCGGTGGTGCAAGCCTGGCGTTCAACAAATAAGCGATTGTCGCATTCAAAGTATCGCACCTTTCCATGAGTGCACATAAACAACCGACCACTGGAGTTAACTGGTAAGTTGGACAAAACCAAAATGCGTCAGCTGCCTTGTTTATTTGCCTTGCTTCTTGGGCGGACTTTCCTATACAGCTCGGGTGGAACGAGCCACTACAGTTTCGGCACGTTATACCCATTTTAAGGGCTTTGTAGCAATTAGCTGAAGAGCAGATACGTCGTTGCATGATATTCGGCATAGTTGTTGTATTTTTTCAAGCAGGAGGACAAGACCTGATGTCGATCACAAATTCCAAAATGACGGGCATAGCCGTAAATCACTGAGATCTCCGAAGATATCAAGCGGAATTCCACGAAACTTTCACGGATTGATGAATACACGAAACTAAAAGTTTTGGTGCACAACTAACACAGCAACACACGTAAAATACAGTAATTCCAGAGAAAAAGCAGGATCCAGCGCGTGGTAGCAGTAAATTCCGCGGCGTCCGTGGGTACAGCCACAGCCACAGAGAAGCGAGCAAACAATTAAAGAAAGCAGGAAAAAATGTGGATCCATTTTACCTAAGTCCTTTGGTGTGAAGAGACTGACTGCCGGTACGCTGCCTTCAACATTTCGTTGCACTAGCTGCATTCCCTCTTAAGTAATAGGATTTGTTAAATCCATGGTAGGTGGGAGAATGGCTTGATGAAATCTTGTTACGACTACTGGCAGCTGGGAAAGCCCGACGCTCAAAACTCAGTGAAATTTTGAATTGCATCGTATTCCTGTAAGAATGCTCTTCACCAGTGACCACCGATAACCATTTTAAAAATGCATAAAAGTATTTTCTGAAAAAACAGCAAATCAGTTTACACGCTACGCATTAGACAAGTATGGCGCGGAGAGGAACACTGTACTTGTGATATGTTCACAAGTGTCAGGAAATGCATCCGTGATACTCTGTCGCATCCAGTCTATGTAATACCCGTCCTAACATCAAGGAACGAGGTGGAGGATAGGTCGCGTTGTACCCCAAATTGCCTGCAAGTTATGATTATCTAACACGGTCCATCATGTCTCGGTGGCATAACCAACTGTTTAGTCGGTATAATCTATTAGTGGTAAAAGGTTCGTTTCACTGAAAGGAACCAAACGAGCGCATTTAACCAAGGAGCAAGTGTAAGGTGAACCGATCGCCTGGTGCATTTTCGGACTGTGGGCCAGACTGTGTAGTTTATGTACTACTGGGTTAATCCAGTATATTGTCATGCAAAATCCATTCCTCATCAGAAATCAGTAATTTGACGAAAAAGCGCTAGAAGAAAAACCGGGCGTCCTCTTTTAAGTAACTGAGTAGAAGACGTTCATAATTCATGTCGCTTTGAAACTATCAGCATTTTCCTTCTTAGCAGAAGGTCAAATGAAAGAAAAATTAGAGGAATGTAATGAACAAGATATATGCCATTGTAGAAGAAAGCAAGTAAGGAGGAAGCATATATTTATAGTAAATGAAGCGAATCGTTGAATCTACAAATGCATCACCGTTTCTATCTTGGTCATTCTGTGCGTCTACCTAGGTGAGAATTAATAAAAATAACTGAGAATTAAGTTAGGAATAGAAACTGTGTATTAGAATTTGCTCACTTTTTGAGAGCCTTTTTTCATGTCCTTCGCAAAATGTTTGCTCCTTATTACCTAGGTTTAAATTATGAGCCTAATACTGCAATAGAGTAGTTTTGTTTTGTTTTTCATTAAAAATCTTTAGACTAGTACAGCTTAGAGCCAACCATTGAAGGGATCCAAAAGAATTTAAGCCAAATAGTGGGATAAATAATTAAAATAAGATTAAAATATGACGAGTGACATAACTTCTCAAACCCTTTCTTGTGTCATTCTTTACGTGATGCGTTAAAATTGCGACCGAATGGCCTCTCAAAAATTAACGAGCCGCTAATCTACTTAGAGATGTTAGCTCAATAGCGTTCTTGCAACTTGGTGGGCAGCCCGTCCCATAGCTTTTCTTAAATCTTCAGGTGCATCATCTAAAATGTTTAGGTTCCAGTTATTTCCAATGTTAGTTTGCTAAGTGTGCTTCGATTAGTAGATTTTTGCTCGTGTTTGAAGTTTACGTGCAATTTTGGTTTATGTGTACTATGACAAATGAATAACATATATTCTGTTCCATCCGCCTGAATCAACTGATTAACGTTGCAAAAGCTTGCAATGGTGTGAGCAATTTGTAAAGCTCATCACAGTATTCACTTAGTGAATGGTCTCGGAAAATCTCTCAGGTTGTTGATGATCACTAGCAATACATTGCTGTTCTAGACTTTATTAGGCTAAATGTTTCAGTACTGGGATGGACCGGTAACTCTCTGTAAAGGGCACTTGAAGTATATTGTACTAAGATTTTTGTCTGACCCAATTAGAATGGAACGCGCTGTACCGCTGTTTTCTTCATTAACTATCTAAAGGGTTATCATCTAACGATGGTTACCCTTCGCGACCGACGTTAAAATATGGTGCGTGATCAAGTAACTAGAAGACTTCGGGATCCTCTAGCGAAAACTCATTGATTGCTGGAGTAGATCAGAGAGCAACGTGCTGCCATTCAACGTGGACAAGTGCAGTCTTCTTCAAATATGCCACAGCACAGAAAAGTGACTTTGGTTCCCTGGTACAGGGTTAAACATGTTATTCTAGACAGTCAGATTCCTCTTCAGAAAATGGTAACTATGGCGTTAGCCCTTCACAGAAGGCTGTCGGATGTTTAAATTTAGTTATCTTCCCTTTTATGCAAAAGACCTGCCTTCGAACTCACGTCGAATACGCCATTCAGACTCGGCCATCTTGGCGGAAACGCGATCTCACAGTACTAGAGACACCGCAGCGTCGAGCTACCAACAACTGTACGGGTTTACTCGAACTTCCGCACCAGGAACGGCTGGATAAAATGTGAGTGTTTAGTAGACGCTGCCAACACGTACGTGTTAATTTACCAACTACTGAAATATCAGTCACATATTGTGCCAAAATTTGAAACTCTTCCCGAAGCTCAACCTGGTAGGCAATAACTTCAAACTGGGTTAAAAATACAGTCCTCTAGATTTTCGACGAACGTAATTCTTACTCCAGTTCTTAAAATTAAAATCCTGGAAAAGTTTTCTAATATTAATTGTCCGTGCCCCAAATTACCTGTCTTCATAAAACTATTGAAAATCAAATTGAACGTCACACATAAGGTTACTTACAAAAACATCGATCCTGAAGGGTAAATAGTCCAATAGTGCTATGAAACAAGCAGTAACTATTATAATGTGTCCCATTTTTCATGGTGCCTAGTTACTCGCATCATTATACTTGTACATACCATTACATAATTACCTTTCTGCAATGCACCATATTTCGCAAACTTGTGTAATATTCCAGTTTGCATTTCCTCCTAATATCAACCTTCAGGATTTTTCAATGCTGTATATTTTACCCATCATAAACCACTACTTTATCGTCTAGTATTGGTTGGGTTGCCATCACGTGATGGATTTCGGACCTTGAATTTAGAAGCACTTTAAAAGCGCCCTATGTTTCGACAGATTTTGCAAATTAATTTGATTTGTGCTCTGTGAAGCTGAGCAATAGAGGTTAGTGCAGGCCTATGTTTTAATGCGCTTTTGCAGAATTTGGTGTTTCCACACTGAATAATTGTGCCAGGAGCGCTGATCCAGCAAAGTACAAGGATATTGCGCTTTTCAGCTCCAAGTGGTGTTTCTATTATTGCAATAAGGTTTGCAACTCTCTCTTCAGATGGTGTTCAGCATAGGTAAGCGTAAACCTTATCCACTTTGTAAACCAACAAGTATATGACGCCGTAGCGTCTTACATTTTATGTCTTATCTACAACATTAATAGGGGCTGAGAACGTGGCTCTGAAGTACGCAACTTAATACTGTTCTTAGCTTGGAATTTTGTTCATATATGCTAAGCACTTGTACTCTGATTGAAGGTTATCACTTGAGCCACGGTAATATTGAACCGCTGCGTCTAAATGATGAGGATCTGCTTATTAGCTTTTCTCAATGTACAAGAGCAGACACAATGAGCACTTCTATGGAAAGACAAGGCGACATCTCACACATTCAGTTATATATGTTACGAGTTATTACTCCGGATAAGTGTCTGTAGAAATTCCACCACTAATGACTGGGAATTGCACATCCTCTCACTTGTGCCAGATGCGCGGTACGCTTTCACCCCGTTCAGGCAAAGTGTTCGGCAGCAGCGTTCCAAGAACTGATGGGATATTGCCTCGCACGTCCACCCCAGGTAAACAACAAATATCTGCATAACAAAAGTGCGACGTAGCGATCCTAACTCGCCACTAAATAAAGTCACTGTACCTGGCTAATCCGGATGATCACATAAAATCCACAGAATTCCGTGCCCTCTTTTCCCATTAGAGACGTGATCAAACACTCAAAAATATAACTGCACATGTTCAAACCAAAGACACACGGGTGCACAAATACGCACAAAAATATGTACGGTTGAAGGTCTCTGGTTCGGGATTTCCCTGTCATTGAATCCACGATAAGGAGAGCCACAGGAAGCCTACAATTACGGCGGGACCATTGGTGGCTTACTCTTCTCCACCCACAGTACCATCCACGCACACCCGGTATGCATAGTAAACTCGAGGGAATAATACCAGGAGGCAACTGGGTTGTAGCCATGTTTAATCAACGGAGCCGACCCACACTCACTACACATGAACAGCAGCCGAATTTCTGCCTATCTATGTAAAGACTCATGCGCACCAGACCCACCTAAGGCGGTGGCTAAACCGTAGTACGCTCTACATTGGATGGAACCAATCTTTGGGACTAGTAGGGCCACGAGGACCGTACGTACCGTCCCCCAGGGAAAACCACCTGTCTCCTGGAGACAGTAATAGTGGTGATGGTTCTTAGAATGGTAGGTACCTTGTCAGCATTCACACCCAGCGCAGCAATACAGGGGAGGCAAAAATCTAACATAGAATTTGACGGAAAGTAAACAGCAGAATTGACAATTTTCAACAGAATATCATAAGTGCACAAACCAACTAAAGTGGAATGTCTTTTATCCAGAGTAAAAAGCTCCAGTTTATGTAAGTCGGTTTAACCGAATTGCGGTGTAGAAGCATAATTAATAAAAATCAATCTCAGCGTATATTTATACATACAAAAATAGATAGTAACTCCTATGTCAGTTTATTAATAATTTTATGTGTTCCCCAATCCCACTTTAACCCCGTACCTTGATTATGCCGGTACAGGCGTGCCTCACGTTGTTAAATATAAATGGTAAATTCATTACTCTAATGGCAACACGCAGCTAAAACGCCATGTCTTGGCTGGTCTTTGGGATGGTTTGTGTGACCTGCGTAATTACAGAAATGGAAGAAACTACATTAAAGTGAAATGTGCGTTCATGGGCTCACAGAAATATTTAACTTGCCCCACAGGTACTGTCGTTTACCCCGATTTCATAGAGCTGGTAAGCGCAATGATTCCCTACGTCTTGTAGTCGCACGAGGAACAGAAATCAAATCAATTATTGAAGGTAATAATATAATTAGTCGAGTCGCTATTAACAAGGAGGGTCAGGGTATTCGCTGGAAAGAAAAAAACTCGAAAGAGCATTTAATGACTGAGACAGAGTCAGTATAACCTAAATACAGGATCGAGGCTGACCAAATCCGTGTTAATCCGACGTTCTGCTTTTTGATACTTCTAATTAGCCCATTCTAGTGTCAGCAATGATCAACTCAATCCAACTTGAGAGAACTGAGAAAAGAATCACTAGGCGAGAATATGTGGATACCGAACAGACTAGGCCCATGACAATAGGGGAAAAGTAACATTAAATCAATCGCCTGAAACATACCTTTCACCCTGGAATCTTTGGAAAAATCGGGATAAACTAAAAACTAAGCAAGTTTCAGTATATTGTAATCTCAGGTTGACGGTTTGTTTGTTCGTTTGTTGGCCAAAATTGGGAAGGAACTTACAGGGGTTTCGCCATCCGTAGAGTTGACATCATCAGTGCAGAGTTGGGCGTTGCTTGATCGCGATAAATGGTACAAGGTAAACCCAGGAATAGACGGTATCAGTTACTGTGCAGTAACTTTAATATATTATCGACAACGTTGGGCGCACATTTTGATTAGCTGTGCCACGGTGTATTTAGTTGGATTGTAGTGATATCGATTTATTAAAAGCATAGGGCTCCGACGTGTGGAAATACTCGCGGTTCCTTTGTCTTCCCCTGTCCTGATTGGATGTCTATCCATGTACTCATGGAAATAGATTGCTTTTGCTTGTTTTCAAGGCGACGTCTATGCGATCAGTTATTTCTCAGCAATCCTCATAGCTTCAACCTGAGTTGTATTCAGCGGAATGATATCAACCCAGGACGAACTCTCTTTGCGCAAGTCTGGCAGCTTCCTCAGAATGGTCGTTGAACTATAGCTAACGTGGGCAAATTCGCTCGTCTGGTTGAATGGGGCAATTATGTGACACGTGCTAGCAGCTCCTCTGAATATTGGAGTATATTGGATCAGTAGAAGGTTGACCACCTCCTGGGCTGTTGTAGTACATCATTTTGCTGAGATGATAGCTAGACACCGAGCTTTGCATTCAGAGGCTGTTCACATGTGTATATAAGTTTCTTGTAAATACAAAACCTTTCCGCCAGGCTTTGCTAGTTAAGTAACTTGTCCTCACTGACTAGTTGGTACAGTGGTTCGCTGCACAACATTTTGCTCCGGTTGTCTGGGGTAATGTTCGTTTGGTTTTCATGCTACATTATTTATTTTCTGTTGCGCCATTTTGGGTTATACTGCAAATAATTAAAGCTACACTTACCGAAGGAAGCGGCATGATTTTAGACTTATTTATTATCCGCAAACTTTATCCGGACAGTATCATTGGAAAAGTCGTCCTAGAAATCTCAGCTGGAAGTTTAAACGACTTCTGCCAGCATGTCTTCGTGTGCGATTTTTCGAAACAGGTCAATATATTTTTGGGGATAACACATAGTTGCAAATTTTGTTACTTGCTCAGTCAACCCTGTGGTAACTAAATCATTTGGTTCTAAATCATGTGTTCGTTGTGGGATAAACAATGGAGGACAATAAACAATTGCCAAGTGCAGATATTGTCGCTCCGTGGTCGCAGGCTGCGCCAGATTGGTCTATGATAGAAGTTTCCCTATGGTCTAATATTTGTGCTTCAGTTTACCACTCTAGTAGCAAATTACCCCATCGGCCTTGCTGGAGCAATCTTTTAGCATAAGGGACATAAGATGTTTCGTGACTTCGGCGTGGGCCATATCTAAGTGCAACCGATTTCCCTTACGAATATGAAGCCTTAGGTTATATTGCTTGACGTAGCCTCAGTTTAGCAATTATTATCAGGATAATTTAAGCGGTGATATACAGGCAGTAAAGCTTCTCTGTTCTCAGTAGTTAGTCGGCTGATGTTATTTTAGGTGTAATGTTGTGCCTACCGGTGAAACGCCGGGAGATAATAGTTATCAGTGTGGGGAAGTAGTGATCTCAGCTGTATCACTTTCAGGGATCCTGCTATTACTTTCTTTCTTCTCTCCTTGTGTGCAATGTATGGAGCGTATTCATTAAGTTCGTCTTGTAGCTGAGTGATTTTATGTAAACTGTTGATGAGAAACGAATAAATTGTATTAAAGTTAACATATATTTGCTTAGAAGACGCTATTCTGATCCGGAGCTCCGAGCGAATGCTGCATATTAGCACTCCAAATCCCTAGTTGTCACTTTTCGCAATTGAAGCGTAAGCTTCACAATCCTTGAGCATCATCTGTTGTAATTTGTGATTTGTGCATCCTCGACATCGACGGTTCTAAGACGTTTCTAGTAAGCGGATCTGCTCCTGGTCTTGGGTGATCGCTTCACGCTCGTCATGGCCATGTATTATCTTGTCCATTGGCTCATTCTTGTAATCCTCCAGCTCGTGATTCGCCAGTTTGCATTTGCTCCACGGAATGTTCAGGAAGATGCGGATGTAATAAGATCCATCGCGGAGGCGAGCTGTCAATTACATAAGCGCTCTTGCGTCGCTGGCGGAAGTCAGTAAATCTCGGAGAGGTCTCGGTTCACAGTAATGTTCTGAGGTTGGCGAGGGGTGACGCAAGTCAAATTGGCGGACTTAACTATGATGCCACATAAGAAGTTCCACTGGTCGATATTGTTTATTTGCTTTCCCGTTAAGGAATTGGATATTGATTCTGTAACGTTGGTGCAGATTACCGATTGTACACTATGTGCGGCTCGATTTAAACTAAAAGCCTAGCTAGTTTGCATAAAACCTGTAGAGGCTAGGTAAGTAGAACTCTGCCTTTTTTATGTACTTTGGGTAAACTCGGAGTAAATGAAAGCTTAAGTTTCCGGTTGCCTACGACAACAACCATGTACCAACTACCACTGGCGTCTAACAAATTCCGAAATTGTAGAACGATTGTAGGATAGTCGAGGCCCTGGTCGTAATTATACTAATTGGACTGACTGTCGTTGTTTCAGTTTTATATTGGCCAATGGTGGTGTTGATATCTAAAGCCATAAGTGACATATGCTAAACTCCAAGCCTTCTTCAGACTAGAAGCGGAGCCTAAAGGAAATGTCTAGGGTTTGCTATTTGTTACACTATTTTTAAAAGAATCGAATTTGGTTTTCCTCGTTTGTTCGATCGTCGCCACTATTCTTCTGTGTTTCTGCGATAGTACATATACAAGCTTCACTATTTGGACCACCGTGCATAGGGTACTGAGAATCCTGTATACTGTTGCGCATCTTAAGCTGGTTTGCTGTGTTCTTAGAACTCTTAGAATGAAACCTGCTGCGGAAATTAACGCACTGCGCAATTGTTTGTAAATTATTCACGCATTAAAAAATATATAATTTCTAATGGACATCGGAGCTTGAAGGGCAGCGATGTTGGCCAATAAATTATTTCATTCAGCGTGGAATTTCGGCGTTTTATTATTTTTCCCGGATATTCCTTCTTCAATTTTGGTGGAGAATGTCGCAGCTCTCGGACAAAACTTGTTGTTACTTTAATTACAGTATTTTATCACTTGTCCGTGTGCACATTTTGCGAATGTCATGCACCTTTCGGCAATTTTTGGTTGATGGCAATAATGATATTTGTGATTGATAGCGCGTTCATCCTTAAGCGGCGAAACCAAATCAAAACAGGTTGGCTGTAGCGTTCATTTGGAGACATATGAAGTTGAACACTTAGAAAGAAGTCTGGTAAAGTCAATCTAATGAGACAGGCAAATTGTTGTCAGTAAGTGTGGACATATTTACGATATCATATCACTGTTTTGGATACGTTATCTAGCTTTTGCGATAGTAGACTATTTGAGAACACCATCATTCTGAGATGGCTGCGATAAAACCTGCCCAGTAGTTTGGCGGAGGCACTTGGTGCGCAATGTGTGCGCATGAGATCATGTACGCAGTATTGTGGTCGCGTGTTTTAGGTCCAGTCGTAAAAATCAAGGAAACATTCCAAGCTACTATATTTGTAGAAAGGTTGTGCGTTCTCGAGGATTCATCCAGCGCATTGAAATTATATTCCCTAATTTCTTAAGGCGCAGGGTGATCAAGAACGCAGTGAAATAGTCTAATTAGTTTGATAACAGTGGTCATAACAGAGGTAGATGGATTAAGATGATTGTTGCAAGCAGCAAAGAAGATAGATTTGTTCTGTATGTTTAAATGCGTTTCCGTGAGGGAACTGGTAGAGGTAACACACTTGCCGTACGTAAGTTATCCGCCAATGTGATTTGTTGCTTGAAAGGTGCCGTAAGTTTTGTATCCCTTAAACAACAAGCGGGATAGTGTAAATTTGCTTAGCATTGTTTTAGTTCACAAGATAATGGGCTACGATAAAATTGAGCCAATGACCACATAGGCTTTTATTTAATGGAAAAGTGAAGTGCCAGAAAGGTGAATAATATTGAAATAGTGTCTACCGCTTGATGTAGTCAATAGTTCCTTAGTTGTGGAGGGCATGATGATGTGTCCGAAATGCGCGGCAAGGATAAGGAACAGCCTTAAAGCATCATGCCAAACGCAGAAATTGATGGGTTTTGTGGAAATAAAGTTGCTAGTATTTGACAGACCACCGATTGCAAGAGAGGTCAGTAATGTGGTTAGCAAAGAATGGAGTACCAAGATTGAAGCCAAATTCCGCCTATTATTTTAACATTAGTTTTAACGGGTAGACTTGCTCCTAGCCTACTTTGAAACGTAGGGATCGCATTGGAGGAAAAAATGTTGTGAAGCATGAAGAATTCAAGCATGATTTGTTATTCGTGAATACCTAAATACTTATCATTGAAGTGGGGTAGAGAAAGATTAATAAGTTGCGGTTATAGCAATGAGCACTCCGGTTGTCGTGTGCTTGCAACCAATGGCCCATAGAGCATCAACATTTCTCATGCATTCATGGGATTTAAAACCGACCTGTTTCTGTAGACACAAAGCAAATATTACTCAGAAAAATCGCTAATATTAAAAAGTAACCTCCGTGTACACTGATCGTTGTAGTCCGGAAAAGCTGGTTTTAGATTAGGAAAAATTCTACAGATTGACTCAAAGCTCGAGTCTATCAGCTCTGTTAATGTGTGACACAAGCTAATTCCCTCTGGTTGGAAGCAGAGTGCACTAAATTGCTAACTGTTCAATAATAGATGTTGGTCTATCTCAAAATGTCACACCAGCACATGGGTGTAGAACGACCGTGGGTAGGAATGAAGGTACATATGTACCTCCCAGTGACGCCCATCGTGAAAACGTTGGATCATGCGAGGATGGTTGCGTTGGAAACAATTCACGGTACGTCGCCTGTCAGTTTCACCGACCGATACATACGCTACATAGGGCTGGTTGCAATGGAGACTGGTGGGCAAAATGGAAATTGCAGGGAATCCTAACCCTGCTACTACGGGAGAATTGTGGTGGCACTTCGACAGTCCTGAGCAGGTCGTGTGCAATAGGTGCTTAGTGTTTTCCCAGATGCGTAATTGGTAAGGTTCTTGTAGACTGAAAGTAACATTTAATAAACCTACCTTAGCAAAATAAACATTCCTTGCATTAGGAAATGTGACGTATTGAGCAAATGGTTTTGGAAAAACCATGCCGCCTAAAGACCACTCGCTGCCGCATAGCTTATCCTGCCATCGCATTATTGATCGCCGTTGCAGAAAACAAGTGTGGTTACGCGGCCCAATTTGTTTCAAGCGAGACTATGAGATTTCATTCCAAAAGAGACACTGATGAGGCAATATTCTATTAGCAGGTAACTGAGAAACTGCATTTCTAGGCGACGTGTAATCTACGAGATTAATAAGAATCACGTATTGCACAGAGCGCGAATCCCATTGACTTGAAATATTAATAACAAATTTTAGGACCATAACACACGGATGTGTGTTCTCACGCACACTGTGAACCACAAGCCCGTTATACATGTGAGAAGCTTTCTGACAAATTATGCTACAAGCGCATCTTTGGCTCATACCTGGTGACCGCGCGGGCCAGTCTTTTGGACCTTTGCGACCGATCCCCGGGTTACCCAACACCTCCTTAAGATAATGCCGCATGGTTTGTGCACAATGGATAAGTGCGCCATATTGAATATATAAAGACGAAAGCAAGTGCCGAAGTAGGCAACAATAATCGGTAGTGGAATCCTTATCTTGTAGCCCGTAGGTACTTTGTCAGCGACAGTTCCCTTACTACTTGAGACCCATGCTAGTAGGAGGAGTGGCGGTAATCATAATGGGCTCAATTTGCAAACGCGAGTTGAACGTGATATGGGCAATGGGAGTACGTGACTCTGGCTTTCATGAAACGCATAACGAAGCCTACCTAACTTCAAGGGATTCTTCCACCGCCGTCGGGTTTATAGCAAACAGCAGCAGCCACTTCTGCACCCTATCGGACAATTGGGCGATGGGCATTCTTACCTACCCATCTTGTTCTGTTTTCTTTCAAAGTTAATTCAACCATGGTGAAATGTGCACCTCATTACCCAACGTAACAACGTGCTAATAAAGTCAATCGCTATGCATAATAGATATATGTAAATAAAACATGAATCAGTGGCATAAAAAGCAACGAAATACATGTTCAAAATGATCACCGTTGCTTTACTTGCAGAGCAGTACTCGCCGGATGCTATTGGCTAACACTTTCTGCAAAGTGTCCACCGATACACCGTGACATTCATTTAGGGTGCTCAGTTTCAGTTCCTTCGACCTGCCGCTACGGAAAGAAAAATGTCCACAATAGTTCTTGATAGCAGGATGCTTACAAATGTGAAGCGTAGGTTCTGTAAACAGTTCAACGTATCCGTCGCACAAATCCAGAAAGCAAAGGTTCACAGTCTCCGCTGTTGTTTTGCTTGCACTGCAATACTCGCCGCATGTTATTGGCTAGCACTTATATCAATGCCCACAGACATACCTCGACATTCATGGATAATTTTCCGCTTTAGTTCCTCTAGACAAGTTGGCCTGGTTTTAAAAACTCGGTATTTCGTGTACCTCCTATATGAAAAAGTCCGGTGGGTTCACATCAAGAATCTTTGCAGGCTAATCACTAGGTTCTCTACGATCGATCCCACGGCTATTGCAAGTTTCGGCAAGGTAATCACTACCGCTTTTGCAGAATGGGCAGGCGCACCATCCTGCGGCCACCAAACGGTACTCAATAGACCTTCGGTTTTCAGATGTGGAATTTCCTTAGACTGCAACATTTCAGTTGTTGTGGAGTTCTCCGAGCTGGGCAACTTGGTTGCAAACCTTTCGCCACCATTCGAGGTGGCATCTGCAGTGCGGGATTGATAGCAGTAAAGTAGCAGTAGCTGGTAGAAAGCCGTCAGTGACCTCACGGGAGGTGGTGTTGCCTGTCAATTCAGCGTTGTCACGATGCACTACGCTGGATGGACAGGCAGCACCACCGCCCGTGAGGTCACTGACAAAATCATTTACCACACTGATTGGTCGTGGTACGAGTACTGGATATCACTTAGGTTAATTAAGCTACCTGCAGCCATGGCGGTTATTTCGTTGCGTTAGCAAAGCAGAAAGACCACCCCGTTCAACCAGCCTAGTATCGTGTCCATGGACCAGCCAGTGATCCTTATGCGACTGTTTGGTGAGTAGCAATTGAATTGATCGGAAACGGCATGTTGCTTGTTGTAATTCTGCTTCTAAGCAATGACGGTACTTTCATCTACCCAATTATCTTGGTTTTCTCTGCTTTGTAGACCATGTCAGTTAGATTTTCCATGAAATTTGTTCAATGGCTTTTTAATGGACTTATATTTAAAATCTTCCCAGCGGAATTCTAGACGACTTTTTCAGGTCCTTAGTGTGCATAATTTAATGATTTATTTTCAAGTGTTCAAATAGCTGTTCTGTGTATCAAAAATAGTTAAGCCTTATTACCTCTTGGTCGCTGTGATTTAGTGAACTGTACAAATTTATCCGTTCTTTTGTTTGCTTCTCCCTTGCGGGCAGGAGTTGTAATGTGGATTTTTGTTCGCTGTCATGAATTTATTTTCCATGGTGACACGATTATTTTGGAAATATAAGCCATAACTTCATCCAAGTCTGCTTTGAACTGTTCATTAAACGAGACCGAAACCTCCAAATCGCATACTTGTAACTCACCAGCGATAAGAATTTGCTATATATTGTGCGTGTTAACTTGTTCAATGCACTTATCCAGTCAGCATCTCTGTATTGAGTTGATGTTGGGGAACGGTACACGACTGCTAGGGGACAAGCTGCATTGTGTCTTACTCGACAGCACTAGAGTGAATTAGTAACTTGGGTTTCCGGATTATCTAATATGATAATTCCAGTTCATATCTGTAGTAGAGGAAGAACGCAAATTTTATGTACGTTGGTCGTTCCGGATTAGTAAAATATTTGCTATTCCGAAAATATCATTAACAACTTCCTCGTATAATCAAGTTTTGAAAGTGTAAGTAAGGTCTCAAGCATTCGCAACTCTACTTACTCAAAGTTCGGTAAGTTTAATGAGGAGCCCTCGGGCTTTAATGTACGTAAAGGAATGTTTCACAAATTTCAGATGCTGTCATTCAAATGTGAAGTTACGCCGACCAGTGGTTGGCCGGTGACTATTCCTTATTTCCGTAAGTATATAGCGACTGGGTCGACGTCAGATACAAAAGGCTTCGTACTTAATCCCAAGTCTGAAGTATGGCGTAATTGGTCTTGTCTTTCGGTTTACCAAAAGGGTGTGGGCTCAGCAGACATATTGCTGGCGCACTTTTTACTTATAGTTCCTATAGCCTTCGCATCTTTTTGGTAACAAATCCTTACTGAAAGACATAAGGCTTTACCGCCTCCAGCCGCAGTTCTGATAGCAGCCTGCAAATAAAGATGTGCCATATTTTCAGTAGCCATGCTATTATATTTTTTGACTGTAGGACTACTTCTAGCACTATTTGGCCAAGTACTTTGGATCACGATCATTCACACACGCGTGAACTGCGTGCTCTTGTTTCCTTTGGATTATTCCTGCCAATCCTCTCCCCAGCTTCCCGCTGCGTTGTCAAGGTATGCTAATTCAAAACGGATTTACCTGCCCTACAAAGTTATCTATCATGCGTGGAATTATCTTTTACGATTAAAGTCCATGCCATCACATACCGTTTTTAATGACACCTATGATTAAGCGCAAGTGGATAACAAGCACATTGAGCCGATTGATCTCTGTGTGACATCATTCGAAACAGAGATCCTGAGGCAGTCCGAAAAGCCCAAGCATATTTCGATCCGAGGTTTCTCAACGCAGCTTTGTAAGAATACGTGGTTTCTTAATCTGGTTTCAGCGCTGTATTTGGATGTATTTAGCAGCTTCCGATCATTTGCCATAAATTGTAACCTTGTCAGCCAGTGCGCCTGCATAACCCATCACACAGACCGCGCGACCACGCCGAAGGCTCATTTGATCATGCAACCACTACGCTTTCCTGACCGATGTGCGCCGCTCTCAAAGCTGTAAAAGTACAGAACGCCAACCAAACTACTGGGTCAGGTAGCCACACAACGTTGAATGGCAGAAATGCGAAACTTAACATGCTCCAAACAAAGGGCATTCGAGGATGAGGAGCACATCATTGATTAGTTAAAATAAGTTTAGCTTGCCTGTACTTTTTGTAATGGTATCACCCGAAGTGTGCAAAGGTGTCCCAACAACAGGTACGAGAGCGAAGTATCTCGCAAGGTGCGTTTTGCTTCTGTATTTCGTGCCCGACTATCTCACTAGTTAAGTGTTTTCTCCTATTTTGGAAGTGCGACCACTAAACCGCAGAATCTGAGCAGAGGATAAACGATAAGGTTAATTCGATTGAAGCGCGTATGCACCACTGAATCTTAGCGGCATCTAAGCAACGGATTGCTGCACTATTCGCTTCCCCTGAATCGTAATAAGCCACGTCTCATCTCTAATATATTCATTTAAATTTGGTAGAAAGCCAGGAGAAAACTGAACTTACCTAGGAGAGTCAAACATTTCACATAGCAATGAAAATTAGACGTCACTCGTAAAGTCTGGTTAACCGACTTCTACTAGATTTGACGTCTAGCATTAACAAGGATGAAGCGCCCGAACACCAATCATCGGTACCTATAGCTCAAATGCCTCTTGTCATGATAAAGCCCCCGGAACGTTAGCTACATATGCAGAGATTTGTAAAATGGTCCACCGGGAGGTCACCTTTGGGGGCTTCTTCTGTTGTCAGCACGGTTCACTCGAATTGAGGGCTAAACTGTAAACAAGCAACACTTGTGACCTGATCCGGACAAACGATTAGCCTACCGCTTGGATCAATATAAATGAACTCTAACCATATGGCTGCGATAGTGTACACCTTAATGCCCATGGACATATATCTACTACCTTGCAAGGTATGTTATCAGTCGGCCAATACCAATGGAACTTATGATGCGTGCAGATGAGTGTCAAGACCAGGACCACGAACCCATCACAAAGTACTCGTCATCCGAACTAGCCATTCTATGGAGAACCCCGATTTCTTCGAGTGACGCTAATCATTCACCGACTTAAAATAGGTTTTGCTCACCGCAAGCGCGCTATAACACTTCTCCTGTGGGATACACATCAATTATGATATCCCTTGGAGTGCAAGACAATAAAAGGAAACATCAAATTAGGACACAGCAAACAAGACCGCCTAAATACGATCATCAGACATTTCGTGCCAGAACATCCTTCTAACGATGTTCAAGAGACCAGAAAACACGATTTATTATAGTGGCGGTTCATTCGTACAACACTTTCGTTCGATAATAAGCTGGCTCTGTCACTCACCAGGACACCCATTTCACCAAATGCAGGATCCCAAAACTTGTGGTTCAGTCAGAGCAACAAGCAACGGATATTTTGGATCGATGGCGGAGAAATCGTAAATGTCTTCCTCCTAAACTTGGTTTAAAGGTCGTAGGAGCTTTGTACAGTTCAAATACAAAGCACCTGAAACAGCAAGCCTACCGACGAATGTACGGAAGGGTAACTTGCCTGCTAATTTAATTGATTTTGATGTAGATCTAAACAAATATTGGGACGCACCTTGGCCGAATCAAGTTTCAGACGAGGTATCATTTTCCCAACAACAACAAAATCGAGTAACTGTCGACTTCCCTTCGATCGGCATTCTCCCACAATTGACCACTTCACCCCTATGTGGGGTCCTAGGGACCGAGAAACTGGCCAGTTCGTGTTAGAATCCTCAGGGTCTTTTTAATATAGTGGACGAACTGTAAGATCGCCAAGATTCCTGGGTAAATGATGCCATTAGTTTCGAGACGTGGCGACAAACGGGAATGACCGACGCTGAAGTTTGGCTACCGGGCATGTCACTGGTCCAGAACGTTAGACTCACAAAAGGAGGAGGGGTACTCCTGTATTACCAAAGCGAATTAGAGCCAGAAGAGGTTGAGAATACAGACTCCCAGTTCCCAGACGCCCTTTGGTGTTACTTGCAGTTAAAAGATAGAGATGTTTGCCTTATTATCTTGGTGTTCCGTGCAGAACTCTAAACCCGAAACCGACTATCACCTAGCGGCTGCTTTTAAGATACAGTTTAGAGCGAAATTGCGATCATATGGTTATTATCGATAATTCCATCGTACACTGTGTAGAAAATCTTGTCATGATCGGAGAACAATTCAAAGCCGATCTACAAGATCTTCTAACCAGTGTTCTTTTTAAACACATCACTGTCCTACTTGGTTCAAAACAAATACCCGACCATTTATGCTGTATCTTGCGCTTACGATTGATGAGCATATAATTGATGTGTTAGATGAAGACTGCTAGTTGGGTCGCAGCAAGCACACAGTCCTTAATTTTAAATTCATCTCATATCGGAATACCGAAATGAGAACGATGAGACTGGGCGAACCATCACAAGCTACGATTGATTAATCCGGCTCGTCAGCGCCTCAAATGGGTTGTTCCTTGCCGTAAAACTCCCGGAAGATGCCTGGCTCAAGTTCCTCAAATGTTTCACTCAGATGGTTGAAAAGGCTAAAAAATAAGCGTTTACAAAAGTGTACATCAGTTTCTTTCGTTAGCAGCAGAACCCGAAAAAAGAATGACAGTGGGCAAATCCGTATATCGAGTATACAGAGAAGCTCCAGCACATAAAACGTAGGAAAAATACATAGCCCAACGTAAACATTGCACTCAACTCCTAATAATGGACAAATCGGCCTATCAGCAAAGCATGGCAAAACCTTCATTGCTATCCACACGCTGCTGTACAAGCAGTCAACAGACCGCGAAAGGTGAGGCAAGTAGATCCACTTAGGCCGGATGACGGCCTAACAAGGATGGCTGTGTAAGCAACAAACGTGCTGCGAATGGAATATGTCCCCACGATTCAGTGTCTTGCCACCAAGCGATCTTCCAGCCTTTGTTGTCTCCTTTCCAGGACGAACCCACATTACTTTTTCCGCAGAAGCTGTATTACAAAAGCTGAAGTCTCGAAGGAAATACAGCTCGCCGTGTGTCGTCAACATTCACCCAAATGCACCGAGCAAAACAGCAAGCCAAGTGGAAGGACCTTTAGCTATATTTTTCAACTCTGCATAGATCAGTATCAAGTTCCCGCTTTGTGGAAGCTTTAAAATATAACCCGGATTCACCAAAGTGAAAGCAAAATTGATCCCTCAAACTACCGCCCAGTATCCCTTCTTTCTATCTCCAACCTTATGGAATCCATAGTTGCCGATACAGGGGTGAGCTGTCTGAAGAACTGTAACATCATCAAGCTTAAGCAGCAGGGTTTCCGTCTATAGCGTCATGCACAACCAATTTACTAATCGCACGCAGTAGTTGAATCGAGTAGACTTACGCTGGAGAAGGCCTCGATGGGATCCACCTGGATATTTCGAAGGCTTTTGATCTTTTAGACCATCGAATAATACATTACAAGCACCAGCATTACAAGTTCGGCGGTCTACATTTAAGACATATTGCCAAGTTTCTACTTCAACGGCAAATGGTGGTCAGAGTTCTAAACTCTTCATCAGACCACATACAAGTCGAGTGTGGTGTGCCGCAAAACGCAGTTCTAGTTCCAAGTTGGTTTTTGGTGTTAACTATTGACCTCCCATAGGGAATCGCTCCAAAACTTCCTAAATTATGCCGACGATATCAAGATTTGGCGCATGTCTAGGCGAAAGTCGGCCAGCATTTTCTTCAGGGTGAGCTAGATAAGGTGTATCATTGGCCAACTAAACATTTACTACATTTCAACCTGAGTAAAGGCAAGGTGCCTTCCATTGGACACCAAAGCAACTACTTATACCGGTTCGGAACGAATATTCTGCAACCATCAGCTGTCGAACGTGACCTGGTTGTCCTGGTTCAAGATGATTATGGTTGCTGTAGGGAATCAGAAAAGCCTCGAAGACCCGGAACCAACAAGTCGGGTTGTTGCGACAGATGTTTGAACAAATATACATCTCCATATTTCGAGAAATGGTCAACGCGTATGTTCGTCTTCATGTCGAATATGCAATTATAATCCGGCATCCATGGCTGAAACACGACCTTAACGCACTAGAGCAGCCACAAGTTTGAACATTTAAGAACGAAATTGTAATGCGCAATAATTCATAGGAAGAGAGGCTGCAACGATTGTGTGTATTCTGTGAAAGCTATCGCAGATTGCGAGGAGACCTGACTATGGCATACTTGGTTCTGCGTGACTCACATAATGTGTGCCGCCCTTTAATGCGACTCAGTACCATAACAACCCTGAGGGACAATTCATTGAAACTCGCTGTAAAGTATAACCGCCTGGAAAACGGCAGAAATTTCTTTTCCATTCTTGTCCGTCACCCATGGAATACTCTCCAGTATCGGTCGTCTCTGTAACGACCATAACAGTAATTAAACGACGGTTAGATGGCACACTTATCTAGTTACACTTGGTTACTTAGCGCTAAGTCTCCATTTTACACCTGGAGTTTACCATGGATTTATTTGATGTTAACTCTAAGTGCTGAGAATCTGAGCGGATTGAACGACTACGACAGAGCAAACGATGTTCTTATTTTTAAATTTAAGTTTACCGTTTTATAACCATCATTATCAATAATGCCATTTCGGTATACACACATAGCATCCAACCGAAATTGTAAATCAACACTTCTTCACCCGTATTAATCCATTATCCTTTGTTCTTAGTTCGGTGATGTGCGTAGCCGTGACTTCAATATCGCCTGCACGTTATTCATTGATTGTGTCTCACGAATATGACACCATAGCTCCTATTCAGGTTTTATTATTACATGCACATTGCTTGCTTCAGTTGCATGTACGTATCGGAAAGTATAGTAGTGTTGAAAGTTTCCTTCTACTGATACTTTAACTTGTGCTCCATTTGCAGACGCAAGCCCCGTAGGATTTTCCGAAAATCACGGATATGGCATTGTTCCTGTCTGTGGAAAGCACAACTGATACTATTTCGGGAATGCAGTTCTGCATAACGCGCACTAATTTTGGCTCCCCATAGAGTTTGCAGTTGAGGTGTTGCGTAGTTTGCACCACCTGCACAGCGCCGAGTAGGTTCGTAATAATGTCCCACCGTTTGATGTCGTTTGGTCTCCTTTCTTTAATTGACTTATACTTGGATTTTTGGACATTGGAACACAGTACGCTTAATTTAGTCTATCGTTTCTTAGCATCTTTCGACATGTCACGAGTAGGGACTTAACTACTTCGTGATGTACCGCGGAAAACCGGTGGCGCTCGCACCAAGAAAATTACGATTCCCTACTAACTTTCCCGTCTTGTGGTGCATTTGTTGGTAACTGTCGACTCTTGTTGGAGGCAACCGTAAACCAACTTTCCCTAGTACATGCCTGCTTTCTTGCTGAGCACTCAGTAGGGTGATTGAACAAAACTTTGCGTGTAGATACCTCAAATAAATTTGGCCGCATTTGTAGAAGTTCAGTCGCCAGTGTTATTAAAACAAAATTAATTTTTGGGCTATTTGTTTCGTTTTGTTTGCGGCGTTACCAATAGTTCTTCGCAGGATTGGATCATCGTTAACTGGGGTTAGGCATGGGTTGCACAGTCTGCTATGCTTTGCCCAACTTTGGTTAATTCAGTTGTCACTATTTCCTCATACTTGGCTAAATTATGGTAATACTTTTAGGATGATTAAGAACACACTTTTTATCAGTGGGACATAAATAAAATTAAATAGTCACACTCTTACGAGTCATGTCCTCTTCGACAAGATCATATTGATACAAGTGTTATATAGTGTTAGCAGCATCTTTCAAATATCAGGCGGAACTAAAACAAGGGCTTTTCCTCCAGTGTTTACACTTAAAGCCTAGCTTGGGCATAGTATATATGAGCCTTTTTCCCTAAACAGGTCCCTTGTACGGACGGAACCAAGTGTACCTTTCCTTAGGTAAATGACGGTAAGCAATCTTGATGAAAGGAAAAAGATTACGGCTGAAATGCTAATATTAAAACAAATCAGCTGATGTAGGCAACTCATTCACAGTACATTGTGGCATACATAAAAGTTTGTTGAAAGATGGAGGGATTTATTTATTTTCATTTCAAAAGCCGTACGTATGGGCCGAGACAGACAGTTAAACATTAATCTGTTCTGTGTGAGGTGAACAGGATTGGCACTTGTCAACTAGCGCAGAAATCCTTACGGACAGAAGCCAGGTCGTATGCCTGAGATAATTTGCACCATAGGTGTAAGTAAACTGGTAAACAATGTACGATTCGAATAAAATGGCAGTCTGTATTGAAGGCATAGAGTCGTAATGGGTGCGGTCTCCCTAATAAGGTGCTGGTGCGCGGCCGGGATGGTCCTTTGTAAGGCATTAGAAAATCTCCTGTTCAGGAGAACGAAGTCGATATCGCCTTTAAAGGGAACAGAAGGAAACACATCTTTCTTCGAAACAGTTAATAATTGCTTAAGGCGCACATAGGTCATGGCGTGCTTTTTGCTGAAAAATTCAGGATAACCATTTGAAAGAAGCGTTTTCACAATTCTGTACTTCTTACCCTCAAGTGTTTCAGGACTACACAGTTCGGTGTCCCGGTAATACAACTTAGGCACTAGGTTACGTTTGTATTTCAGTGGTATGAAGCTCAAAATGTGTGTGTAGTGGCAAACACGTGTAGCCTTGCGGAAGGCACTACTTATTTAGCCGTAATCTGGCCTCATCAACAAAACATACAGAAAAGCTTACTTACCTTTATTTTCAGTTCCACTAATGAACTTCATTGGTGGATGCGCACAGTCGTGCACAATCTTGATATCAGTGCGTGAATCACAGATGAAAAATGTGTCATCTATATACCCCCAATAAGATTCCAATAAGGCAATACGTGTTTGGATGTGACCAGTGGGAACGAACTCCCGCTACTTCTACCTTGGAAGTGTGGTGTCGACTGATCAGCAGCTCCACAGTGAGCTGCGTATGCGTGCGTCGGAGGCAGCTGCGGCATTCGGGAAGCTAAAATACCGTGTGTGGAACAACCATCAGCATACCATTGGCAGGAAGCTGATGCTGTACAAATCCATGGTGCTATCCGTTTATATATATGTATATATATATGTATATATATATATATATATATATATATATATATATATACATTTATTTAAAACGGTAAGCACCATGGTGTTGTACACCATCAGCTTCGTGTCAACGGTAAGCTAATGGTTGTTCCACTCTCTGTACTCAAGCTTCCCGAATGCCGTAGCTGCCTTCGACACGCGGATACGCAGCTCACTCTGTAGCTGTTGGTCAGTCAACATCATATTCCCTAGTAAGCAGAAGCAGCAGGTGGTTTCCACTACTTCAGCACCAATGCTGATGCGCGGCAATATTGAAGACGGCACTTCCAGCGAAGGCTGAAAAAGACAGACAATTTCGCTTGTGTTGATGGTGAGCCCGAATTTGACTGCTGTCAGAGCCAGAGCACTGGTCATGTGCTGCAACTCATCAGCGCTGTGTGCTAACAACGCACATTTTTCTGCAAACAATAACATACTGATAGTTGTCACACAGACTGGAGTTTTTGCATCGTAACGACGGATGTTCAGCAAAACACCCTCAACACTGTGTTCCAAACGAACATCGTAAGCACAAACGGCATCAAAAGCACAAGACATCATTGCATGAAGATATATATCAAACAGGGTAGGAGGTAAGACACAGCTTTGCTTCACACCAGAGACAACTGCAAATTCATCCGAGGTCTCTCCACTCAGCTGCACCCTCGTTTGCATACCATTGGTAGACAATCAATTAAACTTAAAAACTTACCCAACACCAGCCACAATTCCCCGCGGTTCAACGTATCAATTGCCTTGGTGAAATCAACAAAAAGCGAGTACAATGGCTGGTGACGTTCACTTCACTTGCAACTGACGAGCAGCAAACATCATATCTATATTTCTGCAACGCGAGCGGAATCCATTCTGCTCTCCGGCCACGTTAAGTTCCACAACCTGACTGACGAGGCGGTTGAGGAGGATTCGGGAAACCACCTTGCCCATACAACTCAGCAAGTTGATGCCACGATGATTCGTGCAACATTGCTTGCTACATTTGCCCTTGTACAGGGATAGCACAAAAGCGTCCTTCAGCTCAGCAGACCCCTCTTCCGCAATCAATAATTGTTGCACCAAGTTGTGCAGCGCAGTCAACAACGCGTGTCCGCCGAGTTTCAATACTTCAGGCGGGATCCCGTGGACCCCTGCAAACCTGCCGTTTCGCAGCTGAGCAAGTGCTTTCTGCATTTCATCCAGTTGCGGCGTGTCCGCAAGACTAGTCTATACATCGTGATGCTTGAGGCGGTTCAGTTTAGGCCAATTGGTCGCTGAACGCTTTTTCGAGAAACTGTCGAATTATTTTCGCCAGATCTGCATTACTTCTGCAGTCAGTATGTAGGTGGCTGTGAACTACAATTGATCAGCGTCCTCAGCTGCTGCAGTCTCGGTACATACACCGTCATCAAGAAGTCAAAGTATTTCTTGTGTTGGCTGTGTTCGGCGTAGCATTCCCTCTGCTTCTCCTCCTCCGACGACCACGCAATATTTATGCGACGGAGCTCTGGGGTCAGTCGCCGTCGAAGTTTGCGAAACGGACAAATCTTCCCCAAGTCAGTGACATGTGCAGTAAATGCAGAATTCTTTCCTAACACCAATGCGCCAATAGTCGCATCGTTCTATTCCAACCAAGCAGGTCATTTACAGTTTGCCCACCGGATGGTCTCCTCGGCAGCAGCTGTCAACTGGTCGCGAATATGGTGCCACAGGTGACCCACTGTGGCTATGCAGTCCACATCACACAGGCGTGCCGTCATCGCCTTCTCCAGCTCAGCAGGTTTCGCCCCAGTACCGAGGGAGAGAATGTTAGATTTACGCCACTTCAAGGCCGGAGTGCAGCACATAGATTTACGAAAATATATGTACAGTTGGGTGCGCACTAATTTGTGATCATGGCCACACACAGCTTACGCAGTACACGTGTCATACACACTTCACGCATATCACGCTGACATAGGATGACATAGTCCAGCAAGTGTGTGTGACCACTCTGTGGGCGCGTCCAACTTGCTATATCGCGCGTACTCAGTGCAAACAGAGTGTTCGTGCTCGTCAGCTCGTGAGTAGCACACAGTGCGAGGAGAGTGTAAACGTTTGTATTTGCTGTATAGATGCCCCGCGGACCGATAACATCTGTCCACACTGATGCATTGCTCCCAACGCGCGCGTTGACATGGCCCAGCAGAAATAGTCGGTCGCTCCTCGGCGCAGACCGTAGCACGGAAGACGGCTAAGTGTAGATTTGATTACGAGTGTCATCAGGATAACACGTGGTCGGGCAGTACGTGCTTATCAAACTGGCAAACTTACCTCTTCCTAGTCGTAGGCGAACAGTCATCAGTCGCGCGCTGATGCCTGTTGGTTTACCCACCAACTGGCCATGGAGGCGACGGATATTGTAAATCCTGCCCCATGTTCCCGTAGTGCTGAGGTAGCTTTGCCCACCCAGTAGGCTGTGCAGCCAGCACCTGTTTCATGCAACTTATCTTGCACAGCAAGGCGATTTTCAATGAGCGCCGGAATATCGAAGTCGTTCTTCACCAATTCCATAGCAACAAGTGCAGTGTGGCGCTCAGGACGCTCACTGGAGTTCCGGTCCAGTAGTGTGAGCACTTTCCTGCATCCGATGCTGAGTACTTGGCGAGCAGGTATACGGTTGCATAGGTGGGCATTTGCACTCGAGTGGTCGTTGTGCTTCGGAGGCTGTCTTCGCGGACATAACCGGGAGCGTTTGGCTTAGTAGCCTTACCCACAATGCAGTGAGTGATTTGAAGGTTTGCTTGAGGGACTCCACCCGGAGCGTTTGGCTTAATAGCCTGACCCACAAGGCAGTGGGGAGCAGATCCAGCTCGGTAATATCATTGCAGAGACAGACTGGGATCTGCTTGATGACCATCATACATAGCCTTGGAGGTACAGTAACCGTTTATATGTTTATATATTTATGTTTTGCGAAAGTAGTAGGATACATTTGCGACCAAGGCCAGACGCAGGTGGGTATTTGGTGGGTTTGCACCAATTTGACCAGGAGCTGCCTGGTTTGAGGCGGGCAATAGCAAACCATTGAACACCCGGAGCTGTCCTCCCACCGTCAGAGACAATGCGTGGCATTCGTGCTCTACGCTAGTCGAGCTGTGAGCTTATTTCCCGTAGACCAGCTTTTATGGGAATAGGGTCATCGATCACTTCCTAACTTCCGAAGAGGATGGACTAGGATACTGGCAGGACGCCCACACCTGACAGGAGAAAGACTCGGGTATTCAGCCAAAGCCTTCGATTAAATGTTCACCCAAAAAGCAGTTGGTCTAGCACATGGTCGGTTCACTTACTTATGCGGATTTGTGTCCGACATTTTAACAAGTAGAAAAGCGAAACACAACTTCCACTCAACGGTCGCCACGTGGAGGCGTCCAGGATAAGAGCCATTAGCGCAACGGTAGCAGCAGTGGGTGGATCATCTGTCAGGATCTATCCACTACCAGCCTGAGGGCAAAACGTCTCTCTAGCTATATTTATATATATATATATATATATATAGCACTATTTTTTCTAGCAGCCGCAATATTCCCTGTTTGATTTCCTTGCAATTTCTAGTCAAATAACAGTCGCGGTTTATATACACGAGTATTGAAATAGGCTATTCTTTAAGATCAATTAAAATGATGGAATGCTGATCTAATTCCATGAGTTTTCGCTACATCCTTATTATATTTTTCTACGTATTCTTGCGAATTATTGGGTCATCTATTGCACGAATGCTAAAAACGCTCAAGCGTTTATGGTATACTTTCTACAATCCGTTGAGAATTTGGACACTGCGTTTAATAATCTTCCAAATTTGTGTGCATGAGCTGAACTCTGGGGTTGAGAGGAACCTTGGATGTTGCATACTTAAGTAATGTGCTTCTTCCAAATTACATAAGCAATAGCAGCACCGCATCGATAAATAGACACGCATAAAGCTTTTCACCTGGTTGAGTTTGTTTTCTACCCACACAAAAAACAAACCGTCATTGCCAGTTTTTACATTCGTCGCGTATTCGACGAAGAAGCAAAATGTTTCATATATGCAGTCCTGTCGAAACGTGTGGAATATTGCATTTATTGCGCCAGCTCTCTTACGACTGGTGAATTTACTTTATTTTTCTTTTCTATAATGCATATATGTTTTTCAATTTGACAAATTGAAAATCATGTTTCAAACTTTTCCACTAAACATATTGCTGGAATGGTCTTGCTGTCTATTATACATTAGGCGAGGTGCACATTTTACCTGATATTAACCTGCCTCATTTCCAGTTTAAATTATGTTAAACCAACAAATGTTGCTCGCCACTTGCTTTCTAGTTCACTATTTATTATTTTTTGTCTAGGAACCTACTGATTGATAATTGACTTTAGGTTTTAAAAATTATTTAGTTGATTGTAAGAAATAGCTGGGGAATATTTAATTATATATGTCTGCACGTTTCCTTCAAAAGAAGCATCAACTTAACCTCGGACTTCCAACTCACGCGTTTCCAACTCACGTTCCTATATCTTTTGACATGCAGATTAAACTTATATCATGGTTAAATGTCACGAGGTGGTCAAAATGTTAAAAAACGCAGAGTCGACTGATCTAGGAATTTGGTCGCTAAAACCTACTTTATATTGCCAGTAAATAAAAACATGCATGACGCTGCTAGGAGTCCATAAAATATCCCACAAGTTTAGGCTATCCCATTATTAGGTTGAACTTTTCTTCCTCGTCTAAACGAGACTAGCGTTGGTAGAGTTCAGCCATGGTATTCCAAGTACGGGCCATTAAAATACAAATCGAATATTGCTGATCACAGAATGCGTGTACGGATTGCTCGACGTTTTCGAAAGACAGGATACCATGTTACTGTGAGTGCTACGCGGTAACTTGACTTTTTGGCGTGCTATACTGATCGAGATTTTTAGTTGAATTAACGTGAAAAACAGTGTTTGAATAAACACTTGAAACGAAATTTGACTATTGTCAAATTTCCTCTGATCCAAGATATCTTGGATCGATTAAAGTGGTTCTGGTCAAAGCGTCTTTGGCGCTTACTGGTAACTTTTCCAGTTTTTCCCAGTTTTAACCCCTTTTGCACCCAGTTTTTTGCCTTTTTATTGTGGTCGTTTATCTATTGCATACGTGTTATAATCACTCTGTTTTCCACTATGTCGGTCTCGCAATGCACCGAGGCTGTTGTTCCTGAGTGCTCGGATTCTGAGGTTATCGCACTATGTGGCGGACCAAGCTGCAATGTACCAGTAACTGACGATTCAGGCTGTATGCGATGCGATGTCTGCAACCGATGGTACCATCAGCTTTGTACGGAGCTAAATACCGAGCAGTACGCAGCGCTGGCCTCTAGCGAAAAGTTGCTGTTCAGTTGTGCCAATTGCTGCAGCCGCCGGCAAGGCCGCTCGGCCTTTCGTACGAAAGATGAATCTCTTGATACCCGGCTGCGAAATGTAGAGCGTACGTTCTCGATGCTCTCTGATCTTCGCTATAAGATTGATCTGCTTATGACGACGCTTCCGGTCTCCAACAAAGCAGATTTGATCGCTTACACTGATGATCAACTTGTGGCACCTATCATTATGTCACCGGTCCAGATGGCTACCGACCACCAAAATGAAGCAGTTCGGACGTCGTATCTACACCTACGCTGATCGACGCCTAATTGCTGGTTCAAGGGTCACTTCGAGTTAAGCGAAGAAGAGCCAGGAAACCTCGTAAGCTCACTGCTAAACAAGAAGTTGTCTCGGCACCGGAAACAAGCCAAGTGTCGTTACTTGGCAAACCGTCTGAAGGTTGTGCGAAGGCGAAGATCACAACACGCACTACTTATCAGCCGAAGTTGCCGGAAATCTTGGTTCTCACCGAGAAGACATATTCTGAAGGTGTGCTTGATTCTGCTCAAAGCGAAAAAGCCTCACGGGACCCTACTCCTGTTATCAAGAAGAAAAAGCAGATAAAATCTGCTATAAAGCCTTCTGGTGAACTCGATGACCCTAACAAAATTAAGACATCGACAATGGAGCGAAAAACATACGCTGCCGTTGCTTCATCATCGGAAGGGCTAAAGACAGTCCCATCACCAGTAGTGAAGCCACCTGCTCCGAGTGCCGAATCAAAGACCCGTGGGGTTAATACACCCCGTCGTGGCGATTCTCTCACGGATAGTGGCGTTATATTCCGTAACGCAAATGAATCTACTGCTGTCCTTCCCGCTGATCGCATGTTGGACGACCTTCAATGGTTTAAAATGTGCGTAACGAAGCTTCTTCCGCCTGGTTTTCCAGGCGTTACTGTCAGGAAGCTGATTAGACTGGGGAACGTCCCAGTTAACGTACCAAACCAGCAACCGCGGCTACTTCGTGTGGTACTCTCTACCCCGGAGGAACGCAATGCTCTCATGCGGCTTGCGTTTAAGCTGAAAGGTACAAATATTAGCGTTCAGCCGGACCTTCCGCTAGCCTATATGCTGAAGCTAAGGGAGGCCATCAAGGACCTCAAAAGCAGGCGAGCGGCCAGTGAACAAGATCTCCGGTTAGTGGGTATTCGGGTGGTCAGCTGGTCGTCTTTTTCCGCCCTACCAGGGCCAGTACTGGTAGCGCACGACCCAGGTCTGGATCTAACGAAAAACTTCAGATAGTGCTAAGTAATTGCGCAGCCTAACGAATAAGGTATACGAGTTAGGTCTGCTTGTAGATGGGTATCACCCCGATATACTCGCATTCACTGAAACGTGGCTGTATCAGGACATCACGGATGGTGAAGTACATTTATCTGGATACGCACTATTTAGATGCGATCGCTCTGCTGGCCGACAGGGAGGGGGCGTCGCTCTTTATGTGAGCTGTAAACTTGACGTTTAGAAGACTTGCTTATTTCAGTCGGCAGACAAAACTGTTGAACTCTATCGGCTGTTATTAGCACCTCCTCGGCTCAGGTTACAGTTGTAATTGTGTATAGAAGCCCTGGGAGCGTATCCAAAGAGGTACTTGAATTCATTCGCTCCCAGTCCGCATATAAGTGTTTCGTGATGGGCGACTTCAACCTCCCAGAGATTTGCTGGGCAGATCTTTCTTGCGACTCAGCGTCAGGCACATTTGGCGCTGATCTGCTTGAACCTACGCTCCAAGTATTTTTGCACCAGTTCATTGACCTCCCCACTAGGTACATGGACGCCAAAGTGCCGTCTATTTTGGACCTTGTATTCGCTAAGTCACTCGATTTTGTTGATGACATTACTTACGGACCTCCACTGGGTTCCAGTGATCATGTTTGTTTGCTCTTCAATTGTACTCTGTCTACACGCTACCAGAGTACGGTTGAGTCTCGCCCGAACAAATGGCAAGCAGACTATCATTCAATGAGAGCCAAGGCTTCTGGTTTCCATTGTGAGATCTCAGACGACGATACTGTCCAGGTTGCCTGGGATAAATTTAAGTCCTACCTCACAGAGGTCTCTGCTCCCTTCATACCAGTCGCAAGGAGAAAGGAGGCCCGAGCACAGCCGCCCTGGATAGATCCCACTGGCAGGCATCTGCTCACAAAGAGGTCTAGATGTTGGCGGACTTACCGAGAAGCTCCGTCCACCGATACTTATGACAGGTACCGTAAAGCTAGAAATAAGTGTAAGCAACACCTAAGGGATGCTCGGCTCAATTTTGAAAAAGGGTTAGCGGACGATGCTTCAGAGAATCCAAAAAGATTCTTCGCTTATGTCAAAAGGCGCTGCGCTTCGAACATGTCAATTCCAGTGTTAATGCGTGATGACGGTACTCATGCGCATACGGATTATGACAAGGCCTGCGTACTCAGTGGGCAATATGCTGCATCGTTTGTAAGGGAAACCTCTTTGACAGGCGTTGAGCTGGTTTGCAGGACCCCAGATGGTTCAGAACTATCTGAATTTGTTGTAGCGGAGACGGAAGTTCGTAGGCTGTTACAAGGGCTGAACCCTTCTATGGCCTCTGGGCCTGATTTAATTTACCCGAAACTGTTGCATGAGTTGGCTGCGGCACTAAGTAGACCGCTCGCTATTGTGTTTCAGAAATCGCTTGACAGTTGTGCATTGCCTTCCGAATGGAAGGAAGCTGTCATCCGTCCCATCTTTAAACATGGGAACAGGGGTCTGCCTGCAAATTACAGGCCAGTTAGTCCTACGAGTGTAGTAGTCAAACCCCTCGAGAAACTGGTGAGAGATTCATTGGAGAGTCATCTGAGTAGATTTAATCTACTTAGCAATGTACAACACGGATTCCGGAAAGGATTTTCGTGTCTGACGAATCTGTTGGTAGCTCGCGAAAATTAAGCGGATGCAGTGGATAACGGCCACACACTGGACGTGCTTTTCGTCGACTTTTCGAAGGCATTTGATAAGGTACCCCATTTGAGGCTCGCGCAAAAGCTGACCTCCTATGGGGTATCTGGCCGCGCCCTTCACTGGGTGACTGCCTTCTTGGAGGGTAGAGAATAGTGTGTACGGGTAGGCCAGGGTCTATCATTTAGGCAAACTGTTTTCAGCATCGTGCTGCAGGGCTCGGTCCTTGGACCGCTGTTGTTCTCTATCTATGTGAATGACCTACCCACAGAGCTTGAGGTACTATCGCTGCTATTTGCTGATGACCTGAAGCTGTGGAACATTGTTGATGTTCCTGGGGGTTCCGAAGCTATTCAGCGAGCATTGGATAAGCTTTGGGACTGGTCTACTTTATGGTTACTGCCCATAAATCAGGAAAAGTGCTCTGTTCTTTGAATTGGAGGAGGTTGTTCTCCTGCGAGGTACTTGGTCGGTGGGGTCGAACTCCCCCGTGTATCTAGCCAGGTTGACCTAGGCGTCGTACACTCTTCGGCTTTACACTCCGGCGACAACTGGAAGAAGGCCGCAAGCAGAGGTTTCCGCATGTTGTGGTTAATCCGACGTTCTTTCGGAGTCTTGACGGGCGGCTTCTTTACGAGGTTGTTCTCGGCTTTCGTTCGCCCTCATCTGGAATACTGCGTCCAGGCTTGTCCGACCTGCCTGGTCCGGGACAAAATGGAGCTGGAGAGGGTTTTACGAGCGGGTACTAGGTTAGTCGAGGGATTACGGGGACGGACGTACCCCGAGCGTCTACTTAGTTTGGGAATGCATTCTATGCACTACCGAAGGCTTAGAGGAGACCTAATCCTAACCTACCGTATCTTGACTGTGAAGGTTGGTCCAGATTTATCTTGGCTATTTAGTCCCGCTAGATTGTCTGTTCTACGCGGTCATTCGTTGAAGCTGGACAAACCGCGGTCGGATCGGATTAGGGCGGAAATCCGGCTGTCACGCAGAGTCATCGACCGCTGGAACATGCTTCCGGAAAGTGTTATCAGGGAATTTACGGTTAAGGGGTTTGAGCGGCAACTTGACGCTCTTGGGTGGCAACACGAAACCTTTCCATTTTCCTGAGTAACTCGCATCTTCGTACTTCGATTTTCTCTTCTCTACTTTTCTTCACGTATTGGTATTATTTTCTTATTTAAGTGCACTTCCCTATTCTGTACCTTCGATTTCTCTTCCTATCTCTTGCTTACTTCACGTGACTGCCAAAGCAGGGACTGCTAGGGCAGGAAACGTGGGCATTAACTGGTTGGCCAGGGTGCGATACAGGTGTTTTCGTTTTAGATCCATCAACAACTGAGCACTTCATCAATTCCTGGCTCAACGATCCACTCAAGATGGAACACTCACGGGATTCTCCTATCGTTCCAGTCCCCATCTGAACTGAACTGAACTATATCTGACGGTCATTAGGATATGGTAACACAAACGTTATTTTTTATTAATATATGTTAATAAGGAAACTTTAACTGGCTGCATAAGCGGGAAAGTTCATTTGGCAAAAGACCTAAGCATTAATGTAAAGCTTTCGCTAAATATCTTCTACCAGCCTGACCAAGTCTCTCAGTCAAATTTTGCAAACACCCATGCCATGTCATCGATGGAAGACCTCGTGTATTGCCAAATTTGGTGCAGTGACGGCGTACAATGCTGGACAAGGAAGGCGGTTAACTGGTTGTTGTAGTACATGGCCTATCGGAGGTTAATGATTCAACTACAGCAGACACTGAAGTGAGGCACTGGGGATTTTCTCTCAAAAAATCAACTGGCCAACCTCAGCGTTTCTCACGCTGTGTTCCCACCAGATGCGTGCAATACAGCGCAAGACCCGGTTATCAAAGACGTTTAACTGTCTGACTCCTTCTGTAGGAAATAGATAAGTCTAAGTAGCATACAGTAGCAGTTGTTCCCGGAAGGGTGTCTGTAACGCGCCTATCTACCCATGAAATTCTTCTACTCTTCGTTTCGTGGTATAGTCTACAGACCTTGGCCGATCGTTGATAGATATCGACCAGCGTTCACGTGCGCCTCCTTACATTCCCATTGTTAGCGTTGTAGGTGTGTCTGTGTGTGCTCGCTAATCCACGGCACTGGTTCCGTGTGTGTGCGGCTACCGAGGACCTTGGATTTCCAACCCTACTCTTGGCCGAATATGACACGTTCAGCCCGGAGCAGGTGTCGCACCCCCTCCCCCGTTCACTGGTCGCTCGTCCGAACACCATGTTTATGCGTGCCATTTAACTCTCACCCTGTGATTGTACCCTCCATTGATTGGTCAACGCCATTATTCTTAATACTCGTAGCACTCAGGTGTGGTGACTTGTTCTTTTGCTTGTCCGGCGTAGACAACTCATTCCCTCCTATTGTTTACTGGCACCTTGTTATAAACTTGCATACACCGGGATACTGAACAATTGAAGCATGTCCTAATTATCAACCGTATATATTTTAATAGTACCGTAGTATTTGCGATCCGACTTATTTGATTTCGGGATCTTTGGCTAAGCGTTATTCAATGTTCACGGTGGAACTTATAGTATCTCTGGCACACAATTATCCAAAGCATCTACGTATTCGATATGCAGCCACATTAACGAGAGTCTTGCCACTGAGTAATCTTCCATCCTTTGTTACTTAACGCAGGGACTCAACTACATCACTTTTACCGCGGAAGCTGTCTTGTAAAAGCTTACGTCGCTGTGCATTCACAGCTCCCCTGATCTCTATACGAATGGCCCAGAATCACTGGGAGAAGAGCCCTGACGAATGACAGAACATGTGTCTCAGTTCTATCAGTGGTATCACTTTGTATTGTAATGTCCGAAGTCTTGGCGTCCGTCGGTGCTGACGTTTTGTACGCTTTCCGGAAAACTGCAACAACATTGCTCCCGAGCAACATGGCTTTCGTGGAAAGAAAAAGGACAAACAAATTTATTGATAGCCTGGAGTAATTGGACTTAGTGGTCTACTTGGATTTCTCCAAGGCATTTGACCGCCTTGATCATCGGATTCCTCTCTGTAAGCTGCAGTTTTATGGTAGAGGCAAACTTCCTTTCATCCCGGATCGTCAGCTTTCTGCTACCAAGGAGCTATTGGTTAGAGTTCGAAACTCATTATCAGACGCTATTATTATCAAAGGTGGTGTGCCTGAGCATTGGATAATATAGCACATAAACCTTCGATGCGGGGCAAATGATAACTTTCCACCTTGATAGTTTGACTGCGAGTTAACTAACAGTCTCCACAGATGGGAACGATATTGCCGGAACAGGAACGAATGGGGTATACAAATCCGAGTGTTGTAGGGTATGATTATACTTTCGAATTGCAGCCGTTGTATTTCTATTTCAAGTTTTGGGCGCATAGCGTATGGTAATGTTCGTGTTTTATAAAAGTTGGCATTGGTGTTCTTCCGTAGACTGATGGAGGCTTTTAAAGTTTTCAGCATACCCAACATATTTTTGAATAAAGTTGCAAACTGCTTAAACAGGTCATATAGACTGCTGTCATTGATCACCACCTCGCTAATCTGCATTGTTTAGAAAGGATCGGATCCAATTTCTGTCCAGGAGATTGGGTCATTTCCCAGGTACGAAGATCAAAGTTAAAGTTAATTCCTGCTCGGCTTTTCTGACTTTAACCACTCATGTTCTCAAGACTCTAATAGAATCTCCCGTGTAGGTTTGTAATTTGGAGTCTCTAGGTTGTAAAGGCGGCAGACTCTTAATTGAATCACTTTTATAATGCTAACTGCAACCCAATGCATTCAGTTCCAAATTGTTCGATTCATTCTCGAGCATCAAACGAATCGTATACAGAGGATGGTTGTTGGGTGATAACGTATTCAAGTAGACAGACTTCACATCATTATCCGGGTCCTGCAGAAGCTATTTCTCTGTAAGCGGCAGCTTGTTATGGCGCCTCGATTGAGTATGATGGGCTGGTGGACCGGGTTCCAATCTAGACACGCCGGCTAGGTGGCACATTTTACCACAATTGCGGCAGATGTTTATTTTGGCGCCACTCAGAACCCCAAGCATGTTGCTTTCCCAAACGATAGCACAATAACTCCTTTCGCAGTTCATCTAAGTGAACAACATCGACGACTGAATGGGCAGTGAATTCACGTAGCTGGATCAAAATATTCGCTTTGTCGAATAACTATGCAAAATTTCTCAAACGTAATACCTGGCTGGTTCAAAAACAACAAGCATTCCCCTGCGCTCTTGTCCAGAATCCCCGCAATTAAGCACTGTATTTCAATCTTTTCAAATTTGTCGGGAGAAGTTCATTGCATTTACACTCGGGAATAAACTGATGGAAGGGTGCAATATAGTTGTTAAAGCTGTCGTTTTTTGGCTACCGTAAAAGCTTTGAAAAGCGGTAACTTGCAGCATAAACATTCTGTTTGAATCCCCACAGCGTTGTCTATTTATCCAAGCCCGATGTAATAGTGTCACAATTTTCTACATAGAGTACCATAATGTCACTGTCCTTCATCACCTAGTATTTGGCTGAATAGTAGGGAGTTTGCACAAACCCGTGTAATTGTTCATTGATACACTCCGCGGAATCTCTAGCGATTAAGTTCACGCTTCTATCAAGATTTCCAAGTCTGAATAAAATACTCGATGTGGACCCGAAGACAGACCGTTGGAATCAAAGAGGAGATGGATAAATCCAAACTTCCGAACGTCTTATTTGAAGGACCAACTCGATAGTTTCAGCTTTCTTCAGAGGATTTGAACTCTATGGAGTAACGTATTTAACATTATCATTTTTGGCCCGTAGAGCAAATTCCTAATACGCACAGCCCATTCCTTATATAATTACCAGAATTTTAATAATTCTTATTTAGGTGGACGCACAGAACAATCAAAACGAAATCGATTACTTGTTTGTAGAACCGAAGGTTTGCTTCAGTTATTAAAATACCTGCTTCCTGCTTATTTCTTTTGTTCTGCATTGGCAAGTATTTTCCTCATTAGATTCCTCCATTTTTTCAAGCATAATGTCCTTCGGCTAAAATGTAAAAATGTTCATATTTTCAAACCGACCGGAACAATGACTGAGTTCTAACATTTACTTAAATGTGAGCTTTATAATCAATTTACTTTATTCCTGATGATAACAAGGATTCTACATGACAATATACTGTATTGTCTCAGCAGCTCACAAGGTAGATGGTCCAACACACAGTCCGAAAAAGCACCAGATGTTCATTTCACGTTATTGGGGCTATTTGGTTTTGCACTTTAGTTCGGTGCATTTCTGGGAACGGAACCTTTACCGCTAATAACTCGCACCGACTAAACAACTGGTTATGTCACCAAGACATGATGGAAGGTATAGACTGTCATAACTTCAAGCAAATTGAGCTAAAACGAGACCTATTCTTCACCGCATTTATTTTTCGGACGGGTATATCATTGATGGGTGTGACAGTGCATCGCGAATACATTTGAACATTTGTGAACAATTTACGGGTTTATTTATTTAACACGGCGTCGTACTTGTCTACTGCGCAGCGTATAAGCTGAATTGCTATTTTATTTCAAAAAATACTTTGAGGTATTTGTAACAATTACGGTTTCGTTGGGTGTTATTAAATCAACAACTAATAAGTGATACTCAGACTTTAAGAAAAGAAATTTCGGCGCACCCTTGTCGATTTTCATTGGTTGAACCTCTCTGAAGTATCATCACAGAAATATCTTCTATTTGTATAAGCGTGATTAAAGTTTTTTTGGAATTACTTTGCACAATTTGATCGCACCAACAACCTGGAATGTGTTACTTACTAACGAGAAATAAATATTTATTTGTAGTCAGTAAGTTATGTCCATCTATATGTGTGACACTAGATCTCGACAATAAATACTTGACGAGGAAAGATACGTAAACTAGCTCAATAACGAATGCCGAGGAAAACATTTAACTAGTGCGAGTTGAATTAAGTTACCAATACAGAGCGAAATACAACTGATCGGTGGATTCAGCAAGCTGTGATTCAAAAGATACGTTCGATTGGCGTCTACCTTGTGTGATTTCCACTAATCTAGTTTGAGCATGGTTCCGCAATCGGATTAATGCGAGGTCAATTGCAAAGTTAGTTCAAAGAATTTGATAAAAATGTGATTTTTTTATACACGATTCTGGGACAGCTTGAGTTAACCCTGCTCCTAAGCATCACAAAATAATAAAACAAAAACGATCATTCAAAAACATGTAACAGATGAAAAGTACAAAACGTTAGTTAATATATTCTGCAAAGGTACTAAAAATTTGGAAACGCCGCGGTTTCCGTTGAAAATCACAGTAGCACATTAACCATTCGAAAGCTCCCAGCACAGTAAAATGAAGTGTGCAATTAATAGGGATTTCCCAGGGTGTTATCATGGGGAAAGTGATTGCTGCAAACTAACGAAACACTGTTTCAACCTGAAGCCGTAATACATTATTGCGAGTTGAATATGGAGTATAAGAGGACTGTTACATAACCAAAGCAAAGTATCCAGGCGTCATTAGGAAAATAACTATCTATTAAATATAGTTGACAAGAAAATAGGCTAAACGGAGTAAACCGGTAAAAATTCGTCGTATTGCTAACATTTAATTTAGACTCCTAGTAAAACTAAAGATCTTATACCATCCTGTGACATGGGCTCTTACATATGCGTAGTAAAATAACCACCCCATTATGTGCAGCAACGTTAACCACCTTAGAAATGTGGGTGATATCAGTTCTCTTGACTAGACAATTAAGCTCTGCATCCTAAAATAACGGGGTTTCTTAGGGGTGGAAAATAAGGAAAATAAATTTAACACGAACAAATGGAAAATTGTAAGCAATCAATTTGCTGAAAATAACGACAAAATTAAAATAACATGCTAACACAACCCCTTTTTGGCTCACAGATACATTCAGCATTCGTGCATAATAGATACAATAAATTCGGTCACTTGTTTATCATAAAATCGTAGTAAAGTTTTCTTCAGTCGTGTGTAAAATGGTAAGTGTATATCAGCAAGTAGATCTGTTTTCAATCGTGAATAAAATATGGGAGCCAAGTGCATGTGGTAGTCTACCTGAGTGCATTAGTAGCCAAATGAGTGGAACTGAATCCAGTTTTATTTAAACAAACTTAATGTGGGTCCACTTTCATACAAAAAAGGTAACGCATCCAGTTCAGTCTGACAACACGTGAAGTGAAAACCAACGTAACAGGGTTGATGTTGCATGTGCAGGCTATCAGCAACACACCGACCTGCTGCTCCACCGTTCCTGTGCCGTATGGTCTCACACCGACACAGGAAAGTAAATATTTCACTGCTTCATACAAGTGGAAAATAACCAGAGAGGCCCCCAGGCAAATTGTGGTGCGTAAAAGATTTCGTTCGTTAGCACCGAGCTTCTTCGCTTTTGGTTGACCATTGTCCTCGTTAAGACTGGATGACGACAAAACGCGATGCAATATGTATCCATGGGATCCCACAACAAATAATGCAGGTAGTAGATAAGCAAATAAAAGCCAAAGAACCGAGTGAATGCTGAAAAACCTAATAATCTCTGGTCCATCAAACGCATACGTCATCAGGCATTGGCCGTTTTGGTAACGGCGGAGGAGCGGATTCGGCCCTGCCAGCAGAACGCCCATACACATCATGTAACTGTAGCATCCGATTATCAGTGTTGTCTGGTGCTTCTTGTAACCAACTGGATTCGCAACTGCATACAATCGGTCAAATGAAATGGCCGCCAGATTCTGTACACTCAGCACACATCCGATCCAGAATAAATTGTCCTTGAACCAGAAGTAGCACAGGAATATATCCAAACCAACCACCCCGGTGTGTATATCGTATCCTACGATCTTGCTGAGCATAATGATAAAGCACACGTAACCATCCACCGTGCATTGAGAGCGCATGAGGTAGGTTGTTAGGCGAGATCCGAAATCAGTTCGAAACAGCACATACAGTGTGACGGTGTTGAGCGCTAATCCTGTGAATCCCATGAAGGCAAGCATTGCACGGACTGCAATGTCCGCGGGCTGCATCCTACCTGCAGATCAGAGTGAATTTTAAAATTTGCCTGAAACAGATGTCGGATGCAGTTTCTTATTTGGCCAGGAATTTCCAATACCAATACCTCGTTGACCCAATAAACTTCATTCCACAAGCGCGTCGACATCGGGCGGATAAGTTAGCTAACCAATGAATGAGCTTTGGGAGATAGTATGTCGCCGTGAACAGAGTGCATTTGTTTTTTGGATAAATCCTCTTTGCTACTCGAGAAATTGATCTGCCGTAATTATCGTGCTATTCAACATCAACATGTAGCATTGTGCAAATTCGTATAAGTCAATATGACAACATGAACTCTGTGCTGCTTATGGCGAATCAAACTGTAGGATTGAAAAACCCCGTAGGCTGTACAAACCAGACGAGGGAATCTTATATTTTTATATTAATTTATCATGGTAATTGCTATAATAAATTGTATGAGCCATACATGATTGAAGAGGGATGTATCATGCGACGTGAAACTGCAGCGAGAATGATCGGTTATAGCATTCATTGGCGCGCTATATATCATCGTGTAGTTAATTACATAAATTTATATAAAAACAACAAGAATCAGGTTTCATTCAACAGGTTTGAAATCCAGATTCTCCATAGATTGCAAATTTCAGTCTTGTCATTTGCAATTTTATATTCTTGTCCTCTACAATAGTTGCAAATCCGTCACTTAAGGAGATAATTGCGAACGCACATAGTCAGTTTTATTTGCTTTATACAGGACATCCTTGGAGCACGTGGTACTTAATCTTTTCGCATTCCATTTCTCAGATCAATTTATTTAGTTCATATAGATCTTAGTATAAACTTTGGATGGTAAAATCGATTAAACAAAACATTTCTTTAAATTTTATTACAAGTGGTCGTCCTGGGTGGGGATGTGGTAGATTCAATTCGATTATAAATGAAGAAAATTACACGAATGTACTCATAACTTTATGGATGAGGTAGGCTTGTACTAATGAACATAATTACACATAAACTGTTTGGTTCCGCTTTCACTAATCTTTCAATTTGGCGCCGTGCAATGATGGGCACAAGCAACTCGGAATGCTTACAAAATACATGACGATTTTAATGCTTTGAACGGGTTGTATCTCAAGTGAACGCTGTTGGACCGTCATTTCTATCATCAAAGGAAGCGCATAACCATTTATTCAGTATCTAAGTTTTGTCAAATTGCGTGTTAAGATTTTAGCATGTTCAATATTGCACAACCGTAGCCACTTACCATAGAACACACCGAAATAATCTGCTTGTTATTAAAGCCATTTGGAAGCGTGGGTGAGGTCTGTAAAGAAGACCGAAATTGGTACGTTTTACTTCAGTTAATAACACATGGCTTCCCTTTATACTGAGACATCTATAAAAATAATAAGTTATAACCTTTAATATAAGCCAAACATTTGATACAAATTAGCTGTTGGTAGCATGGGAGACCATTTGAGGTTTGTGAAAAAGTGGCAGAGAGATTCGGAAAATGGTTCGGAGGTTCGGAAAGTTGCAAATAAATGTGATCTGAAGTGTATGTATCGTGCTTTGTACTAGTTGACGAAATAGTCAATTGCATTTACCTATGTGGATGAAAGAAAGCGCCACGGTTAATAAAGTATTAACTGTAATCCAACATTCACTTTAGCACGCAGAAAAACACTTTCTAGGAATGTGTTTAGTGCACCAAGTCGCGGGTAGAATATTCTTTTTTGAAATCCGCTTGGTAAGCATAATGATGGTATATATAACACGATGCATAAATCACTTTTGACAACTAAATAATTATAAATGATGTGGGTGAGAATGGTGATTTGGAGACAATTTTCCCTTTCTACTAAAGGTAACTAAAGCAAAGTGAAATGTTTATCATATTTTATCTATGGAATTAAAAAGCTTCCACAATTTAGCGGGAAGTGTCAAGAACTATCAATATTCCATTCCATCTGCCACAATATCCGCAACGATAAATTTTAGTTGATTAGTAACGAGACCGAGTAGCTTTAGTCGATCGTGAAGACAATGCATATGGTTCACCAAGGCCGTTATAAGTATATGCAAGAATGACAACATTGCTGATATAAGCCAGATGATTTCTAAGAATTGCCGCGGAAAAACAGGCATTGTCTAATACTTCTGGGAACACTTCATCTAGAGTTATAAGAAAAAGCAAGGGAAAGTGGTCACCCTGCCGAACTTCCCGTTCGGGATGTAGGCCGATTCCGTTAAACGTTGAAATAGCAGACAAATACTATAAACACATGTATTCAAGAAACAATTAAGACGCACCCCATGCGGAAGCGGCTCGTAGCAACTTGTGATGAGAAACTGAATTAAAAGCATTTGAGATTTACACCACCGACATAGAGAGTGAAGTAAGAATAGAACGCAAGCGGCGGACAGCAGCGTGTAAAAGTCAGGATTCTTAAAATATCTATCTTTACCTAAAAAGCCGATTTGCAACCGAGCGAATGGAAATTAAGGAATACAACGATCATACAATATGCGGTGTAAGAGGCGCGCGAACACCGACCGGAGGGAGATGGGACGAAAATATTCCCGAGATGTCGGTTATTTAGATCGTAGGTAAAAGCCTGCTTTTGGCAGCGTGAAAGGTAAAAAGAGGAAACGAACAAACAATCAAAGAAAGCAGTAACAAAAGTGGATCCATTGTAATTAGGTCCTTTGGCGTAAAGCGATTGAATCCTGCCGCTTTGCCTTCTACGTTTCGATGCACTATATGCATTTTGTTTTACTTAATAGGTTTTAGTTATGAATTAGTCATATCTAGGCTCACTCAGAAAGCCGTCATAGGCCTGACAAAGCACCGTACGCGCGTTTCATCCTTTCGGGAATCGTCAATAGTGCGCATTCCATCGGACCCTGGTAGGGCTCAAACCGCATCTCGACTGTTGCCAGTCTCTGGTTGAGACCACTAAGTTACGGGGGACCGCAACGATCATCGTAAATAAGTTACCATATTTGATATAGCGCCGCTCACTGTCCACAAACTTACAGGTTACTGTCGTGCAGAGGACAGGGTAGCATCCTCACCAAGCGATGAGCTTGCCAAATTTAAGCCGCCAATTAACTTATGGCATTATAAGAAGTTTGGTCTGCGTAATGATTACAGAGGAGTAGAAGGGGGAGTTAAATTGTATAGGTAGGAAGTTGTCACATTTACACTCATGCAGACAGCAGTCACACGCCCTGGAAAGCACTGTACATGCGTTTCTTCCTTTCCGAAATTGTCAGTAGTGCGCATATCATCGGACGCTAGTAGGGCTCAAACCCGCAACTCGACTGTTGCCAGTCCGTGGCTGATACCACTAAAGGATGAAACTCGCGTACCATTCTTTCTTTACATGGATGAGAAACGACCTCGGCCCCAGTACAGTGCCTTGCGGACGTCACGGCTTGATGGATACCAGTCGGTAAAGTGGTTGTCCACCTGGACCCTCCAATTTCGATCAACTGGTACATTCCTGATCCATTGGTGCAGCGAGCCACCAACACCGCACACACTCAACCGGTCGAGGAGCACTGCAGGAGATACCTTGTCAAAAGACTTACTGAAGTCCATGTAAATGACGTCGGCCGATTTCCCTTGGTTCCGCACTTGTAACCATTCGCGCCTCGTCAAATGCATGAAGGTGATATACGAGCGACCTTTCAAGAAACCATGCTGTGCGGGTGTCAAGAAGCATTTCGACTCGAGAAGCTGCAAAATACTCTTCTTCACCAATTTCTCAGCGTTTTAACTAAAACAACAGTCAGGCAGATCGGCCGGTATTTATGTAATTTGCTTGGGTTAATAACTTTCGGTATTGGCTTTGCGACTGCGCATTTACAGTCGCGCGGTTATATCCCAGCCTCCTTTTAATGTCCGCAGTATTCCGAGAGGAATGCTGAGCATGAAGCTTGGGAAAAACTTGCTTTATGGAATTAACAGTTGAACAAATGTCCGTCGCATATCACAGAAGAGGTTGATCTCTTTCTTCTGTTCAATAAATGGAAGTAGTTGAAGCTCGATGCGGCTTTATTGTGTCGTTATCGGTGGTGGTGTATGACGATATTGAGTTGTTACAGCTGGCGTTGATGTAAAATGGCGATCACCATTTGATAGTTTGTCGCTTTCGCATCACGGAAACCTCGGTTAATGCGATGTCGCTGGTAATATTCCCCTGGAGAGAAAGAGCGACTGTGGTGGACGATGTTTTACGATACAAGTTTCAAGTGTTAGGCCTTTGTTAGATAGGGACTGTTCCATATGACACTAACGTGGTAGAAAAGACTTGGTTCGATACTGGGTCGACGGGATGTAATGCATGTGAGATGGATGATTGAATGTAAGGTTCAATATATTGGCAGTTGACATACAGGAGCGTTTTTCTCAGAACACGGGTAGAATTAAAAATATAGTAAACATTAGGACAAAACGTAAAGTAGGGAGGTAAATGTTAGTGCGAGCAACGAGTGGTCAAAGACAAAGATACATAAAACAGGAACTAAGTGCCAAGTCAAAAATACATAAAACACGATTGTGGTTGAAGCCGGATAACTTCATGTTGTCAAATCCCAGACACGAAAACCATTGAGGTTCTCAACGAAAAGCTTTGTTTTAAAATCATGGTCGCAAGACAGGAGGATTCTGACACTGCCCTACAAGAATTCAATTCTGTGTAAGATAAAGACACCCACATTTCAGCCTTCAACTCGCATGGTCAGGAGACTGAATTTGTCAGGCCTCTGTTCATTGACAAGTCTGGTAGAAGCAGTTCTGAATGTGGAAGAGCACCACCGAATAGGCTCGGTGGATTATTAGAGGACGCAAATCATCCCACTACCGAAATCTTCAATCTGGTTGTGATGGCATAATCTTAAATAATACTGTTTTATTGGTTATTATTCTGCTTGTTCAGTTGGATATTAATAACTGCAAAAGTGATTATCTATGGATGGGTGCGCTCAAGCTTGATTACGCAGACTTTCAACAAATCATTAGGGAATATCGCGGGCTGAAGTTTACAAGAGAAAGCAGACTAATTACTAACACTATCAGCCTTTGCTGCATAGCCTGAGATTTGATCCGCATGAGAATAACGAGATAAGATTTATGGCATAATATACAAGTAAAAAGACTACTAGTCAATTCATGCAATGTGTGAAACTTGAGCGTTGCCTTCGCGAATATAGTAGTGAGAAGAATTGCTGTGAAGCAATCACATTGGTTACTTTGCATTTCTAAATAAAGCATATTAGTGACGCAAATATTGAGGCTAGTTATAGCCAAAATTTTATGTACTCTAGATTAGCCGCACGTAATTCAGATTTGACGTGAATGAACTCTTGTCGGTCGACTCTTTGATGTACTCAAATGGATCAAGTAGACGTTACTTGTACATAGTCTTATGTATTATTGCACGTCGGACAGTGACAGAAAGTGAACACTGGGAGCGATAAATGTATGAAACCTATCAGTACTTGAAAGCTATATGCGATGAAATTCGTCTAGCCCTGTATTTTTCGGTATCGTGGCGTGACATGGCAACGCGGCGTATTTTTTGGTTTGCGAAATCCATACTGCTGAAAGCGCAATCATTATCTGTCATTCAACTAGTTCAACTAGACTCAACGGCTCAAATACTCGTGGACATCCTTGTTCCCGGTTTGCAACAGCACAGTTACTAGTAAGCATTGGTCTTTTGAAGTGCGTACCTTGATTGCATTGGCAGTTGAGTTTAATTGGTGCATTTTGTATTTTTACACCAACGTAAATGACTCAAATTAGTAGTATCCAGTGAGTGACATATTTCTTTACTAATGCCGGATGCTGACCGGCAAAATAATCCGTCGACAAACTGACCGTTGAGCAAATTTTGCTTTACCATCACTTGACGCTTTTCTATATCCACGTAAATTGAGGTGGCGAGGCAACTTAGTGATCAACGATTTTTTCAGACAAATTCAGCAATGCTTCCAGTCAGTTGGATCTTAAGGTTTGACCTTACCTAATTAACTACTTAACAGCATAAAAAGAGAATTTCACTGGAAAACCGTGTGATGTTTGACGCTGGATCTATTAAACGGATGAACCGTGTCGACGGAAATCTTTTAGTCAACTCTTCACATATGCATTTGTAGTTATAACATTTTGCTCCACCTGTAATGCATCAGAGAAGAAGTGATACCATAGTGTTTTAATCAGGGCACTAGCGGGCCATTTGTTGCCAAGTTGAGTCTAATACGTTGGCTTCCATCTTAGGCGGAAAAGTAATTCGTGGAATTTTGCCACACGTGCAGAAGCAATGACCAAAACACTGTCGTCCGGTCACATATTGGAGCAAACAACATTGTTCATTAATACAAATTAGATCTTAAGTCTACAGTGCTGTTTACAGAATATGAATTAAATGCTTGAACACTGCCTACTATTTCCACCTTTGGCAAAGTATTCGGTGTTGCTAGAAGAAATGTCAAATTTTTGAAAACTAGTGCTCAGATTTTTATCACCTTCCGTGAAATTCACTTCACCTTACACTTTGCTTATGAATTGGTCAGTCAGAGGCAAATAAACTTTATGCTTTCTGCTCTGGTGCAGGTCTATAGCTTGAGTTTCTTAACAGCATTATATTCTCAGGCATTTGGATCGCAGAGTTGAAAAAATCAAAAGGATATTACCTATTTAGGGTAAAACATTAGGGACTGAACTTCGGAGAAGATTACTGGAGGCCGGACACAACGTCTATTTTACTTGTAAGTCTTTTATTTTGGCTACGTTGTTCCGGAAGTCGCAAGGGGCACCAGTATACTACAAGTGCGATATTCTAACCGACGAGAAGACGTCTTCAGCTATTGAACTTCCAAATTGCAAAGTCCAACAGGACAGAAAATGGGACGAAAGGTTTGAACCCAGCTTTACTCCGTTGGCAATAATGCAGTGGCAAGGAAGACAAGAATCACAGGCCCAAAGGAAAAAATTTAAAAATTAAGAAAGATGAAACTTAACGTGGAAGTCAGGGTAATCGAACACATGTTTTCGATAATTCATCTTTAGGCTTATACAATTATATGCTAATCGAAACGTGCAGACAGACGTTACATGTCGTGACTACTAGGAAGTGAAAATTGGCTGCTGACAGCGTTACCATTTAAGCCACGACAACCGACCGCGCGTGACCTCGTGGGTCAGAGGTCACTGGCTGTTTGTGCCAGGTCAGACCCAGAACATCAATTAGCTTCGTTTGAATACGTAGCTCGGGTTCAAGCAGCCTGATCGCAATTGCTTCAGCGGCTTCTAGTAGTCGCTTGCGGACGTAGTCTGGGCGGTTATTTGGGGTCTGATGGAAAATCTTGAAGGAATCGGTAAACCTTGTGGCGTTCCCCGAACCGGCTAGGTGCGCGGCTGCTGAAGAGTTCGCTGTATTTACGTTTCTATTTCTAACACCGACCGGGTGGTGTTCCTTAATGTTCTCAGATAGACGCCGTGTTTTACGCCCAATGTATTCCGCTCCACAGAAGTATGCATTTGAGCAGATACACATTGAGTTGGTGTAGACAGGCCCTTTTTAACTCTCACACTGGGGACGATTTTCTACCCACAATCTCGAGGCCTACATAACAAGCGGAAAACAGTCAACGGGCGGCTACCTTTGTCTGGCCCACCCCGAGAATAGCGATAGACGTATGGTTGGAATCCCTATATTGCGGTGAGGTACGCATTTATCAGCGCCCCCTGGAGTAACCAGGAGAAGAGAAACACAGCCCCTTTGAGATAAATCAAGGGCATTAGGACTATTCCAGCTTGGTCATAATAGGACGTGCAGAAGCGAAGATACAGGGGCAAACCAGCGAACACCGACTACTCGGATCGGCTGAACTCAGGGCTTGCATGTGACCTCGTGCTGAAAGACAATGTGTGGTGCTTGTTGGTAGTGAAATATCCTCTATATGTGGGCGCATGCGTGCTAGCCTGTGGGCTGTTGTGGGCTTGCAATGAACAAAGTACCACCCTACCGCATTTTCTAACTTCATTATGGGGCACCCCGTTTTGACGGCTAATGTTTCTGGTGTTCCACAGCGTGTTTCTCTGCTTTGCATCTACATCTCACGTTACGTGATAAAGCCAGGGGGCAATATCTGAAATTTCGGTCATCAGTAACTTGCATTCGTTGCTTCCGACCTGCTCACAAGTGTACCTAGCTAAAACCAGCTGGTAATAACAAGGTCGGAAAACCGCATCGCGTAAATATCAATTCCAGTATTCAGTCTTTAATTCAATGTAACCCTGCAACAAACCGAAGCAAATTCAAGAGGTTTTTAATAGAACTACTGAAAACAAATGTAAGCAATAATGTTTCGACGAAAGTTGCAATAATTGAACAACGCTCCAGAAGAGGGTGAACGAGTATTACCGGAGTAAGCTTAGCCTCCACTAAATGCCGTGCACTTTCCGAGCCTTTATTTATGCCGCAAGCAAAGGTGCGATAGTGAGAATCGTTTACTGTCGAACAGTTGCAGGTATGTCTCACCTTAGAAGTTTGCACCCTTCAACTTCCTAAAAGTGAGGAAGAGAGTAAGAGTGGAGATAATGTCATTCGATGTTTCATTCACAAGCGAAATTCACGGTCCGGATTAGCACGGCATTACAGTATGTGCATAAGTAACCAGATTCACAATTACTGCTATTTACGGCTACTTACAAGTTTACCACAAAAGCAGATTTTCTGTGACTAGGTGTGTATGTAAGTATGATGTGTTGTACTCCATCGACATCGACTGCATGGTGCTGTAGCACCATGATGCTCCATGCCACCATGTAGCCGGACGGAACTTCAAGTACAAATGAACCAAACAAAAAACGGTTAGCGGCCGACTGAGGAAAGGTTTACTTAAAATTAAACCCAAAGTTGTTGTCCACCAACACACATCTAACATCAAAAACATTATCCTATTTGTATACTGACGCCAAAGGTATTTTACCAATGGATACATTTGGGTGTTTCTCTTCCCAACACTGGCACCCCACGACCGCGGTTTCGTCTTGGTTTAGACTCGTCAGGTGGAGATAGCCTGAGCTGGGGTGAAACTCAGAGCTTGGAAGTTAATGGCTGACGCCCTGAAAACTATGCTGCTGAGATCCGCGAGCAACACTTGGCACAGCGGAATGTAATTCAAGTTGAATTTGGAAGCACGCTGTGTGGTGGGTCGCGAATCGCAACCTCTGTTTAGATCTCGGGTCACTTTGAGGTAAACCTCGGTCATTCCGATCTCGAGGACCGTATCCTGAATGAATATATTTGAGAGATTCTCTTCCCAACACTGGCACCCCACGACCGCGGTATCGTCTTGCTTTAGATTCCTCAGGTGGAGATAGCCTGAGCTGGGGTGGAACTCAGAGCTTAGTAGCTCATGGCTGACACCCTGAACACTATGCCACTGAGATCCGCGTGCAACGCTTGGCACAGCGGAAAGCAATTCAAGTTGAATTTGGAAGCACGATGTGTGGTTGAGTTGCAACTCGCAACCTCTATTGAGACCACGGCTCACTTAGAGGTAAACCTCGGTCATTCTGATCTCGAGGACCGTATCCTGAATGGATATATTTGGGTGTTTCTCTGAGTTGCATCATAGCTCAGGCTACCTCCACCTGAGGAATCTAAACAAAGACAAAACCGTGGTCGTGGGGTGCCAGTGTTGGGAAGAGAATCTCTCAAATATATTCATTCAGGATACGGTCCTCGAGATCAGAATGACCGAGGTTTACCTCAAAGTGAGCCGAGGTCTCAATAGAGGTTGCGAGTTGCAACCCTACCACACAGCGTGATTCCAAATTCAACTTGAATTACATTCCGCTATGCCGAGCGTTGCACGCGGATCTCAGTAGTATAGTGTTCAGGTCGTCAGCTATGAGCCACTAAGCTCTGAGTTCCACCCCAGCTCAGGCTATCTCCACCTGACGAGTCTAAACCAAGACGAAACCGCGGTCGTGGAGTGCTAGTGTTGGGAAAAGCAACACGCAAATATATCCATTCAGGATATGGTCCTCGAGATCGGAATGACCGAGGTTTACCTCAAAGTGAGCCGTAGTCTTACTAGAGGTTGCGATTCGCAACCCAACCACCCATCATGCTTCCAAATTCAACTTGAATTTCCTTCTTAATAAGTTTGCTGGAGCTTAGAGAACGCCGACGTCACTACCGCGGGATCTTATTATGATTACAAAGACCTGTTTAAGAATTGGAATTGCTGATTCTGAAGTCAGTTTACCTGGTATGTCACTTCTTCAGAATGACAGAGCTGAAAGAGATGGTATCGTAATTCTGTATTATATGGCTATTCTCCGGTGTGATGTCATTGACCACCCAGAGATCCATGCCGCAGGTTCGATTTGGTGTCGACTATGGTTATGAAACGAAGACATATGTCTTATAGCTGTGATTTAATGTTCACCAAACTCGACGTGAGAAATGGACTCCAACCTAAAGCACCTTCCTCATGTTGCTTTGAGCAAGACATACAGTCACATTCTCATCCCAGGCGACTTTAATGTGCACGATCTGAAAATAGCGGCGACAGATAACATGCAGTTCAAAGCCTGTTTACAAGTGATAATTTCCAGTTACTCTCTATGCGACCACGTAACCAGTCCCACCAGATTTTGAACTGTTAGTAAGCCGTCGATACTTGATCTTGTGCTCACCAATCAAGAAAGCATGAAGTATAGAAGAATGACGAGAGCACCACTGGGTAGCAATGACCATGTGACTCTGTTTAACTAAATATGTTATGCGGAATATCTTGAGGAAGAGGACGAAAAATTATATACCGTCCAGCACTACAATGTGCTATCGGCGCTTGTTAAGGTGCTATGTCTGACCTTCTTGAAGAAAAGCCCACCCCAGAAATCGCCTAGGACACTTTTACAAGGATATTCGCCACACTGGTAATGCTCGCGACTGAGCAGAAATTCTTTCATCCTCAAAGTAGAATGAAGTCAAATCTGAGGAGCAGAACACCCAAATACATGTCCTTGAGAGAATTACCATGGAGAGCTAACCAGAACTCCTCGAATTCCAAAACCTGGACTGCCTATGTGGCACAACCTAATTTCTGTTTCATTTTGATCCGCGAGGACAATCCGACGAATCAGCAGGAGTTAATGAGGAGATTCTGCACGAACCGAAAACTTACACAGACATGTTAATAGACTTCGTAAGGGGAAGCACGGAATCCCAGCACTGATCACGACTGGAGGATGCACACGATCAACAACGGAAGCAGCCGATCTCTTACGGATCCATTAGTCACAAACGTTCTAGAGAGTAACAGGCCTAACGGTTATCCCTGTTTTTATTGTCCCATCGTCATTTGAATCCAGTAACACTTCTACTGTAGAGTGTCAAATAAACTGTTGTCCTTGTGCATCCACAGCTCTCCTGGTGTAGATAACATTTAAACCAAGGCTTTACAGGCAGCAGCCTGTGATCTGGCGGAACCTCTAGCTATATTCTATCAGCGCTGTATGGATGAGAACCATATTCCAACAATGTGGATGCGTGTGGTGACCACCCCTATGCATAACGGAGGTAGCCACACTAACCCAACTAATTACCGTCGCATAATGTTACTCCCTGAGCTTTCCAAGGTTAATGAGTCTATCATCACTGCTGCATTTATGCAGTACCTGGAAAATCACAAGCTAATTGCACCAGAGCAAAATGACTTCCGACAAAAGCGCTCATGCGCAACGAATTTGTTAATTGCACTAAACAGTTGGACTGAAGCAGCTGATGGTGGAGAAGGAGTTGACGTCATTTACCTGGACTTCTCAAAATCATTTGATGTCTTAGAACACCGAATTCATCTCCATAAACTTTAGCTCTAGGTCGTTGGTGACCCCCTGCTGCGTTGGACAAGTAATTTCCTGCAAGAACCCCGGTTGGATGTGTGAGTACAAAAATCCCTCTCTGACGCAATTGAAGTGGAGTACGGCGTACCACAAGGCTCGGTGGTCGGGCCCCGTCTATACTTGATTTTAATAAACTATCTGGCAAGGAAAATTACTTCCGATTTCTTATTCATCGCGGGTGATATCAAATTATGTCGAGCAAGCAAAGAGCCGAAAGACCATGACAAACTCCAGCGTGAACTCAACACGATTTCAATCTGGTCAGTTTGAATACACTTCAGTTCAATGTGGAACAATTTCACGCTATTCAATTGCGTCATAGACATGACCACGTGTATAGGCTTAAATCACATGTGTCGTATACCTGTTCCCAAGAACACGAACTTGGTGTGCTCATTCATATTGACCTGAAATGTTCAAAACAGTCAGAGGCAGCTGCGAAGAGAGCAAGCAAGCGCGTCGGTTTGCTCCGGACAGCATTCGGAAGATTCGACTCACCAGCTTCCCCAGGCAGCGCCCTCACTTTGAATACGCCATCCAAGCTTGGCAATCTTAGTTGAAGCGCAAAATAGAAGTGCTAGAAAAACCTCGACGCGTGACTACAAAAAACTTAAATAGTCTACGAAATCTTTTCTACCATGGAAGGCTGAAGTCACTGGGAGTTTTTAATGGTTGCTGCCGAAGGCTGCGTGGCGATCTCATATTAGTCTCCTCAATTATTCCGTGACCCTAATCATGTATGCAGTCGCTTGCTGAAACTCAGCCATATCAGCAACCTCAGAAGTAATCCTCTGAAATTTTGTGCACGGAATAGCTGCCTGGAATGCTTGCGGAATTACTTTTCTTTTCGGGTTTGCCAACCCTAAAACTCTCCCAAACTTCGTTGTTCCATCCCTGTATGTTGGATATTTTACAAAGACGATTGGGCATTGCCTTTGGCCCCCATCACTTCATTTCCTATACTGTGCAACTTTGGAATATATTAATTATCCCTCCTAGCCGGATAAGCATGTTACGTAAACCTGAGGATTCGGGACAGAAATGAGTATTCTTGTTTTTACTTTTCAAATATAATACATCAACTACAACTGTCAACATGTTGCCACGTAATTCACATTCACTTCCCACTTACACTGCTCTTCTGCAGCAGCATATCTGCTAAATAAAAGCTCAAACAGATATGTCTCATGTGGTTTGGTAATTATAGTTTTACCCCCACCACCCTGCGGGACTTGTCAAGCAACTGCTATTTTACCCGGCATAAATCATCATTCATTGATCGTTATTCCACTTCGATAAAGCTTTTGTGGTTTTGACATTTGCTTCAGATATATTTTTTGCGTATTGAACATCTTACGTCAACGTAGCTGTATGCACTATTCAATTTCTTTTTTATATCGTTGCATCAAGTGATTGGCTGCTGTTTTCTATCCCCGGTGTGGCTACTCTTGTTGCGCATGTTTACAAGGTGACTACCTGTATATTACCCACTATATCGTCCATATTGAATACAGTTGGCTGTTGCTGGAATAAACGGAGGTGCTAGACTCGAAGAGTGGTCCATGCAATCGGTGTGGAGCGGACGACGGTCCAGCCACTGCCGTGTGTATGCTTGATTCATCAAATGCATCGTGCTTGTGTTTGCCTGTGGAGGAGTGTAGGTCAAATCCGTTGATGAAACGTGGATCACATCCACATTTTTCCGGTCTTATTCTTTCGGGTTAACACTGGATATCGTGTGTGTGGTTGATGCTGTAGTTGATGCAGAGCAAACTACCCATGGTCTCTCTGTAGGCCCAGGCGTCCTGTGGCTGTCCCTGTGGTGGCCACAGTAACAGACAAATCCAAACCATATGAGGCCAATCATGCACGAGTGCATGTAGTGCGCTAAGGCTGGTGGTTGCTAGATTTAGAACGATGGTCAACCCACTGCTGCAATTGTTGTTCCATGGGCTCATGTCCTGGACTCCTCCTCGTGGCGACCACTAGGTGGTTGAAGTGTTCCTCCCTTCTCCCTTCTAAGTTCCATGACACTAATCCACATGAGCTTGTGAACTCATATTTTGCTAGACCAGAATTCTTTCGAATGTACATTCAATTGAAGGCTTCGGTTTAGGACCCTAATTGTTCACCTGTAAGTTATGGGCGCCGTGTCAATATATTCGTTGAAACCACTTCATCCTCGTAGGTAAGTAATTGGTCAATGGCACTCTTCCCGTAATACCTAGCCATGGGCGAAAACAGGTTTACGGGTTATAAGCTCACAGCTCGATTGGCGTAAAGCACGAACGCCACGGAATTTCGCTGACAATGGAAGGGCACCTCCGGGAGTTCAACTGCTTGCTACTGGCCGCCTCAAGCCAGGCAGCCTCTGGTCCCATTTGTGCAAACCCGCCATAACCCACCTGCATCTGGCCGTACTCGCAGGTTCGTATCATACTACCTTTGCAAAATATATAAGAAGCTTTTCTATACCTCAAATTCTGTGTGTGACGGCCAACTAGCAGATCCCAATCTGCCTCTGCAATCTCATTCCCGATCTGGATATGTTCCACACTGAATGGTGGGTCAGACTATTGAGTCAAAAGCTCCGGGTGGAGTCCCTCAGGCGAATTTCCTCGTCACTTACTGCTTGTAAGAGAAGTTATTGAGCCAAAGGCTCCGGGCGTAGTCCCTCAAACAAACCTCGGAAGCACCACCGCCACCTCAAATATGATTGCCCAGCAATGCAATCGTATGTCGGCACGCAAAGCAATCAGCATCGGATTCTGAAACAAAGTCACACTATAGGACCGAAATACTAGTGTGTGCCCCGAGTGACACACTGCACTATTCGCGATGGAGCTGGCGCGTTACCACATCGATAATGCGGCGTTGAATGAGACTTGTCGAGCTGAACATGAGAAGTTGCGTGAAGCAGTTGCTGGCTACACGTTCTACTGGGTGGGCAACGCAACCTCAGCACCTCGTGAACATGGTGTCGGATTTTTAATAACCCATGGCCTAAATGGCCAGTTGTGTGTGAAGCAACAAACATCAGCGTGCGACTGACGACTGCTTGCCTATCACTCGGAAGTGGTAAGGTTGCCATTTTTATAAGCACGTACCGTCGGACTATGTGTCATCCCAATGACAAGCGTGATCAGTTACACACCAGCTATCCTCCGTGATACGGTCTGCGCCGAGAAGCAACAGACTGTTTCTGCTGGGTGATTTCGACGCGAGCGTTGGGCGCAAGGCATAGGTGTGGACAGATGTTATCGGTCCGCATGGCATCAGTTCAGCGAATGCGAACGGATACAGACTGCTCTCACAGTATGCCACTCTCAACCTGACGATCACACACTAGGTTTGCACTGAGTGCGAGTGGTATAGCAACTTGGACGCACCCACAGAGTGGTCACACTCACCTGCTGGACCATGTCATCCGACGTCAGCGTGATATGCGCGAGGTGCGCATGACACACGTACTGCGTGGAGCTGCGTGTGGCACTGATAACAGATTGATGCAGACCAAACTGTACATATATTTTCGTAAATCTATGTATTACACTCCGGCCTTGAATCGGCGTACATTTAACATTCTATTCCTCTTTACTGTGGCGAAAGGTATTGACCTGGAGAAGGCGGTGGCTGCACGACTGTATGATGTGGACTACATAGCCACAGTGGGTGACCTGTGACATCACATTTGCGACCAGTTGACAGCTGCTGCCAAGGAGACCTTCGAGAGCGCAAACCGTAACCGACCCGATTGGTTTGATAAAGAAAAATGCGACGATTGGCGCATTGATGTTAGGGCAGAATGCAGCATTTGCTGCACATGTCGCGGACTCTAGTGGCTTGCGGAAGAAGAGAATGTTCGCAGAGCTTGACAACGTCTGACCTGAGAGCTCCGTCGCATTAAAAACGCATGATGGACGGAGAAGGAGAAGCCGATGGAATACTACGTCGAATGTTACCAAAGCGAAAAATTCTTTGACTCCCTAATGGCGTTGGATGTACAGAGATTGGAGCCACTGAAGAAGTTAATCCATGGTACCGCAGGCGCTACCTGCACAAAGAATGCAGGTATACTGTAGATAAGCAAAGCACTATGACTGGCTTTTGAACAAATTTTCAGAGATTGGCCAGCCTATTCTAAACGACCTGAAGCAGGACGATATTAAAATGAGTTTGGTAGAAAAGCTGTCACTGGCTGAGACACAGTGAGCACTTAGCTGCGAATCGGCAATTGTGCAGGCACCCATTGGATCCCGCCTGAAGTATTAGAACACGGCTGACCTGCACTGGTGATTGCGCTGCATTACCTGGTGCAACGTGTGTGCATTAGGAAGAAGGTGCCGCCTGAGCAGAAGGAAGCCCTTTTGCTACCATCGTACATTCGTAAACGGAGCAAGCAATACTGCACGCATAATCGTGGTATCAACTAACCGAGTTGTGTGGGCGGGGTGATTGCCCGAATCTTGCGCAACCTCTTCGTCAGCTAGGTATTGGAACGGAAGATGGCGGAAGAGCATTGTGGATTGCTTTCTGATCATAACAGCATCAATATGATGTTTGACGCCGGTCAGTTACAGAAGAAGTGAAGAGAACAACACCAGTCGTTGTACACGATTTTTGTCTATTTCACCAAGGCATTTGATACGGCGAACCGCCGGGCATTATGGCTGCTGTCGGGAAAGTTTTGTCATCCGAGTAAACCTGTAAGTTTAATTGTACGTCTGTACAGTGGCATGCGGGCGAGGATGCAGCTGAGTGGACAGACCTTGGATGACTTTTGCAGTTTTCTCTGGTTTGAAGCAAGGCTGTCTTAACTCCTGCCCTGTTTAATATTTTGCTTCATGTATTCATATCTTGTGATTTTGCTGTGGTTTGTGCTTACGGTGTTGGTGTGCAGCACCGTATGTATGGTGGGTTGCTGGACATCCGTCTTTTCGGTGCGGGAACACTAGGCTGTGAGACAACTATCCATATGTTGCAGTTCGCTGGCGACTGTGCGTTGTTTACACACAGCGCGGTTGAGTTTCAGCACATGACTGGTGCTCTGACGTCGACAGCAACCGAATTCGGGATCACCATCAACACAAGCAAAACTGTCTGTCTCTTTCAGCCTTCACCGGAGATGCGATCTACAATGGTGCCGCGGATCAGCGATGATAATGACTTATTAGATACCACCTCCCGGATCTGCTATGTTGGAAGTGCGGTGTCCACTGAGCAACAGCAACACAGTGAATTTGGCATCCTCGTGCATACAGTAAGCTAGAATACCGAGTATGAAACAAAATCAGCTTACCGTCGACACGATGCTGATGGTGTACAAATCTATGGTTCTGTCAGTTCTTCTATACAACAGCGAAATGAGAACGACGTCGTAGCGAGGTGTGAGATTTCACGAACGTTTCCATCAAGGGTGTTTGAGACAGACTCTGCGCATAGCTTAATGCGACAGAGTGGCCAGTCAAAGGGTGTTGCGCCCAAGTGTAATGTATCCAGTGTAATACATACTGTTGCTGTGACACTTGAGGTGGCTCGGTTATGGTTGAGATATGGATTCGACGCTGATACCGAAGTAGCTATTACATAATCAACTGAGTATTGGGAAGCGGCATGTAGAGAAAGCAAAGCTCCGTTACCAGGATATGATCAAAGATCGCGTAGCACGTTTTAATCTTGATTGCAGGTCGTGGGAATCAAAGGACTTTGATTGGCGTGCGCGCACGATCTGCTCACGAACGCATTTACCGAGTTACAGGAGAAAGACCTCATGCATGCGGAGAAGACGCGGCAAGTGTGCAATCGACAGGTGCCGATGGATAGTATTACATCGATATCGAGCGCATGGTGCTGTGGAACATGCGGTCTCGAGTGCCTGAGTAAGCTAGGCTTAATAGCCGTGAGCGAGGCCAATCGGGACCACCCCGGAAGTGACGACCGGTCCTGCGGAGAACGTAGGCAGAACCAGGTCAGAGTTTTTAGACACTCTGCATCCCATTTGCGAACTGCGTGCTGGCATGCTGAGTCTCTTTCTTTTAGGTGGTGGGGTTGCTATATTGTCTCATTAATAACTACGCGGACTATCTTCTGTGAACTGAAACATGTCGCTAAAGCCAATTTAAGTTAACTTCGTTAGTTTTTCGTTTGTGACATCTTCGTACGGTGTCCTCTGCTCTATTGAACTTATGGTGAAATTTTCTGCTTTCATGTTATTTCACCTGCCTACTTATTGAAGAGTTATATCAGCATATATATAAGCAAGATCGATGTATTTTATTTGTTATCTTCGTTTCAAGTTCTTGAATTTTGGTTGTTATCATTGGTGTGGCTGCACTTGATGTGCAGGTTGACAAGGTGCCTATCTCTCTATTACCCACTACACCGCGCGTGAAGCAGTTGAGCTCCAGACATACCGGTCCGCAGTCCGGCTTACTGCCTCCTGCGACACGCATAACATTATATAAGGCAAACGTTAGATAACCATAAAATTAGATCTCAGTAGCCAATTACACATGGTGTGAAATTCTAAATGTATTTTGCTTTGCTAGCCAATGCGAAACGGAGAAGAATCGACCCCACAAACACATGTATTGACCTTGGCAACAACGGCGGCATGTAAATTACCACTCCAGTCTACAAATTCCCACGTACCTCACAGGCCCAAGACGATCTCTTCTCCCACTCCCCTGTGCTCGTTCAACTAATGAAAGCAGATCTCTACATGGAATCTCACATCGCACATCATATTCGAGCTAACGCTGCAATCGTCTTATCACGAAGGCACCGAATTTCGCCTGAGCAAACTCAAGCCATCTGGGTTGAACTTCGAACAAATAATCCATTTAAGAGTATTCCGTCTCTCAGATGGCTATGGTCGTCCTCGCTATAGATTACCGCAAGTAAATCCGCAGACGGCCGTCCATGTGGTACTACCGAGCACTAAGATTCTCAAGGTCCCAGGTAGGTGTACCGTCTAACGTATGCTCTGCTCATTGGTTAGTCAGTCTTCCATATGAAGCTTTACCACGGCTACCCATTTAGTAACAAGATGTATCTGAAAAAGTCATCACCATCACCTACAGTTAGAACGAATTTCGGGCGCTGTACATTTGCACAAATATTTCGGCCTTTCATCCACAAAGTCACATTTGGTCTAGAGTTTACGTGCCATTAATCGACGTCATTCATGTAGCCCTTTATCCTTAAGAAGAGCAACTGGAATATGCTTAATCTCTTTCCCGACTGCTGATGTAAACTTGAGTTACCGTTAAACGGACAAATTTAGAACCTTTTAGTCGATGCTATACATAGCAGCTACCTAAACATCTGACATTGATATTCATTTAGTTATGATCAAAGTCAATGATAAATTCCCAGTTTTAGCTTCATTCAAACACCTCCGTCGAGTTTATTATTTGATCAACTGATATTCACGCTATATCCGTCGCTGCGCTCAGATTGTGCAGCCTTGTCTGACAGATGAAATAAACATATTCTTTCTCTCTGACATTGTACACATAACTATCATTGTGAGCAAGAACGTTATCCCAACATAGCTCTCCCCGCACACTATGAACTCTCATAGACTCTCATTCTTACAATTGATTATTTAGGCATGGTGGCAATGAATGTCCACCAACAACAAGTTAGAAAAAATGACAAGCTCTCGGTGGTTACACCAAAGGTCTACAAGTATCAGAATATCGCCACATCTGGCACGACTGAAAACTAATCGCGATCCACTTTACCATCCTCCAACTTCGACAAAGATTATAAGGCTCAGTCTTCACGAACTACGCGTATCTTCTAGACACCTTTGCCTAGACACAGCTTACTACGTATATATGTCATATCACACAGTACGACAATCCCGTCGCTGACATTCTTGTACGCGCCATTCTCACTTTTTACATCTTTGCTAACCGCATACCCTGCACAAATGACAACATTTCCGGCTAAATAGGAAAACCTTCACCTCATTCTACAGTTCATTTTACTGCAGGAACAACCCACTCCGCTCCCAAACACTAAGGAACAACCCTATTTAGCGCTTACACAGCTTGTTCTGTACTCATTGTCTATGTCTCTTGTACACGCACAATAGTTGACATCCTGCATTCACTCTCCGATCCGAGTACCAGGGGATCATTGAAACTGGTCACCAGAGGTCATATTTGGACAGGAGTAGATATGTGTTTCATCATTAGGGCTCTTGTGTTCCCTTAATGTCAGCACTCCAAATTATCTCGATCCACATCTAGCTCTCTCGGCTATTTTCACACCTCATACTTTCCATTCCGGCTGTTGCTCTATGATCTAGTTAGCCGCCATATACCCGCGGATTTGCATGCGTTCTAAAATATGACAACTGGCTTAACTGATGGCCACAGTTAGCCACCTATCAAAATATAAAGCCGAAATTGTCACTCATTAATGTTTTGGTATTTGGTATCCTAGTTTGGACACACATCTTCCATCATATAGGACCATAAACTATTTTCGAAAATTTACACTTTGTTGCCTAATGTGACAGCTTAAACCACTACCGGATTCACATAACGATATACCCCTAGGCAGCTACTGGCCTATTTGAAGTATTTTATAGATAGCTTGTGTCTTCTCTCTTTAATAATACTACTGCTTATAATAATGCCGCGACAGCGTTAAGGGTTTTTCTCCTAGGACTGCGAGACAGCACCAAGCCTGACCCCAAGTGCTCCCCCGCATACCCACTTCAAAACTTTCGCCTTTCTTACTAACATGCATGTCATAGAATAGCTTCTCATCATCTCTTTCTCTATGTGTGCGCTGTGTCGTGATCCTCTTCGTAAGCAAACCACATACGTGCAAATGCCATACAGACACCCTATCCATACTTTCTTCATCTTTCTTGCTATCCTCTATATTGTGACCACTTCAGAGTTCTCAAAGCAACTCCGAAAACCCAATTTAAACAAGAATAGTCACCGAAAGCAGTGTTTAGCTACTGTCTCAACATTACCTCCTTTGAAGAAACAAATCCAATCATATCTAATGTAAGCGCACTAACATACGCAGCCACATTAACATATTTCCTATCAGTTGCTTAAGTTTTCTTTCTCCTCTTGAGCTGCAATGATAGCTTTAAAGCATGCAAATGACTGACGCAGGATCTATCTAAATCTTCCGGTCGGTTATTGCTGATTTAGTGATTCTTCATTTTTCTTTACTCTCGGATTTCTCATATTGTATGGCAAACGTTTTGCAAAAATAAAGCCGCTGACATGCTTTCACCGTGATAGCGGGCCCAATGACTAGAGCAACAATTTGCTGTGGATTCTCTCTTATCTATGTGTGGGACTTGCTTTCACCTGTCAACTTAACGATGGCCTGCGTAAGCAACCGTGTATCCTGTTACTTGTTAGGCGTGAATAAGTGCTATTAATCGACGTCGATGGATGTAACCTGATTCGTTATTTCGAATGACTTTAGCATGCCAGGCATTACATGGCTTCACTAACTTTTAGCTCATAAGCGACCTGAACACACCCGGTTAGTGTATAGGTAATTTTCACTCTTCATCGGACATTGTTTGGTTAAGGAAAGCTCAGTAAAATGGCTAGAGACGGAGTCCAAGCGTAACAGTGCACGCAAAAACGCCGTTTTTTTTACCCGATATTGACCAATGGAAACATGTATGTGGTGATCAGACCCAGGGGTACCGATGGCGCTAAGCACGTAATGATCCTTTATTCCATTTCGTCACAAGGAGCCAGAGATGTTGGAAAACTAATTTAGTAGGATTAACTCAAGTCATGAATAAATTACATTGTTTATTCTCTCTGACTTTAAACGTGGAAAACTGTGTGTCCTTTCTAAATGACGGAATCATTCTTTTGCGCTGTCATCTTGTGCAGAAAATGTGTGCGCGAAATAGTTTTCACAATGATCATAATAATAGATTGCTCAATTAAATTAATATGACAAATTTCTTTTAGCCTTTGCGCTGTGAAATACTGGTAGCATATGAGTAAATATCATGTCCAAAAAGATCCCAAAAACCAAGAGAAACCAAGCTTCACTACGCAAGTTTCAACTTCCGACATTATCTTCCTCAAGTGAATGTTGGTTTGAGGAAGGTCTAAAACCTAAAAACTAGTACTGACAAATAGGAGCTCGGTTGGTCATCTTTAAATCCCCAGCATTCATATTTGGTCGGCGTTGAAGGTACAAGTTTCAGCCATCATTGCAAAACCTAAATGTAACTTGTTAGTTCAACATGCACTGCAGTTACGTAACTTGTTATCTTGCGTTAGAGTCATGAAAAGGCGTCAATTATTCACCAATGTTGGAGGCATTACCTGTGTTTGTCCGGTTCGGCTTGCTTCATTGATATTCGACAGCTATCAATTCGGTTCCTGCCTATCAAGAGAGAACTGTTCAAAACTTACTCTCTGAAGTTGCACGGAATATAGAGCAGATGTTAAAATTGTTAAAGTCGGTCATAAATACAGCAATTTTCAAAAATTGAACGTGAACAAGGCATTTTGTTTGAAATCTATTGTGTTCAACTTGGTTTAGAATAGTGCGAAGATAGCTTACTGAGTGGCCGATACCAGTAGATATAACGCATCTTCTATATATAAAATTTGCATGATGTAATTGAGAGATTTTGTTGGTTGGAAAGAACATTTTCACGATGTAAGTATATTAAATCCTATTTTCCATCCGAAATAATTTGGAGCACTGGTAGCCCGGCTTTGTTGCTCACCTGTTGATCGTTTTTCCGAGCTTCGTTAAGAGATCGCCTACGTTTCACCACCATGCGAGGTGGCATCTTCAGTGCAGAAATAGGCAGTGTATAATGCTGCTTAATGAATTGTCAGTCCGTTATCCACGGGCAGGTGACTATTTGAAGGTGGTGATTTCGATTTGCGCCACGCGATCTCTGCCCATTTGCTTCCACGGCCGAACCACGTCTTGCGATTCGCCGGAGAACTTTCTTTCTGAATTGATAGTACACGTGGTCGATGTCGATGCGCATGTTGATCGAATTATTAGAGGAGTACCATGCTTCTAGGAACTCTCTTCCTTTCTGTGTTGTTGTTTGAGCTAAAATCACTGTTTGGTTCCAATTGAAGCTATGTCCCTCCTCATCCACATGCGCCGAGACAAGAGAAGATGCATAATGCTTTTTACAAGCCCTCTGATGTTATTGTATTCTTGTGGATAGTTTCTTCCCTGTCTGCCCCACATAGTTCATTTCACAATTATTGCAATTTATTTTATACACGATGTTTGTTCATTCCTGTGCATTCCTAATGTTCTTTGGGTTTGATAGTATTCTTCTCAAATTAGCGGTTGGCTATGAGCGACCAGGATGTTGTATTGTTTGAGCAATCTGGCAGTCATTTCAGATATGTTCTTCATATACGGCAAAACGACCCTTTTGCTTGCATTTGGTATCGGCTTGGTGTTATTAAGTTTATGGTTTAGACATCTGCGTATGAAGCTGCGTGGGTATCCATTGCGCTCGAACGAATCGCATAAGTGTTTCTCTTCTTCCCGTTTGGTTTCCACTGTATTGCAGTGTGTTTCAATCCTGCGAAATAGTGTCCGCACGCAACTTATTTTGTGGCACTTTGGGTGATTGCTGTAGGAGTTCAAAATTTTATCCGTATGCGTCCCTTTCCCCTAAACGGATGTTTGAAATTCACCATCGTTTTTTCTGGTCACCAAACATCCAAGAATGGGAGCATGTTTTCTGCCTCTAACTCCATTGTAAACTGAATCCCATCCATTGCATTGTTGAGCAGTTGGTGTGCGATTGCTACTCCACCGCGTTTCAGTATTACAAATGTATCGTCGACATAGCGTACCCACAACTTCGGATTAACAACTGGTAGTAGATCTTTTTCCAACTTTTGCATGACGATCTCAGCGATCAGACCTGATACTGGTGATCCCATCGGTGCCCCCTTCACTTGCTCGTAGATCTCTCCGTGAACGAGAAATAAGTTGTGAGGCATAGTTGGAGAAGCTTGCAAATGCTTGCAGTCGTCATACTCCCAATTTTCTCATCTCTGTTGTTCCGGCGTTCTATGATGGCTTCTTTTGCCAGTTGCAAATTGACAGATGTAAATAAAGCGGTGACGTCGGAGACCATCATTTCGTCATGATCTATATGCAGGTTCTTGAGCTTCTCTAGAAATTGATTGGCGTCGTTTACGGAGTGCTGCGAACCGTTGAGTATATGTCTGAGACACCTCCACAATTCCTTCGCCAGGTAGTAGGTGGGTGTACCTGGAAGTGAAACAATTTACATCGCTTCAATTAAGGCAAGATATGTTCAACGTGTCCTTATAGGCGCTCATGTAAGACATGGAATGCGGACGTCCTGTGCAGAAAGAACTGAGTGAAACATCCTAATGTAACCTCATAAGTAAAACGAATAGGCTGAATCATACAAAAAAACCGCAGCATTGCCACAAATTCTAGCGTATATATCAGTTACATCTAATAGACAACCAAAATTCCACACCCGCAAATACGGGTTTTAAATAAACTCGCATTTGCACTGACGTTCATAAACAGAGTACTGCCCGTCGGTTGGCTTAGAAATTGTTTCACAGTTGCCAAAATCGCTGGCACAAATAAGGCATCACTATCAGAACCCCACTAGAATGAACCCGAGTCCGACAACATGGTAAAGGCAGGAAAAGCACGCATCACAAGCTTAAAAGACAAGGCGCGAAAACTAAAGCAAAGGAAAAACAAGGAGGACACCAGAGATGAAGTTCGACAAAGCAGCTCCAGGCCTACGGGACAATCCGGAAATAGACAACGAACGACAAACGATGTCAAGCCCAGGCTGATAACAGCGGAGGAAGTAGTGGTTAACAGCATGAATTTCCAGGTTTAACCGCTCCTCCAAGAATAGCCACGAAGAGAGGGACCTAGCCGAGATTAAGTATGTCAAGGACATTAGAACGAATACAGCCAGGTCAGCATAGGACGTGTGGAAGGGAAGATACGAGGTCAGGTCGGCGAGCAGCAGCTGCAGGCATCGGCTGAATTCGGGTCATGAATGTGACACTGAGCGAAAATACACTGTGGTACGTGATGATCGGGAAATATTATCCATACATGCGCGTGCGTGGTAGCCTGTGAACCAGTTGTGCGTTGGCTATAAATATTTTGCACATCTACCGCTCTTTCTCGCTGATATAAAGCCATGACCAATCAGGATGAAAAATAGTCTGGCCAGCTCAATTTGCTGACAGAGTTGCGGAGTTGCGGAGTCGTGGCTTTCAAGTTTGCGGCAATTGCGGCCTGTGAAGGAATCAAGGGGGATGTCAAATTGCAATCGAGCTTGGGCACCTCGCTAACTGGCAGAGCGAGAGTGACGTATCTGCTAACAAGTAGGTCAAGAATTAAGTGCTCTCTCAGCAAACTAAATGCAGCATTGCTAGCGAAGTTCAGGAAGGAAATTGATCAACAACAGGCATTGGAGCAATATCACTCTGCAAAGTGGGCGGTACATGAAGGCTTCATGATATTCTTGTAGAAGTTGGCTAGGAACTTGGCAGACGGAGTGCCTGATTAATACTTGGCCTCAAAGGAACGACGCTTTAAAGTATAATTTATAAATAGCCTAGTCAAACCCTTGCAGGACATAGTAATGCTGGCATCAATGGATGGATTGACCAAAGCAGAGGAGCATGTGAAAGTGGCTCAATGTTTGTTGGATCTAGAGAAATGGAACGCAAATTTGACTAATTGACAAACTTAATGCATAACCTGATGTCCAGGTTAGATGCACCTGAGCAATACGGAAAACGACATGGCCGCCGCCGTTCTCTATGTAACCGCATTAGCCATTTGGCCAGATACTGTACCGAAGGAAGACTTTCTCACCGTTTTCCTAATGCATAGCTGGTAAGTGGAGCGTGCCAGTTCTAGTGGTCACTATTCAAGGGGTGCCAGTCAATACGGTGGTAAATACAAGGGGAGCAGCGACAATTCCGAAACTTTCGATGGGCTTCAATTAGTCCAAACTTCAGTCTGGATGCTGACGGTCGAAGGCCACCAGTTAAAAGCAACAAGTGTACAACGGTTGAATAAATAATAGGTGTAACCTGCATTAGCCATTCAACTTTTATTGTGGATGGTGCCATATAAACTAGACTCGGCAACCATGTCCTCCAGGGACTAGGCACCATAATTGAGCTGGAAAAGGAAGCAATGATGCCGGGCAGAGAAACAATTAGCCTTAATGCAGGAAGAACCAACCAAGCGTGTGTCGTAATTTTTCTGCATGGTTGCCCAAGTGGTGCAATAATGGATAAGCTGGAAATGTATGCTCATTTGTTCAAGCAAGCAAATGACGAATATGGTTACTGTAACTGGATGGAACACAGGACACCGTTAGCCCCAGGGGGACGATGCAAACCAACATTCCGGAGAATACCCCTAAAAATACTACTTGAAGTACAGAAACAGTTTGCAGAGATGAAAGCGAAAGGGATTATCTGGCTTGCGGACAGCCCGTATTTATTACCAGTGTTGGTGACGAAAACAGCGGACAGTACCTACCGGCTCGATTTCAGGGGACTAATCAAATTGCCGGTAAACCATGCGTACCCATGCAACGGATGGAGGAAATATTTTTTAAGCTGCGTAAGCCAAAGCGGATCACTTTGTTTTAATTCCGGCCAGGATATTGGTAGCTACCCACTGCGGAAAAGATCGTAACAAAAGCGCTTCCAAATTGAACAGTACGAATTTTTGAGGATGCCATTTGGACACTGCAATGCCGCGCCACTTTCAGACAACTGCTAATTAAAATACAGGAAAACCACCAAGTTGTGGCGGTTTACGGAAACGACGTCGGTATATCCACAGCGACAGAAAACGAGCATAGTAGCAGTCTCGCGGCCGTACTACAAAGATTGGAGTTGACAGATTTGAAGTTAAGCAGTAAGAAATCACAAAGGGCTCCAATTTCGAATGGGTGCTTAGGTCACATTGTGTTGTACGGTCAACTACGACTACTGCTGGAGAAACTGGGGACCATCAAGGATTTTGCGATCCCAAAGTCCAAACTTCATATTCCTTCCCTCCTCGGAATGGTGGTATACGATTCGAAATGTGTCCGTCGTTTTGTGGAAAGCATCAACTCACTCTTGAAGCTGCTGCACAAAGACCAGCGGTTCATGTGGAAAACCAATCGTAGGCGACTTTTAGCCCCTTATAAACATGCGTGGCAAAATCCACAAAGTGCTTACGGATACTCAGTCCAAAGGAAAAGTTATCGGTGGCAGTCGATGCTAGCAACATCGTAATCGGTGCAGTGTTGTTCCAACCAACAAGTGTAGTAGAATATGCCAGTAGAGTGCTGACCAGTGCGAGCAGGAATACTTCACGACGGCGAATGAAGGCCTTGCTCTCTTCCGGGCCTTGTATAAGTAGAGCACCTACCTCTTGGCGGATGAATTGCACGTTATGACAGGACAACAACTGCTGTCATTGTTGATCACAACGAAAGATCCACGACAACGTATTGCACGATGGGCATGCTGATTCTAAGAATTTACCTTCACCATCTGGTACGTAGTCAGGACGCAGAACGTAATAATTGACATGCTGTCGCAGCCGTCGTTGGAATACCTATTGCAACACAAGACGAAACGGTGTGTGCGGTCAAAGCAGAGGAGAGCAACAAACGGAAGGGAAGTGTTCTTTATAATATCAGAAATAAGTAATGCAATTTGTTCAAGTTAGTGCACAAATCGGATGTAAAATAGTTTGTGTCTTGTTAAAAGGACGATTGTATTAGTCAAACATAAGTGGGGACGTAGCGACGTATATTTGGCATAAGCAAATTGTCAAAGCATGCAGAAAATCGATATGCAAATATCACCACTGCAGTCGATTGAAGTTAAAAATGCATTACCGTGCTGGGGAACTGGGCGTATTTGTACAGTTACCTCTTAGCCGATCAGGTAACACTCACATTCTTGTGACGACTGATCATTTCATCCGATTGGTCGAGGCCATATCTATTAAAGACCAGACAGGCTGGACCGTGGCAAAGACATTCGAATTAATTGTACCGGCTGGGTACGGAATTCCACATTGCGTTGCCACTGAACAAGGTTCGCTCTTTGAATCAAAATCTTTTAAGCAGTTTGAGCAAAATTGGCATACAGAGACGGCACACTTCACCATATCGAACTCAAACCAATGGGATGACAGAAAGGTTTAACCGAACTATGAAAACATGTCTGAACTATACGAAGTTGGCATGGAAGGAGTCACTGTAGGATTTAGAACTCGCTTATAAAGCCAGTATGCAGTTAAACACCAAGGTTTCGTCTTTCGAATTGCAATTTGGTAGATAGCCGAGAATTGCACCCGATACGTATTTAGAAATGGATCGTGAGTGCGAAAATCCAGTAGCGCAGCAAGAGGGAATACAACTTACCGCCAAAAGAGGAACAAACGCACGACAATTACGGAATAACTGGAACTGACGCCCGATATTTGACACAACATTCGAGACCATTCAACTTGATAGACTAAGTAACACCGCCTAATACTGAACTACTGTTTGATAGAGAGCCAGTATTAGCATATTGAAGGAAACTTGAGGAAATGTCCCTACTCCACAATGGACAAGAACGGAGTGATATTTAAAACTGACGATATGATGATGAAACAGAGACTAAATACATCTCTCCTAAGACCACGGTAAAGGACGGCACCAGAAATTTAAGAAAGAGCGAGTGTAATGGAACGGAAGACAAGAATCACAAGCCGAAAACACAAGGCGCGAAAATTAAGCAAATGAAAAACAAGAAGGACACCAGAGATGAAGTTCGACAAGGCAGCTCCAGGCCTACGGGACAAGACCATAAATGGACAAAGAACGGCGAACGATGTCAAGCCCAGGCTGATAACAGCGGAGGAAGTAGTGGTTGACAGCACGAATTTCCAACTAGATAAAGGTTTAACCGCTCCTCCAAGAATAGCCACGAAGAGAGGGACCTAGCCGAGATTAAGTATGTCAAGGACATTAGAACGAATACAGCCAGGTCAGCATAGGACGTGTGGAAGGGAAGATACGAAGTCAGATCGGCGAGCAGCAGCTGCAGGCATCGGCTGAATTCGGGTCATGAATGTGACACTGAGCGAAAATACACTGTGTGGTACGTGATGGTCGGGAAATATTATCCCTACATGCGCGTGCGTGGTAGCCTGTGAACCAGTAGTGCGTTGGCTATAAATATTTTGCACATCTACCGCTCTTTCTCGCTGATATAAAGCCATGACCACTCAGGATGAAAAATAGTCTGGCCAGCTCAATTTGCTGACAGAGTTGCGGAGTTGCGGAGTCGTGGCTTGTCGAGTTTGCGGCAATTGCGGCCTGTGAAGGAATCAAGAGGGATGTCAAATTGCAATCGAGCTTGGGCACCTCGCTAACTGGCAGAGCGAGAGTGACGTATCTGCTAACAACTAGGTCAAGAATTAAGTGCTCTTTCAGCGAACTAAATGCAGCATTGCTAGCGAAGTTCAGGAAGGAAATTGATCAACAACAGGCATTGGAGCAATATCACTCTGCAAAGTGGGAGGTACATGAAGGCTTCATGATATTCTTGTAGAAGTTGGCTAGGAACTTGGCAGACGGATTGCCTGATTAATACTTGGCCTCAAAGGAACGACGCTTTAAAGTATAATTTATAAATAGCCTAGTCAAACCCTTGCAGGACATAGTAATGCTGGCATCAATGGTTGGATTGACCAAAGCAGAGGAGCATGTGAAAGTGGCTCAATGTTTGTTGGATCTAGAGAAATGGAACGCAAATTTGACTAATTGACAAACTTAATGCATAACCTGGTGTCTAGGTTAGATGCACCTGAGCAATACGGAAAACGACATGGCCGCCGCCGTTCTCTATGTAACTGCATTAGCCATTTGGCCAGATACTGTACCGAAGGAAGACTTTCTCACCGTTTTCCTAATGCACAGCTGGTAAGTGGAGCGTGCCAGTTCTAGTGGTCACTATTCAAGGGGTGCCAGTCAATACGGTGGTAAATACAAGGGGAGCAGCGACAATTCCGAAATTTTCTATGGGCTTCAATTAGTTCAAACTTCAGTCTGGATGCTGACGGTCGAAGGCCACCAGTTAAAAGCAACAAGTGTACAACGGTTGAATAAATAATAGGTGTAACCTGCATTAGCCATTCAACTTTTATTGTGGATGGTGCCATATAAACTAGACTCGGCAACCATGTCCTCCAGGGACTAGGCACCATAATTGAGCTGGAAAAGGAAGCAATGATGCCGGGCAGAGAAACAATTAGCCTTAATGCAGGAAGAACCAACCAAGCGTGTGTCGTAATTTTTCTGCATGGTTGCCCAAGTGGTGCAATAATGGATAAGCTGGAAATGTATGCTCATGCTTGTTCAAGCAAGCAAATGACGATATGGTTACTGTACCTGATGGAACACAGGACCCGTTAGCCCCAGGGGGGACGATGCAAACCAACTTCCGGAGAATACCCCTAAAATACTAATTGAAGTACAGAAACAGTTTGCAGAGATGAAAGCGAACGGGATTATCTGGCTTGCGGACAAGCCCGTATTTATTACCGTGTTGGTGACGAAACAGCGGACAGCACCCTACCGGCTCGATTCAGGGGGCTAATCAAATTGCCGGGTAAACCATCGCGTACCCATGCAACGGATGGAGGAAATATTTTTTAAGCTGCGTAAGCCAAAGCGGATCACTTTGTTTTAATTCCGGCCAGGATATTGGTAGCTACCCACTGCGGAAAAGATCGTAACAAAAGCGCTTCCAAATTGAACAGTACGAATTTTTGAGGATGCCATTTGGACACTGCAATGCCGCGCCACTTTCAGACAACTGCTAATTAAAATACAGGAAAACCACCAAGTTGTGGCGGTTTACGGAAACGACGTCGGTATATCCACAGCGACAGAAAACGAGCATAGTAGCAGTCTCGCGGCCGTACTACAAAGATTGGAGTTGACAGATTTGAAGTTAAGCAGTAAGAAATCACAAAGGGCTCCAATTTCGAATGGGTGCTTAGGTCACATTGTGTTGTACGGTCAACTACGACTACTGCTGGAGAAACTGGGGACCATCAAGGATTTCGCGATCCCAAAGTCCAAACTTCATATTCCTTCCCTCCTCGGAATGGTGGTATACGATTCGAAATGTGTCCGTCGTTTTGTGGAAAGCATCAACTCACTCTTGAAGCTGCTGCACAAAGACCAGCGGTTCATGTGGAAAACCAATCGTAGGCGACTTTTAGCCCCTTATAAACATGCGTGGCAAAATCCACAAAGTGCTTACGGATACTCAGTCCAAAGGAAAAGTTATCGGTGGCAGTCGATGCTAGCAACATCGTAATCGGTGCAGTGTTGTTCCAACCAACAAGTGTAGTAGAATATGCCAGTGCGAGCAGGAATACTTCACGACGGCGAATGAAGGCCTTGCTCTCTTCCGGGCCTTGTATAAGTAGAGCACCTACCTCTTGGCGGATGAATTGCACGTTATGACAGGACAACAACTGCTGTCATTGTTGATCACAACGAAAGATCCACGACAACGTATTGCACGATGGGCATGCTGATTCTAAGAATTTACCTTCACCATCTGGTACGTAGTCAGGACGCAGAACGTAATAATTGACAGCTGTCGCAGCCCGACGTTGGAATACCTATTGCAACACAAGACGACACGGTGTGTGCGGTCAAAGCAGAGGAGAGCAACAAACGGAAGGGAAGTGTTCTTTATAATATCAGAAATAAGTAATGCAATTTGTTCAAGTTAGTGCACAAATCGGATGTAAAATAGTTTGTGTCTTGTTAAAAGGACGATTGTATTAGTCAAACATAAGTGGGGACGTAGCGACGTATATTTGGCATAAGCAAATTGTCAAAGCATGCAGAAAATCGATATGCAAATATCACCACTGCAGTCGATTGAAGTTAAAAATGCATACCGTGCTGGGGAACTGGGCGTATTTGTACAGTTACCTCTTAGCCGATCAGGTAACACTCACATTCTTGTGACGACTGATCATTTCATCCGATTGGTCGAGGCCATATCTATTAAAGACCAGACAGGCTGGACCGTGGCAAAGACATTCGAATTA